>JAHYIQ010000016.1:4055000-4655000 GCA_030673865.1 Melipona bicolor | reverse complement strand
CTCAGCAAACGTTGCGTATTGATGTCATGGACATTATAACATAACGTCATATCTTTTAGTTTGAAGCGCTGACAATGACATACTTGGAATTAAAATTAAAATTAATTAAATCAAATTAGAAATAACAATTCATCCACTCTGCGTCTGTTTGACCAAATTTCATATGTCATTTTAAATGTACAATTAAAAGAGCGCAACGATTTGCACAGTCACGCGGCCTGGCTGAAAAAACTTCAACGAGTATCGACGTTTGCTTCAAGAAATGTTCATTTTTTCGTTTCAATGAGCATCCTAGAGTGCGTGTATTCTGTTTATAATAAAAGATATAAAGATTGTCAATTGAAATTGCGCTGCGAATTTCGTTCTACGCTCCGTCTGAAACTCCGAAACGTGGAAAAGATTCATTAGCATTACAGAGGAGTGACTGAAATTTCAGAAGCTTGACAGTGTTAGATTGCGGTCTCTTCGTTTCGGAACGAGGAAGAATTGGCCCACTCCTGTCCGATTACTCTTGCATGCGGACACTCGAGATTGAAATGAAAAACGTCAGCGATAAATCGTTGCGCCGTATCGAGCCGTGATCGATTATCGTAACAGAAGACGATTAATTGTCCTGGAAATTGATGGTATTGCGGCATGCTGCGTTACTATAGTATTCTCTAACCGGTCATCCTTCTTATCGAAATTTATGCATAATTAATAGCGTTCGTCCCTTTGACGCAATTAATATATCGCTCCTTGCGAAATATTGCAACAATGAAATATTGAACGAAATGACCGTACACGTATAAATAAAACAAACAAGTTAAGAGGTGCGTTCGATTTCGTTTGATTATAGCTTTCTCACACGATGTCCTAGCTTTGTTAATTTCCCTTCGCGTAAAATCAACGTTTCTGTTGGAGCAATTACAAACACAAAAGTGTTTCACGCGATATTAACGTGAATATTTGTATTTTAAGACGAAAGAATAAATAAATCGTACGAGTCGTCAATGTTTAATCCTTTGATGCTCTTGGTTCCAACAAGTTTTAGTAGTTTTAGCAGTTTTAAATGATTTTAAATTCGAATTTTAATTTCAAATTTAAAAATTGAGTAAACAAATAAAAATATCATTCTGGTTTAACATGAGACGGAGTAATTATTGGATTAGCAATCTTAAAATTATCTGGATTTCTAAGTAAATAAGGATTTTGAAGATTAATAATATAAATACGATTGTAATAAAATTTTTAATTTAAGATTACGAACCACTCGGATGACCAAAAATTCCATTTCCATGAACAATTGCTTATCCGAAGACGAGCTTTGCAGGAGTCAAAGAGACTTTTCGCGTCCAAGGATTTCCGGCCGCGGGAAGTCGAGCGTCGCTGTTTATCCGATTAACGCACGCAACGTTTACACGGTTAAGACAAATTTGCACAGGCCGACTCGGCGCGAGCCGCAGGATTAATCGTATTTGCACGTAATAATCCTCGGAAACGCGTCCGCTGTAGTTAAAATATTTAGTTGCAGCGCGGACTCGCGTCCGTCACGCTAACAGGATGCAGCGTGGCGCGAATTTTTTTGATACGCGTAGCGCGAAAAGAAAAAAACGGAGAGAGAGAGAGAGAGAGAGAAAATGGAAAGAAAGAAGGAAAAACTGCACGACTTGTACCCCAGAAGCAACTGTTCCGACTAGGAAACGAAGACGACTTTTTTGCCATAAAATTCTATCGATATGCAAACATTTGAATCGATAGAAAACAAATTACAGGCGCGATCGCTCAGTACCAGACAACGCCACTCCTACTCGAGGTTTACGCCACGCCTCCTCGCGAATCACGTGACCCAAATCAACCAATCGCTAATTTTCGTTGCATCAGCGTTGCAACTGAGGCTTAATTTTCCGGGTTACCCTCGCTAAAATCACTTTCAGTGATAAAAAAATGACTGAGCGCGTCGAATATTACGGATTCTCACGTAGGGACGGCCGGTGTGCGTAATACGCGATGCCGGCGGGGAATTCTCGGAACGTCGGTTAATCGGAAGTTTCGCGCAGCCGAGAATTCATTTTACAATTTCAGCCGTAGCGCACGTAAGCCGGATGCGGAACGATGGTTATCGCGCCGTGAATTTCGCGCGGACGCTTTTTAACCCCCGTGACCAGCCCGATACAACTCCCTTGGCGATCTTCCGGATCGCGAGTGCTTATCTGAAACCGCCGCCGGCGTTTTCGGCCGGGCTGACATCAGCCTCGCTACGCCCCCTATCTCGCGGATCCCCGACGAAAGCTATTCTCCCGCGAGTTATCGTTAGCGGCACGCGATCGTCGAATTTACGCGATCTTCGCGTTTCACTCGGTTGTTTGTTTTATTCGCTCGTTGCGAGGCATCTTCCGGATTCACGCAATTTTATGTGTTTTTAATAGAGACTTGTAATCTGCATACAACAATGTTATCTGTACGGTTGAAGAATCTTGTTAACGAGATGGAACCTACGTACGCAATTTTATGTGTTTTTAGTTGAGACTTGTTTCGTTGCCTGTGAACTACGCACAGCGGTTATCTACAGGGTTGGGAATTTGAAGAATTTGAAGAATTTTGTTATTTCGAGAATGTGCACTGGTGTGTTTAATTATTTCTAGGCGAGTGACAAGTAAACTCGACGAAAATACAGTAAATGAGTTAAATTACAACAAAGTGATATGTTATTTTGGTGTTTCTTTGAAAAATTTTTAATTTTATTTTTTTGTCTCGTTACCTTGAAATATTCTAAAATGTGCTAGAATTATAAATACATATATAATTTTTTTACCTTAAATTTTACAATAAATAGCAAAAGCGAATTTTTCTCTACATGACGAATATACTCTATTAAATAAAAAAATTCCATCTTTTCATGACGAGTAACGTCATGAAAATTTTATGTATTTCTTATAGAGACTTGTTTCGTTGTCTATAGTCTGCATAGAACAATTATCTACACGGTTTGCGAATTTTAAGAATTTTAAGAATCTTATTAAAAAGATGGAATCTACGTACGTAATTTTATACATTTTTAACAGACACTTGTTTCGTTGCTATATTTGCAGTCTACATACAGTTACCTACACGATTGCGAATGTATATGTTTTTAAGAATCTTATTAAAGAGATGGAATCTAAATGAAAGTTTCATTTTACAAGATTATATCAACTACGACGTAGTTTTTAAAACAGTTTTATCACGTGTGAGTATTCCGTAAATTTTTGCAGCCTCGTATTTCTCAAAAAATGCATAAATCATCTCCCGTCGTATATTTAATATTCTGAGAGAAAGAACACACGTGCCAGACGAGCGATGTGACACTGAATGATTCTCGCACTAGTAGTCTATAAAAGTTATAAATTATGATAAACAGAGCTAACGAGTGTTTCTTTAAAATTACCTTTAAAATAGGAGTACGTGCGCGGTTGAAGTAGATACTACCGTAACAAGTCAGACGCTTCAATAGCCGTGCATTCTACTAATGTCTTTCTCTATCTACCTTCAAGCTAAAAATTATACTCCGATTTGAATATCCATCGTTTTTTTTTTCAGTTTCTCTGCAGTTAATTCAAATAACGTACAAAGTGAAAAGAAAGAGAGAAAAGGGAGATGCAAAGAAATATAAAAATCTACAAAGTATCACGTAAAAATCCCGAAATATAAGTACGATCAACAAACAATCGACTGTTTTATTCATAGAAATATCATCTCGGATCGCGCCACTTTCGCGCAGACTGTTAAAACGCTCTCCGACCAACAAGATGTACCGTGCCGAGGAGCAAAACGATCCGACTGATATGAAAAATAAAGGAATATCTTTGTCCGATCGATTTCCGATAAACTCCGGTAGTAGTCGTCGGCCAGAGAGAGATGGACAGACAGAGAACGACGAAGAAAGAAAGAGAGAGAGAGAGAGAAATGGTTCTCGCAACAAGACGAAATAAAGTAACGCGTAAAACGTGCTTACGAGATAATTGTTATCTTGACGAGAATGGCTCGCTCATGTTCGTTCGTTTTTAGCGGATGGAGTTATCCCCCGATACCACGCTCCACGGTCATATTCCCTCGATGACCTTTACTTTTACAAACGTTAACCTAAATTACGTCCGCAGCCGCCGGCCATTCGTTTCATTCTTCCTAAACAGCAAGTTAATATTTCAGGCGAAACATCCGCCTCTGGTATCCGCCACGGTACAATTAAAATCGTCTTTTTACGGCCGACCTTCCGTGGTTTATGGCGCTTCGACACGGTGAGGAAGCACTTGCTGACTGAGTGAGTTTATGAATCCTGAAAAATTCTGTTATCCACGGTCCGCGTGAGTAATCGGAGAATTGCGCTCGTAAAGGATCTCCAACTGAACGAGTGGAACAGGTCGTTCGATACGGCGATCGCTAGCGTTTGCACGATTTCTTTGGCGAAACGTGGAACGTGATTTCAGATAGTTGACGATTTCAGCAGAACGTTTCCAGTAGAACAAAAGTTTTCTATCCGATCTGTTTTCAAATCTTCGTCTCTCCAGAATGTTAATTTCTGTTATCGAGGATGTTTTGTCCAATTTCACATCTGTCTATTTCAAATCTAACTGAACATCTCGAAAGAAACTTTGCGATATTAATTTATTAATAAGCAATCAGATGGAAATTCAGTCGCCTTAAATTCTTTTATTTCAAAGATTCGAGAATAATGAACTTTTATATAATGAATTGTTCTGACTAGGAAATGAAGACGACCTTTTTGCCATAAAATTTCATTGATACGCAAACATTTGAATCGATACACAACAAATTACAGGGGCGATCGCTCAGGACCAGACAACGCCACTCCTACTTGAGGTCTACGTCACGCCCCCTCACGAATCACGTGACCCAAATCAACCAATCGCTAATTTTCGTTGCATTAGCGTTGCCCGATTTTCTGGGTTACTCCCGCTAAAATCACTTTCATTGATAAAATACGAGCCTACAATATTTTCTTTGGAAACTACATTCATGCCAAATTTGATCAAAATCGATTATGTTCCCTTGTTAGACTCCACAGAAAAGAATCCCAAAGAAATGAAACTTCCTCGCCCCTACGGTATTATTAATTTTTGTTTTCGTCTAGATTACCATTTGTTAATTCTACGAAATCTAGATTTAATTTCAGAATTGAATTTGGAATAATCTTCGCATTTGTCCTCGCAACGCGTCTGCTGTCGACGCAGTTTCGCTCGCGGTGCCTCAAAGGGCGAGCCACGTATATTTCACTTAATTTCGAACTCACACCATTCGGCTGTAACCAATATCGCCGTTCCGCTTTATAAATCACGCGGTTCTTCGTGCTCGTTAGCAAACAATTTACACGTTGTGTCGCCAAACGGCGATTTGTTCCGAAGCGAGACTCATTAAATAGATATACACACGCGTGCACATATTCGGCTGATTAATTCACCGGTGGTCGAGCACACAGCGCGTTCAACGTTAATTGAGATTGATGCAATCGTTCGCCGGTACAGCGTCAATCTTAGTTGAACGCGGCTTATCCACGGATCATTTGACGAGCTTTGAAACCCGATCGCGTTTTAGAGTGATAAAGCTCGCGGCATGTTTCAAAATTAAAGGCCGCCGCGAACGCGCCCCGCCGTGGATTAATCGAACGCTTTACCAACGGCGTCGCAATTTTTCTCCCGCGCCGTCGCATTAATTACGAGATATTAAAACACTAAAATTGATATATGCTCGCGGGGAACGATGGTAATGCCGTAATGAACAGCCGTGAAATAAAATTGACAAAAATTGATGGGGGTTACGGTGAAAAAGCTTCTGCGTGGGAGTTGGATCGTCGCTCCGACGCGAGATGAATGAATCGAGATTTTTTTCTAAATTCACGCTCGTCCTTACTAACCCACCGATTACTCTCGATCAATTTAGAAAGAAAAACGAACGAAAACTCTAGAAATTTGATTGATATTTTTCATCGATTTGTGTCTTTCACCCGTGATTTTCGAATCAACTTCGTGCTAAACGTTTCACGATTGAAGCTACAAACACGAGTCACTGGTTTTTTTGGAGAAGCTCGCCACGCGAAGAAAATTAATCCAACAATCCTCTGCCACCCGTAGCCCGTTCGAATCTGATAAACGGTTTAGCGTGCTCGTTTCACGCGGAAGTTGAAAGTTACTTGGGTTTGGAATTGGAAGCTAACTACTTTATGCTTATGAGACGAATCCAATCCGCGGGATGGTTGGTTCTTTGTACGGACGAGAGAGTCTCGTGGCACAAAGGCGGAAACAATCTAGGGAGCTGTCACAACGTCAGCTCTTAAACAGCTACTCGAGAGAAACGGAGCGAGCAGGTTGCTCGCGACAGGATCAAAAGGCCATTTCCTCCGGGATCGTCGGGGCTCGTCTTCGCCGATCGGCTCACCGACGACGTCCTTTTAAGTGTATAACCGATCGGCCGTATTGAGCTTTACGCGTGACAGTGCCGCGATGGATACTTAAGGCCACTTCACCGGGAAACAAAGGACGCCTCGAGTTCGACGAGCAACCACCCAACCCTCCTTTCGGCCCCTTTCATCGAGCTTTTTCGCCACCGACACTCGCCTCCTTAAACTTCCTTGCGGCCCGCTAATGCCCCCGGGATAAAAATGATCCCGCGGCTTTTCGAAGATTTACTCGCGAACCTACGGTCTCGTTAAAAAGATCAATTTAATGAAAGCTAGGAAATTGCTGGGTCTTAAAAATCTGAAAAAAATCCTCCGCGAGACGTGGATTTGTTAGGACGAAAGTGTAATTTAGCGAGTGCTTGTACAGTCGTCATTTTTTCTGTTTGCGTGTATGTGTGTGTGTGTTTTTTAAATTTTTATATTGCCCGATTTACTTCGTACTTTACATGTACAAGTTGTTTTAACATTTATATTTTACGATGGTTGTAATTTTATACTTTCTACGAATACAGATAGAGAAATGGAAACATATTTCAGACACTGTGAATGTTATATCGAGCGCGCTCTATATTTTGTACATATACTTTTGCATATCCTCTTTTTTTATAGATCTAGAAAGATCCGTTTTAACCAATTATCCAGAAAGGAAAATTTGTAATTTTAGCATTTACGTTAAAAATAAATTGCGTTACCATTACATTTGCGAAAAGCAAGACTGAACAAATCAGTACCAAAACGGAAAGACACAGAAAGCATCTACTATTTTTCTTTTTTATGTCTGCTCATTTACTGAATCAGCAAATTTCTAGTCATTTTAAGAAAAAAAAATTCACGTCTCTTATCCACTTTTTCCAAAAATTCCACCCTCTTTGCGCCAATATAAAACACACAGCAAAAATTCTACAAATTCTTCGTCAGACCATACTCGACGAAACGTGGACTTGAACGCGATAATTTATCGAAACGCTCAAAGGCGCGCAAAGTTGGCTTGCGTTCGACGGAGGCAATAAGGAAGAATTCCTGATCGATACTTCGGGGCAAAGCCCCGATATAAAAATTTGTAGACGGACAGCACCCCGTGAGAGGAATCCGTGGATTTGCTTAGCTAAGCCAGCTCGAACTGCGCGTACGTGCGAGCATTTCGCTTCCGGTAATCTCTCGATCGGCACTCGAACACGTATTTAGCTGGAAGTTTTATTTGCCGAGGGAGAAAGTTTCTCCGCGTAAATCTCCGGCCGTTCGACCAATTGCGGCAGCGGCGATGTTAATTTTGATCGGACGTGGTAAGCGAAGCACCGAATACGGCACTGCGACCGAGCAAGCAGTTTTCTCAACTGTTCCACCAAGTTAATGTAAATGGAGTTTCGCGGATATTTCACTTTAATCGTCAGGGATAATGCGCAATCAACGAAAGTGGAAACACGTTTGTCCGTACGAATTTACGACCGTCGAATTTATTGCGGCAATTGTTCTAAGATTGCTTTACGACTGTTTACGAAGCTGAAAGTATCGGGCTATTTTCAATCTTCGGCCGAAGACGTTTTATGGACGATCAAACGCGTCGCCGTGTTACTAAGTGTCTGTGTATTTTCACTGGTCGCGAGAGAAACTTTAAGAAAGGAAAAATTACTGGACACAAAGTGCCATAAATTATAGATATAGATTTTAAGTGAAATCTTGATGATCAAGGAAGAAACGAATCCTGAATACTTATTCAATTGCAAATATAATATTTTTGAAAATGTAATTAGATAAGTGGAAGCTGCTACAGTTTTAACATTTTATATATCGTTCCTATAAATGCATAAAAATCTGCATCATCATGTCACGCCATCCAGAAATTGAGAAAATGGTGATTACACTTGAGACTTTATTAATAAAATAGATAAAGAAGAAGAGAAAGTAGATTGAAAATAGCTCTTTAAGCACCACCAGACCTAAAAAAAATCAAATAAAAATTCTCCCAAATCTGTATTCTCGATGAAGTAGCAGCTTCTTCGATTCGATTCGACCACAGAGTTTGTTCATTTGTAATTCCGCGTCATTGTACACAGAGGCGTCTCTTGTTGATAGGACTGCGACGAAAGTAACCGAAGTTCGGATCGATTCTCGAAAAGCACAGAGCTAAGCAGGTCGGTACGGCGCCAGGCAGGAGAAGCCGAGGACAGACGTAACGATCTGCTGGCTAGCGAATGCTAAGGATAAACGCGCCAGGATCGTTCGCATGTCCTGCACGATCCGACGCATTACATATGTATGACGCTAGGCACATATATCTCATCCAATTCTGCAATGGTGTTCGTTACCGTTATATTCATGCATATGTAGCATCCATCTGATCGAATATTTGAAAAAAGGGGCTGGGATGAAGGGAGGACAGACAGATGGATTCATAAGCGAGTCGTGCGTCGTGAACCATTGAAATCTGGTACGTTGATGTTTTCAAGTCCACGGGTATATTTGCTACTCCCTTTTATCGAATTTCTTTAGTACGATTAGTTATGTTATTTGGAAGTTGGTAATAAAGTTTCGTGTAACATCGTCGAGTATAGTAGCAAAATAAAAAAGTAAAATTCTGTAAAGAGATCGTGCAATTATCTGTTACTTTCTATGTTCTCTAAAATCTCATTACGTTCGAAATTGCATTTGTCACGGCAATCGCTCGTTAATCCACTAACATCAATAGTTAGTAAATATGTAATAAAATGGTCAGGGTATTAATTCCGATGTGACGAGAGGATTAATTAAATGTAATGAATCGTAGGGCGCAGGCTCCGATGCTAATTTGTCTGAAATTGCAATTATGGGGAAGTATTCTCTGTCACGGATAAAATTAACAAGATTTAATCAGATAAACTTCGCCGTGATATGAATAAGATTTAATCGGATGAAACTTCGTTTCGCTGTGTGTAGTTCGAAATACCTCAGATACCTATCTACATTAGATTTCGCTGCAAACGCGTATAATTGTGTACACAGAGAGAAAGAGAAAGAGAGAGAGAGCGAGAGAAAGAATCGAGATAGCCGACGAGGTTCTGCAGCAGAACGATTTATCTGTTTAATCGAGTAAAGGAGTTAGATCGGGTCTGATCATATTTTTCCTCTCTCCGCTGCGTTGTACCGAATCTTTCTTCCACGAATGGGCGTGGTTTTGCCCAGACAAACGGCCGAGAAAAGTTACAAGAAACT
This sequence comes from Melipona bicolor, assembly GCA_030673865.1. NCBI lineage: Eukaryota > Metazoa > Arthropoda > Insecta > Hymenoptera > Apidae > Melipona > Melipona bicolor. Next base: position 4,645,378 of record JAHYIQ010000016.1, on the reverse strand, counting down.
GAAACTGTATTATCGCTGGAGGTAGCTTTGCTTTCGCGAAGTTTTCATTTCACATAATTCCACAATCGATACCACGGTTAAATGGAATTTCTTATAAAACGGATTTCGTCCGCGTTTTTGTTAAAGCTGCGACGAGTTGCGCCTTCGAGGAACGTTGTTCAAACCACCTAGAGGCGACTGTAATTTTTGTGTCTCGTATTTAGAGATTCTTAATAAGCGGAAGGCTTTTTAACTTAGCTAAGAAGAGCTTTAGAAAGACATGTTTGATGCTTAAAGAATCTGAAACAGTAGTTCTAACAGTAGGAAAATACAATCTGCTCGAAAATTAAAAAGACTCCTTAATTCTAGAAACATGTTACTTGGTCGAAACTTAATGAACACGGAAGAGTTAAAAAAGATTAATAATAACAGGGAAAATTACAAACTAGATCATAGATAAATGACTGAGAATCAATACCCATCCAAAATTCAGAACTCGTACCTTTTTTGACAACTTAAGAGAGCTTCGTTAAACACCAAATTATTCGGTTCGTCAGACAAAAGAGAGAATCAGAACAGTAAAATCAGGAGGATCAATACCCATCCAAAATTCAGAACTCGTATCTTTCTTGACAATTTAAGAGAGCTTCGTTAAACACCAAATTCATTCGTTTCGTCAGACAAAACAGAGAATCAGAACAGTAAAATCAGGAGAATCAATACTCATTCAAAATTCAGAACTCGTATCTTTTTTAACAATTTAAGGGAGCTTCGTTAAATACCAAATTCATTCGTTTCGTCAGACAAAAGGGAGAATCAGACCAATTTGTCTAAAAAATAACCAAACAAAGACATTCACGAGTACTCTTATTGGTTATTTTCCAGACAAATTAGTCTAAAAGTTGTTAGAAACATTCGTTTCGAAAGCTTCGTTGGGATATTGAAAAATTAGTCTCGCCGAACAAAGTGCGGATAGTCGGGACGTGGCTCTCGGTCCGTTCCCTCGAGAGTCAATGCGGGACAAGTTGTACACGTACACGTGTGACGCAAGTAAACGCCCCGCGTGGGAATCGCGCGCGTTCTTATATCAGATCCGGGCCCGACGTCGTCCGTAAAGAATCCCTCACGCGCCGGCCGGTCCCCAGAGTCGTCGCTCGTTTCTTCATCCCTTCCCGACCAGGAAGCTACAACTCAGCCAGTGTCCGAACGAGCGAGCACGTTTCACGTTGTTTGCCAACCCCGCAAGGATAACTCGTCGCTTGACAAATCGCGGCCAGAACGCGAAAATTTCAAGCTTCAGAAGGATAAATAGCACGTGCCGCTCTGTTCCAGTTGCACAAAATTAACAGCAGACACGAGGAAAAATGAAAAACAACCGGCTTCCGGCGGAGCGCGGAGACACGAAGATGACAGGAGATACGGACACTTCTCGTTTTGTGCGAAGAAGCACAAAAGGGAGAAGCTAAAAATGATGAATTAACAAACCTTCTTGAGTCGCTAAGGAGCGTTCTGGATGGATAGTAGCCCCTTAACCCTTTCGCTACGGTAGACTTTGATACGTAGCGGCCTAGGATTCCTCAACTACGAGTTTCGAACACTGACTAGCGCAAGCCGCAAATGGCTGCGCGCTTAGCGTCTAGGTCCCGCCGATCGCAAAGTATGCGGAACTCCGCTAGGATGGATGACCGTCCAGCCTAGCGGATAGTTACAACAACTGCCATCAGCCCCACTGATGAGTCTAGGCAGTGACTCCGAGACGAAACGCATCCTATTAAACACAACCTTTCTTCTCTTCTCTCTCACTCACTACTCCAAGTCCATACGTCCTTCCATCTCTCTTCCTACAGATACATACCAAACGTAGCATCTAGTTCGAGAACGACGAAATCTCTCGTCAACGTGAATTTCTCAGAAAGTATATCGAAACGATTGAAACACTGGCTCGCGCTACATTAAACCAATTATTTATTATCACTGAAAGTGATTTTAAGGTGTCTGAGATGGTGAATGTTTGCTGCGGTCGCCCTCCTGGGATTTCCGGCGCAGGCACTTTGAAATCAGTTGCGCGATAGAAACTCCCGCGAGGGTTGGAGGCGGAATTTACGGTGTCGCTTAAAAATGAAAATTGATACCGGCCGTGAGAAGTCGTAATAGAGAAACGAATGGCATCGAGTTCGTTAATTGTGCTTCGACTTGGATGAAACGCTCGGCACGTTGCTGCAAACATTCGCGAGAGATTATCGTCGTTTGTACTGCTTCTGGTTGAAAAATCCGGGTGAAATCGGTGAGTGAATCGATTCAAATTTACGAGGCTCGATCCCCGGGTGTCATTATTGGATCGCATATTAGTTGGTTACTTAACTCTGGGCGCTCATAGCGATCATATATATATATATATTTTGAAATCTATATTTCATGTCTGCTTAATCTATGTTTAATTATTCTGCGTTTAATCTGTTTTCATTGATCTAGTTCAAATATAATCCAAAGTAATATGATTACGTGTGAATCAATGATTCGAATTGAGATTTAACTGCGCGCTCGGCATATTTATGCAAAACCCTGTTAACGTAACTCTGTAAAGCCGAATATCTCGTTCAAATGGAAATAATATCGTGTCTTTTAAACTCTCTATGTGTCTCTAATCTTTGATACTTATTATGCTCTGTATTTTTTTAACCACCGTCCAATAATAAAAATTCACGGTCACTGAGGCATCGAGATTTCCAAAACACCGTGTACGTACGATAAAACTCGACAATAAGGACAGAGTGACTCGACGTAGCGATTCGTGAGATAGATCGATAAGAGCATCGATCCAGTCATAGGTCAACGTTTTCCTTTCCGCTGGGTGGAGGTCTTAAACGCGAAGGAACGCGATTCTATCAAGGAATGCCCCTGCGAGAGGCAAGGATTTGCTGCTCGACCAGAAGAACCATTTTCATTCGGTTGATAGCACACTCCGAGGTCACAGATATTCTTCGGTGAATTTTCTATCCGAGTGTCTCTCACGGTCTGCCTAGGGTCATTCGTACCGCACCTCGACAGGGGATTTCATCAAATCGGTCAAATCAACTTTCGTTGATCAATTACGACGATCATCTAAACTCTACGACGAGATTGATAATTGCTCCCCTTCGCGAGAATATTCAAGTGCAAATTTGTATCCTTTGAAAAGTGTCGATTAATCCTATAAATTTACTATATAATATATTATATTATAATAATTTTCACTTTATTACTATATAGTGTATAAAGAGGCAACACGTTTCAAAATTGAAAAATTTAAGAATTTACATTTTCTGCACTTTTTGAAGAATTTATAATATCCGACGAAATTGTCAACGTCATGTCAATTTATTGGCACGTCAAATAAAGTGAACTTTCCAGCAATAAAAGTCGTTTAAGCACTGAAAGATTTCAAAGTAGAGGATTGAATTATTCCGCAGATTTCGCGCATTTATTTTGCATCGAAGTGGCAATCTGTTAATGTACTTAGTGTATAGTAGAACGCGTCTACATTTCGAATGTGTAATTTACAACTCCGCTCTCGACGCCGCGGTGCAGCCCAAGGAAAATGTTTTCAGTTGTAGCTACCAGTGAAATATATGAAATGCCAAAGTCCTGTCGGATTTTGGGCAGAGCTCGATTTGAATTGTATGAAACGAACGTATACGACCGTTCCGCTAAATCCAGAATTTGTCGGAACACGTGAGACTCCTGAGAATCTATGTCAACGGTGTCACACTGTAACAAACTGTAACAAACTAGTCATACTTTCGCAAACGTTCTATTCGATTTTGATCAGTGTAATTCGTAAAATCCTTGCATTCACGGTCGCGACACAGTCGACAGCTATAACTGTAACAGATACTATTCACATTCTACGTTATATACGCGTCAATTGTGTTAAATAATGCTTTACAATTTAAATACAAAGTATAGAATTGAATATCTGAATACGACCATTACGAGCGTTAACGCAACATTTCATTGGCGACTCTCTTTCAATTAATTTACACTGCCGAGTTCTGTATTTCAAAATTTTGCGACTTTCATCGGCGTCTCTGCCAATTTGAATTTTATAACTGCAAAATTGAAATACATATTTATAACATTACGATACCGCTGAAAGCGGATCTAATTATAGCGAATTTCTCAATTCAATTTTTCTATTTGAAACTGGGAATAAATCTTCCGATCGAGTACTTTATAAAACAATTCCGCTAAACTAGTAACACCTCCCTGTTGATTCAAATATTAAATACCAAATAAAATTATAAAATTATAACTTGCTCCATAGAAATCAAAGATCATTGCAGAATTGCCACAAAGAAACAAAGGATTCGAGACAATCTGAAAATGTTTTCAACAGTTGGTCTCGTTGAAAAATTGTGAAGCTCGGTCGCTTAGAATATTTCTGCGAATGTGAATGAATCCACGTCGACAGGCCAGCCTGCGATGATACTTTGACAATTGCTAGTAATTGGTCGCAACGATTTTTAACGAAGGCCGTTGATTAAAACGCTTCTAAATAATTCGGGTTAACCCAGGCGATACAACTATGCCATTGGGAGTGCGCATCCATCAGGCCTCCGAATTCAGGTTTTCGCGGATACCCGGCTAGCGAACAAATTAATGACCGTCGAATTTGCAATATCCCGGCGAGCGTTGCTACGAATTTGCACGCAAAGCGTCGGCGTATGTACACTGCTCTATGGGCCAGCGTCGAATCATCCGTTTTATTTACTTACCGACACTGTATTTCTTGTTCAACCTCTCCCACTTTACGCGTTCTACATCCCCTTTGCGACTAGTTTGAATAATCCTGCATTGAACACTATCGCGCACGTACGGTATTACCAATAACTCGATTATAGGTTTAGGTTGAGAAAGACACTTGAGAAATTTATGAAAGCTTTTGAGTTGCAAGTTTCTTCAAGATCCGTGAAATACTACACATTGCATTGTAAAATTTATGTATCGCAATGAAAATACTGTAACGAGATATGAATAAAGTTTTAAAGACAAATGACGTTGATGCATTTATACATTGATATATTTCAATACACTTGTAGCGGCCTAGGATTACTCAACTACGAGTTTCGAACACTGACTAGCACAAGCCGCAAGTGGCTGCGAGGTCCTGCCGATCTCCGACGTTAAGCAAAGCAGAGTGCGGAACACCGCTAGGATGGATGGATGACCCTAGCGGGTGGGTAGTTATAACAAGCGTCTGGGGTAAGGAGTCACTGCCATCAGCCCCACTGATGAGTCTAGCCAGTGACTTCGAGACGAAATTCATTCGCCTTTTCTTCTCTTCTCTCTCTCTCTCTCTCTCACAACTACTTAAAATCCCTTCCAACATCCTTAGCTTCCTAACCCGACACACTTGATATCACCTTCGATGGCTAATTATGCATTTAAGACGAATATTTTTTCATTTAAAGTAAACTAACAAAATTCCTATATCCTTTCCAAGGTCTATCCACGAAATTATGGTAATTTCGCCCGACTACAGTATCGACGAAGTTTCAAAAAATTTTACACAAAACTTGCAACATGTTATGACAAGTGTCGAACCACTTCCATACTTCGTTGTATTCTGTACGTATATTGTTAGAAATAAACAACGAGACAAGCGACGAGGATGGAAATGAAAGAACTGCCAACGAACGAAGTATTCAAGATTATATGAACGAGCGTTCGAGAAATTTTGCTTCTTACTCAATAGCAAACACTGCGATTTGAGCAATAGTTTCCGCTTAATCGCGTCGAGTCACCGCAGCCTCATCCATTTCCCAACATTACTACTATCTTGAATGACTAGACTCTATCCGAGAGAATGCACAGCGAGTGTTGTTACGATAATACACGTTTCTGTGCACACGGAGCTTTAAGCAATTCACGGTTTGCTAATCAAAGGGACGTGATTATGAAAATCGGCGAGGAATACTGCTTTGTTGTTGCATCATTGTTCTCTTCCTAATTCCACGTTTTGTCCCGTCCTTGCCTTCCCTTTTGAATGGGAATAAGATTTACAATGTTCTATCTATTTGAAGGTGAATCGCGCGGTCGAAGAATTTCAAAAGCCACCGGGTCTCTCTTGAATGAAATGAATGATTAGTTGGTCTTTGTTATGTTTTTTGATCGTGTCTTCGATATCGATGACGTTGTTCAACCAATTCTGGAATATTAATCAAGCTGAACGTAATACAAGTCACGTTTCTGTTTTTTAATATGGTTAATAATTTTTTAATATTCATACGGAATAATATTAAAACAACTCTCTTTCTGTACATCACTGTTAGCAGAGGCCCGCGATTAAAATTCATCAATTTAACTCGAGTTGTGTCAATGAAATGAAGGCAAGTGGCAACAATTTTACTCCAACAAACACTCAACTTTTGCCACGATCATTGCGAGTCCCTTTTTGCGTTCAACCAGTGAGTAATTCCTCCAGATCTGTGTACTCGTACGTACACGATCTTTCTATTAGAACCTCGCAAAAAGTGGAATTACCACGTTTCACGTCGTAACGAGGAGTTGTTTCTCCCCGCGTAACACGGCGGGTAGTTTTTAGGATAACGCTGGCAAACGAGCATGCCGTGTACAATAGACCCGACGCGATAATGTTGCGGCGCATCGTCCCGTGCACCAGTGCACACGTGCAGCCTACCGATACGATTTGTATTGTGCGACTGCAATTCCGCGTGGCTCGTGATGACACGCGCATTGAAAACTACTGATGCCCGCTGTAAATTATCCCCCTGATACGCTTACTCGTCAAACGCTTTAACGGCGTTCTAACGAAGACGAACGAATCACTGTCTCCTATTATCTAACGGAAATTCCTTAAAACATAATCTCTCGAATTTTTAATTTCTCTTAAATGCGAAACGAAAAGAAACGGAACGTGTGTGTGTGTGTGTGTAACGAAACTTACGAACGAGTTGTGAAAACGTGGTACACGAAGTTTACGAGCTGTGAAAATGGAATAAACAAACGCGACGGTAAAATAAATAGGATCGAGTGAAATTGGAAGTAAATTAATGAACCTATCGCGTATTTACGTTTAATATTGACGTTGACGTTTAATTTACATTTTATACCTTGAACGGTGTGTTTCAGCGTTAAGGTGAAATTTATTATCGTACGTTGTTTCGACAAGGACTGGTGACATTTATTAAAAAAAAAAAACATTATTTTTCACGAACGTAATTACATTTTAAAATTACATTTTACGCTTTTGCTTCACCGCGAACGAAAGTTTTTTGATTTTGTTTTACCTTCGAAAAGCATCGTAAATTTCAAATGAACATCATCCATTTCGCGTTTGCGGAGACGATTTTACGCACGAAACGACGAATAAAATTGGCACGGGTCAGATTTTCTCTAAAATAATTTTGTTTCCATTGCCGTGTTTAATAAAATATTCTTTTTTTCGTTTTTACGACACTTTGCTCCGAAATCTCTGTGGAAAACTGAAATTTCCAGAGCAAATCCGACAGAGTTGAAGCGCTCACGTGCCAATTATCGCTGAGGAAACATCAGCGCGGGTTTGCATTCACACGCGTGCACCATTCACGTTGTAATACGATGTCGCGCCTAAGCGAACTCCAAGCTCGAAGACGCAAATCGAATTGCATCCAATTACTTTTTAATCGTGTTCGCGACTTCATCGGCTTTCAACGACGCTGTGTTTTCGTGTGTGTGTGTGTGTGTGTGTGTATGTACATTCTCGGAGAAGACCTGACCGACACTTCATCTGGAAACTCTTGCAGCCGTTAAACCGTTTCTGAATAAAAGGCTGTCGTGCAAAGTCCATGGTCGCCGGTGGTAATTAAATGAACCAACTTCTGTCGAGTCTTCACCGAAATTGTGAAATTTTGTCGAGCGACGCGAACGATTAATTGGGGACGCGTTCGATGGAATTGAACTAGTTTCATCGTTTAAAAATAAAATTCAACTAATTTTAATTGGCAGGGAATAAGGGGTTGCAAGTTTGTAGGCAATGTTAAAGAAATTCAGAGAAGAATTAAACGATGCAACGACAAAATGATACGAGTATTTGTTTCTTTCTGAGAATGTACGTCTTTTATTTGCAATTATCCATCGACGGTATAAATCTCGTTGCGCTCGATCTCTCTGATATTTTCTTTAGTCTCTTAATTACTATTTATCAGTAGAAACATAAATGTTGTTTAACAAATAGTGAGCAAAAAATTGGAACAAGAATTTCGAAACATCGTTGCAAATTTTCAGTCGGAATGAAAAGAGAAGACGTCAATTCGTAGCTTTCTACGTGATGAAACTATACTTAAACAAGCCCGTTCGATAAAATCCACGAAATCAGAAAACCACCTCTGATCTATATGCAATAAATAAATTTTGAATAATTTGAGAAAGGTGAGTTCAACCATGAAATGGTTATTTTTTTTTTTTTTAGAAAATCGCGTAAATCAAGCGCGTGGAATCACGTGTGCGCTCGGGCCAGAAAGTTTCTTCGAGGGGGGAAGCCATGCACGAGAGCTCTTCTACCCGGCCATTCGATATTCCAAGCTATTTTCGCAACAGAGAGAGAGAGAGAGAGATAGAGGAAACAGAATTTTCTATAAAACGTTCATCGTCTAGGATGCACTACCCATCCTCGCTGTCGGCTTTTCCCACCGGAAAAAAGAAGCGCGCCGAGGGATCGAAACAGCGTTACGTCGATCCGTTGTTTATTCAGTGTTCGTGTCCCTGTTCCGGGCTGGAATTTCGTGAGAGAAATTCCCGGATTATCGTTATCGCGAGAAGGTAGAACGCCTTTCGTACTCGCGACTTTCGAATACATCGGCGACGCGCGCTATTTACCTCCCTCCCGAGAGCACCTTTTCGTGTTATGGCCGACCGGATGGCGCGCAACGCATCCGAAGGCTCTTAGAATTCGCGGCAACGTAATAAAGACGCTAGCTATTCCATCCGTTGTCTCTGCCGTCTGTTTTATACCTTCCGAAAATTACAATGGCCGTAAAGCCACCTTTATCGTCAGCGTTATTTCACCTTATCCAGAACCGCGTCCCTCCTTCCGGCTTTTTTAGCGACTGGATCCCATCCTTCCCAGCGTTAATCAGCGGGAGTTCTAAGCGCGCATCGTAAAATTTCAAACGGCAGGAATTTTTTTACGATCCAGCTCTTTAAACGACGTCCCCCCCCTCTTTTTTTTTACACCGCCTCACTTGCGCCTCTTTTACTTGGGATATTCTTCGTATGGGATTTTTTCTTTTTTTATAGTGGTTTTCTAAGACGCTTTCTTTCCCTCGGTGTTTCACGAAGAATTTCTTTTCATATTTCACGGTGCGTCATATTCCGTGTCGTAACACGCGATACGATGAGCACTTTCTTTTGCAGAACTTATTCTTGAGGAAGGAAGGTGGAAAAGTTATGGATGGATTCATGGAAGGATGAATTTGACTTGATGAGAGAGAGAGAGAAAGCGAAGGTTGCGGAGTCACTGCCTAGACTCATCCAGGGGGCGCTGATGGCAGCGAGTCCTTACCCCAGACGCTTGTTGTAACTACCAGCTAGGCTGGACGGTCCATCCATCCTAGCGGTGTTGCCGCACTCTGCTTTGTTTGCGGCAACGTCGGAGACCGGCAGGACCTCGACGCTAGGCGCGCAGCCACTTGCGGCTTGTGCTAGTCAGTGTTCGAAACTCGTAGTTGAGGAATCCTAGGCCGCTACATATTTATATTTATATTTATATATATTTGTCGGTAGGAAGGTAAGGATGTTGGATGAACGAATGGACTTTGGGGGTCGTGAGAAAGAGAAAGAATAGAGCGTTTGTGTGTTTCGCTCGGAATCACTGCCTAGATTCATCAGTGGGACGCTGATGGCAGCGACTCCTTACTCCAGACGCCTGTTGTTGCAACTACCCGCTAGGCTGGCTCGACACCCATCCTAGCGGCGTTGCCGCACACTCTGCTTACTTAAACGTTGGAGATCGGCAGGACTTCGACGCTAGGCGCGCAGCCACTTGCGGCTGGTGCTAGTCAGTATTCGAAACTCGTAGTTGAGGAATCCTAAGCCGCTACATTCTTTACTCAACGTGTTACTAATAAGGCCAAATGCACATCTAATTATTATTATTATTTCGTATGAGCTTACAAGTTATTTCCAAGACAGCAAGCAAACAAATTTTCTTCTGAATTTAAAAATAAATTACCTTCCTATTATTTGTCACGTTAACGATTGTGTTCAATTTCGCGCGAAACGAAGCTGTGCTTGAAAACGATTTTGTTTAATTTTCGCGCGCACCTCTAATGCAAATGATGAAATTCCTATTTATCGAGATTTTCACTCGCAGCTCGAGTGAGAGCGCATCGGTTTACATAAAAATTACACCGGCAATGTTTTCACTGACTACGCAACGACCGTGTTTTAAATTTTCCAGTATATCGTTATACAGAGTGTATACGGATAATCTATTTTTCGCTCGGCGGCGCGAGTTATGAAACTGTATTTTATTGCGTCCGGGAAAAATTGAATTCCACGGTAACTTTGAACAAGGGATATCGGATTATAAATTGCCATAAATCACGCGGCCGAATCGCGCATACTTTCGTAATGATTACAATTAATAGCACGAGCGCGTATGTCGTTTGTGTTACATCGTACGTGGGGAAATTTTGTCACGACCGTAGAAATGATTCATCGTGACCGCTCGATGGAACTTTTGCGCTGAACTTTCCAAATTTCCGAAGGATTTTAATTCTGGAAACTTTGTCAGCAAATTCTGTAAATATTAATTTGAATGGAATTTTGATGCAGTTTGCTGCACGAGTTTGAAGTTATTAACAAAACTTAACGAGCTTCGGTATTTCATTCAACAGTTTGAAATTGATTTCGTTTAAAAATCGAAAATTTTCCAAAAAGTTCAAAAGTTTACAGCTCGTAGCTTTTAACATGTAACACTGTAAAAAACAGTTCTATTATTTTTTTTATACAAAAGAGGAGAATTGTGTAGGATTGTTGATGATAAAATTTTTATTTATATCGAGAAAAATTGAGGTTGCAGTGCCCATGTATGAGCCATCATTGACTGCGTCATATTTAACGAGTAAGCGAATTTCCAGGATTCGGCAAGCTTGAGATTTTTAATATAAATCTTATATAAAAGTTGTATAAAATTTTCAAGTTGTATATAAGAAATTGACACTTCTTTAATCGTCGAGTAATTAGAATTCGACTGCTATATATTTAAAGAAAAACTAGCTCGAGATTGGAGAACGTCTGATCACTCAATAATTTGGATACAATTGGCAAAATGTGTGAGAGAGGTAAAATAAAGGAAGAGAAAATTCGTGGAAAATGCGTGGACTGGATAATTGTTAAATGCAACTGAGAGTAAAAGTTATTTGAGACTGAAAGCTATTTGTTTTCGAGTCGTTTTATGTTTCTGGAGTTGTATCTATATTATCAGAATATATAATATCGTATCAAACCATGAAAAGTGAAACGTTTCATTCATTCCACTGCAACTCTACCTATTAAATTTCCAAATATCACGCATGAGACTACAAATCAGTATTCCTTTCACTACACCTATTACCTCGTATGATGTTTTAAACTATCTTTCTCTATCGATTCCAGTGCAGCGATTAAGATTACTAATGATTCGTAAACACCAATGAACCGGCATGATAAAATCCATAAAACGATCCAAAATCGTTAGCGTGGTGACGAAGATTTGTGGCGAATGGCCCGAATGATCGAACCGTGACCAAAACTTATAAATCAACCCTTAACGAGCGTCGTTTGCTTAGAAATGAGAACACTACAGGCTACTAGCCAATCCAAGTAGCGACCAAACGAAGATTGTCTCCATCTGGCCTACGAGATTCTACGTACAAAACGTCACGGGAATTCCTATGATGTTATCAGTGATAATTTTATGAATTTCCAGTTCAATAGTTTCTTTCTCTCTTTTCTCTTTCTCTTTCTTTCTCTGTTTCTGTCTCTCGCGTTGCTGATCGATGCTTTTCAACTAATGGATCCAATGTGGATTTGCATGCATTTGGTGACACGTCGTCTGGCGAGTGCTGAAGCTATGTACGTCTCTACATGCTTTCTCCATCGGTTTATCGGTAATTTAATTATGTCGTATAGCAACCACACAGTAGCAGCAGCATCACACAGCGCAGTAATTACTATCTCGTCCCTAATAATGCCGGATAATGCCCCGCCACTGACTCTACGACACGTACAAGTTAGTCTGTAAATTACAGACGTCCTTTCGCCTCGCCTTGCCTCGTATTCCTGATTTATCGTACGTGCCCCTGCTGTTATCGTTCCTTGCACACGCCCTGAGACGTTGATCTCGTCTCAAGAAGTCGTAATTCAACGTGACACCCGTGTCTACCAAATAATACCCGCTCTTTACTGCGAAATAACTCTTTCTTCTCCCATGTCCCATGAGGTATAAATTTTTCTTATCACTGAAAGTGATTTTAGCGGGACCCAGAAAGTCGGACCTCTTCAGGTGCAACGCTGATGCAACGAAAATTAGCGATTGGTTGATTTGGGTCATGTGATTCGCGAGGGGGCGTGGGGTAGACCTCGAGTAGGAGTGGCGTTGTCTGGTACTGAGCGATCGCGCCTGTAAATCGCACGACCAAATTTATTCCTGACCGCTGCTTTACGAAATACTAAAAAATTACGACAGTTATTCTTGAAAAAGAAGATAGTAATGACGATTTTAAAATGACAACAGTTAGAATCAAATTTCGTGTCGAGAATTGTCATAAATTTCGTTATTATCGGACTATTATTTTTAACGTTACTATTAACAATAGAACAATAATAATTGTATTATTACTATAATAACATCGCTGTGAATAAAAGAATGAAAAATACGAGATTGCCACAAACGTCCACAGCGAAAGAAAATTTGGGTCATTTGTTCTGCCTGGACGTACGGGAGATCGAAAAACAGGGTTTTGGAACGCGTGCTCTGTTTTACAATTAAGAGAATATTGCATTTTTAACCACGGTGATTAAATACGGGATTACAGGCAGCTATTTTGCGTCGCGGACGAGAGATTTTAATTTCCATAGGAATTTATAAACGCTCGAGAGCATGATCCGGTCGAAAGTTTTTAGAAATAATACCGCAGGTAATTAATTCGTAAGAGGATCAGGGCGAAATCTGTTCCTCTGATTGTTCAACTATCGACAATGAACGTGAATCCCCGTAGACTCGAGTTTTGAACACCCATGTAGCTTTAGGACAAAGGAAAATGTGATAAATATTTTTTCTCCCCTGTTCGTGGATCGTAGTAACTAAACCGTGGATTTAACTATGTGCAAAATTGCGTGAAAACCACGTGAAACCATTTTCTGTCCAAGTTCAACGTTTCAAAATTATATTTTTAGAAATCCAAAGTTTAATAATGATCAAATCAGATAATTCTGATTGTTGATATTTTACCAAAATATTGCAGCACATCTTTTTGTGAAACGCAAAAAGTAAAATTTAAGACGAATTAGCACTACGACATTATTTGTGTTTTTAAAATTCACGTTTAACAAATTTTCTTATTTTATTAAAAATTGAATAATATTGCATTTGATAAGTTGTGATACAGAAATAATTTTATGACTATCTGCAAAACTTCATCTCGACGATAAAATAAAACTGCAGTCTGGCGAACTTTTAATATCGTACGAAACCAAAAATAACATAGAGGAAATAAATGCAATGCAAGCAGCCACTTCACCTAAGTTCTCGAACGGATATTTTTCTTTTAATATAAAAGGGGAGAAAGCACGTAATCATGGTTTACGATCGATGCATTTTTATTCAAGATGCTCCATCAACCAGAAACCGACTTCCCATACACGGGTTAAAATGTTGCGAGTTCCTGCGTGGTCTCATCTTTAATTTAGTTGAGTAATTTCCTGATAATAAAAGTAAAAACAAGAAGCACCAGAGATTTTTCGAACGAGCTGGTCGAAATTAATTAACGGTTTCATTAAACGACGAATGTTCTGAACAAGAAACGAAGAAAATAACGTCGTAGTTTGACCGTTCCCGTTCCAAGTAATTTCATCAATTCAATCTCTCGTTCTCCGCCAACGAAAATTCAATGAAGTTCACCAAGGTGGACTTATAATTTCTGCCAATTTTTGCACTAGTTTCATTTCTCCTAGTTTGCGACGAGCTTAACGAAATCAATAATTGCGAACTTTTCTCGCAAATGCTAGATTATGTTGTAAATATAATTACCAAGATGTAGAATATTTGTTGGGAGAAATAGAAGACACGGATCCTTCTTTTGCATCGACGACGAAGAAAATGATAATTTTTATTCCGAATTCTTTCTCTTTGTCATATCGCGAAGAATTCAAATTAAATTTATGAAAAGTAGATGAAAACAAATTTTTGGAGAAAAACGATTATGATTTTCGATATATTCATAGTCGAAATCAGACGAATAGACAGTGGGGGGGATTATTCTATCGCGGAACGAAACTTTCGGAAATGAATTCGTTTAGCGACTAATCTAAATTCAGCCGTGTTATCGATAATGGGAATTGCGAGCAGTGTGATCTCTGGTGATTTTTCGAAACTATTTCACCAACGAAAGTTACAACGAAACGTTCGCTTAACCAGTGCTTTTGATAGTTGTAAAAATTATTAAAAGGAAAAGGATTAGTTATTTCGTTAAAAAATAAAATATAGTGGCGTCAAGAAGATCAGAGGTTTAAATAGCAAAGATTTTAAAAGTAATGAGATTTTTGAGAAATCACTTTCCAAATATTAATTGAACGATCGCAAACGTAAGTGGTATAATGAATGCAAAATTGTCGCAAATATAGATACATTTCTATCGAACTTGTTGGCCATAATGTACCATTAGAAACGAAATTGATTTAGCTCAAATTTTCCTACAAAATTTTAAATTTTCATCAAGTTTCTATTAAAAAAAAAAAAAAAAAAAAACAAAATAAAAAATTTATTTTTTCTCCTCTTTTTTTACGATCGATACAAACGATAGCGAGAAGGGAAGAAATTGAAATCTTTCACGCCAGCGCAGTCGTAAAATTAAAACGCGTGGAATTTATAGCGTAGAATAATTTTGGCCGCGCGGAGTTCTTATGAATTTTTCAAGAGCGCAACGAAGCTCTATGCATATGGAACGAAACTCAAATCGCCGCGAAGAATGTTTAACGACCGTTCTCGTAATTTCTGTTTAATTAAACGAATCCCGACGACGCTAGGAATAAACGTTGGCAAAATCTTGAACGGGGATCAACTGTCGACGAACTTGTCCTTAATTTTCCACAATACCTTTCGGGTTCGCGCGCAAGAGACGCGAAACTGTTAACAAGGTACACAAAATTTTAATAATTAAATAATTTCCGCTCGATGTTCTCAATTTCGTATTATAATAAGAAGCACGTTTAACCAATTTTTGATCGTAATGTAAATCAAACAACGCATAAATTTATGGCGCGAGATTTATATAGCCAGCAACGATATTCACAAAATTTCGATCTTAATTTAAAAAATTTAATTTCAATCTGAATATTCAACGAAAAATATTTGTATTTCCAAGAATGTAACAAATGAAATTTGACTTTAATTTCCGTAATAAATCGTTCACTCGCATCAAATCCCCGTTTATAATTGGACGAAAGCTGTTTGCGAAATTTTTTAATAAAGAACGTTCAGCTTTTTCCATAATAAACGCGCTTTCATTACGGTCTGATATAATTATACGGAATTTTGGCCATGTAGCAACAGAAAAAGGCTGTGTTTCGTGGAAGCTTTCAAACGAAAATGCGTCAAAGAAAAATTAACATTCAAAAAAAAAGATGTCACTGACAGTTTCGTGGCGCAAAGAACAGTAAAAAAAGAAAAACAACGCGCGCATGAATTTATTTATATTGCTTTGCAAGTGAATGAAATAACAGAGACATCGAGATTTTCTGGCATTTTCAGCCAAAGACTCGTACATGGTACAATGCAAGAACTGCATATCTCACGGGTTTCTCGTGGAATGAAAGAGCAGGAATTAAATCCGCGAAGTGACACGTATACGAGTGGATTTTCGGTATGTAACACCCAAGTTATACCACGAAATGTTGGTATTTTTGTCAGAAGGCAATTCAGCTTGCAGTTGCAACTATGCGTAAAGTTGTGGGACGGATGTGTATGAAAATTGCAAGAAAGAGTTGAACTTTCTTTGGGATAGATAATTTACTTAAAAAATTTATTTTTATTTATTAGAGCACGTATGTGTAAAGATATGGGGTTAGTCTACTGCAATAATCTATCAATTAACGTATACTTTTATGCATAACTAATTCTATGGAAGAGATTATACTTATAGAATTACAATTATAGACTTATAATATATGGCTTGAAAAAATGGAATCCCTTTTTAGTCTGTAAATGCTACAATGAATAATTTGGATATTTTTGAAATTCAGTCCCAGTGAATAAACATTCATAGACAACAACTGATTGAATATGCACATAATCGATTCCAAATTCCAAATTGCCAAATTATGGATCAACGCATAAACCCAAGGTATTAACGGATGAATCGTATTCAAACTTGTGGTCGATTTGCATTTGCATCAGAACAATTTTTTGCACCATAAACACTCTTGGTGTTTGTGATATATACAGAACACGTCCACAGTGAACATATTTAAAAAAAATGGAAACTTTATTAGCTCTCAGAAATTCCGGGAATTCTGGCGGGTTCATTCGCCTTTAAACCAACGCAGAAATGCAAATTGGAGGGGGAGTGCATTAATTTCAACGCGAATAAATTTGAGAATATTCAAACGAAGTCCAAACATCGAGTCACTGTTACAACCTGTCAGATCAGAGAGACACCGACATTATAAAAATGAGTCACGATTCGCGAAGAGTTTTAAATAATTTCGCAGAAAGACTAAAACACACCCTTGATCTCGAACTTGGATAAAAAGGCAATCTGCCTTTGATAAAATAATTAATATTAAATTAATATTAAACTCTGTGAAATCCTGTCTCGTCTAGATTCATTTTTTAAGTTTCAAATTTATCACTGTATCGGGCCATTCAGTAAATATGTTTCACACATGTTAGTACAACACAGGAGAAAATATCATTGATCGATAGTTCTCTTCAGGTTTGCACGCGAACGTCGAATTTTCGTTTGCGTCTTTCTGAGGATCCATTCGGCAGATTATTGAGGAAATTGTTTAATAGCGTAAATCACTAGCCTCGTGATAAATCCGATTATATGTACGTAACCGGTATATGATGGCAGGTATCATACTCGAAATGACCGAGCGCGATGTGCTCCTCTGTGTGCCATTATGCCAGTTAGGCCGATAAATTACATCTCCGTTTATTGCGCGACTCTATTTAAACGGATATTGTATATGTTCTTCGGGTGCTCGGCTCCATATGCATATGTATTTAAATGAAGCTTAGCGTTTCGGAGTTAGGTAATAAACAGAGGTAATGCAGTGTCTCTGGCCGGCATAATGCCGTTCGAGGAACATCATATAGACATCCTGGATGGTTAGACGGACAATGGGGCATCTCGTGGACATTCTGTAAACGTTTGAGACACTTAGTCGAACAATGGAATGCCCAGGTCGCTTCCCGAGGACCTTCGTGAGCCTGGCCAACTGGTCCAAAATCAACGTGAAGAATTCGCCTCGAGCAAATAGTTTACGAAGGAAATCAAGCTGCGTGCAGGTATCGCGCTCGACGCGATTCTTGCGTGTTCACGGCGACTGGAAATTGATCGTTTGTGTAATTCGATCGCTCGATTGTGCGGCCAAAGAACTTGCGTTTCATCCGACTGCACGGAAGGGTAATCTTGGGTACTGCGTTGAAAGATCGAGACACGTTGATGCCGGAGTTTCCTCGGGAATTTTACAAATATAGGAGCGGTGGAAATGTACAAATGTAATTTAGTAAAATTATGAGCAGAGTTTTTATGCATTTACAAGGAATTTCACGAAAGTGGAGTATTCGTTATAATTTGGATGAAACAAATTTCTAGACGGAAATTTCTATTTCTTTTTTTTTAGATTTGTATATTCATGAAACTGTATAATAATCTGCAGTCTAATTATGAGATACTCGAGAATTCTCGCCTTGTCGTAAAATTCGTTTAAAATTATATCAACAACACATGTAAGTTTATTTGTACTATCGTCTAAGAAATAATTTCATACGAAATAATTCTATTGTTAAGGAACGTTATCGTATCATGTAAACTGTTATCGTTTGAAAAATACAGGGGAAGCACAAAGAAACGGAGCCGAATGTCAAAACGTTCATAATGGGATGGAATGTCGGATTCGTTTGGATTCTACAGTAATTTCCAAGAACGACGAAATTCCTCCGTCAAGGACGTCCTATCCACAATTTATTAGGTTGTGCACCGACCAAGTTATCCAGAAGCAGAATAAATACCTTCACGCGTTTAATTTCAAAAATATTTCGCCACCGTAAGAAAATCGATTTGTCGGATGATCGATGGAACAATTGCAACTTTGATATCGCGTTGATCTAACTTTAACTCAGAACAATTTTCTTTCAAACTTATATTAAGTTGGATTATACTGTTATCCATTACGTTATTGTCTGTGATAGAGAAAGTTTGTAATTATTTTGAGTGATTTTTATGTCAGTATCAAAAGTTTGTAGAACACTCGTAAATTATGCGACAATTTTTTGAACATGAATAGTAAATTATAACGTGTGTAAATTTTATCGTAAAATTTTTGTTTCCAGTATAGTCGTTTGTATTATTAAAATATTCTGTAGCAGAATTTGTAATAACAAAAACTTTCAAATATTGATTAATTTGAAAGCAATGGCCAAAATGTGAAATAAATTAACCGCAAACTGGCAAATATCATTGCATCGCAATTATTAACGATTATTAATTATACGTATAAATTAGAATCGTTCAAAAATGCAAATCAGACGATAAGTTTGCTCGATATCGAGACGCGGATAGTTGAAAAAAATTCTCTATCTAGTTTCGGATAAATTTCAACAATTTTAACGTGATATTGCGAGCGCTGTTTATTGGGTATCAAGTTTGTTTCCAGCCATACCATTCGACGAACCGCGTTGAAATTGATTTCGTAGTTTGCGTACCGATTCGTTAAATGTAGAATTTGGTGGGGTCCTAAGGGGATGGTTGCGTCTCGATCGAGTAATAAATTATAATGGATGGATACCGTGGCATTAGGAACATAATATGTTAATCTATTTTCAGAAGGTGATTAATTGATGTGTTGACAAATGGTTGCGCTGGCGCTATAGTCTGTTTGCAAAGGATTATTAATCTCTTGTAACGAGGGAACCCCGAAATAATTCAGAAAATGAAAATAACGAAAAAACAAGTCCTCGGCAATCTATAATACCGAAACAATTTCTATTTAATTTTAATTGATTTTTATTCAATTTAAATATATTCCTCTTTTGATTTATAACTGCGAAATATATCAGCAATATTTATGCTATCTATGCTATCTATTGAATGTATTTACACGAATTTCAACTTGTTTGAAAGCTTCTGTACTTTGCATCTTCGCCCGCTTAGAAAATTTACTCGAAAGACTATATACGTCGTTTCATTTTACGAGCTTTCATTTTTCGCAGTAGCAACGAAAAAGAGAGAGAGAGAGAGAAAGAAACAGAAAAACAATTTGCGGCAAAATAAAATTATATCACTCAACTTTTTCTCCACTCGTATCTACTGTTGCCGTATTTTCAACCAATTGGCAACTGCAACTCGTTAAAACTACTAGCAACTCAATCTATCAGGGAACATCGGCAGCGCGGAGAAAGGAACGAAACGCGCATTGTTGCACGATTGTGCCTAAACCGATAGAAAACAGAGGGATGAAAGCGAACGTATCGAAAATGCAAGGCTTGTGCCGGCGGGGCATTAAGCAGACGGATTTACATGTTTTGTGACAAAGCAGCGAAAGCTGATCTGGGGATCTTCGAGCCACCCGAAGAGGATTATAAATCAAGACTCGATAATGATCCATAATGGATGGTCTGGCTGGTTTTGGGCTTGCTTGTGGCCAACGTAAAGTCGACGTGGCCGACAACCGACGGCCTCTGATATCACGATTATTCATACTTAACGACTTTTCGAGCGTTTCGCGGAATTAAGCCTTTCGACGTGACGCGCATCTTGATGGGTCTTGACTTAGGTTTTCGTCGCGTTTGCATACTCTTCCCGATGACCCGAATTTCGTTTTCGGTGACGCGCGAGTTCAAGCGAGTCGGCGTTAATTTTCCCTTTGATCGTTCCCAGCGTGAAAGACCGAGAAGATTATTAATTTCTTACTCTTTCCCTCGTTTTCTAAGTTGGTCGATCGAAGATTCTCTCTTGTTCTTTGAATAAAAAGAAATCAAACCGTTCCAACTGAAATTAATTTTAATGTGGCAATAACACATTCGTTTGTCGCTTTTGAATTTTTCGTTGAATTTTTGTTATTGCACAACAATTTAGTTTAATTGAAAGACTTTTAAAAGTTGGAGCATGTTAAATTAGAAATTATAAATTGGAATATATTTAGTTTCGTTACTCTAAATTTAACGCATAGATAAAACTGCAAGACACCGAGGATAATTCCATCTCATTGAGTATTCTAAACGACTGTTTGCAATTACGCGCAATTAAACCTCTTTGCGAAATAATTAAAACTTCGCGTATTAAATTGAATATTATACTTTCTTTCCGGTCTTACTTAATCGAGTGTCGATTTTCTTTCGCAAATAACGAGAGATCCTACTTCGCAATATACATGAAAAATTTCACGCGCGAGATATCGTTCGCGTTCGAATTGAATTTTCGCTATGAAACGTTCGTTTTTCAATATTGATCGAGCACACTGTCGCCGCCTTCCTCTAGCCGGAAAATCGGCAATTTCAGTCGATTTCTTTCGACATTTTGGGACATCGATCCGCCATTTCTATCGCGTTCATTCGAACGTAATGAAACAAAATCAATCGGATACCGAAAAAGGAGAACAAAAAAAACAGACGAACAAAACAAAAAAAAAAAAAAGAAAAAAAAACAGCAGAAAAAATAAACTTGCATTTCTAACGAGGAGCTTGTGCACGATGATTCCAGAGGGAGATTGAATTTTCTCGACAGCAGGGGACCGAGGCGTTTAGATTGGCGTGAAATTCTGCCGGGGAAATCCCGCGGAATTCGACGTTACAGTTTGTAATGGATTTCCATAATGATGGTACGCGACGAAAATCTTTTTCCCGGGCACGTATATATATATACATATCCCGCGGCCGCGAGCCGTACAGCTACACGATCGCGATTCATGAATAAATAAGAAACAACTTTCGAAACAAGTTGGCTGAAGGCTACAGAGGCACAGCCGTGTGACCCAGCGATTCTAGAAATTCAGTAACTCCAGCCGCCTCTCGCGCGAGTCAGCCCTCCTTTTATTCTTTCGACCTGCATTCACCCCAGTTTTAAGCTCGACACACCCCCCCTCTCTTACCTTCCATCTCCCAGCCCCAGTCTCCTGTATTTCCTCCGCGTCGCTGCCACTGCCTCCTTTCTTCCCCCTTTCTTCGCGATCTTATGATTCCCCGAGTGGGTGTCTTCGAAATTTTCATATATTATGCAAACACCACGTTCCACCGGCGACTAACCTCTTTTTTTCCACGCTTCTGTTTATCCCGTCGCTCACTTACACAACCGTCACTTCCCTCCTTGCCAGATACTGCGGATGCAGTTCTTCGATGCAATCCTCTTTGCGAAAAAACGTTATTTCACGTATTTCACTTTTTCTTTTTTCTTTTCTCTTTTTTACGCGCAAACACCCGTGTTTCACTGCTAACGAATTTCTCGCTGCTCGACTCGGTCGAACGTACGAATTTCAACTGGCGTGCTCGACTCGAGTTTCATTGGGTTCTCGAATTCGATTCTCGCGCTGTGTGAAGCGACAACTTCACTGCGATCAATTCGCGCGCGCCAACATGGCGGCGTTCCACGCTCCCACGTGAAATTCAACTTGTACCTGCTTTGAATCGTTGTCGCGTTCGTGTACGCTCGCGTGCGGGCTGTTTTACGCTTATTCGAAGAGTTTAACTGTGTTTCGCGAGTGAGAGTACGTACGTAAGTGTGTTTTTGAGTTTAGAGTGCGTACTCGCGTTTCTGACGCGGAGAATCGCCGAGGTAGCACGCCGGTATACAAATTGGTTTTGTCGCGTCGTTAGCAAATTTTCTGGTGAACGGATACGTGCTCGGAATTTTCTCCATCTCTGTTTCGTCTATTTTGTATTTCCAGTACGATAGAACGAATGTGACGAATGTTGTAGATTTGAATCGTTCCGCGTGGGTGTGAATGCGAGTGCGCGAAGAAAATGTTTAACGACTCTTTCTATTTTCCGAAATTAGAGGAACAACATCTCTAGGATGAACGAATCTTCAACTTCTCGTAGCATGCATGGTAAGTTTTGAATTGACAAGTGACAAGTACCAGTTATAAATCTCCATCGTGCAAGCTCTCAACGATTTTACAATTTTACAATTCCACGTTGAATAATTTATAAGATTTATAAAATTTATTTGTAAAACATTATTTATTTTACAAATTTATTGATTTTGTTATCAAGCAGACAAGAAAAATCTGTTTGCATTGATAGCCTCTAACTTGTCATTTGCAGAAGTTTACTTTACCGACACACGTATCTAATGTATCTACATTATAAAATAATTGTTAACCTACAACAATTTATAAGCGTGTTCGATTCTCGAGTCCTTTGAGTTTTAAGTTAAAATCATTTCCGCCGAAACGGGTGTAATTTTCACTCCAGATTTTCTTACTCGAGTAATTTAATTACACCGGGTGTTTCTCATCGAGGTGTCGCCTCGATCGATTTCGCGAAAAAGGAGAACAAAAGACGAACCTGTGCTTGTTAACAAACGCGGCGCATTCGATAATGGCTTTCTCTGATACTCATCAAGCTCTGCTGATTCGAGTATTACTCATTCGGCCAACGTATATATACCCCGGCTCGTACGTTCTATTATTTCGTTTTCAGCGTTAAAGCCGCGCCGGCGACGAATCATCTCCTCTATTTCTCATTACTCTTCGTTATATTTCTCGCTAGAGTCTCGCGGGTCTGGCACTCCAATCGAGGTGCCCGGGATTTTTCAATCGAGTCTCTCTGCCGTAAAATTAAAAATGCGACTCCGCCGTGGATATTATATTTTCTCATTATTCCGCTTCTTGCTGTCGCTCGTCCCGATGGCATTAATTTCTACTTTACCGGTTCCACCATCCACCGGACCTGACTTGAAAATATTTTTGCCGCCAGCGTAATCACGTGCAATTAAGACGTTCCATCCGGTGGAAATGGAGAAAATTTTGAGACGTTTATTGTTTAATACGATATTATAATACCTTAGTTGACATTTCAAACTTTGACGTTCAGACTTTTCTGAAACGGTAGAAATCACACGTTTGTTCGCAAAAATATAATTTATTACGGAATATTTTCTTCGAAATATTTTAATTTTTCAAACCATCTATCAAGTACTAGAGACTTGTATTAGTATAGTATACTCGATGCATCGTCATTTTTTTTTTTTTTTCAATGGAATCTTTAAAAGTGATTTTCATTGATGGGAATATTTTTCTTAGAGTAGATGCATGAACTTTGGTTTGACGTACGGAGATTTGTTAGCAATACTGGTTTTTAAACCAGATTCCATTAAGAGGATTGGATGCCTGTGTACTTGGATGAATCGTTTTCATCTGATTTCAATCATCTCGTCTTAAATTCGATTTCACCTATTGCCCGGTAATACGATCTCGTCAGCTTTAGACGAGAGTAATATCGATTGCACCGAGAGTTATTGCACTCCAATTTAAAATGTAGAAGGGATTACCGCGGCACGATCGACGATTATTAGTGGAAATATTAATGTAAGAATCCGCCACTAAGATTTCGAAA
Source organism: Melipona bicolor (assembly GCA_030673865.1). Classification (NCBI taxonomy): domain Eukaryota; kingdom Metazoa; phylum Arthropoda; class Insecta; order Hymenoptera; family Apidae; genus Melipona; species Melipona bicolor. The sequence continues at coordinate 4,621,380 of JAHYIQ010000016.1, read as the reverse complement.
CGTCGAGTCACTTTTCTATCGGATCTGATTGCCATGAGTGCTTCGATCAATGTCGTAAATTATTACCGCGATTTAATTTTAAACTCGTGCGAATACTTCGCACGAGTCGTTGGAATAAATACTGACGTGATTATTTTACTGATAAACGAACAAATACGATGTATTTTGATATGAATTCAATCGATTCGCTTTGAATTCAATCAGAGTAATGCGTTTTCGCTTTCTTGATATTTGAAGTCACGTTCGTTTCACCGCGTATCGTTTAAAAATGGAAAAATTATTAACTCTGTGACGTTATTTTCTCATCCGTATCTCGTCTTTCTAATTTCATATTGAAGTGTTTTTTTAGAACGTTAAAGATCGAAACACAAGAAAATCGCGCGAGTAATAAAAAAAAATCATCGAGCAATAAATCGAATTACGATCGTAAAAGGAGAAAACATCTACAAGAGATTGCTCGAAATTCAAATTATCGCACGCGACGAAGATCGATCGCTCGTCGCGGAAAGTCGATATAACGGAAGAAAGATCGAGTGGATCCTTTAAACCGTGTCTTTAACGTGTCGCCTATACGCTGCAAACGATCCGCGGTTCTTTCTCATTTCTTTCACGTTCCACGACGATAACCACGGCAAAGTTCGGGGTCACGTTGAACTTTTCAATCGGATCTGATTGCCATGAATTTAAATATTGCCCGTTCCCACAGCCGACGCGCGCAAACCCTCGCGTTGTAACGCGAATATTCCGAAAAGTTTTCCCGCGTTCTTCGACGTTCCACCCGGTTACAGGATGCTTACAACCTTCTGAGTCTTCTTTCGTTCCGTCGTTTCTTCCTTGTTCCGCGGGAACTCTTTCATCGATTAGCGTGATTGCATTAAGCATGCAAATCCAACAGAGATGATTATTCCTGCCTTGGGCAACCCTTCTTTCGATAATTCGATGGCCTTTTCTGTAGGATCATCTCAACGTGTATTTTATTAAAATTATCGAACACTGAGCTCTACGAGCGTTTGACATTTATTAGAGTCGCCTTTCAATGATGCACGTGCAATAAAATTTCATTCGATTTAAAATTCGCGTAATTTGATTAATCTGAACGAGCTACAAAATTTTGATTCTTTTGACTCTCACTAGATATTTAGTGAAAAAATTTAGAAAGTTGAGGGTATCTTTGGACTCGAAGAGACCGGGAAAATTGTTCACAGAAATTTGAATGGTTCGTAGAATTTAACTATGTAGCATGCAAAAAGTTATTAAGCAAAAATTGGTTATTTAACATATCTGGTACCTTGACTTTCTATTACATGCCAATGAAGTTTAATTAATTGCAAATTATACGAGCATACTCAATAAAATTTTTTTATAGGACTGTTGAAATTTAAATTGTTGAAAGTTGTTCGAAACAACGTACGTTCATTTGTAGCTCCGATTCGTACATACGAGAAGACAATACTTGGGTCAGAAAAAGGTGGATATGAAATTTCTAATGTTCAGAAAGGATTAGTCATTTTGGTGAATTTCTTTGAAATTTTCTCCATCATTCTGCCTCGCGAGTCTCTTCTTTGATACAGGCGAATGTCGCGTTGCAGCATTATGGTTTCAGCAAACATCGGGATTTTCAAATATTTGCTCGGGGAGCAGTAATCTTCGACGTGGATACTCGTTGTTGGCCAACAGCAAGCCGAATGAATAAATGTTACTCTCCGGCGTGTCCTAACGTTATTAACAACAAGCAATGCCCGTGCTAATATGTTTGCACACTCGCGATATCGCGAAGCGCGTTTTAACGTATAAAATGAAGTGAGAGGGTAGGAGGGGAGGGGGTAGGGGTGGGTGTGGGAGCGAACGAGAGTGGTACTTTCCATAAGCGGATAATTGTTATTTATCTACCGCCAGTTTCGTCAATGTTTGTCAGAGGGTTTCGATTTATTTTTCCGTACGCCATAACTGCGCTTTCGCTCGTGTGCACCGCGGACAGACAGGCGCGAACGCAACAACGTATAATTTCTGTCGACCCAGTTAACTGAAAATGTAAGAGGATTATGAAAACCTGGCCAGCGCGCGAATTTTCCGCCGCGATTTTCGCGACAGTCGATGCACTCGGGAAAATGTTATTAAACAATCGTTTAATCACGGCCTCGAATGCTACGGCCGGATTAATGTCCGCGTTGTTATTGCGAAAATATCGTCGCTCGTAAAAATAAAGAAAAAAAAACATATTCAGGAGTTTTGGAAGTTTTCGTCGTTCTCCGTCGTTTCTTCCGTTCATTTGTGAACTACTGTCTCATATTTTTTTTAGTCGGTGTTTAATCCTTGATGGATGCGAGGATTAAACACCTCGAAGACTGTTGATAGACTGATAGTCAGTACCACGAATCTGGAATTTTATAAAAAGAAAATTAAATTAAATAACAGGAAATACTGGAACTACATAGTAGATTTAAAATATAAAACTACGTACCAATTACAGATAATTTTATGATTAACGAGATGTTGCAGTTTAGTTGTATAACTCAAGAAAACAAGTCAGTATTGTATTATTTCGAACGGAGATGAGTAAATAAACTCTTCCGTTTCTCTGTAACTTCTACCCACGTTATTATCAAGCGACGACAATATTTTAAATTCAAACTTGAAAATATAGATACAAAGTCGTCCAATATGCACGTGAAATGCGATAAAACACCAAAATACGTACGTACTTCGTATATCATAAATTCTGTAGTTTGATATTTCGAAAAACGAGCGGAGTATAAGGAAAACAAATTCGCGCAATTCGAAGGAAGAAGTACGCATGGAAAAATGTTGAGACCGATTCTCGAAGCGTGTCTTACAGCGGTCGTTTCTCGGACCTCGTTTATTCCCCGTTGCTTTAAATATCAATGAACGTCGGAAAAGTTCCAAGTTGGAACGCGACGAACGAATTTCCCAACTATTACAATAAAAATGCAAATGCTCGTGGCGCAACGTTATTTATAACACGCGCGCATTAACGTATTCCGCGGTATCTGCGCTTGAAATTCAAATTTCCACGATTCCGCGTGCCATTAGGGATATGCGTGTGTGTGCGCGTGTGTGTTTTTTTTCTTTTCGGTCGCGCACGGTCATACCGAATTTCAAATGAAAAAAAAGCGTACCTCTAACGATCGTCTCGCGAGAGTTATTCCCCTTTTCCATCGAACCGTTTCGTCCGCCGTGTACATATTCTCCCAATACCGCGAGAAACGCATTTTCGCGCTTAAATTTCGATATATTTTCCGCGGAGAGTCATTTTCGAGAAATTTTCAGATTATATCTCGCGATGTAAATCATCTCTCTCGGATCAAGCGCAATCATGTTTTTAGCAATGCATGTGAAAATCAGTTTCGATTTCTTTCTACGCTGTTTCTCGTGTTTTTTTACTAGTTATTTATTAGTTCTTTCATTTAGTTTCTTCGTAGCTAACACGTAGTATCACGGCCACGAAAGTGAAATTATATTTCAGTTTGAAATTGTTACGAAAAAGTTCCTTCAAACTTTGCGAGATGCGATGCGCGTTGTAATTGCGTGACAGAATTTTTGTTTTAGAAATTGTTTATTTCGATTCGATTCGGTAGAAAATTGTATCGTCGCCAGAAATTTTTGCCAGCCACCGTTTGGCAATGACAGTTTCAAAAACAAAAGATTTATTCCGATATAAATTTCTCCCTTTGTTCCGTTGCTCTGCTCGAAACAACGTTACAATTAAACTGCGGATTTTTATGACGGTACGAGAAATTAAATATGCAAAAACACGCGAGTGAAATTTACGTATCCAAAGTATAGTAATTCGTGAACGTAATGTTTAACGATGAAACAGATTTCTACCTAGGTTCTGCTCTTTCAATTATTCCCATAGAAATATCCGCAGTGTACGAAATTATGTTACAACTACGAAACGAGCCGACAGTACGCGTACTTACACCGTCATAACAAAGAAAAATATTTTATTTTTTTATGTAAATGTATATATAATAATATATAATATATATAAAATATATAATAATATATAAATATATAAAATATATAGTGGAAATAAATGTACCGAGAAAAAAGAAACATGGCGCATATACTATAGTAGCTCAACTTTAATTCAGACGAGAAAGAATTAAAAAAAGGTTGTTGATAATTGGCTGGTAGCCTATTGGACAAGCGCAATTGTTGAATCCGTGGACCGCATTCTACAACATTGAATCGGCTCGATCGAATGGAAAGCACGAATACTAATCAACAGGGACATGGATAATTAGAAATGGGCATCATTAATTAATCATGGTGATTGATTGTCGTTCGTGGCCCCGGATGCGAACACGGGACTGAACAAGAACCGGAAATCGAGTTCTGTCGCGAAGGGAAGCGCGAAATTTGTGCGACGCGTTGGACGAAATTTATTATAACGGCGGCGCGCGCGGCGATCGACGTGCAAAATTTCACGAGCCGTCGTAAACGTTGACGTCGAGGAACCGAATAAATCTCGCCTCGCGTTTCTTTTTTCTGCGAGCAATTTCGCCAAATTATTCCACCGTGGAAGGAATTTTCGAAGGAAGTTTCTTGCAAATGCCTGGAAAGATCTAAACTAAAGTCTAGTTGCGATTGAAACCGAATGTTTTCCCCGTTCGATTGAAACCGAATATTTACCGATACACGTCGACGTAAATAATCGTATCAGTGAAACTGTCGACCGATGTACACATTAATAATTCTGAATAATGAATTAGAATTTCATCGACGATATTCTGTCACAGAGCGATAAATTCGAACGGTTGATTTCGGGTCGTTCGAATAATTAACGAATTGTTTCCTGGCGGGAGTGGGGGGGAACGCGAAGAAAAGTAAATAATGCGATGTTGTTTCGCTTAAATCCAGTTCTATTCATTGGAAATGTCGCAAAAATTGGCACAAAGGACAACGCGAATGCAATTTTCGTCTCGTCGGTTCGTAATATTCGCGCTTCGTGAATTTAATTTGACAACGCGGCATAACGATAATCGAAGAAAGCACGAATGCGAATTTTTCTCTCTGGTTACGTGATTGTTTAATGAATTTTTAGTCGTAATCACAAAAAGCAGGAAACGAATAAAATAATATGTACAGGATGTTTTGCTTGATTTATACGATTTTTTACAGCTTTGAGGAATTTTGTCTATAATTTTTTATTTCAGAAATTTTCCCTTTGACTTTCGCTCATTTTTCCAACAGAATGATAGTGTTATTATCGTGAGTAGTTTCTGTAAAATTATTCTTCAAAAATATTTATTTATTTTGTAGAAAAATTATCATCGTAAAGTTTTAATTGCAAAATAGGCAATTTGAGTAAATTAATTTTAGATATCTATAGTAAGCTCTCAGTTGACTATTAACTACTTTTGTGAGGTCCTGAAACACCTTAGACGATACTCAGATGTTAGATGTCTTATAGATCCTCGATTAAGTTGGGCTTTGTAACTACAATTAATAGACTTTGAACGCGTTTTAGGGATGCAAAACTCCTCGAAATATACAATAATATACAAAAATATGTAAAATATCCAAAGTGGAATACTTACTACAATATCTATTTTAACAATCCTTTGTAGGTTCCATTTCTTTAGTTAGACTTATCCACAAACGACAAAAGCATTCAAAGTTTAGCGTCAGCATGAATTTATCAATCTATCAACGTATTATTCCTCATCGTAACAAATAAATATCACGACAATTTATTCGTCATACGTAACGCAACGTTAAAGCACAGTCTACACAGTGATTAAATAATTTCACAGTCTTAGCGAGTGTATGGAGTGTATGAGAGAGAGAGACAAGGAGAAAGAGAATTCGAAATTCAAACAAATACCAGCACGCATTCGCAACGCAGATCCCGGTATCGACAAACAGATCAAAGGAATCGTAAGAGAGAGAATTGTTTGGCTTCGTGAACGCGAGTGCCTCGCTTTCCGGAATGTTCTCAGAATATTTACGATTCGCCCGCAGCCAGCTAAGTTTACGGGCGTGCAAGAAAATTGTTTGAAATGACTTGTCGGACAAGCCCTGAACTCGTTTCGTAAATGAGAAACAACAGGCTGTCATTGCGGAATTTCTTGGTCGTGTGTTTCGGGGAAGGTTGCCCCGTTCTTCCGCCTCTGTTCCTCCCGTTCATGACCAATATCCATCGTGTCGTTTCTTTTATTTTTTTGTTTCATCACTGAAAGCGATTTTAGCGGGCTCTTCAGGTGCAACGCTAATGCAACGAAAATTAGCGATTGGTTGATTCGGGTCAAGTGATTCGCGAGGGGGCGTGGCGTAGACCTCGAGTAGGAGTGGCGTTGTCTGGTACTGAATTTGTTTTGTATCGATTCAAATGTTTGCATATCAATAAAATTTTGTGGCAAAAAGGTCGTCTTCATTTCCTAGTCAAAACAGTTGCTTCTGGGCCTTTCAGTGAGACGAATCGTACTGGGGTACAAGTCGTGCAATTTTTTGTCTCTCTCTCTCTCTCTCTCTCTCTCTGTCGTCCTACTTTTATGTCCGCCGGGCGATTTTCCCAAGCGAAAACAACGCTTTTGATAACACCGAGAGTCGAAAAATATGGCACGTTTCAACGGACGGATCAATCTCTCGTGTTTTGAGCTGATCGTTCGAGTTAATTGAGTCTTTCGAGAAGTTACGAACAAACCGTACAGCCGGCCGAGAACACGCCGAGACGTTAACTATGCAATCTTTCAATTAGAAGCTCGCCTAATGGAAGCCGAGATGATTGTTAATCGAATCTGCCGGAGTTTCCACCGTAAACGAAACTCGGAAAGAACTTGTCTCGAAGCTCTTCGCCCGGTGAAAACTTGCACCTCGTGCTCCGAGTTAGCAAAGACCGCACAGGGGCGGCTTCTTCCCTACGATTCTGTCTGCCGATGAAATTTGGTAACGATAAATTGCAGCTCCTTTCCAGCGCTCTCTATGGTGTATGCAACAGTATAGAAACGACTCGGTAATTCTTGGTAGCACAAAGTTTTTCTAAAGCCTCGAGTTTCTCTTAGCTTTCTCCCAGGATTTGAGGAAACTTTAGCCAATGGTTTCTTTCCTGTTGCTTCAAGGGATGGCTGTTAATTTGAAAATTTGCGTTTTAACTTCGAAATATACAACAGGGAGAAGAATTACTGATCGGATCAGACCGCGTGTAAAATATACTTACAATTAGTGAATTAGTGTACGGAGTATAGGGCAGCGTAGCAAGCGGTATTAATTACCTCGTTCTAATTAAACATTTAAACGCGTGCGCGATTAATTAAGCGTAAATGCAAAGACCAGACTCTCGACCGGCTTCTGACGAGTGACTCTCCATTTTATTTTGCAACAACCGCTTGATTCTCGCGAGTCAGTTATAAAGTTTAAGTTTACACGTTTAAAAAAAAATAAGTAACATACATAATCTATAATATATAGTAGCTGCGTCTATATTTCACTGTATCTACATTTATTTGGATCCTGTTACACGTTCGAATCGAGCGTATCAGCATTTTATAATATTAACCCCTTGGCATACGAATTAAATGAAATTCGATATAATCAACAAATAACATTTATTTATTTTTCATTTTAACATTTGCGTAATGTTATGGACACAGTGTTTATAAATTTAAAATTAACAAAAAATGATGGAAGAAGAGAATTAATAATTCAACAGTCTATTGTATATCGATACATTCTCAGTGTAATGTACCACCGTTCATCGATACATTAACTTTCTTAACAAGAAAAGTTTCAAACACCCTTCTACGTATTATCTTACACACGTACTGCGTCTGTAACTTATTTATTGAAGCCTGAACGTATCGTTAAGAACTTAACAACGGCATACATGCGCTATCTCGCTGCCTGGAAGTTTGAAAAATTCTTCGGATCACCTCGAGGCCCGCGTCTCGCGACTTCGAGGGGGGAAAAAGTTTTCGACGGGCGGCGAAATTACCGGGCACGCTGCGATGATCACGTTTCCTCGTCTCTCGTCTCGAACAGACGATTTTCCGACCGAAACAAAGCCACAGACGGATCGCGTCTAGTTGATCGATAACAAGGATTAATTTGCCAGTGGTGCGGCTCGCGCGCCAATTCCCTCCCCAACGAAAGACAATGAACCCTGAGAAGCAGCTCCGCTTCTCGGGAGGAAATCGTGGCTACGTGAAAATTAGAAGAGCGAGTTTCTCCACGCGCGCCCCGATACCCCGCCAATTGATTCCTCTATTTTCCTTGGAGAAACAGCGATTAAGCGGCCGCCATCTCGTCATAGGTTTAATCGATCCGGTAAAATTTGATTCACCTCGTAAACACGCAACCTTTTTTCTTTGTAATTTCGATTAAAGATCAGGCTGCTCGTTTGACGTTAACAGTTCTGTTACCAAGTAAAGAAATAAGATTTGACGAATCTTTAAGTAAAGTATCGCATTTTGACGAAGCTTTGTCTGATTTCTGGCAGAAATTTGGCCCTAATTGCCAATAAATCAATAAAATTTTATTCATCGTTGTTCAAATTGCAGATTATTCACAACGTGATTGATATTTTCCGTTATAAGAATAATTTTACAAATTTTATATTTTGTTCGCAAATTCTAAACGGAGAAAATAATTCCCCCCCGGAATTTACGAAAATAGAACTTGATATAATGAGATTTATTTGTCCGCCTCAAACTTGTTACGATGAATGGAATATTTGAGTTGCACGGTTAACTTTGGACATACGTGCAGAAACAATGCTGAGATTACACGAGGAAAGTGTTTTGAATAGATTCTAATTAGAGTTCACGTACCCAACGATGAAATACAAATTTGCCATGTTTTCTTCCATTTCTGCACAATTGTATACTTTTATCGATGCAAGTTAAATAAAGTTAATGTTAATAATTCTGCGTTTCGCAAAGATTCCTTCGTCTGTTTCTTTTGAGATTTCGTCGAGGATAAAATCGTAGACTGAAAACAATCGTTGACGAAACAAACTCGGGCAAACATAGCAAAAGGGTATCATCCAAGGAGCTTGATTTATGACGTGGATGTAATGAACTAATTTCCGTGCTTTCAAAAGCTTCCTTACCTCCCGAATGCTTATCAAGGTCCCGCAACTTTCAAGATTAAAAATCGCAACGTGCCATGAAATATAAGGTGAACGTTCCCTATCCTTTCAAGAACACGACTCGATTAGATAAATCAACGATAAAGCAAATGCTGTAACGTAAGATGACTTGGGAACTCTTCGAATGTTTAGCAGCAGTTGAAAACAGTTGAATTGTCAAGAAAATTACGATAAAGTTATAACGCAAGAATTCTATTATCACTTATCGACACTCGAATTTCAAAGAGGGGCACTGAAACAGTCTGACGAATCTGCAGCTGACTCATCAGCAGTCTGACTTCGAAGAGAAACATATAAATTTCCATCAACGTTAAATAAATTCCGAATAAGTCGTCGCGACGAAACTCTACCAAATTACATCACGATGATTTAATTCTGAAGATAACAAAGCACTTCGTGACCTCTGAGCGTCTCAATTACTCTTCAGCAAGAGTCGAAAATAACCCAGAAACCAAAGTCTGTCCAAACTTTCGAAACTTCGTTAGACGTTAAGAAAGAAAAACGAGAAAAAGAGAAGGAGGAGGGAAAAACAAAAGGTAAATTGGAACTAACACGCGGATAGCACGAGGCAACGTAAAAAAAAGGGAGAGAGAGAGAGAGTTTAATCCTGACAGCAGTCACGTGAAAATAATTACAGTCCAAAGCTGCGTGGCTCGTACAGCGCGCGATAAATCAGCGTGCGCAACGGGTGCGAGCTTAAACGGTTGCGTACAGAACGAACGCGGTAATACAGAAAATTCGCGCTGACATTCCGTCGACCTTTCGTGTAACTCGATCGTTTCCCACTCGTTGTATTTACATTCCGTTGAACCCGGCAACACGCCGAGTACGAATACCTTCCTTCCTCATTCCGTCCTCGTTCCACCGAGGCAAAGTTCGAGGCAACAACTTACGGGCAACGTAAAAGAGGTTGGGAAAGTTAACAAAAAACAGAGGCGCAAGCCAGCAACAACACTCACCCTCATGGTCGTAGCCTCACATGGTTCCCCCGTTGCTGAAAAACACCTTCAATCCGGCGGCGGATCACGAGCCTCGTGCTTGTCACCCATTCGCCATGCCGGTGCAGCGATCGATCATCGATGAGCAAAACTTTCGCGAACCGTTCGATACTTCGATACCGAGTGCGACTCCCTCCGAAATTTACGCGTCTCACTTTTTTCACACTGTTAGCTCGTTTCGGGGAAACTTTCGCTCGAGGGCTCGTCACAATTTCGTTCGACACAACAACAACAACAACAACGGAAGAAGAAAGAAGAGAGAAAGAAGAGAGAAAGAAAGAGAAGAAAGAGAAGAAAGAAAACTGACAGGGGACGAGATGGAAGGAAGTTTATCTGGAGGGAGGTCTGACCTCGTGCGGTTACGGTTACACGGCGATAGAACACTCGGTTGATAGAGTGGGAGAGGGATGCAGAGGGAAGCGTGGAGTTCGCGTCGTCTCGATGCGAGAAGGAGCACGAGCCAGAGGAGGTACGAGGTCGTGGCCCGGCAGCCGGCGACTGGCTGCTGCTCGAAAGCTCGCAAGCTCGAACCAGTCGGCCTGGCTAGGCGCAAGCTCCCTACTCAGCCTCCAAAACCCTCCCATGTGAGGCTGCCGATGCCCCTGAATTTCTTCGGCGTGTCACCGCGAAAAACGCTGCTGCGCGCTCACCTCTCTACGCTCGTCTCTCCTCTAACCTTCGTCGTCGCCACTTGCCCGCTTGTCCACAATGAGTTTTTGTCGCTTCGACCGTTGTGTTCGACCCTTTGTTGTCCGTCGCGGCGTCTATCCGTTCCCGCCGCTCTGCGGATCAACGCACGTACGAACCTTTGTGTCGGGCATCGGCGCTTTGAGCGTGTCGCTCTCGGAACAGATGGAACGCGAACGGTCGGTTAATTAAGAAAATTTCGCGTTTCTCCGCGTTTGGAAGATTTACAAAGCGCTTTGACGCGCTGCGCCTGTGAAATCGGATTCGGTTAGGCCAGAGAGGAGAGGCACTAGACGTAACTTGCCGAGAAATTCCGTCAGCTTTGTAAACGTTAAGAAACGGGTCTCCGGGCCCGTGCGCCTCTTCCGCGAGAGAGTGCGCTTTCGCGGAAACGAGGAAACAAATGAGACAAAGGAGGAAGGCGCGTTGTCGTTTGATGGTTATGAAACGCAGATTTCTTTTTACGTCTGCTTTGAAATATACGGCTTAAAAATAGAAGGTTTCTAAAGGTTATGAAACGTACGACGCTCTTCACGGTACACGGGTCTCCTCTCGCTGCCTTTGTCCCTATTCTCGCGTTTGCGATTTAATTTCTTCCGCTCTACGCGCGCAATTATGGCGCGCGTTCAGCAAAACACGCGACGTATATCTTCGCTCTCCGACGAAGGGAGACGCAGTTTTTTTCCCCGCCAATTGTTCGTCTATCCCGCTTAGTCGAGCAGCTGAGTCCTCCTTTTCTCGCGTACAGTCTGTCGAGGATGATTTTAAGCACGATCGCGATCGAAAGGGAGACTGCGGGAGAAAGAAAGGTCATCGATGCATCGCCGATCCAGCTAGACAACTTACTTAGAATTACCGCGACGTGACTTTAACGTCTCGCGCGCAACTGCTCGACTCGAGTAAGCAGCGTGAAGCACTACTTCACTCAGTGCACACGCTTGCTTTTCTGAACGAAACTACGTCTCGATAAAACCATACTTCCAATAGCACTTTCCGTACATTTGTCAAAGCTGATTTGTGTCACTTGCACGTTCACTTGTTTGCGCGTTTCAAAATGTCTACCTGCAAAATTGTTCTAGTAAACATTTTTGAAGATTATAACGTAAGAACACGTAGAAAGCTGAAAGGTTTTAAAGAGGAGGATGATGGAAGGACGTATTGGACTTGAGGTAGATGAGAAAGAGAAAGTTGCATTTCGTCACTGCCTAGACTTATATCTCAGTGGGGCTGATGGCAGCGACTCTTTTTACCCCAGACGCTTGTAACTATCTGTGCTAAGGTTGGGCTCGGTCACCCATCCTAGCGGGGTTCCGCACACTCTGCTTGCTTAACATCGAAGATCGGTAGGCGCACAGTCACTTGCAGTTTGTGCTAGTCAGCGTTTGGAACTCGTAGTCGAGGAATCATAGGCCGCTACAAAGCTATTTTGGATATTTTCTATACCGTTTCACATTATTATATATTTTCTTCTATCTGCGTTATGCACGATCTTGCACTTTGAAATTTCCTACGAAAATTCTGAACTAAAAATTCCACAATGGCGCTTGCCAACGGAAGATTTTCTGATAGAATTAATTGTATTAATTAGTGTATATTAATCGAGGACATAGGTAGAATTTCAAATCCTCCGGGGGATCTGAATTACATCTAACGACCGCGTTTCATTTGAAATCTCTTTTAACGTGAAATGGACCGCGGCTTCGAATGTTAAGATTATACCTGCCGCGCGTTAATTATTACTTCTTTGGGGCGGGACGCGTTCGCTTGAAATTCTCATTATGCCGTACATTATGAAGTCTCAAGCGTGCACGTCGGACGTGGAATTGTACATGAATCTGGCGTAATTACGAGCGACACTTGGTTTTACGCGCGAGGATCTCGTTTAAACAGTTCTTTGCCGGTGATAATATCTAGCAACACTTTCAAATCTAATACCGGATTTGTTTTAACAGTACGTACGAGTCGAGTTAAATTAACTGTAAAATTACATTAAAACGTTTTATACCTCTTATATTAAACGTTATACCTCTGCCCACCGCCTCTGAAATTCAGAGCGTTTACAGAAACGTACATCTCTGTCTACGCTCCGTGTAAATCCCTCGTGGAAATTCACTGTTCCCCGCGAGTCATCCTTGTTAAATAATTTCTGGATTCAGTCACGTGCGAGCCCTTTGAATGCATTAAATTCCACGCGAGCCGCATAAAAAGTTCCAGTTCGTTTGTCTCAGAGCTCTCAAGGTTGTCGAATCGATTTGATTTGTTGCGTTAGGATCCGACTAATATTTTCTTTGCTCTTTGCCGAGGAAAAAGAAAGAGCAAATTTCATCGTGACGTTTTATTGGAACGTAAACTCGAGGGAAATTAATTTGTGGCTGGTCGAGACGTCGAGAGCAAGTATTGTTCGATAATTGACCGTAAGAGGCTTTACAGTTTGGCCTTTCTTGCATCTCCGTGTTAGTACGGTGACGTTGTACAATTGAACAAGTTTATGTTTTCAATAACATCTAATGAGATTGGCAAATCGTATATATGCGTTTGTACATGTAAATTATCGCGAAAATCTGGCTGTGATTTAAATTATATAACATGTTAATTACACGCAGTAGCCACCGGGCAATGGTCTCTTGGGTCTCATGTTTAAATTAATTATACGCCACACTGTTTTGAAAGGAAACGATTAAACATATTTCCTTGCTTTTCCTTCATTTTATTATTCATGCCAATAATCGATAAAATTTTCCACGACGTCTAAAGTGAAGAGTTACGAATTGCCGGGAACGTAAGAATTTAAATTTATTAAAAATTGTGTCTTGCGAATTACGTAAAAAAACGTGAAATAATTGACAATGTTGCGTAATTGATCGATACTTCTAACGAAATTACAACATCACTGCGATTCTGAACTGTTTGATTACTAAAGACGCGACGCGACTTGTAATATTATAAAATATCGCGCTGGAGATACAAATCTATCAATTTGCACAGTGCCACCGGTGCGAAATTGCGTCGTTCGTCCGCATCCGGGCAAATTGAACGTGAAGACGTCTCCTCGCCCAATTTGCAAGATTTAATTAATTTCGTTTCGAAACGGGAGTCCCCAGTTGTCTCGGGTGATCCCAAATTGAGTACACGTCGACAACGAGGAGATTTCTGTCCTCAGATTTTGCTTCTAGTCCCCCTGGCTAATGACTAATTCCGCGTGACTGTGTTTTGCTAGACGAGCGTGCTTTCATTGTGCCAACGTCTCTCTCCGCTGCTATTTAATATTTAACAATAAGGCAGTGCGGTTCTGGCCTGGCTGAATAACGTTTGAGACACCGGAGGAACTCGAGCCCCGGTTGTTTGATAAGCAACCTCCTGCATGTTGATAATTAAAGATGTTCATCAGGCTAGAATTATCGAGTGTGGATGTTGGAACTTTAGTTAACGAGATTGATGGAACTTTCGGTTAATAGAGCGTGACGCACAGCTGCCGCGTAAGTTCAATTTAAAACGTTGAATATTGTCGCGTCGGTAAACGCGAAATTTAACAAAGTAACGGTGAATAATTGGTCGGTTTCGGTCGTATTATTGTCATATTATTGTCATATGGAACATTGATCAGGCAATATGCCAAATAAAAATCGCGAACGATTGATCAATTTATAGGTAACGCGTTTTTACGCGTCCATGAAAAATTCAAATGCGCGCAAATGCATAAAGCGTACATACGTTATGCAAAATAAAGCGTTCGTGGCAATATTTAGGTCGAACAATGCCGATTTGCATTAATATACAGGAACTTTAATGATTTCGGAAATATAAATTAATATTGGACAGTGCGAACAGCGTGTACGAACGAATTTATTTTTGACGATTTGAAAGGGAGGGCGAGAAGATCGAGAGATCGAACGTTCAAGGTCCCGATCGATAACCACGTAACCGGGCTCGCAACAAGCGCCATTTGCTTTTTCAAACATCCTCTTTATGCACCCTTTCCTTCTCCTCAAAAAAGTGCACACACGCATATACACATACATACCCACACTCGATCAATACGCCGTTTAAACATCGAAGCACTAACCCGAATGATGGGATTTCGCAGCTGCCACGACTAATTTCGACCTTTTTCTAATTAGCCGCGCGTGTTACGTCGAAGCGTACCGCATACAGACTTATTAATGAATTACGCTCCGCTTTTACTTTTCCAACCCAAGATCAATATCGTTCAAATGATTCTCAATGCAGTCCTCCAACTGTTCCGTGTGCAACGACGTGGAAATTTTAACGACGTCGAACGGTATTCGTACGTGATTCACACACTTTTCGTATCTTTTTTCTTTTCTTACGTTTTTGTTGCACTTTTCGATATCGAGAAAAGCGAGGCAAGATAAGACACTTACAGCGTTGTAACATCTATGAGAGTAGAAAAGAAGAAAATAGAGATAGTATGATTTACAACATCATCTGGATCACAGTCAGTAAAATTAAAGGATAGTTGGACTACTCTTACAATTAGTAAGATTCCAGAGTCATGGTGATTGTATTATCATTGAAGCCTACAGTCATAGAAATATTCTTATTACGATCGTATAGTTATTAAATTACAGTTTATGGATTACGAGGTTTCACCGCAGTCTCAGATTGATTATCCCTAGATTCGTTTCTAGTACATTCTGTATTATCCTCAGTACGATCATAGTGTTCGTTGGATCACACCCATCAGGATTATAGAATCATTAGACTACATCTGTCAAGACCGTGAGATACTAAGATTACGCCTTGCAGGATCATGGAATCGCAGGACCACGTCTATTAGGATTACGTGGTTGTTGGATCACGCCTTCGGACCGGGCGCTGGCAGCTCTTCGGCTTTAAAGCTTTAGGGTAGATTGGTGGTTTATCTTTCTTGCCACACTGCTAGACGTGGCTTAGTAACCTTGGAATACTATCAGACATAGATCAGCTATAGACCACAGGATTCTCATAATGTTTCCGTATGTGTGCTTCGATGACGAATAATTCAATTTAACGTGTAGCTTCATATTTTTATTTTGCACGATCCAATAGTCGATCAATAATTAGGGATCCTTGCGTACTCAACGTGACCACATCCTCTTGTTTCGCGCGTTGAAGTAATCGGTGATCCACAGTTTGTACGTCTTACGCGTTCGATCATGTGTTTTTACATCACGCACGTACGTGGTCCAAAAGTCGCGAAGAATATTTTAGCAATGCAGAGACGCCCTGCTGGGCAAGATCCAACTACACCGTGGCCTTGCTAGGCGTGGCTCCGAGATCTGATATTTTTCTTGGATACGTATAATGACCCCGTTACGCTCCGAGTCGTTGTTCTAGTTTCCTCGCTCCCCCGTTGGGTCCAATATCCTCGGAGTGGTCCGCGGCACGATCATGATCCATGACCACCGTACCATGCTGGTTCACGTCCCACTACTTTGCAGTTACTCATACTCGAATTGGACGAATCCCGAAACGACGCCATCCGATTTTCCATATTTTTTGAGTCACGCGACTTTGGTCCGGTGCCATTGCGTTCCTCCGCTTTGGAATCCTGCTGCACCTCCAGCATCTTACCTCCTTGGCACGCGTTTCTGATATTTCAATATTTAGAGTTTTCGACTTGTAAAGTTTTGTTTAATGCCCTTGGGATTACTACGAAACGATGGACGCTTTCTAGCTAATTTCTGACAATCTAGGATCCCATTGCTATTTTTTCTTATCTATCAAACGGCATGATACACGGTATTCTGTATCACATTGTATTACACATTTGCTCGTGCAAGATGAAGAGTTCAATCGTGAAAAAATTACAAACGTGCATTATCTCGCGTCTATCGATTTGAAATGTACAAAAACATAGCATTTGGCGATGAGTTTTTTTTTTCATCTTTGTTATTAAACGAACGTAG
This sequence comes from Melipona bicolor, assembly GCA_030673865.1. NCBI lineage: Eukaryota > Metazoa > Arthropoda > Insecta > Hymenoptera > Apidae > Melipona > Melipona bicolor. The sequence continues at coordinate 4,604,674 of JAHYIQ010000016.1, read as the reverse complement.
CGTAATCAAAGGATATCCGAAAACGCAGCAGGGACTATTGTTCATATTCCCTTTAATGACAAATGGCCGCGGTATACGTGGAAACGTGATTTAGTTTCCATCGCGTCCGGACGATAGTTTCGTAAACTCCATTTTCCTTCTATCCGCCGTCTTGGCAGATCGGCGACGGCGATGATCGAGGACCGGAGAATATTCGAGAATATCCATTTATCCACACAGCGAATGGGAAGGAGAGATCAATCGTACTAGATCCATTCTACTTTGCTCTTCTTTCTTCCTCTCCCGCTACTGCTGTATCCTCTATATAACGAAAACTAATTACGATATTAATATTCCGTTAATGACATTTCTCTGGATCTCTTCCAAGAAATCACTGACATTTTAAAAAGTGTTTAGTACGAAATCACAACACTTATATACAGACTTAAACTCTCAGACAGACTTAACTCTCTTTTGTTCCAAGCGTCACGACCCGACGTCAGAAACGAACTCTGGTCACTAAAAACAAGGTCGAATATACACCAGCATCCATCCTTGTCGTACCGATAATTTCCACAAAAATAAGCTACAGACTCTCCGAGGATTGACGTATGTACAAACATTTCCACCCGATCCTCTCCCTCGCCAATTTTTACAGCCGGCAAAGTCACGGAATGAAACGCATTACTCCGTTTTATCACAATTGATCTCGCCTCATTTCTCTTACTTCCGGGTGCCATCTGGATCGCTATATTTCACGCACCACCACGTCAACCGCTACGTCCCCCTACGTGCGGCTCTCTCCATATGCGAGCACGTTCGAAAATTAGGACGATTCGCAAGCGTCCTGGCTTCTTCCGCCTGCCGATTTATCCGAAGAACGAGAGAAAGAAGGTGGATGGGAGAGATTCCAGCGCGATTCGAAGGGCTGCTGAGCGCGGTGCACCGTTGCGTCCCCGCCCTCTGTTCGCGTCTGTCGAGCCGGAAGGACATTTTAAAAGTGACGCGAGCCTATTTGTCCGCGGTGACCTCGATGGTGTCGCGATAACGCGCCCTCACGGTTCTCTCGCTCCGTTCACTTTTTCACCGCTTTTCAGAATCCTCGGTGTCACTTCGTGCCATTCTGTCCCCCTCTTGCCTAAGTTTCGCCGGTCGTGGGACGGTAAAAGCAACGTTTTCGCTCACCCCTCTGGCCTTTCTCCCCCCCCTTCCAACCTCCGCGATTAATGGCACTCGTTTTCTCTTCGGAACGCCGGATAGATGGAAGCGACTCTGCGAGGTATTGTTCTTTCTCTCGTGGCTAGGCTGTGCTCTAATGGACTTATGGCACGGAGAAGTTTGGAGCTATCACGTGCAAACGTGTATTCGCAACTTGCGGTAATTGGCGTGTCAACGGGATGGGCACCTTGATCTCAAAGTATGGTGTTGTTTTGGTCTTTGTTTCGTTCACCGCGATGACGATGATCCAGATAATTTTCCTTCGTTTCAACGTACTTAAGTGACTTAAGTTCCCACGAATGCAACGAACGAGTAATCCATTGGAAAATTACGATCGTCGGTTGATTATTTTTCGTAAAAAGTGGCGAGTAGTTGCAACGAATTAAATCTGTCTGTCAAAGTTAAATTTACGGAAATGTATCCTCGTGGAGGATGAAATGGAACTTGGTTAACTGTAGAGTTCCACGCTACACGCAATTACGCTGTTTAGTCAGATATTTGACAGTTGAGCGAGCTCAGCTCGGAGTTCTCAAAATTTTGACCCGCAGTAACTGTTCCACGTTAGCCAGGAGAGATGCACGCTTAAATGTAGTTTCCTAATTAATCATCACGTTTAAAATTTAGTCTTTGTTCTCGCTTCTATTAGCCTGCTGGACTGGGCCCGCTGATGAGTCTGTTAACATACTCCGAACGAACGCTTCCTCTTCCTTCTTCTTGTTTCCTTTAATTACAAAGCCGTAGATTTACGTTATTATGATTCTCGATCTATCATGTGAAGCATCAATAAAGCACAAGAAATGCAGTAGAAATAACAAATAATAATAACATTAGTATTTTAATTACTTTGTAAATTTATATGGGGAATGAGTGGTAAAAGCAATGTATTGAATTAATAAAATTTACTTGTTCAATCCATAATTTTAACGAACATTTATCATTATATTATAGTTTTACCCCGTGACAATTTTAAAGAGCCAAAAATAAATTGTTTGATAGTGTTTAGCAGTAGATATTCCAGTTTGAAGTTTATTGGGAACTCAAGATCAGTGGGAATTGGAGCTCGAAGGTGTCCAGGTCTAGAAAGTTTAAAATTACGTTCAAGAGAGCAAGGGTCATACTTTAAAGGGTAGAAGACGTTAATAACTCGCTAGAAATTAACAGTAAATTAAAACTACCTCTTATCCAACACAATCTCCCCATTCATAAAGAAATATCGTTCTTTACTCGCGCTAACGCTCGCGTTTTAACTGGCCGATTATTCAAAGGGAAGGGGAATTCTTCGAAAAATCGCCTTTACGAATCAAAATTGTCTCTTCTTTCGTGTAATTTCCGCGGCAAAAGCCAAGTTCTCTTACTTGTTTTTACGTATAATCGAAATTTATTTTTACAATTATCGAAAGGAGAAATGAAACGAGAAAGTACGGGTCTTTCAAATCGTCGACGACAGAGATTCGTAGGGACGCGAGTATCGAAACCACGTTATTGGGTGGGAACGAAGACTCGGTTCAGAACGAAGAGTCGATTTCCTGAAGGAAGGGGAGCAATTTAATCAAAACGACAATTACCGTCGGTGCGGGAGCCCGATATGTTTCACGACACGCGATCGTCTCCGCTCTCTCTCTCTCTCTCTCTCTTCGGAGAGAGGAGAAAAAGTATTCGACGATAATGGCGCGTGGCGCGGAACCGGGATCCTTTTATTTCTGTAATCTCCGGGGTATGGAGCAGCCGAGCAGGCGACAGTGGAGGGAGCGACGACGAAAGTGTATACAAAAGGAGGGGCGAGGGCTCTTACGGTCTTTCGACCTTCTACCCCGATCGTCAATTTCCATCGATTGCTCTTATTTCTCATAAACACCTCCATCCATCAAACACACCGGCTTGACTTCACGAGCTATCACGAGCTTTATATGTATATGGGTGACATGTACCTGGCTGCCATATCTCGGTGTGCCTCAAAAATACGGTGGACTTCCGGCGCGGAAAGTTGATGCTTGTATCGTTTAGAGATCGGTTTCGTACCACCGATTACGCCAGAATTTTGAAGTGAGATTGTCTTCTCTTCGACGTAATTCCCACTTTTGTAGAGAAGTTTTCATTACCGAATAAAATAACTAATGAGTAAGATACAAAAAGGAAAGAAAATTCGAAGAATTAACTATCAAGAATTGGAAGATACGGATCGCTATGATCTATCGATTCAAAAGTAGTCGATATTAAAATTTGCAGGAAATTTCTTACATATTTCTGCGATTGGTTCTTTTATTTTTTAAGAAATGCCGGACGTGAGATCGATCGTTGACAAACTTATCGGCGAACCTCGAGAATTTCGCGATAAGGGGACGAATCTTTTTCCAGAACCGCGGTGTCCGAGAAATACGCGACAGGAGATTAAGTTGTTGGAGCAAGGAGAGTCGTAGTCTGTTATTTGTTGAGCGAGGACGAGACTTATTGATCGATCGAACTCGAGTCTGGTTGCACAATGAAAATTGAGCATTGTTAGCTAGCGTGCTGAACTTTAGACGCGTTTTCCTTCTGCAGAGGACTCTTTGCGTAGAGATCATTTACATCGTTTTATTATTATTAATTAGTGTTTATAAATTGGAGGTTACGATCGAATTTTCTCGATGACTGTAAAATTGTTTTATTTGTTCATTTGTTTGATTAAAAAGTTAAATTAAATACGTTACAAGATACATTCGGAATATCGTAATTTCTTCCATTGATAATAATTAATTTGCAAATCAAGTAAAATGTTCATATTAAATTTTACAAGGTATCGTGACAATATCTGTTTGCAAATTAAATTGGTATCGGTACCGTATAAATCTGAAAGTATAACGAGAAACGTAACGTTCGAAATTTATTTTACTTCTACCGACAAATAAATATTTTCTACATGTACACGTAAGATCGCCCTCGCCCTGGAACGCGATATATACCTCGAAATTTAATTTTCGAAAATCACGAAGTTACAAAGTGGCAGGAGCATATATCACAGTCTAACCCCTCCCGATAGAAAATAAATTTTCAAAGGCGAGTCTCGAAACACAGCGGGAATTTCCACCCGAAATTTGTTTCATTCGCGTCAGTTGCCATTGACTAATCTAGCTCCGCCGGTACAAATGCGAATGGCGTTGCCGTTTTACAAGCTCATCTCTTAAACGCCCTCACGCTGTAACGCTCAATTTCGTCCGAGTGCGCGTCCTTCGAGGAATGTTTCGCATCTCGGAGTTCCCCTTGAAATGCCCTCGCGGTGGTTGTTGCTTGAGTGGATGTGGATAATAAAAGAAAATTACACGAGCGTGAGACTACAATGTAGGATTTTTACGAAGGAACACGTTTACAACGATGGTTAATAAGGAGCATGTAAGAATTGATTTTACACGTTTTACACGTTTACAACGACGGTTAATAAGGAGCATGTTAGAATTGAACGAAATCAATCGTTTCGGATGGTGTAGAAAATTATTGTTTTCCAGAGACACGCGAAACACAATTACCATTTGTCTCTAACGATGAGTAAAGGATCACTATTCGACATTACACACTGTAAATAGTGGCCTATGAGTTCCAAACACTGACTAGCCGCAAGTGGCTGTGCGCCTAGCATCGAGGTGCTACCGATCTTCGATGTTAAGCAAGCAGTGTGCGGAATCCCGCTATGATGGGTGACCGAGCCCCCAGCCTTAGCGCGGATAGTTACAACAACAAGCGTCTGGGGTAAGGAGTCGCTGCTATCAGCACTGCCCACTGATGATGAGTTTAGGCAGTGACTCCGAAACGAAACGCCTTTCAAATCTATCGCCTTAACTCTTCACACACTGTAACAAGAGACGCGCGCATATAACAAGAAACTTTCCATTTTGTCTTTCTTTCCTTAGAGAAAATGTCGATCCCGATAGCGACATCAGCAACATTTTTAACATGTTTCAGTTTAGCGTACGACGAGATTGCTATTGAAAAGCTTAAAGGCATAGCTCTGTCATGTTCTACTTGAAATATTTCTATTACACAAACTTGTATAAATACGTAATGTCAAATATTTTCATAAAATAAATATATAACTATTTCTACATAAACCGTTACACAAATAATTGTCCCTATTAAATAAAAGACAGCAACGCAACATTAAAGTGTGCATTAAAAGTAAAAAGAGGAAGGGAATTCGAGCAAATTCAAATTGAATTCGAACCTCTAAAGAAAGAAAGAAAGAAAGAGAAAAGCTCGAATCGACCTAATTTCTGTGTGGAGAATTATCAAACGGCCGCGCGGCACACGTCCGTCACGTCCGGCAACGCGCTGCGTTCACTCGAAAATGTCACGTTATCGGGAGAACGCGTCGCTCACACGCCGAATTCACGCGTCACGCATAGAAACCTTCGAAGAATCTCTCATTAACCTGGCCGATAAACGGCGCTTTGACCGATGTGGCAAAGGGTATCCGTATCTGCCTACGTCACCGCGCGCTGCCCACCCGGGGGGAATTACGTTATCCGGATGTGGACCTAATAAATGGCTGATCAGATGAATTAGCGTGCGGCAATAACCGCGCGTAACAAAGCGCGCTCGCATAACGAAATGTCACAGTATGAATGCGCAGGAGTCGTTAATTAATCAGTCCTCTCGCCTGCCGGCGTATTGGCCTGCTTGAATAAATGCCGGGGCATTGGAATCATCTCACCGCTAGGTGATAAATATCTCTGCATTATTCGTTATTCATATAACATGCATGTATGCATACACGTACGTACAGCTGGGGGGGGATGCATCGCTTCGGCAAAAGGGAAAATGGAGTCGGGCTGTGCCGGGTCGGCCGTGTACCGGTTAATTCGGTATAAATTTACATGTAATAATATTTCCGTTACGCTCTATGTGGGACGCTCGGCGATTTTTGTCGCCCTGTGACACTCGCGTTTCGCGCGCACGCGTGTCGAGAAACTAGCACGTTCGAACTTCTCGGTTGAAGGAATTTTCGGACAGTGGATTCTTTCTTGCGATTGTTACGCACATTTCGAAAAGAACAACATATAAAGCGGTAAGATGTACAATTGACATACAAATGTGGATCCCGTGTCATTTCTTGATGCTAAATAAACTTTTCAACATGTTGAACATTTTCAAATCTTCTCAGTTTTGTCTCGTGTGCTATGAATGCTTCAGAGTATGAAGGCAAGGCACACCTTTGTCGTTACTTTCTTCACAGTCTTTCTTCCGTTCTTGATGAGAATTTAAAATGTTACTAACAATAGCTCGAGCAATTAAATAAAAGTCACCGTGTTACTGCATTCTTCACAAATAGATATTTTTTGCAACGTAGAACATAGTTTGTCTTACATTCCGTCATGTCCAACAATCTTTCAGATTCAACTATTTACATAATTGCATTGCATTTTCGTTTTCTTTAACAGAATAGGAAAGAAATTTCTACAGTTTCGTTCGAATCACTCGACAACTGCTTGATCCAGTGGCTGAGTTGAAAAAGTACAATTAGGCGGGAAAATTCAAATTTTGTCAAATTGATCTTTTCTGTTTAAATAGGCGAGGCCCGATCAATTAACTTTCAATCCCTTGTCAGATGAATTAAAAGGCTATTAAGGCGTCATATTTGCAACATGTCGAAATTAAAAAAATTTTATTCTACGAGCTAGAGTTTTTGTATACCTTTATTCCTCAGAAATATACAGAGAGAAACTCGTTTCGTCGAAAAAGTGAAGGTTGAGCACAGGATTAAATGTCGTTCTAAAAAATTAAATTCCCTTTGACTCTCGCGAGTAGTTTCTCTTTCGAAAGAATTTTTCTCTAAAATGTCGTAACCTATGACTCAGTGACAGTAGCTAAAGGTTAGTTCGTATTTAATGACCTATGAAATTGCACGCCATGTCGTATCTAATGCTACGTATTATATTTTTCAGTAATAAATCACAGATGCGTCTTCTATTTATAGACACTTTTCATAACCAGTTTAATATCCTGAAGTTGCACGGAGAAAGGGATCCGCGAATGTCACGTAACCACCGAGAGGTTTTCGCAAGGAGCTTCAAGTTTCAATAGGGGCGACTTCTCGGATCTGGCGACTATTCGCCAGAAGTCTCGCGATTTCCGTAATTTCTCCGCGAACCGAACCCCGGAGACAAAGAAACGAGGACGGTGGGCAAGAGGGTTTCCTTTTCCTAGACCTCGGACCGAGATTGCGGTTTCAAATACGACTCGGCCCGACGTCGTTTCGCGCGAAATCACCTGAAATTTGTCCCCGTGGTAATCGATCCATTACCCGAAACTGCGATCTCTCCTCCCCGATCTAAAAATTCAACTCCAGCCGATATTTCAGGTCGACTCAACCCTCTTGGTACCTTGGTACCTGCAATTTTTTCATGTGTCATCCGCAACATCTCCCGTATCCCCTGATTAGATCTCTTAGTATCTCTTTTCATTTATGAGTATTTATTCCTGTTATAAACTTCTTTTACACAAGTAAAAAATCGAAACTATAACTCTGCTTCCGTATTTTTATTTTTACTGTTCTTTTTTGGTGTTTTCTACGAAACGTGTAAAAAAACACGCTACTTTTCGATAGAAACATTTTCTATTGACAATTTAAACATAGAAGAAAGACATCCGAAATGTTCAAACTATCGTAACGAAGCAAAAATCGGCTCTTGGATAATTAAAGGGGTTGATGTCGTGACAACGAAACTTTGAAATTCTCAAAGTCGAGGGAATTGAATCGATACGTTGTTTCGAGCTCGTCGCGGGCACGCAGGATCTGTTGATAATGATAATAGATTTGCTCGTTGAATTTGTTTTGCATCAGTTTCCGGCTAACACGGAACTTTGTTGTTTACGATGTTGCTCGACAATGGACCAATATTGACGCAGCACCGTGTTCCGCTCGATTTGCATACCGGGATCGTTGGTTGAAAAGTTTTTCTTAGAATTAAATACGTCCTGCCAATTTTCGTTTACGAAATACACGTGTCCGTGATTCAAGCGTTCAAACTTTGCCACCTTGCGCGTTAAATCTCAAATAGTATAGATTGTAGGTGTAAATGGCTGTAGTGATTCGCGTTCGATGACCAAAATTTTGTAATTTGTCTCTGACTTTATTTCGTATTTTACACTCCTGTGAGAGAGATTAAATGAAATTGAAGATTCGAGATGTTAGTAAAATTCGATTTGTATTGATCCAATGTCCAATGGCGCCAGTTAAGAATTCTAAAAGTTCTTTTTTATACAGTGATTCCCATTAATATTTAATATTTGAACGTTAAATATTGAAATGTTATAATTTTGTAAAAGGAAATAAATTTGGGCTCTCTATGATCAAGATATTATTTTTACATTTTGCAACGAATAGGAAAGTAAGGACACTTTTCTTCTCACAGTACGTAAAAACATTGAAAAATTTTTCCCATGACTGAAACTATAATGTTTTTAGAAGAAGGTTTAAAACGGTACCTAAAAACTTGAAGTAGAATTTGTCCCACCACTTTATTGAACTTCGAACGACGAAATCGTAACATTTTCGTTTTATATTCGTCTTTGATATTTAAAGTTTAATAAATCGGTAACAAAAAATTGTACAAGTTTTTGAAGGGTAGCTTCAATCTTCAAATCTGTTATATCGAAAACTTTTCGATGACTTTTACATACTATTACAATTTACAGAATTTTAGCGTAAAAATATTCTAGAACGAAATGGACACTTTGATAATACAGGCTTCGAGTTTTAAAATTAGCACAAATTTGTTGATTTTCTTTCTTACAAAATTATAGCAGTTTCATATTTAGTAAGTGTATAATTCATATAAGATTTCAATTTCTTCTTACTTGATTCATGAAGCAGTGTATTAATTTTAATTTATATTAAAGCTGTTAAATCTACATTTATCTATATTAATTTTACTTTACACGTATTATATTTCATCATAAATTTTATTTATTTTATTTTATTTTATTTTATTATAAATTATTATATTTTATCATATTAAACGTACGTGATTGGGTAGGATTTCGATTCGTTTTCGCTTGTTAATAGAATCAACCGCGAAACTACAATTACGTATAATTAAACGGCAAAGTGAAACGCCGCGGGCTGGGCCGTCGTTGTGGCGAGAAAAACGCGAAGATGACAGAGCCTTAAAAAACAGAAAGGCGAACGGTTAGGTGGCGAATGGAAGAAGGAAGCAGAAGAACGGAGGGATGAAATATCTCTCGAGGAAATTAAAATGCCAGCCCGACGCGGAAACAGAAGCTCCGCTTGCTTATTTATTCCATTATAAAAGCTTGCGACGTTCCGTTGCGTAGGAGTGTCCATACCACCGTTTTCCTTCGTTTCAAAAATTCGGTTTCTAATGTTTCGTTTAGGAATACCTTTCAAATATATATATATAATGTGTCATCCGAAATTATGGAACAGCTCGTTTCGATTCGGAGAATTTTGCAAATCATCGAACGTATGAATCGAATTCGGTGTTCGAAGCGTGGTAGCGTGGAGACCAAAACGCGTTTCATTTCAATGGATACATCGCGAATTTTGTAGTGAACGAAACGTCATAAATTTTTGGAACGTACGTATAGGTACGCTTGTTTAATTGTCGTTACACTTTGGATTGTAAAATTTCGTTTCTTATTTTTAAGTCATCTATTATAGTTCGATCGCTATTCATGTAGATCGAATTCAATTATTTTCAACGACCAGTTGTCAAACGACTAACTATCAACGAGTGAAATTAATTATCCAATTTAAGAATAAATTGTTAAATTTATTTCTTATTTATTTTATAAAAATGTGTTAATTTATTTATTTCGTCAGTCAAATCAACACTAGAATCACCAAAGTGGAAATTTTATATATTTCTAGCGGTATATTTTTAGATACTCGAGTGATTTTTAATCAAATGTATCAATAGAAGCTTGTGCTCTTTGTTGTATTGTTCACTTTTTTTTAAATGTATCATTTACTGTATATAATGTGTTACTTATTGTTATTTATTGTATCATTAACTTTACTATTATTAACGTTATTATTGTATTATTAACTTATTTTTTTAAAATGTATCATTTACTGTATATAACGTGTTACTTATTGTTACTTATTGTATTATTAACTTTCTACTTTAATTGTCTTTTGCAAGACAAACGTTATACTTTAGTCGTTGGTAGCTCTAGTGTCAAAATTACCGAATTTCGTTGGAATTTAATGATTCTTAAAAGACTCGAAGAGAGCTCCGTTTCACAAATACAAAAAAAAAAAAAAGAAAAATTTACGTACACTAAAAATCCAAGACAGAACACAGCAGAGAAAAGAACCAACAAACGTTTCATTGCGTCTCTATCGTAAATCCGACTTTTTCCCCCCTTCAGTCCAGTTTGGCCGTCTGATGTGCCAGGTTCCTCCATTCTTGACGCCTTATTTGTCGTCGGTCGGGGAACGCGGCTGAAAAATTGCAGAGACGTCAACCGCACAAAGCCCGGGTTATTTTCCGGGGGACGAAAGTAACAGAACAGTCGGTGTCCAAGAGTAGAGGAGGGAGAGAGGGGCAGGGGGGGGTCAGAGAAGAGAGTTGACGAGGACGAGAGAAAAGGGGAGAGAGAGAAAGATTAAAAGTCCTACATATGTCTGGCGACACAAAGGGTTAATGAACAGTCAAGGCGATGATTGAGCAGCGGGACGGGGCAATAAAAAGGAGAGAGGTCGAGAAAGAGAACGGTAATGGGACGTTTCTCGCGAAGCTATGAAATTCTTTTTGCCCGTGTCACCCCCGCTCGAGCGAAGCTTCATTTCTTTTGCGTCTATTACGTGTCACCGGGTGTGACGCATCGCGTTTTGAAATTCTTTTCGTTTCCGTACGACGCGCGACCTGGTTTCGTTACTTTTTCTTTTTCTCTCTCTCTCTTTCTTTCTTCTTTTTCGTCGAGTGGCAGGCTGGATCCGAACCAGTCTGGAAAAACAGTTCCCCTTTCCCCGGTCTCCCTCGGATAGAAAATTCTGTTCTCGCGCGTTAAACGCACCACGTCGGCGAGGAATGTGTGCTCGTTCTCCAGGAGGCGGGAGAAGAGCCTCGTTTGCCTCGTGTGTCATTTCTGTCCGGGCGCGACAGACGGAACGGCGCGTCCCGGATGTGTCGCAGGTTTTAAAGGATTCAACCGAATCACGTTGAATCGCAAAGAGTTTCGAAGAAACGCTCTCTCGATCGGCGTTTACCTGACGATCTCTGTCTAATCAAATTCACCGAATAACTCACTGCCCGACACGTTTCTTCCTAATCGAGTGAGCAGTTCGAGTTCGAGTTCATATATGAAAAAAAAAAAAAAAAAAAAAGAATGAACGAAGGGAAAAAGAGGATAGAGTTGCCTTTTGGAAATATATTTATCGGCGCGTGTTACACGCATCGATACACCGACAAACTATCGAAGAGCGGCGCGGTGCGCGGTGTTTTGTAAAAAATATGCGACAGAACGGTGAGTTTCATCCGACCACTTTATCCATTTTACGTGAACCGAATATTAAAAAATGGAAAAGGAAAAACCAAAGAATAAAAAAAAAAAAATACACACACGCACACGTACACGGAGAATGAAACAAAATAACAGAGAGATAGCGTTTCGTCGATGGAAATAGGCTCAGAAACGGAGGTTCGATAAAAGGATTTGCCCCAGCGCGAATGCCTATCCGGCGCTATTGGTCAGTCAGACGGTTTCGAATCAGTTTTTCAATTGTTTAATCTACTCGAGCCATTTCGCCCGCCATTTCGTTACGATCTAAAAAGCTCGGCCGTGGCTATGGCCACGTCGGTGTTTATTGATTTCCGAAGTCGGCCGGCCAGGCCACTCTTATTATTCGAGACAGAGCCGATGGTAAATTCGCCAAGAGGGTGTTAACGTCCAACACCCTTCCCGGTTCTCAATTATCGCCGCTTTGCCCAACTTTCCGTCTGAGTATCTCCGGCGACGGAGGATGGGGAGAACTAAATCCGCGTCGTTCCTTCACCGGCAGTCGAACTCTGCCACCCAAGCCTCATCGGCGTCGATAAAACTTTGGGGAATTATTTAAATGCCTCGTGCTCGATCGACCATTTTCTCTCTCTCTCTCTCTCTCTCTCTCTCTGTCTGTCGAATCGTGCAGAGTAATCGCGAACGATGCCAAACTCTGCTACGAATTCAATCATGCGACCTCGCCGTTCGAATTACTTGCCGGTAGAGCGGTAACACCTCTCTTTCTTTCTCTCTCTCTCTCTCTCTTTCGCAAGAAACGAATTTAACTTCGTGGACACGCGATATCTTCGCTGTTAAACGCGCGATCGATTTTACGATTTTGTTGTATACCCGTTGCTCGCTCTGCCGGGATTAAACTCGCCGATCGGTTTGTTGTTCGTCTTGTAATCGTAAACGAGTTTGCGCGAGTGTCTTTCCGGAGAACAGTGCTCCGGTTATTCGAGACTAATTGAATCGAAGGGGTTCGCTGTTGGGGTAACAGATCGTTTCGTATTTGTAGTTCTTGCTACCACGCTCTTTCGTTTTTGTCAAAGCTTCTTGGTGTTTGGTGAAAACGTTTCTTGGAGGTGAATCAATATTTTCTTGATAAAATTCACAAAGAACAGCTTTGGGTTTTATTTGTCAAAGACTCGCAAACTGTGGATTTTCATGCATTCATAAGAATATAAATGTTTTTTTTTTTTGCGAAAATGCAGAGCATCGAAAGTAAAGTACTTTTTGCCAGATCTGCGCACTGTTTGAAATCATTACGTTTTTCAAACCTGCAACAACTTTCGTCATTTCGTTCGAAGAAATAATATTAAAAATAACTATTGTTGCGTTTTGAAATACAAAATTCGAAATATATAATGAAATATATTCGTGCGTTACGACCACTTTTGCTGGCAGTGTAATTCGATTTATTTGCTTGTATCATCTTAAGAATACCCTCTTTCGTGATAATCGAAACAAACAAGGTTTGGGTTTGACAAAGAATTATGAGATTATTTTTTATCTGAAGTTAAATTATTTTCAAGTAACAACACGGAAATAACATTCCAAATAATGTTCTATTAAAGTAAAATTTCCCCAAATCCTTCGTTTTACGACGTTGGTGGAAATGTCGAAATTTTCTCCCCAGGCTCCGCTCCCTTGATTCACAAAAAATATGAAATTGCACAAACATGTGCAACTTTGTATCGAGTTGTCGTCAATATTTTCTCAGTTGATGCAACACGAATCACGCCGCCTTTATTCACCTTTATTCAAATAAATAATAATCACAATTGCCACGACGTTTTTAACAGGAGCGCGCGCGAGCGTAATCGCTCTCCGAGTTAATGGCGTTCTCAGGTGTGGCGAGTTGAAAGAGAATGGCTGTCAGGTGGGTCACAGGTCCAGTGTCACGCTAATAGGCCAGCGAGCGCAACTGCCGTCGTAGTTGTCTCGTCCCGTTAATCGTTGCGGTCGCTTTGTAATCTCCAGTCCAGAACTGCATCCGCCCGTCGAAAATGCGACGCTCGCCGCATAATCGAAACCTCTGTCCAGGAAACGGATATGTCAAGGCTACCGCGCGTCCAACAATGGCCAACCGCCCAGGAAGAAAGCGCGGTCTTGATTTCTTGAAAGTGAAACCGGCCCGATTTAATTAACCGAGTCGCTTATCTAACTGATAAAATTTTCAAATTTTTTTTTTCTTTTTGGTGGGCTCGAAACTTTGTGTTAAATTCAGTTGCAACGTTCTTTTTAAGTTGTTGAACAAACTTGTTCGACTTAATTGGAAATCGTATTGTCTCGACCACCGCGCAGTGGGTCTCCTTGAATATTGTCTCGTGATATAACGCGTTACAATTAGGGAGCAGATTTATGTTTAACTTTATCGCGACTCGCTAAAAAATGACCGAAATATTCGAGAAAGAACAAGCGGGGTCAATTTTTTTTTTTTTTGAGCAAAGTTTATCGTGAATACTTAATGGATCTCGGAGATCTTTTGCTTGTTACGTTCGATCTTTAAGTGGAATTTAAATTAAAAGGCAGATTAATTAAACAGATAGAGTGTGCTATTTGAAATTTCTTCGCGAGTTAATGGTGTAAATCGAACTTGCGAATTTCGTTAACAAAGAGAGAATAATAAAAGCAAAGAAACACTTAATCTTATACTGTCACTGTGCACACTGTACATTATACAGTATAATGCAAAAAAAGAAAAGAAAAGAAATTACATTAACTGATAAATTTATAAAGTTTGTCTGGAATTAACACGGTTCACGTTTCTTTAAATTATTTTATACTGCAAAACTTGCTTCGCATACGGTACCAAAGAAAACTTTAGTGATCTAACGCAAATTGCTATAATCATCCATGACAGATAATTATTTCACGAGTCATTTTTTTTAACATTCAAAAATTTATCATCGAGAATTTCGAAGAACCCAGTGGGAATCAGAGCAAGTGTAAGATACAAAAGATTCCTCTAAGAATTCCTCACTCGTCCGATGCTGCATTCCGGTGAAGGTACGGTGTTTCAGGCCATCTCGACGATAGGAATGTTGCTGCATCGTGGAAAAGAGTCGACTCCCTTTGGCGAGTCGGAGTTACGTAAAGAAAAATAACGAGAAAGGTCGTCTCCGTATTTTCCACTCTTAACGATCGGTAATTACGAACATAGGTATTCGTTCTTATCGGTGCCTTGACCTATGATAAATACACGTGCAATCAGTTCCATGCATATCGAACGTGCGCAATGTGCTCGTCGGTTGTTTTGGAATTCTTCGAATTATTCGTGCACGCTCGTCCATCGACAGACGCAATTCTTTCGCGAATTTCGAGCAACACTCGTATCGTATCGAGGACTCGTGCGGCGCGATGAATTAACAATGGCGATATACGTATTTGATTCGCGTCTCGACCAATCGTCCAGCCAGTCCACGTGCACGTTCGTCCGTTCCCAACGCCGAAAATCAATATTTCCAAACGAAACAACTCGCTTGTTCTAGGAAATCGTCTGTTTATTGGCGAGCGGGCACCGAAACTATTCTTGTTTTGATTTCGAAAATTAATTCACGCTTCGCGGTAGAAAGACTGGAGGTAGAATTGAAACGAGGGAGAATCTGCTGGGCAAACGTTTTGACAACGATATTTGAAGGCGAAGGTTTCAGAACGTTGAATCTATATTTATTTTCGAATCATTAATGTAATATTAATTAATAAATTTCAACGCTTTTCGTCACGAATGTACGTTAAAAGCGCGTGTTATTGTCAGCGTTACGTATTTATTGGAATGCAAGGACTCTGCGAGAGGAGCGTACGCTTAGGTCAGCTATTTAGTTCAAATTTTGCACGTGGTACGTACATAGATGCACAGCGTGCGCGATAGTCACGTATGAACGCTCGAACGCGCAATCGGAAATTTCCCGAGGAAGTCATGCTCGGAGAAGGAGGAAGTCTCCTACATTTTCCACAGAATATGAATTGTAATTAATGAGCTGCTAAAAAGGAAACCCCGATAATTCTATTTTACTCTCTCACTTCCGCTTTCCATTTCAAAAAAGCACGAGACCTTATCGTTCCCTCGCATATGCCGCGAGTCGCGCGTAAGTGAGCCAAAGAGGAGATGTCGCGCGCAACGACCATCGCGTCCTCGTTAAAACCAGAGCTCGAATACCGATATGTTATCACTGAAAATGATTTTACCGGGGATAACGCAGAAAATCGGGTCTCTTCAGGTGCAACGCTGATGCAACGAAAATTAGCGATTGGTTGATTTGGGTCACGTGACTCGCGAGAGGGCGTAGGATATCGATGTACTACGAACTACGAACTTTATAGTTTGTATATAGTTTTTGTTCGTAGCAGATATTCCAGGAACACATGACACAATACGTTCCTGGAAGAAACTGTGCAAGTACTAACTTATTGTTACTATCGATAATCCTACATTCATAACATTCTGTTTTTATTAATATGCTATACACTTCTCAATTATACGAGTTCGATTCCGACTGCAACACGATTTTATCTAATTTGTGTTTCTTTATTCTATAATATTTATCGGCATTCTATAAGTACTGAAATACAACTAACGTCGCTTTAATCACATCATGTCGGCATCCGAATCACAGTTAGTTTCAATTGCGATAATAGAATGATTATCCAAAAATACAGGTATTTTGCCTACATTTTTGCAATATCGATCCGAGCTCTGTTTAAAACTTGCAATTACACTGTCGGATAAAATGATGGCACACTAGGAAATTTTTAAAATTTCTGTATTTACACTCAAAGCGTTACAAGCATTTAATGATGTTCATGTACATTTTCCTCAAGAAACGTAATTATAAAATGATACATGTAAATAATATTTGTCCTGTTTGTTTCTTCGTATAATTGTTACATCTCTTTGTAGAAGTTTGACGCCTAATACGTGCTTTTAACTCCTGAAACCTATTAAATTGGCGATTATCAGCATAAACAGCTCGTGAAAGTTCCCCCCCCCCCATTCGTATTTTCGATACGAATATTATGCGTGCACGAAGCGATCGAGTCTCTCCGCGGAATCGGTCGCGGTGACCTCTCTCTCTCCCCGCCCCACGTGGCGGAACCGTAGCAGGGAAGGGGGGAGAGAAAGGAGAAAATCGTGGAAAGCTTGCACGAGTGGAACAGAGATGCCTTGCACGTGTCGGTAGAAGAAGCGTCCGAGAGTTGGGCATATTTTATTCGAGCGAATAACGAATAAATCTGTCAAATTTATTCGCAAATAACGAATAACGATTTTACTCGAGGAAAATTTATTCGAACACAGTTGGGCATCATTCGAAATATTTACTGAAATAACGTAAAGAAAAAGAGTCAGGAGTCCCTTTCTCACAATTTTGGTTTATTTAATAAATTCGTTTTTAGTACAATTTAAAAAAAATACATTTTTTAAATATAGCACTCCTATGCCATCTTCTGCTCCAGCAGAGCGTCTGTTCTCATTTGCAACGATAACAAACTCGCCTGAAGCAAACAGATGAACCGACAAAATGTTCGAACAAAAAATTGTACTCCCGACTCTTTTTCTTTGCGTTATTTCAGTAAATATTTCGAATAAAATTTTATTCGAACAATTTATTCGAAGTGTTACACGAATAAAATTTTATTCGAACAATTTATTCGAAATGCTGTTCGAATAAAATTTTATTTTATTCGAATAATGCTCAAGTCTGCCGCGAAGGAACGAACGGGGGCACGATCGGGAACGTCGAGCCTTTCTTTCGCGCGTTCTCCTTTTCCCTCCGCGTTTCTCTCTCTCTCTCTCTCTCTCTCTCTCTCTCTTTCTCTCTTCGTCGGTTCACCTGAGAATCGGGGAATGTCCTCGTGTATGGCGAGAGTGGTCGTCAGTGTCTCGGTAGACCTCCATCCGGAGCCAAGCTCTCCACGGTACAGGAAACGATCGGCCGGTTCGCTCGCGTGCCACTCGACGTGTCACGTGTGACGTTCGAACGCACGCCTCGACGGATCTCGGAGCGGAAACGCGGCGCGCCGATGACACGGGGAGTCCCGAAGGAAAGGGAAGGGTAGGACGAGAGAACTCGCAAACCGCCGACGTCTTCCGGTTGCCGCGTGTTCCCGACTCGATTCGCCGGCGCGGA
Source organism: Melipona bicolor (assembly GCA_030673865.1). Classification (NCBI taxonomy): domain Eukaryota; kingdom Metazoa; phylum Arthropoda; class Insecta; order Hymenoptera; family Apidae; genus Melipona; species Melipona bicolor. Next base: position 4,586,870 of record JAHYIQ010000016.1, on the reverse strand, counting down.
TCTTCCGCGGCGCTGATTCGATTCCCCACGCGTCGCGAGGAACGTGTCGCTTCGCCGAAGTACCCCGGAAATCTCGCCGCCGGAGAAACATCCTGCCAGTGTGGTACGTGTGCGAGGATCCCGAGGGAGCAACGGCGACGAAATGTAAATAGCGTAATGAGACAGCTCGAGCCAGTGCCAGTGGGAGCTTCGATCGTTCGACTCTCGACTAAAGCGCAATGAGCTTTCTACGATCGTCGACCGATTGTCCGGCTGATTCTTGGGAAAGTGGCGTTTTCTTGGACACGATATCGTGCGATGTTAGAATTAGACGTTGGAGTGGGAAAGCTGTTCTTTCGTACGATACGGAGATCGATGCTTTAAACTGTCGTTCATGATGGGTAATACTTTGCATATAGTGATGTGTAGTACGCGTACGACGAGATTAATGGTCCTGATATCCTTCATGTACTTCCTGCTGGCATGAAACCGACGCACGTGTGCGCTGAAAGGACAAGTTGATCAGTGCAAGTCGTTTCTTCCAAATGTTCGATGAATGTTTTGCTGATGAAACTTTAGTTGACGAAAGTTAACGAAAGCATAACTCTCAACCTTTTTAACCGGGGATGCTTTTCCAGCGTGAGAAACGAGTTAACCTGTCGTGTGGAACTTTGACGCGTACGAAATTAAACCCTACACGTCGTTCCTTTTCTTTTTCGTTGGCAAAATGTAAATTGCATTTTTCGTGTTAGTTTACTGTGGACGTAGCTCAGTCAACGAGTTAAATTAATTCGTCGCGTGCACAAATTGCGCTTTTTGGTGAGTGAAGAGGTTGACAAGAAACGATTTACATTCATCAGCTTTTGAACCTTTTGCACAAAAGTTAAAAGTCGTATCCAAAAACAAAAGAGCACCTCAAATTTATTATTCTATTAAATACACCATCCTTCCCTGCCATTTTGAAACGAAGGACTAATAACGTTTTCCAACAGTCGATTTGACTATGTTTCAAGTGGCCAAAATGACCAATTATCTAATTGTATACACACAGAAATTATATATATATAATATCTATAACAGTATATTTCGATTTTTTCTAAAATATATAAATGGAAGCTTGCGTTCTTCATTGTATCGCAAACTTCCCGTTCCACGCGCTTTAATTTCTTCGCTACAAATTTCACACTTCAGGTCGCCTAGGTTAGTTTCAGCGTTAAGCCACGAGCTATTAAACGGCGAGAAAGACTGCGCTATGTTAAACGTGGACCGGTCAGGACCAATTGATGACAGGCATTGTGTCGCTAATAGTCGGCTCGTTCGACGTTAAACGAGGCGTAACTCTTTCACCGTGATCCCGATGACACTGCATCAACGCCGCTTGGGCTTGGATCGTTGGATCGCAGGGTTGGATCGCGACCGCGAAGGAAATTGTTCGAAATGGCAGGATTGGGGGAGGGGGAGAGGGTGAAAACCTCGAGTGCGGTTCGCGATTCGCGCGCAATTTAATCGAACGATTCAACTGCATTAGACGCGGCGGATGATCGTTGCGGCGGGGAGACGCGATGTACCTGGCTGTAATCGGGAGGAAATAATTTGTTTGGTCAAGCACCAGTTACGCGAGATCTGATTGGTTGCAGATGATCGATCGGTTTACAGGCCACACGCGGAGGAATTAGGGCCCGTACGCGTGGTTATCATCGCTAATCGTTCGACCGTGAGTTTCCGGGCCTGCGGAAGTTCACCGAAACGCCAACACCGAAGTGGCACACACACACACACACTCTAACTAGTTTTCGTTTCGTCGCTCGAAATAAACATCCGTCGCGCGAGGCAAAACGTCCGCGTCGCAATTAAATCCATTTTACGTCGATCGACGTTGATTTCGTTTGCACGTCAGTTGTTTGCCTACCTCCGAACGTTCGCAACGTTCCGAATCTCGTTTACATTGATTTTCTTAATAAATCAAAGTGATTACCGGTATAGTATAATTTATTATATTATTATTATTTAATTTATTATAATCGAAACGTACGCGAGACGAAAACAAACGTAACAAGTATTCTAAATATCGCGTTTGCGACGAACGAAGACCAACGAAGACCAACGAAGACTACGTTTGTAAAAAGACGAATTAAATCAAGGATTTAATTAATCAAACAGACGGAACGATCTTAACGATATTAATCATCTTTACTCTGACGACAAACCTGTCATCTTCGTTCTTTCATTCCAGACGCGATTTCGTTTCCACGACTCCACTCGTGCTACATTTTTACATACTTTTACACACTTCAAACCTTAACATACATCATTCCCTGGTTTATACCTACAACTGAAAATTCGTCTCTTTGTTACGTGATAATAGAAACCAAGAGTAGTGAAAAATATTCGATACACAAACAGTTCGTTCTCGACTCATGGCCAGTATCGATTCGTCGTGCGAAGGTTCGTCTAACATTTGAGTTTAACATTTTGTACGAGTCGTGCAGCTGCGCGGGAACGTTTTCCTTCGATAAGTCGCGATTGCGCAAGAGCGTTTGTATTACACTCGCGTTTGTAGTCCGCGAATCGCTGGCTACCGGTTTTCGCGTTCACATTTAAGATCTCGGCGGACAAACATCGACGGGAGCGGCTGCACGACGTAAAGTTCCACGAAGAGTACGAAAGAAGGAAGCTCTGCGAGAGGAAGAGACTCCGATTCGCCCTCTTTGATACCAGGATTGCCCCTCCGCTTTGGAGATCCGTTCTTGCGCACGGCTTGAACTCGCGGAAATCTTCTCCTGCGATTCCTTCCGCGACACCGGACAACGTTCGAGTCGCTCGACTTTTGCTTCGCATCCCTTTTTTGGAATTCTAATTGAATCTTAATCGAATTGTCAATCTCCACACCCGTTGTAAATTCAATTCCACGTCTACGATAATTTGTAACGTTGTCGAGGAGCAAAGTGTCCTCATTTTGCCATCCGTACATGCAGAGAACATTTTAAAATAAAATGAACGATGAGTTTTTGAACGTTTCAAGCTTCGAGATTTAAAGTGAGTTCAAGTTTACTGTTGTACGATTTCTTTTTATAAAATTATAACAATCTAAGTATAAATATATTATATTTATAATTATATATATATTATGTTATATTTATATTGTTTTGGGGTACTTGTATAAATATTAATCGGATTCATCGTATATTTGCAACAGTGTATTTTTTGAGAGTCTTCTAAATGATCTTTAGTAAAATATATAAAAATTTTTAGTAAATATATTTTGTAAAGTAAAAACTTTAGTATTGTATTAGTAAATATATTTTGAAAGTTCAAGTTTCAATTTTTAAAATAAGCCCGAGTTTACTATTGTACAATTTCTTTTTTAAAATTTAAAATTATAACAGTTTCAGTATTTAGTACCCAAACATAAATATATTACATACATATAATTATGTATATTTATATTCTACTTTATATAAGTACAAATTCACTGTATATTTGCACACAGTATATTTCTTCAAAACTCGAATGATCTTTAGTAAAGTATATTAAAATTTTTACTTTTTGTATTGGCAAATATATCTTTTAAAGTAAAAATTTGAGTAAATATATTTTGAAAGTTCAAGTTTCAATTTTTAAAATAAGCCCAAGTTTACTATTGTACAATTTCTTTTTTACAAAATTATAACAGTTTGAATATTTAGTACCCAAATATAAATATATTACATACATATAATTGTGCATATTTATATTCTACTTATATATTTATATAAGTACAAATTCACCGTATATTTGCACACAGTATATTTCTTCGAGACTCGAATGATCTTTAGCAAATCACGTCGCAAGCTTACGTTTTTCATTTCACATCCCAAATTTTTCTCTTTCTTCCATTCAGTGGTCGGCAGTTCCAGCGTTTAATTTGAACGTTGATCGCGCCTCGCGGTTCATTTCGTTTATTCGACGGCGTTAGAATCGATCGCGCGTGTTTGTCAATCGTCGCGTGTTTTCGAAAACCTCCGAACCTCGACTTTCTAACTCGTAGTCGCAACGCAGTGAATATCCAACGACCTCGAAGCGTTCTTCGTTCGTTCTTGAAATCGCGTGAGCCTCGATCGAAGCTTCCAGAGCCGCGTGCAAAGAGAAACAGAACGAAAAGAAAGAAAGGGGAAACGTTGCATCACGCTGTACGAGTATATTTCGTCTCTTATCACAATCGATGCGTCGTTGCACGCGTGTGTTCTAGCTGGAAGAAGTCGCCTCGCGAGAAGTCGACTTCGAATTTCGAGTGGCGAGTTCCTCGTGCCGCAGGTGCGAAACTGTCTCGCGTGTTACATGCGGCGCGAAAGGAGCGGTTGAGGGGAAGAAGAAAAGAGCGGTGGAGAACGCCGGAAGGGGAGGAATTGCTGCAGCAGCCAGCCCGAAGAAACGGTGAGTCAAACAATGAAATAAAGTTTAATGGCTCTTGCGACCGAAACTTTTGATGCACGATCTTGCCGGAAGTGCTGTTGCAGTTTCCGAGCTGCCTAGCTCCTTGACGGTGCCCAAAGTCGTTTAAAGCCTATCAGTTTTTTTATCGCGACGAATAACTCGAACGAGCACCAGCCACGCTGGTTTGCATTTTCAGTTCCCTCTGTTTCGAGAAAATATTGATTTTGGCGAGTTTAAAATGTCTTTTCGTTCAGAAGTTCGGAGTTTTTTTGTTTTTTCCCCCCAATTTTCTGAGAAAGATGAAATTTTGGCGCTCAGAAATTTTTGGCTGAAGCACTCGAGCTGCAAAATTTTTCTTTCGAATTTCAGAGAGTGAACTTTTGCAGTTCGGCTGAATTTTCGTCATTTTCGTTTCTTGCGGCTTGAAATACTGCCGGAAATACAAAACTTTGAGGACAAAAATTTTCCAGCCCGGACACTATATACTATATTCATACTTTTTTAAGAAAGCCATTATTTAGGCGTTTTTCTTATACAAGGATCTTTAATTGAATTTAATGCATTTCTGACGAGAGTTACTGCCAACTTGTCAAACACGTCCCTCTCATCCCTCGATCGCGGCAAATCCAGCGCTCGTTCCGAAATGTTGGAATTTTTACGACACTTTTGCCACAGACAAACAAGTCGCAGTTCTTCTTGCAGATAAGTTATCGCCTCTGTTCTCAAAAGATACTCTCGGGGCCACTGTAGAATTTTCGGTGAAATTACGATTTCATACTGTCCGTGATAGCGGGAATATTTCAGACGTACAAAGTTATTCTTGCGTGATACTGTTCCTTGTGTATACACATGTATGTGCATACACGTTGAGACGGGAACCTTCGCGTAACCCAGATGAACCTAGATGATTCCTTTCCCCGGGATACAGCGAGACAGGTAGGATAAATTTCCATTGGATAATTTGAGAAACAAGCGGACGGACGTGTTTGCACATACATATGCACGCGCTTGGATCAAATCGTGTCACGGTGAATGTCATCAGTCGTTTGCAGCGGAAAGTCATCTTTCGTTTATCGGTATTTGTTCAATCTCGAGTATTTTAACAGAGTCGGAGTTGAAAGATCGTTTTCAATAAATATTTTCAGTTCAAAATTAACGTATTGTTTGATGTAAATTGTTACGACGATTTGCTGCAATTTATAGATTGTTTCTTTGTAACTTTGTACAAGGTTGTTTCAATTATATTAATAGAACAATGCAATAGTACAAGTTTATGTAATAATTTGATTTCAAACCTGGTCGTTATTTTGTACAATTTTTTGGCAGCAGCCTTCCAATTCCATTTTCGTGAAGTGATTTTTATAAATTACGTGTGAAGTTGCTTGTGAATTAATCTGATACGTGGATCATACTTTCAGCGTAATTAAGAGAAATCTCGTACGAACGTTCCCATTGTTTTCATATACTTCGTTTCCACTGAAGAATTAAATTCCACGTTGCCAAATATTTTATACAGAGATTTTGCTTTAGCACAATTAGTCCGCGTCAAGACGTTCCACAATTCTAAAACTCTGCCACAATTTTAAAACTGTACTCATCGAGCAAAAATACGATTACTCACCAATTTGCTACCAAATTTTCTGCTTGTCCAATTTTTCTACAATTTTTTCTTTTAATTATTTTATTGAACATTAGGGTTAAACGATAAAAATTCGTGAAATCCCAACATTTCGTTATTTGATCCTAATGTTCAAAAAGAATGATGAAGAAAAATCGTAGAGCGAGTTGTAAGAAGTCGTTGCAAACAAAAGATTGCAATTTTCAATCTTCACGATCGATTCAGCCAGAAAAGAAATTTCTTTAATGTTTAAATTTTTACAACTTCTTCTTTTGAGAAGAACACGTCCTCGGTACCTCACTCTCCACGTGATGCAAAATCGAAAGCTTCGCGCTTTAAACGAAACCATGTATGATCTTTCTCTTACAATGTCGCATCAATTTCAATTATCCACAATTTTGGATAAAATTGATCACAGTTCACTGTATGTAACGCAGTTTTCCGCGTAAAAATCCGCGCCCGGGTCTGATCGCGAGCCGAGTATCAAGAGGCCGAGAATACACGGCGTCGATCGACGACGAGGCTAGACACCGATGAACGAATTTACCGAACATTTGCCTGCTAATTCACCTATGCAAGCAGTGTAATCCGGTTATGTTGCTGAAACCGCAGGAATGTGCGGCTACGTACCTGCGCGGCTAATAGAACCTCTCCCATCCACGGTGGTCGTGTACTCGCCGTGTGTGCACGCGTCTACACACGCCGCGTGTTCCGCGTGTACGACGGTCGCCTGACCGGTATTCGCGACTCGACCGCGAACAAAAGGGTGAGAAAGAAAGGAACTAGGTCAATGTGATTTCGCGAAACTCTTCACCTAGCCGCGGACTCGCAATTTAACTTGCACGACCGCGCGTGCTCCGACGTTGCTCGCCCGTGGTCTCTGCGAACTAATCGCCGCCCCGTTTCGCGTTCCTCCGCTTGAAACATTTCCACCGCGACGAAAACAACCCCTTTAATAGGTTTGATCTGAAAACGATGCTGGGATCGGTGGGATTTACAGTCGTCCGTTTTATCACTGAAAGTGATTTTAGCGGGGGTAATCCAGAAAATCGGGCCTCTTCAGGTGCAACGCTGATGCAACGAAAATTAGCGATTGGCTGATTTGGGTCACGTGATTCGTGAGGGGACGTGGCGTAGACCTCGAGTAGGAGGGTGGCGTTGTCTGGTACTGAGCGATCGCGCCTGTAATTTGTTTTGTATCGATTCGAATGTTTGCGTATCAATAAAATTTTATGGCAGAAAGGTCGTCTTCGTTTCCTAGTCGGAACAGTTGCTTCTGGGCCTTTCAGTGAGACGAATCGTACTGGGGTACAAGTCGCGCAGTTTTTTCTCTTTCTCTTTATTGAGCAGAACGTGGCTTTTTATTAAGTAAATCGTGGCGAGTTGCTTTGTCACTGAAATTCCAAATTCAGACGTTTGCAAAATATCCGACATGGGCACCAAGGTGTGTGTTCTACCGGTTTGATCACTTTCACTCCGAGGCAATATTTTATTTGCTCGTTACTTGAGCAACGCTTGGGAAATGTAATAGATGTATGCACATGCCGGTCCTGGAGGAGGTCGGATTCGAACTGGTCTGCTGCATTGTCTTTCTAACAATAAAGCGGTTTGTAAAACCTACGGGAAATGGCATTGACGAATGATGAAGATAAAAGACGCATAAGTAGGAATATAAGTAGCTGCAACCGATTGATGGTCAATCGCAATTTGTACAATGTTTATTATCGTTGAGTTCCACGGATGATACCAAGTCCAAGTATTTATTTCGTCTATTTCTTCGTTGCCAGATGTATAAGAATCGACTGAATCATTTATTTCTACATTTTATGCTTTGTAAAAAAATTTACACTTTGGCAAAAAACGCGTTCTCGTGAATCTTACCATGGTTTTTATACTTTAATTAAACAATCTAATCTGTTGGTTCTAAGGTTTTGTTTGGATAATCATGTGACTCACATTATATATTATTTGTAACATATAGGTTGGTTGTTATATATTATTTGAGATTAGTTTATTTTTCAAAAATCCTTGTTCATTTCTAATTCAGTTCCGCGCAACCTTGTCATTGATTGCAAATGAATATTATCTTTGGTTAGATTTAGGCCTATCCACAAAGTATCCACAATTGATACAACGAAAGAATTAAATATAGGGAGAAAAGGACTGTTGCAATTAAAAACGAACCAGATTAATATCTCGTAAAAAATTCCAAACAACTGCAATTGCTTCAAGGTACTCCAACAGGAGAAATATCTGGAATCACGTTAATTCGTCTTAACGATCGATCGGCCAGTCGACGAGTTGACGAGTATCCTGATTAACGTCGTTTACGAGGGGAAAGTAAATTCGCATTCGGGGGTCGGTGTTCGCGAATTAACGGCGAGCGGTTACGAGGTGGAGAAAAATCACAAATATAGGGGATGCAACGAAATGCCGACGGTTCGACTCGATTATCGATTCCGCATTCCCCGTTCAACTCCTCGCTACGTGTCCCGCAATCGAATTGGCCGGTTTGCCAGGGCTTGCAGAACGTTTGCCCGCCAATTTACTTAGGCACAACGTGCGTGAACCTGCGACAACCTCGTTAACGTTATCGGGTACACGGTAACGTGCAAATGCGCCGCGATTATCGCCGGGTGCAAATTGCGCAATTGCGCGCTGACCGTCCCTTAGATTAAAATTCTCCTGTTTCACGCTACTCGGATGCAACACGTTCCGCGAAATTAAGAAGGGATTCCGTATATTGCCCTCTCATTGCGGCTTCCGGTGTCCGCGTCTATTTTCCGCATCCGAGATTTTTGCGAGGTACAACTCTTCGATAATGTTTGCGGCAATATCGCAGGGATTTCGTTTTATCATATAACGATATGTTAGAGCTGAATATCGCTGTTCTGAGAAATATATTTTGTTCAAATATAATATATTAGACAAGAGTAGAAAATTTACTTTTTTTTTTATTTCTGTTGCAGTTAATCGTTATTTTTGGGAAGATTAGTGTATAATTCGATTGACAAACGTTTCAGAATAACCCTTTAATTAGATATTGAATTTCAGTAGATATATTAATTATACATATGTGCTATCCACATTATCGGTTTGAGGTTTTTGCGAGGTACAACTGTTTGATAATGTTTGTGGCAACATTTGCAGAGATCTGCTAGGATTTTCGTTTTATTACGAAAAATGTTTTAGAGTTGAATATCTCTGTTCTGAGAAATATATTTTATTCGGATAAAATATATTAGAGAACAGTGAAGAATTTATTTATTCTTTTTTATTTCTGTTCTAGTTAATCGTTATTTTTGGGAGGATTAATTTATAATTCGATTGACAAACGTTTCAGAATAACCCTTTAATTGGATATTGAATTTCAGCAGATATATTAATTATACATATGTGCTATCCGCATTATCGGTTTGAGGTTTTTGCGAGGTACGACTGTTTGATAATGTTTGTGGCAACATTTGCAGAGATCTGCTAATGTGTTAGAGTTGAATATCTCTATTTTGAGAAATATATTTTATTCAAATAAAATATATTAGAGAATAGTGGAAAATTTAATTTATTTTCTGTTTATCTGTATTATTTATTATTTATTTTGTACCTGCAGTAAATCATTATTTTTGGGAAGATTGGTGTGTAATCTGACTAATAAATATTTTTTATTTCATCTGTATTACAGTAAACTATTATTTTCGGAAAGATTAGCACGTAATCCGATAAATGATAAATGTTTCAGAACGATACTTTTGGATAATTGGATATTAAATCTCAGTAGAGATATTCATCATACGTATGTATGTATGCGTAATATGCTCACTATAGACGCCAGTTAGGTTTCGTTCGAAGAGCCTTGAATTTGCCACGATTGAAATGTCAAACTACGTCGTATTAGTAGTTGTTGAACAACCGTAGTAAGTATGAGTTTAGGCGGCAAAATAGAAAGCAAACGTTATCGCGAGTAATAGAATCGAGAAGAAAAGGGAACGAGTAAACAGAGGCGGAGGAATCCTCAAGGCAGTCGAGTCGAGTCGAGTCGGGGGAACAGAAATTGATCATCGGATGCCTGGTTCCATCAAAGAAACCGTTGGTGTCATCGTATCAAGAGCTTTTCACAGACAGAGAATAGAAGTGAAAGTTTCTTATGGCGCCAGAAGTCTCTCTCCTCTCGAAAGTTCCGAAGACCTATATCATATACGCGCGGTGTTTGCGAGCCTCAACCTGCCGATGAGCGATCGTTAGAAGAAATCTCGCGCGTGAAGTGAGATCGTGGAAACTTAATCGATCACGCGATTAATTGAGCTAATCGACTAGTTTTGCCCTCGTTTATTGTGAGATTTACGATGCTCGTTAACTCGTTGATCGCCGCTTCACCCGTGTCTGGGTGACAGTCAAGCGTTCTTTGGGTGATGATACTATTTTTAAATTTTAAAGGAAGGAACATTTAGTAGAAAAATAAAAAAGTTTTTAGTGGTAAATCATTTTTAAATTGAGCAAATTAAACACGGTATAACAATAATATACCGAATGTTTGAATTATTTTGAAATGGTCACACTTTACATAAAAATATATAATACTGTATAGTTGTTTGTCATATATTGAAAAAAACATTATGGGTCTTAGGAACTTGAGGAAATGCAAAAAAAAAAATGTGTAGAAACTTTTAATTTGACAAGCTAACACAAAAGCACGTACATGTCGTGAACTGAAACTTAACAAAAGAAAGAAAAAGACGAAAATATATAAAAACAGCCTAAGAATTCGTGGCACAGTAAGAAACCTGCTCGACTTGCGGTCGGCGATCAACGTGTTAAATCGCCCCGCAGAAACCATCTCGAGCGTCACGTTGACTTCCGGCGTGGTGTTAACACACCGGAACCGTCAAACGACGAGCGTCGTAAATTTCGGGATAACGTCGGACAAGACGTAAGTGTTCGAGACTTGCGGGTCGAGTTTCGTCCGGCACGATTGTTAATTTCCGGCTTGAACATCGTATCGCGATTATCCCTCGGTGCAAATTGCCTCCCTCTTGATACCTAGAAACGGACTTTCCGCGTCTCTGACGTCTTAATGGCCCCGGCTCGCGCTCGCCGCTTCGTCCCGGATTTAAACAGGCCTCCGCAGACCGAGTTAACTTGCAGTTAATTGCGGCCGCGAAACTCCGTGCTCTTCGTTCGAACGGATTGGAACGAAATTAAGAATAAACCGAGTGATTCGTCTTCCTCACTGTCCGGATTTTAAAGAAATTTGTCAAATCTCGAGTTGCTCCACAAAGAATGTACCATCGACGCGGAATAAGGATGTACAACAAGGAAATAAACTAATAATCGTGGTATTTATCTCAAAGATGAAAGTTAAATTTCAAGTTGGCTCGCGATTCGTTATTGTAGAACAATAGCAATTTTCTTTGGACGAGAGAGCGTAATTTAACGACGTAACGCTCGGCCGATAAAGATTGACCCGATAAACGACGATAATTTGCATGAAATTCAAATACGCACCGCAACTGAATCGCAATTTCGTCAGCGACGAAAGACCAGCCCGGTGTTTACGTTCGGCCCATATTGCTCTTCCGCAGCGTCCAACGTAATAAATTGAATCTGGATTCCGATTGTTCCTCTTGTTAAATATTTACAAAGAACCCGGGAACGTGCGCGCCGCGTGTATTTTTTTTTTCCTACAATTTGTTCCAGAGCAAACAATCGGCCTCCATCGACGGTCGCGTAAATTTCGTTATCAATTGATCAACTAGTTGCGCTTTCGTTGCTTTTTTTTTCGAATTATCGACGCGCGGATCGACAGTCGATCGTGTTTTCGGCAACGCGTTTGTTTCGTAGAAACGTAGAGAGAGAAAAAAAAAATGGACTTGTTTCAGTCGTCATTATTCGAGAACGAATTTGTTAGTTCCGCGAATTTGGTGTCGCGATTGCATTTTGATTTCGACGGTATCGTTGACCGATGATCGATTCGCGAATTACATCCCATCTGGGGGTGCAACGGATAGACCTGGAAGGTCGAATAAGTACGAATGAGCTCGACAAGCTGGAACAACAATTGTTCAGGTATCGATTATCGGATATTTGATTCGATTGAACGTCGAGTGCTGAAACTGCGGTTCGCTCACTCTCAATTATTTATGCAATAACGACTGTCTGCGCTGTTGCTAGTTTCGCCGGTATAACAATGATTAAGATTCCATTCGGTATTAACCGAACGTTTGATATTTAATCCGAGGTTTCGTCTGCCACTCGCGGCGTGTTTATAGTTTTGTTAACTTATCAACAAGCTTCGTCGATCTCTCGGAAATAACAGCTCCTTTGTTCGAATATTCGCCGCGCTCTGTTTTATCTCTGTTGAAAACAAATTATATCGCATCCGCGAAAAACAGAAACCATCCAATCGTTTTCGTTGATCACTTCCGATCACTTTCATCAGTGATTTCTGATGAATTTACTTTTCATTAATCCGCGATTGCAACGCTCTTGTCTTTAAATTTCAGTTTTAGTTTCCAAACTACACTGTAATTTTCTGAAAATCTGAATTTTTTGAAATTTCATAGAATCTGGAACAGAAAGCAGAATTTGGCGATTCTTTGGAATTAGAAGTTAAATAAATTTCTCCAACGATCAACGAGTTGAAAAAACAATTTACAGTTCAGATGCTCAATTGTCAACGCTAATCACGAGTAATCATCGAGTGCCAAGGTGTGCCACCGAAGTTGCTCCAAAATTCCCCGTAATCTCAGTGTCCTTATTTGCATATCGTCTTGTGTGTCGCCCAATCTGGCGCAACAAATGCTATAATTCTCGTTACCGCAATGCTCATTTTGCTCGCGACGCCGCAAGTGCGATAGCAAACAGTTTCAAACGGGAACTCGACTCGAGTCGAAACGACTCAGGAAGCAGGGGGGAGGGTGAACCGCGAGACGTCGCGAAATAATTGTCGCCGCGGTTTCGCGCCTGTCATCGAACTCGTCATTACGTCGCGTTCCACGTTGTTTCGCGGACACAGCGGATCGTGTCGTCTCCATCTCTCTCTCTCTTTCTCTCTAGCTCCTTTCTGCTCGCCTCTTTTCACTCGTTTTTCGCGACGTCCATTATCGTTTCTCGTCACTCGTCTTTAACACTGGAACTACCGACGACCAAAGTATAATAGAATATTTATACAGGCAGAGAAATTAACGTGCAAGGTGCAAGAAAAAGTTAATAGTACAATAAACGACACAAGCTTATATTAACACGTAAACTTTTCTAAAACGAAGAATTTTTTAAAAATTTGTTGTAAAGTCATGTATTGACCGTGACTGTCTGCTAAGATAATTTAATTCGGTAAGAAGATGCTGTGAAATTTGTTATCAAAATAACATTAAAGTAAATACTACTTAATAGTATTTAGTATTATTGTATAGTGTCATATAATTTATGTAATATTATTTATTATTATTTAGTAAAAATATTTGGAACAAAATTTTAAATTATTTTAAATTCAACATTGTTAAAAAATTGTTTGTCAAAGTAATACTTTGAAATTAAATTTATTGCTTTGTTCTGCTTAAATTCCAAGACATAGTTCAGGAACAAAACTAATAAACGGAAAGTAACCAAAATAAAATGTCGATACATTTTATTAAAAATCGCTCGAATATTTAAAAATACACTTGTAGATGTATAAAATTTCCATAGAAAATTAGAAATTGGTCATTTCGATCACTTAAGTAGTTGTCTTTCCTAATGTTGACAAAACGAGAGTCCAGAAGGGCTTTCGAGGTTTCAAACATGAACGCTTGTCAACGTCTTTGAAAAATCAGTTTGAAATTTCTCACGCAAAATCGTATTTCCAAAAATGTAGATGTAATTCCTTTGAAGTCTTTTATAAGTCAGCAAGAGTTCACAATCTAATTCTGAAGTTCGCTGACACGTTCTAGGTATTGATTCATATTATAGATATAAATTTCTGTCATAATATTGATCCGTTATAAATTTTAACATCTGTTGCACGGCACCGTATCTGGTATAAATTTCACGTGAAACTGTAGCGAACAAAAAAAGCGCCAACTTTAATAAAGCGACGCCAGAAGGAGCCCCGGGGTTCGAGCATAAATTTTCGACGAATTCGTAAATGTGGAACGTTGTTCCCCCTCCGCGATCTGTCCGAGGACGCAGATGCTGTCCCGTTTCGAACGGAAGTCCGCCGTTCTCCATTTTCAAGTCGAGTTGTGCGGCAGTTGTGTGTTTTCTCGTGCGGTATATACAGGGTCGGCGAAGATCTCGTCGTGTTTGTCGAGCAAGGTTAAAGAGGAAATATCGTGATGGCTCCATGAAATGGAGGAAGTGCGAAGAATGGGGGAGAGGGGTTTGAGAGATTCACGACGGACTTTACGAGACAAAGTGAAAATGAAATGAGGTAGTTAATAAAAAATTTTAGAAGTAATTTTCGACTTTGTGAAATATTTCGAGTTTATAAAATTGGATCTTTGGTGAATTAGTTTCCCGATTACGATCGATGGAAATATTCTCGATTAGTTTGAATCGTAATTGACACTCAATCTTTGCATTCTCCTTCAAATATAAAATTATACTTAATTATAAATATTCATAATTTGTAAGTTTTCAAAGTATCGTGCTTTCTGTAAATAGAGTAGTTCGAAGGTACAATCGCGAGGAGAACAGCAGGATCGAAGAAATAACACGAATGAATGAAATAAAATATGAAGTGATAAAGTTCGTTCGCAAAGAAATAAAGATTCTGCCATCGAATATTAACAAAGCTTTCATCTTGACACAATTTAATCACGGACGATTCGAGTGAAAAATAAACTCGAAGAACCGACGAACACGATTCCCAACTCTTTTGAAAGCTGACAGATATTATCGATCGACTTTATACTGTTACGTTTGTCAATGCGCCTGGCAAGTTACTTTCAAAGAACTTGTTAAAATTTTGTAGAACTTGCTGATCCGTTATAAATCGAAACTTTGCGCGAAACCGACCGTGCGGAGCCCTCTTCGAATGCGTTGGGTAACAGTATGGACGAAGTAGTGCAAAAATTTCGTCCGTTTTATTCTCGTACGGAAAAGAGTCAATTGTAAAGTATTCAGATGAATTCCGGTCATCGACTCGACGTCGACGCACACTATCGATCATTTAAAACTTCCGCGCTATTGTTCCCGATTTGAACAAGTTTGATCAGCTGACTGGTGGCCAGCTTATTCAATCGATGTTACAACAAGGTCTTTTCAAAAGTAATCACGATCGTAGCTAGTTTTATGATTACTTTCGGTTAATCAAACAAAGTGACGAAATATCAACGAAGATACTTGATTAAAAACGCAATTACAAACAATCGACGACGAGTTCGATAACTAAATTGCCACAAATTTAATTAAAATTCTCTAATGACAACCAGGTTCGAGAGTTTGTTAAAAACGACTCTTTTATATCGAAACCAGCCAAGTTCCATCAACCTAATATTTTTCGTAGATTCTAATAAATAAAAAATAATTGAAATTTCGCTCAAAGAAGGAGAAACTTCATTTCGAGCAGACGCCAACGAGATCAATCAATAGCCAACACCATCCAACGAATGCCATTGTTAATCAATCCATGTACTGTGATTAGCATCAAACACAAGGTTCCAAATTACAAGAAATCGGAGCTGAAGTTCAATTTCGTTCAATCGTTACCACGTACAAATGCTCGATGCAATCGAACTCAACGTTCACAGAGTCAAACGGACACCTGATTGAGTACGTTTGTTCAAACGCATCCACGCTTGCTTCCAGCGCACAAAGCGAGTCGCTCGAGATGCCGCGGAATAACACGAACAACACAAAAACCGGATAAAAAAGGGGAAAATGGAAGGAAAGAAAAGAGGGGAAACGAGAGAGAAGGGGGGAATTACAGCGTTCGAGTGACACGAATACGAACAAAAGGGCAAGCGAGGCTCGTCCGCGGGCATTAGAAGGCATTAACGATTGAATATACCGTGGTTGTACGTAACGTGGCTGCAATTAAACGCCGCAACCACCGGCGTACAGATCGTTCCGTACACCGTGAAACTGCATGTGAAAATCAGCCGAAAAGGAGGGATACAATTTTTTGGGAGGTTAAACATTTATCAAGCACATCAGAATTTGGGCTGAACAGGAGTGAATGATCTATTCGGGTCACAAGTTCGTTCCGTTTTTACAATATTTATTTGTGGTAAAATTTGAAACGTACCTGTAAGTTTTCTATGAAAATGTGTAATTACCAATTTCTTTCCTTTTAAAATATTTACAGAAATAAAATTTCTTTAGTCTCTGTTAAAATATTTTTCGTGGTCGATAAGTGTCGATATCGTCGTATTCTTTGCCAGCTGAAAGATGCAGGACGAAATTTTCCTTCTTCGCGATTGTTGGCAAATTGTTGTCCATTTGACAAGTTTCGTGCGTATTTTTCGCACGTAGTTTCGCGTGTTATTTTTGAGCGTGTAATCGCCCTTCAGTCGGTTAACCACGGTACACGCAGAAAACAGCCTGTGTACAAAGTGACGCGTGCACGTACGGCGCGCACGTCGATTGCCGAGCAATTATCGCGTGGCGCTGGTTGTTTCCACGATCGACGCGGTCCGAAGCAACGATACTTTGGCCACGGTCGACTCTGAAAATTTTTATTCCGGTCACAGGCAACCGGCCTGTGAATTTTTAAACGGTCCTCGACGCTGGCCGCGTCGCCGTGTCCGGAATAAATTTGAATTCATCCCGACAGCTTTCGTGGTCCCACCCTTTCCACCCTCGTCCCATGGCGGGGATTAAACGATCTTTAAATCTCGTTGCTGTTAATTACCGCGTTGTTTATTATTAACAACGACGGGAAATTTCGATTCCCGGCGAGTACACGGCGCTGAATTTGAAATCGAATTCGAATGTGGGAAGGGAAAAACCTGCACGACTTGTACCCCAGTACGATTCGTCTCACTGAAAGGCCCAGAAGCAACTGTTCCGACTAGGAAATGAAGACGACTTTTTTGCCATAAAATTTTATCGATATGCAAACATTTGAATCGATACAAAACAAAAACCAGACAACGCCACTCCTACTCGAGGTCTACGCCACGCCCCCTCGCGAATCACGTGACCCAAATCGACCAATCGCTAATTTTCGTTGCATCAGCGTTGCACCTGAGGAAACTCGCTAAAATTATTTTCAGTGACAAAAAGATAGGAGAAACGGATAATGAGAAGTTTCATTATCGGACATTATTCCGCAGGTAATGCGAAATAAATAGCTGTTTCAATATTTGCCGGCGGTAATTATTATTGGATTCTACCGGATGGGAAATTTCGCGTTCGAAACTTCCATTGATACCGTAATATCGGGAGATTTGGCAGAAACTTTTTTGTTCCGTTCGATTAAACGTTTCGCTGATTGAATCCACCCGTTCGAGTAAAAAGGAAAAAAGGAAAACTTCCGCGAACGAGAGATCACAGATTGCGCGGGGGGAACAATTGCTCGAACAAATTCATAGGAACGAATAATCGTATTCAAAGCGGAAGGACTAATTGTCAGTTCATCGCTTTATCTACGTTGTTAGAGAAACTTCATTGAGCGCGATGTTGAAAAGGGGAATTGCAACGAATGCAGCAGCAGCACGGTTAACGATTATCGTTCGATGAAAGAGAGAAACGTGGCGGTTCTAGTAATCAAATTCCTGGCGAAATTTCCAACGAAAGGGCATTCGCTGATAAAAGAAATTTAGGTGGCGGGCGAACTCGTTGCAGAAGCGAAACGCAATTGTACTCCTGTTTGATACCACAGTTCACAGTTTATTTTCGTTTATAAAATGCAACGCTCACCTGTAACTCGTTTTTGTGAACGGCCACGCGCGGCATCGTACATATCGTGCAAAAATAATTCAGCGACAAAACATTCCACGAATATATATCACTGTTTACAAGTACCCAAATTTCACTGTTTGCATAGGTTAATTGAAACAGAAATGCTCATTGTCCTTTTCTGAAATTAACAAACAAGAAATTTTAGTTACTTGCACGTAGCTTGGTCCGCTATAATAAATAATACTAAAATTTGAAGCGCAATTTATCGATGTAACTTTGAAATAAAATTTCGAATACCGCATCTGTACTTTGGAAACAAACTTTCCCACAATACCTTGTCATAAAATTGCTAAAAAATTATGCAATGACTCGCATTCCTTCAGAGACATTGACACTTCAACCTTGCTTATTAATCATTTCAAACCTGAAAACTGCGACAGATATTTGTACGAGAATGTGGCCGAAAAAATAAAAGAGGCAGTCAGTATTTAATCTTCAAATTTGCATCTTCACTCTATTTGACTTAGAGTCAAGCCTAGCTATACTCTTTTAGTCGTAATATTTATTCATATAAAATATTTCTAATTTTTAGACTTGGTTGTTAACCCTTTGCCCTCGACAAACATTTTTTGTATCATTTACCAGCAATTTCTCCACGAAGCACTTGAAATAAAATGACGTAGCATTGGAAATAATCGTTCAAATAGTATTTTATACGAAATTTTAATTATATCTTTCTAACATATGAGCAAGTGTAACATACAAGAGTGAATGATACACAGTTTCAATCTTTGGAAGAATAATATCCTTCGCGATCTTTACTTGAGAATTACTTTTCGTAAGAAGCAATAAGAAGTCTAGTTTATGTGAATTGTCGAGTGTCAATCGACTCAGAACTTGTCTTGAGAAATTTCTTCTTTCTGACATTCTTTTGTTCTTTTTATTATAGCTTCACTCTAGGTGTCTGTTCAGACATTGTACCATTCATACCATACGTTGCATCGTATAACACCAAGTTACAATATACGTTCGTTATAATTATCACGCAAATGATAAAAAGAACAAGTTTCGAGGCGTAATAACAGAATCACTGGGACCATCTCGATACCTCGCGTCTCGCAATCCCTTCTAATGCCTTTCGACCAGGTGCACGTGTCCTTTTGTTTCAAACGCACGCGCCACGCGGGGGAAAAATTGCCACGCTCGGTCTCTCCGTTCTCGCATTCTCTCTCGTGATTTTGCAACGTCGATTATCCGCGATACGCGAGATAAGTAGGCGGATTTCCCGCTCGCTCCGGGAAACCGGAACATTTCCAAGGGAATCTGGAAGGAATTCGGGTCGCTCGGTGGTATTACTCTGAAATGGAAGGCAGAGATCGCGTTAACTCCTTTCAACGGCGGCGGTGGAATAATTTCGTCGCGTTGCTCCGGGACTCGGAAAAAAACTGCACGACTTGTACCGCAGTACGATTCGTCTCACTGAGAGGCCCAGAAGCAACTGTTCCGACTAGGAAACGAAGACGACTTTTTTGCCATAAAATTTTATCGATACGTAAACATTTGAATTGATAGAAAACAAATTACAGGCGCGATCGCTCAGTACCAGACTACGCCACTCCTACTCGAGGTCTACGCCACGCCCTCTCGCGAATCACGTGACCCAAATCCAACCAATCGCTAATTTTCGTTGCAGTAGCGTTGCCCGATTTTCTGGGTTACTCCCGCTAAAATCACTTTCAGTCATAAAATGCTAACAAATTGGAACGGTGTTTACGAAAACCGCGCGGTACGAATATTTCGTTTCGCGTAATTAATCCCCGAGAACGAGCCAAGGCGAGGCGACGAACGAAGGAAACAGCGGTGAGAGAGAGAGCAAAAAGAAGATTGAATTTGAAATTTCTCTGGAACCACGGGCGAATGAATTCCGTGTCTCGCTAATTGACTGCTTGCTTCTTGCACGTTGCTTCTCTTTCCCTGGCGAAATGTTATTGCGGTCGATTGTTTCATCTCGCAGTCGCAAAGTTCAGTTTCCATTTTCAAAATTTCGGCCGATTCTGATTTTTGCACTTTGGGATCGTAATTTAAAATGTAACGAGTCCCTTTGCGTTTGTCGAACTAAAATTAAATAAATCTTTGATAAATACTTGTCTTAAGATTTCTTCGCATTTAAAGGACTTCGAGGTCTTATTTAAATTCAACCTTCTTTTTTCTTAGATTATCCAAATTTACGAGCAACTTTCCAAAATATCCGAAATTTTAACTCCTTCTTATTAGAACTCTGAGCATATAACTGGTTCAACTCTCCAGTTGTTCTCCGACAATTGATACCGATAAAATGCGATTGCGGGAGTTGTAAATTGTATAACACGTAGGCGATCACGCCTGACGCGTGATCAGATGAACATCCTGTTCGCGATCAGGGCTAACGTTGAACGTTAATCCGATTGCGCGCTAGTTACGAAAGAATTATGTAAGGTCACCGTGTGGCAATGAATGCAACCAGGTGGTGCTGTATTGTCCCGCCGTCAAAGGATACATAATGGTCGGTACACTTCCTTCTGCGCGATCGCGGTGAAAATGCGCGACTGACGCAAGAAGCGAATGCCTCGTCGACTTATTTTTTTTCGCGAGCAGCGGAATTTGCCGTTTGCAAGGCGTGTGCAACGTAACGTAGAAATTTCCCACCGACCTTTTTTCTTTTTTCTTTCTTTCTTTTTTTCTCGCGGAAACAAACGACGACACGCGACTGAATAAATCGGCGATCGGAAAAAATATGTATTTGCTCGGAGAGGAAATCGATTCATATCGTTCGTAATAAATCGCTTTGAAAAATTACAACGCGAAAGAAACTCGTGTTATTGAAACGAGATTAATTATGCGGAACGATCGGTTGGCCATTTGCATAATTGATAAATTGGATCGAAATGAGAATTAGTACAATCGAGGATGTAAATGGTCAGTTTGTATGCTCGCGATAATGAACGATCGAAGCTAGACCTCCGGGATTCTTGAATCATATTTATTTATATTATCGTAGCGAATTATTTTTATTTTTGTAATTAAAGTTTAGAAAAGAGAAACTAGATGGAGAATTGTTTTCTCTGTTAATTATTATATAGTAGAGTGTGTTACGTACACTTTACACTATACTATAGAGTGTATCATCTACACTTTAGATATTTCATACTTTTTTTGCATGTTACGTGCATTCTGTGCACTTTTACGTCTTCAAATTTCGTATAAATGACGTGTTTCAGTTCAGTTCTTCTTATCTTTGAAGTCATGTAGCGCTGATCCCTCGCGATTTACACTTCCGAAACTCCTGGTCCGCGTGTTATTGAATATTGTTGAGTAAGAATTAATTACGCGTTCGTTATTTAGGCATCAGATCTCGCGCTGAAGCACAGAATCGAATTAACGAAGTTGATTGGAAGGTCATCGAGATCGTCGATATCTTGAACTAAAGACACGGTTTAACACTAGAACTGAAGCACAGAATTTCCATCAGAAACATCAAAGAATAAAAAAGTGGAAAAGCTCTGTAATACAATAAACTGTAGATATAACAAAATTACAAATTGGTTATTTCGATTGGTTATTTCACTTTGGCCGTTCATTGGTCGCGTGGCACTCGGAAGTGTAAAGAACGGACTGTTTTGCGTTTGAATCTCGCGAAGATCGTGATTTCAGTCGGCGGGAATGCAGTTCCTATAAATCTCGATGAGAAAAGATCGGTGAAATCACTCGCCGATTACGCAGAGTCGTTCGAACCTATTCGAGACAACACATAACTTAACTCGCGAGCGTGTTCTAAATTCCTGTCCAGTGACGAATGCCTCGGAAGAATGTTATCTACGGTCGAGCTACCGTGCACAATTGGAAAGAGGTTCCCCGAGACGACTGCTCGCGAGGGCAAGCAGTCGTCGATAGTTGCTCGATGAATTATAAAATCGGAGCTGTTGGAATATAAATCAGGTATCGGTTACCTGTAACTTGTCGCAAGAGAAGTGTTTTCGTTCTTTCACTGCGAAAGGACAACTTTGAATCAACATCGTACAACCCTGAACGTGGTTCTAGTTCTTTGTAACTATCAGTATTGAATCTTAGTTGCGCTCGTTGCTGACAATTTGTCGATTTCATAACAACAACACGTGGATATCTGTCGTGTACTTTCAGTTTTTCAATTTTTAATCACCAAACGGCAGAATTGAATTCAACACTGAATTAAAAAGAAGTATAATCATAAATGTACAATGTAGGAAATTGCAATGTTTAGCGAGCGGAGAAATAAATCTCTGCGTAAGTTTCGTTTCTTTGACTCCATTTACCAGAACGTCGTCTGTTAGTTGCTTGTTGCTATCAAAAACTTCGAACACTGACTAATTTCATAACCTTGTCACGTCACGGCAATTTGTTACACGCGCGATTACTTGTATTTTTCGCGTTCACTTTTACACCGACAACGACGTTGTATTTGGTCTGTCGTATGATCAATTAGCCAATTAAATTCGTAATCCTCTCGAAGGACTTCAAACCAGTTCGAAGTAGCACGTAATCTCGCAAATCTCGCTAATATAGCGAGATCTTAACCGCCTCGTAACAGTTGGCGAATTTACGGCGAGGATAGCGGTAGGAAGTTGGTCGATCTGATCGCAGTCAACGAGGCTTCGATGAAATTCCAGCGAAGATGGTCAAATGCTGTAGACACGTCAGACTGAACCGCCTCAAATGGTGAAACTTTAACAACGACCGCGATGGAACCCGCTTGGTGTGTAGAAGTTCGCAAAGATCATGCAGTGGACACTAGAACTCCTGGTGTAGGTACATCCAGATTTTGACAAAATATGTAGATTACCTTAGTAAGTGAATTGCAGCCTTTTGAAACTTTATTACCACTTGTTTTCTTTTTTCGATCGTCTTCCAACCTGTTGACCGAGCAAGTCACTTTGTTGGACATGATAAATTAAATCAATATTGCATTAATCATACAATTATATTATATTAGTAATTATTACATAATTTAATATTATATTAAATTTACAAATAATAATTAAAATTAATTTGTCCCTATGAATTTCCAATTCAATAACTACAGACATTTGTTGCTCTCTAGAAGAGCCAATTAATTGTTTCAATTCTTCAGTCGTCATTAGTTGATAAATCTTCGTGTCAGTTCAACGTCAATGTAAGGTCCTCGCCACGTCAATAGAGTAGATATTCGATAATTTGTTACGTATTCCAATCAAGTAGAAGCGATTGAGTTTAATCGAAACGTCCCAATTGCATTCCGCCTGGTTGGCCCAACTTTGATTGTGTTTAAGTAATTCTATTGACGTTTCGCTTCGTCTGTGGAATCTTGATTGTGCGTCTGGTAATTGGCCAGGCAAACAATTCGAATTCTTCCTCGTCTTATACAACTATCTAATCAATTCTTTTACTTACAAAGATTTGTACAGTCAGTCTTTCTAACTGACAGGAAAAATAGTATGAAGAGGCAGAGCACATTTTGCTGTAGAATAAATTATGTATTACATTTTATTTTAATCGAATCACGCTGCAAATGATCGCATTTTCCTAACTATAACAAAGAATACTAATACATTTCAATCCCATTTCTTTCAGTTTTCGACTAGTTAATTGAATCGTGAAGCGTTGCGTTTGAAACGAAAAAATAGTTGGTTTCGCAGAATATTGTGACTTCGGCTGAACTATAATACTTCGTAATTCTACATCGTTGCGTTATTTCAAGTAACGTTTCAAATTCTGCGTCTCTGTGCTCTTTTAAAGAGCACTGAACTTTCTCCGCGGGATTAATTAACTACCGAGTCGTAATTTCTACGAGACTCATTGCCAATTCTCTCGACATCAAAAAATCGTTACTTTCTTCCCCGAAAAACACCGCGTGGCAAACTTTCTACCAACAGGCTGCTTGTAAGGATCGTTTCGAGCGAAAAGAGAAAGAATATCTGGGGCGAAAGACACACGATCGGAACAAATCGAACGATTCTTGCACCGTCGATGCATTAATTGCTCGGAGGATCGTTAGTCGCGCGTTTCCTTCGCTTTTTTCTTTTATCTGTCCTCCCTCTCTCGGCCGATTCTCGAGCAATTCGCGAGTAATTGAAACGCACGGGTTACCAGCACTGGCTCGTCGACTTTATTAAACTCGAGCGGCAATGAAAGTTTACGCACGGCGTTATTCTTTTTAAACGATCGGCAGAGAAAGTTCTCCCTCCTGCGCGTTGGCGAGAGAACAGCCCCGGCCACGATAAAATCACCTATCCTCGTTACGAGACGGCGACGAGGTGGTATCGCAGCGATGCGGAAGCTGAAGAACTCGATACAAACTCGTGTCGCGATACAAAACGGTCTTTCTTAAACGGCCCTGCCCCGGCGACCGGAATCGGTTCCGTATTTCGTTTTAATGCTTACGCAAACGTCGTAAGCGTGACTTTCTTAAAATATGCAGCAGTTTGCGAAATTATCTGTCAAATTTTTGGGATTTCGTTGCGACAGGACGATTACGTAGGTGACACTTTTTTACAATACATATTTAAAGTAAATCGGTCCACTTTTTATCACTGAAAGTGATTTTAGCGGGGGTATTATAAGATCGGGCCTCTTCAGGTGCAACGCTGATGCAACGAAAATTAGCGATTGGTTGATTTGGGTCACGTGATTCGTGAGGGGGCGTGGCGTAGACCTCGAGTAGGAGTGGCGTTGTCTGGTACTGAGCGATTGCGCCTGTAATTTGTTTTGTGTCGATTCAAATGTTTGCTTATCGATAAAATTTTATGGCAAGAAAGTCGTCATTTCCTAGTCATACATTTTTAAGTACTATACATATATGTATACTTTTTGGATCACTGTCGATATTTCCATCAGAAGCTACACCGTATTATTCTATCATTATTCGTATTTTCAACAGATACCAAATATGCACATAGAAACGTTAAACAGATGTAAAATTTCACATTTCTACAGACTATTTCGGAGGAGTGCAATCATTCAAACTCTATGTAGCGCGCAAATCTACGTCTCTTCCCCCTTAAGAGAAGAGTAGTTTCAATTCTGTGAAACTATTCAAACGGAGTATCACAATTACACCGAGACGGAAAATTATCTGGAAAAGTCTGTCCGGTGTGAATCAGACTCACGTTTTTCGCGAAAGCATCCGAGCAGCGAGTCAATTAGGAGAAAAACTCTGCTGTATATATAATTTCGACTGGTTGTTCAGAAAGGAACTTGGTTACGATATGTAAATGCGTTCCATGAACGCGAAGAATTAGACTCGTTGGAGAGGAGCGCCCGCTGGAAATTGTCTCCAGTGTTCGTAAGCAAAATACATCGGTCGCGGTTGGTGCCTGGCGACGCGGTGAATAGAAGGAAATCAGAGGGACAGAAACTCGAGGAGGAAACAGGCGGCCGGCGACTTCGTTAACGTTCAATGTCGTCATCGTTGTAATTGCACCTGGCGGTCACGTATAATTAGCGCTTTTTATCCCTCTAAAGATAAAACGCGTCCGATGGAAGATATTAACGTTAACGAACGTTGGAGTTCATGGTAAAAGGAGGCTTGATTGTCGACGAACTCTGTCGATGTTTTCATATTCTTTGCCGTGATTTAGTAATGCCCGCTTTGCGAGTGTCGCGGTGGTAAAAGGAGATTAAAAAAAGGACACTAGCATTGAATGATTGAACAGTAATCACTGTACACGACTGGCGTCGATTGTGTACTCCTTGAAGTTCGAAGGACCACTGATGTGGCAAATGAACAATTACGATCGATGCCTTGATTTTATTGTATACTAAGCCTGATGGCTTCTACTCGAATCTTGCGTTTGACACCAAATTCTCCTTTTTGTCGAGCCTTGGATTACCTTCTTCAAAAAAGGAGTCGTAGAGCGAGGAATGTGTTAAGGAAGCATTTCTGAAAACGATTGTCTTCTATACAATCCTTTGAGTACGTGTTTCTGACACGGCGGAAGAGCTCGTCGCACTTGAGACTGACCAAATTTATGAGGTGCACAGTTTTCCAAGTGGTCAAATTCCTGATTTGCCACGCGAGTCATATGCCCTATAACCAGAGCATATCTCGTTTCACATTCTGGCAACGTATTTTGCACTTCGACAGCACATTTTGGAAATATTAACAATCATCGTTAATCATAGTTGCTCACGGTTGTTTATCGGTTTAACGAACAATATAATTCAATTTAGCTCGAAGGAGTCGCGAAATTTCGATACTCCCTGCGACGCGTTGGTGTTTGCTCGGTTTCGCTGAAACGTCTGCAAAGTTTGGAGATCAAAGACCACGGTGTTAATTACGTCGTTAACGAGAGATCGCGTGCGTTTTCCTTTTTTGAATATTTTTAAACTATTCGACCACGCAAAACGTTACTACAGTTGTTGAAAATAACGAGTTTCCTGAATTTTTGAAATCTTTCGATCGAAAGTCGTCAGATTTCGTTGCGCGAAAAATTGCGACGGGAAAATGAAATAAACATCAAACGGCAGATAAGGGGCGACGAAGGAATTTAATTTTCAGATACTTGGTGCAAACGGTTTACGCGAGGTTGGAACTTTATTAGCTGCTCGTTTGTCACATTATCAGCCACGCCGTGACAACTAAGCAAATTAGCGATTGTCCGGGGGAAAATTTAGTTTGCGCGGGGATCTCGTTTGGCATGGCCGCGCGCAAAAAGTCCTTCGCCTCCCATTGAATTCTCTTTCGACTAATGAGCATTTCATCCGCTCATCGGATTCCGCGTGACAAATGGTCGCTCCCTTCGCGAGTGCAAACTTGCTTCATTAAAACGGCTGCATTAATTTGTCTGCGTGCTTCAATCTCTTGGATTTCTCTCTGAAACATTGTCCGAGATAAGCCAGAACGAGCGCGTCGGATTTTTTATTTTACCTTTTCGAGTTTCGCCTGTCTTTTGGAAAATTTCTCTCGGCAAGAACCGAGTAACAACAGTAAAAATTGTTATATTAATTCGTCATGAATAGTTGGTAAAAATAAACAAAAGTAAACTATTCTAAACTACTATCAAATTTTTCTGGAATTTGTCGAAACTTTATATTTTGTACATTGAATTTATTTCGCGAGATCTTTAGTTTGCTTCTTCCTCACAAATTTGGACTTGTTCCTAGCATTTTGTCTGACGAAGATAAACTATGAATGAACGAATGCATTTAACTTTTTTTTTCAAGCTTTTTATCTCTATCGAATATTTATTTTATGAAATTTTCGAACGGAGATGTGTTTTCTCGAACAGCTAATAAAAATTGCACGGCTGCGTCAATTTGTTGCAGATTTACGTGCTTCGATTTCTCGAATCTCTCTCTGGAGTATCGTTCAGCATAAATCAGAATGAACGTTTGTCAAAGTTTGCACGTCTATCGAGTTTGTTTTGCGAGAGAATTTGTTTCTAGGAATGGAAATGGCTTTTTTGAAAAATTTCTCTCGAACAATTAATTTGTCACAAAGTGGTTTAAAATTCTTTTCGGCACTTTGTCTGACAATTAGAACGAACGCGTTGTTTAATTTTTTTCGCGTTTTAAACTCTCTTTAAGCTTTCGTATCGAATTCATTTCGCTTAAATAGCTTAAATAAAAATTGTATGGCTGCGTCAGTTCGTTGTTGATTTGCGTGTTTTAATTTCTCTCTAGCGTATTGTTCAAGATGTAAAAATAATTAAAAATCAAAATTTTTCTGGATTTTATCAAAACTGTAAGTTTTATATTTTATATTACATAAAATACAAAACATGCATTTTATGAACTTTATTTTTAATATTTTCTATTATATTAAATATTTTATTTTATATTATTTATATATCATATAAAGTTTTATATTTTATATCACAAGTTACAAATTTACTTCGCGAGAAGAACTTTAGTTTGCTCCTTCGAACAAAAGGTTTGAAATCTTTTTGGAAAATTTCTCTCAGATTTCTTACAGATCTACAGATTTTCGATGTATCTGTTTCTTAAATTTCCCTGCGATTTACGTTTTCCTCTGCTTCTCCCGAACGAAAATGATCTTCTCCCTCGAGTAATCGGCAAAAATAGTAGCGCGAGTTACTCCGAGTTTGTGAAATTGTTATTATTGGTCGGATCTCCTTTCGATTGTATTCCAAATGAAGTTGAAATGGAATTGCTCGTTGGAACAAACAAATTTTATATCCGATGGAAAGAAAGGTACAAGCGGAAAGTTTTAACCCTTAACAAAGAAGGCTCTCTCTCTCTCTCTCTCTCGGTTCTCTGCGAAGGCTCGAGGGAAGCAAGAAGTTTCTATCCGACGAATGCAATCTACGGAATAAATGACTTTCAGTTTACAAATTTCTCGCTTCCTCAATCGGGGATCTACGCGGCAAATTTGCCGACAAGGAACTTCTGACTTGTCAAAATCAACTCGTCCCATCGTCCGGGGGGAAATTTTTAATGGAAAAATTTCAGGGAACTTTCGTGGAAGAATAATTTCCATGAGAAAGGGAAGATTAATATTCAGATATCTCCTTAGCCAAAGAAATCTTGATTCTACTCGTTCGACTGTACTTATGGAGCGATTCAACTCCTTTCGATCAAAATCTTTCCGTATATTCTACCAGTATCGATAAAAAATGGAAAAGAAAATGTTAAACGAACGAACGTCGTTTGAAAGTTTGTTAAATGAGTATAAATGAAGCGAATGAAACGTGGAACGGCTTTTTTCTGGCTTGTAAAATCGTCAGTTCTCTCTTGCAGAGGACTTTGAAAGGGAAGGTTGATTCGATCGAATAAAACAAATTGTCAATTAAATTTTTTAATCGTTGCCAGTGTCAGGTCGAAACCACTGGAAAGAAGAGGAAACATTTTCAATTTTAATAACGACTTATACTATTTTATCGTAGTCCGGCATATTTTGGAATTCACGAGAGGAGGAAATGTAACATAGAATGTTCAAACTAGAGTACTTTTCATAATATTTTGTGAGCGAGAGGAACCTCTATTCAGACCCAAATTCTTCAGTTGCGATCATGAACAGGGAAAGATCCACAGTCCACTTGCAACTTAGTATTCAGATCGTCTATTTACATTCGTAGAGTGCAAAGTTTGACCAAACAGAACCTTCAAACTAAATTAAACATTAATTCTGAAATTCAGTCAAAGATACCTTCAAATTATAAATTACTAAACCTATGTTCTTCACTTATGCTCACGTACCAAAAAAAGAAAAAAAAAAATCGACCAAACGAAAAATTGAACAGATCGTACAGTTACCAAATGAAAACTGCGTTTCAAACGTTGAGCCTTGGATCGAGCAGAGGAATCCATCGACGTCCATCCCGTGCATTTTCTCCTTAACTGTGACGACCCACTTTCGATAGGCCGATACCGATCGTCCCGTTACGAGGCGAAGTGAAACGATCGTGCGGATCGAGAGATCGAGCTATTGACCTGCGAGTCGAACAGGCGATCAGCTGACGCAGGAGTTTGGCGCGGGTAGCCAACTGCGTTTCACCTGCGTTCGAACGAATTTTCAAAATTTTCGTTCACTGCCCAACACTCTGTCGAGATCGAGAGACGATCTTTCGTCTCGTTCGAACTGGGTTGACTGACTTTTTCGGCGGTGACCGGCGACGCCGTGGAAAAAGGTAAATCCTGGCTTCAGGTGAGCAAACAGGTGCATTCGACCAGGGGATCAGGTTACAGGAGAGATCGGCTAGGTTGTGTTTCGAACCGGTTCTACGCTCGCTGGAATCTCAGATGCACGATAGGCGTGTGTCCGTGTGCTCGATCGCGCGGATGCATTGCAGAATCGTTTTGTATTCCTTTGGATGCAATTCTTGCGTTTGGAAAATTTGGGAATGTCTGCGCAGCTAAATTTGGAAATTTGGGAATGTGCATGTGTCTGTAGATGCATTTGGAAATTTGGGAATATTTGTGTAGGTGTATTTGGAAATTTAGAAATATATATTTCTGTGAATGTATTTGGGAATTTGAAAATGTATCTTGCGTAGCTGTGTGTATTTGGAAATTTAAGGGATATTTGTGCAAGTGCGTTTGCAAATTGTGTAGGTGAATTTGGAAATTTATATATATATGTAGATACACTTGGAAATTTGGAAATACTTGTGTAAGTGAATTTGAAAATATATATATATATATCTGTAGATACACTTGGAAATTTGGAAATATATATATCTGTAGATATATTCAGAAATTTAAAAGTATATATCTGTAGATGCATTTGGAAATTCAGAAATATATCTAGATGTGGTAATTTGGACATATTTGCATGGCTGCATTTGAAAATTTAGAAATAAGTGATACATTCAGAAATTTATTATCTACAGATGTATTTGGTAATTTGGAAATATATATATATGTGTAAGTGTATTTGCAAATTTGACAATTTTTATCGAGAACGATTATTTACTTTTATATTTAGAGTGTAAACTTAAGATCCACTTAACTCCAGGATACTTTGCAAAGTGTTGTTAAAATCGTTTAAAGTTCAAAGGTTCATCCAATTCCATTGTAACATTGAACGAGGTTGATGGAGCAACTTAAATCTCTTTGAAAGAAATTTTTTAATAATTCTAAAGATTATCTGCACTTCAGAATTATCGTTGTCAAATTTTCATTTTCAAGTTTTCTTCAAAATATACATCGGTGATTTATTTTAGAGATGTCTAATTATCCATAGACACGACATAATTCAGAGATTCTCTTAATATACACACGTTAATAAAAAAAAAAGAAAAGGAAACTGTGGCGCTCGCTCGAAAAAATCACATTAACGGGGCGATAAATTATACATTCTGAAATTTCATCCGAGATTCATTTTATTCGTCCTGATATTTCGTAATTACTATCGTTATGACAGTGCATGACAATGCACGACGACTTGCATATTTTCACACTCCTACGAGTCCCGTCGTTTATATTCGTCCAAAGTGATTTATAAATCCGTGGGATTTATAAATCGTCGATGGTGTCAATTATAAATTATATATTACATGTTATAAATTATAAATAATATTCGTCAAATGTAAATAGTAGTAAAATATTTCAACCATGCTCGGAAAAAGTGGGACTCGAGAAATCTTGACACTCATTCGTACGTAAAGGTGTTTTCAAAGTGTTGGTGCCGCGGTATAGAAACATGCTGTTGCATCGAGATGCGAACGAACGAGAGAGAAACGAAAGCGAAAGCAGCCGCGGAATCGAGTGGGAATCGCCGTGGGTCGACAAAAGAAAAGTAATAGAAACGCGCGTGATCCTCCTCCTCCTCGCTTGTTGTCCTGATATCGAACACCTGTCCGCGCACCTGAATCACCTGGAACGTGAATTTATCTGCGCATACGGTCACTCGAGAATCCTCCTTGCGATCTTTACCGCTCTGGTAGAAGTGCCGTCGTTTTGTTTTAACCCTTTCGAACCTATGACTTCCCTTTCTAAGAACAATCACTCGATGATAGAACGTGGCACGTGTCCTCTTTAAGTATCTATCTTTCAACTATCTTCTAATCGTCCAACTGCAGATTCTTACGCGCTCTCATGTTTTCACGAATATACTTAATAAAGGGAAGTCTGAATGAATTTTAGGATCTTTGAACACTTTTGAAATTCTAAATATCTATGGAATTTTAGGATCTTTGAACACTTTTGAAATTCTAAATATCTATGGAATTTTAGGATCTTTGAACACTTTTGAAATTTTAAATAATCTGTGGAAAACGTAATATATGATGACGCACCGATTGTGGTGTTTAATGTAAAAGGTGAAACAAATTTTTATTTAGATCATATTTCATTAATTATGTGCATAAAAATATAAAATTCATAGACATCCATCTAATTATAATAATAATACCTTAATTTAGATATTTTACATTAGACATATTCTCTCAAATTTCTGTAAATGCTTAAAATACTCTGCAACTTTTATCCAAGCGAAAAATATTTTTCGACGAATGAACATTTAGTTGGCCATTTAATTACAAATACACGATGATTTGCTTATTTTTTTGCTTCAGAAATATCGGAAATTATGGTTTACGTAGATAAATGAGAACTTTTAATAATATATCAGATCGAGTGATACGTGTATGTAGTTTAATTATCTGAGACAGTTAACAGAGACATGTTTAAAATTAATTAGAAGATTTTGTTTTCACGAATATTTTTTAAATTACTGGGTTAATAAAATTTTTATGTGGAATGAGAAAATGCTTATTACTTTTGTGCTGATTTACATTGCTTATTCATCGAAATCTTTGTTATTATTTCTATATGGACACACTAATTTCAAAAAATATTCATTAATAATTATGTATATGCTTCCGACTGAAATAATCTAATAAGATGTGCGACAGATTATATTTTGTAATCCAGGGAGTTACTTTTGTAATTCAGTTAAAAAAATCTAAACCTTTCCCTCTCAAATAATTGTAATTTCTAATTCCTGTCTTTAAATCAGATAAAATGTAAATTTCCAGTTATTATTTATTTCAATATAATCAAATTTCATCGCACAAACTCAGTATACGTAAAATTCAAACATTTCCATTCCAGTTTCACAATCAAATATACGTATCGTCTAGCAATATAAAAATGAAATAAAAACTCCTTTTAAAAGCAAGCATTTGCCCTCCTTGATTTCAATCGAAAGTACAAGTGACACACATGGAAAATCACGATTCGATCGTCTGCGATTGTAATTTAAATCAAATTTTCAGCAAGATCAAATTATTAACAACGAATAGGCGAACGAAAATTTCAGTTTTTAACTGGTTTGTTTTATAAAATATACACGGTCGATGTGTTCGAATCGTTCGCGGTCGTCTGTCATCAGTTCGGGCGTATCGACTAATTTTGGATCTCAGGAGAGCAGCAAGCGAAAAGACGTCCAGGTGGAAGCGTCGATGGAATGCGTTCCACCTGAGACGAGTGCAGCGTGCAACGTGTCTTAGTGCACTCGACGCGTTGTGAATATCGTTGTAGTGCATCTCAGACTAGGGCAGTATACCTCTGTCGACCATTTGTCGTTCCGCTTTTGTTATTTAGTCCGTAGTCCGTGATGTAGCGAAATCGAACGGACAAACGTGCCAACATGTACCGCCTTGCTTCTACTGTTCCCATTTCGCGACAACCTGGAAAAAAAGCTTTAACCCTTTCAACTCGTTTTGTTTTCAACGTTGCTGCATGTCCACTTGTATTACTCACTTCAAGATGAATTAGACAAATTGGTGTCACTGTGCAACGGTAAAATTCAATGTTTTTTTATTTATCTATAATTATTATTATCATTTTTAATTACGTATTCTGATTTTTTAAAGCGTGATAATTTCGATAATTTTTGTAGCAAATTTGTCGTCATCTCCAGCGTAACACATGAGTTCAAAAGGTTAAATTCGAATATTTAAGGGACAGAGGCTGGTCTATCAAAGACATCGAAATAATCAATTCGTAATTTTTCATTGAATTTGGGAAATTTCTGTAATTTTTTTGTCAAATCTTTGCATTTGAACTTTTCAGGAATAAATTTTTTGTACTTTAGACATCGGTAAAAAAACGAATAAGATTAAAGTTTCTGATCTTTATGTTAATTTTCCCGACATCCCCAGTATTTGGTTTTTATAATTAACATTTGATTTAAATTTTCAAAGATGTTTTTGCTTGGACTTTGGTATTCGCTTGTAACACTCGCAATATTTGTCATGGTCGCTGCTGGATACTCGTTATACTAAAATACTTAATATCAGGGAATACGAAATTAAGCGTGCGTTTGCATAACAACGTAAAGAATAATGACGATGCTAAAGAATAATGATACCACGAACGGTTACAAATTGTTTTTCATACTCGTCAATTAATATGCGTCTCTCCTTCTCCTGTCGCGCATCAATCACGTTATTCCTTCAACATTGCAAGCTATAATTCTTGTTCCGCGAAACGTTTCGAAGCTTCAGATCGGAACGTAATGATATAACGTTTTATCAGTTTGTAAGTTGCACCATAAAATTACACGTTACGTCATCATAAATCCTGTTAGATAATGCTAATTCCAAACTAGGTTTCTTAATTTCAACCAGTAGGTAGGCTTTGTGCTTTTGAATTCTTTCGTAAATATTTGTTATACCGCGTGGTAATAAATGTTAATAAATTTGTTGAATCAGACCGATGAAATTTGAATGTTTCAATCAAATTAGTGAAATTTAAATAAATAAATTGCTCGTGTTAAGAATTTTTCAGTCAAATTATTAGGTTTAAAAAATGACCTCGTATTTCGCAACGGACTGCGAACGTTCGCGTAAAAGTGTCACCGTAAACGGGGACACGGACACAAAAGTCGTTAAAAGCTGTTTAAAACAGACCGCCAGACCACACGTAAGTACTTAAACGCGCCTCTAACATTTTTCTCAGAACGATATTGCGCTCACGTAGCCACGTTAACAGCTGCTCGTTTAAGAATTCTCTTATCAATTCAGCTGCTAAATTCACGCTCCGAGTGTGACACTCCTGAAAAAAGAAAAGAAACAGAGAAACAGAGAGGAAGAGAGAGAGAGAGAGTAGTGCAATAAAACGAAAGACATACTTAAATTTAAACGTATGCCCGCGCCAAATACGACTCGCGAGTGACAAAATTATCCGCGAGGTTTGCATTTCTGTCCCGTTTTTGGTGGAGCGCGAAAACGACAAACGCGGCTCGTTAATCGAGAAATAAGTCGCGAAGCGGTGGAGTCTCCCTCGGCGATGCGAAAAGTCACGACATTTACCCGCAACTCTGGCGAACGTTCCAGCGCGCACAAAGATCCTCGGCTTCTATGACGTTTCAAGCAAGTTAGACTGCTTTTTAAAGCGCAATTACGCACCCGAGCCGAGGTCGAAATTAACATAATCCGATGAAGAATTCACCCTCTGATCTGTTACTTATCTTTGCTGTTATCTGCGATTTTTATATCTTTGTGAAGAAACGTATTTATGAAAGTAAGGATACTACTGATTGATTACTCGATAAACATCTTAATAAGTTTAAGAATTTTAAAAAATTCGCAAGATAGCGAAGAATTCATAAAATGTGTTTCCAGAATTTATACATGTTATCACTGAAAGTGATTTTAACGGGGGTAACTCAGAAAATTGGGCAACGCTAATGCAACGAAAATTAGCGATTGGTCGATTTGGGTCACGTGATTCGCGAGGGGGCGTGGCGTAGACCTCGAGTAGGAGTGGCGTTGTTTGGTACTGAGCGATCGCGCCTGTACTTTGTTTCGTATCGATTCAAATGTTTGCACATCGAGAAAATTTTATGGCAAGAAAGTCGTCTTCGTTCCCTAGTCGGAACAGTTGCTTCTGGGCCTTCAAGTCGTGCAGTTTTTCTTTCTATGTATAGAGAAACGATTTGCGACTGTGAATCTGTAGAAGATAAGAAGATGGAAATATTAAATGCGTATACGCAAAAATCCACATGATTAATCATTGAAAATCTCTACTCGTTACGATGACGATTAAACTGCGGATTTTTATGCAATTTCAACGCGTAATTTCAACAGTTGCAAAAATATTTCACATTTATTTATACACGTTGCGCGCACTTTCGCGTCGTTAATATTTCCTGCAAATGTACGAAAATCTGTACGCTCGAATTTATTCGATGGCAGATGACGAACTGCTGAAAATCACATGACGTCACAATACCGTCACCGCTCGGTTGCAGTGTAAATATATTTTTAGAAGAGGAAGTGGCAACGATCCACAGGCGTGGGCGAATAATCCTGGTCGTTGATTCGTTAAATAATACACTAGCTATTGATTTCCTGTCAATGAACGCGTCCTCGTTCGGCTATCGGCGAGTGTTGTAGAAACAGAAGCTTTAACAACTCTCTGTGTGTTCTCGATGTCTATCATCTCTTCTATATATATATTTTTTTTTTTCTTACGCCATTACGAGTCGGTGATTTTGGTAGTTTTAACTCTGTTGTGAGCTGTCAGAGATGTATGGATAGTTTTTTCTTTTTTTTGAAAGAACAAATGCAAGGAGAGAATTATTACCGAAATTTTTGCAATTTATTTCTACAGCTGCAAGATAAGATAAGCCGCGATATTTTAGCTGTTCGAACGTGAAACGAGATACACAAGGTGCAAGGTTATTGAACGCGATGTATGTGTCGAAGTAAAAATCCGCCCTGCAGTGCTTTCAAGACCGCGTGCTGCTTTAATAACAGCACACACGCGTTTGGAAATTTAGATACGTGGTTTATCCGCCGTATCTTGGCTAATAGATTATCGCCTTTCGCGAAATAATTAAATCGCGAATTCTTGCAAAACGCACTGTGCGAAGTGCATCCATTTTTTCTCCATTTTTTTCTTACATTCCACTACTCAAACATTCGCAATCTAGAAGTAATGTAAAATTAGAGGCGTTTTACATACTTTGGAGCTGATATCTAATCTACGTATTTGAATTTTCAAATTAATGTTTGAATATATTAGAATATGTTAGGGATACCTATCAGTAATGTCGTTTTTTTCACATTTAATAAACATTGCAAGTGACAGTGATTTAACTTGTTATAACATGACTTATATTCTAGTTGGATATATCGACATTTAGTGTGTTTATTGTTACTAAATTATATTATAGATTAAAACTCTGTTAACTCTTAAATTGAATAAAGTTTTGTACAACATCAAAAAACCTCTAATACGCACATTAGATTTGAATATACATATTTATATTCTAACGACGATTATAATAATTTTATTATTATATTACATTTATTCAATATCATGATAATTATCATGATACTAAATAACTACATTAATTTAACACTATACCAATATTTATATTATAATTTGAATATTTCAAATGCACACTGCAACTGGAATAAAACCAATAAAATTGTAAACAAGCAGCTGCACACTTGAGAGTAACTCTTTCCCTTCTAAATGTTCTTCTCACTCGCCGAAAACAGATCCGTATAAATCAATGCTTGAACGACTGAAAGATCAAAGAATTCTCCTTGTTTTCCATTATTACCGCTGGTCGAAGCGCAGATTCGTCACTGAAAGTTTACAAGCGAGAGACAGCCGCGGGGGGCCTCGGGCTGCCGGAAAATGCAAGAAAACAAAATGCCAGGCGACGTTCGGTCGACGTCCAGCAATTTGTTGTTAACCTGTTACCTCCTCGTGCGGTTTACCCCTACCATGAACGTTGGATCGTTCGCGGAACGGCCGGCAAGAGGAGAACGAAGGAAGGAAGGAAGGGGCACAGGAGGAAAGAAAACTGGTGGGGATGGACAACACTGCGACCTTACACACCTCCGGTGTTGCGCAGGTGCAACATCCTTCCGCGTCTGCGTTCCTGTTCGCCCACGCTCGTGGAATTCACCTGAAAAGGAAATCCGAGGTTCCTTTACCTGCTCACGCGCATCGCCGGCTCTCCTCGTGTCGTTGTCTCGCTCTCGTCACGCGACAACACACACACACATACACACACACACACACACAAGTTCCCAGAGAGAACGCGCAAGTCTTCGCTGTCTTCGACCCGCTGACTCGTCTGACCGCCTGGTATTCCCGACTCCCGGGAATCATCCAGACATTACGTCGCACGGTGGTGAAATTCATGGTTCCCAAGGTAGAGGAAAATTTGTTGTTTTCAGCGTTTGTCGGGAATTGGTGTCGAGCGTCGAGAGGTCTAATTGTAGTTTCATTGTTGGGACGTTTGTATGTTTTTTTACTGAAAGAAACTGCAGTTGAATTTGTCTATCTACTATTTTTGAAAATTTAAAAACAAAACAAAGCTACTGTATTTCAAAAAGAATTGAAACGAATGTAACTTGTTGCAAATTGTAATTAAACGTCCAATGGAATCATATGTTATATGTTTCATCGCCAGTTTTATGTCTGGCTGAAATTTAAATTTTTAAACTTTTGATGACAATTGTTTGTATCGAGTTAATTTTCCTGCGATCTGTCGCATAATTCATTCAGTTGTAATGCGTTTGTCTGAATATATAGAATTGCTTGATAGTGAGAGGATTATTGTTTGGGAATTTATCACATCAATTGAATATTTTTCTACTGGGAATGATAAACGTTTGTATTTAATAAGCTTGTTACAAGGTTGTACTACTTGACATCGATTTTGCTTGGGAATTGAATTCTTCGGAGAAAGAGGAAAAGTTCTTTGGATATTGCAGATGAAATACTTGGAAGAGTGTACGAGGAAATTATTGGTATGCGGATGTTTGTGAAAAAAGAAGTGAGAAAAAAAAAGTATACAAAATGTACAAAGTATAAAGTATTCGTTGTGGCGTTTAAATTAG
Source organism: Melipona bicolor (assembly GCA_030673865.1). NCBI lineage: Eukaryota > Metazoa > Arthropoda > Insecta > Hymenoptera > Apidae > Melipona > Melipona bicolor. Next base: position 4,548,716 of record JAHYIQ010000016.1, on the reverse strand, counting down.
TTTACGTTTTCTCGCTGGGAATAATGGACGTTGATTGTGGTTGGGAATTGAGTTCTCCGGGGGGGGGGGGGGGGGGGGTTTGGTAAGAAAAAGTTTTATGAAGACTGGAATTATGCAGTGTGATGAATTTTGATGGAGATTGTTTGAGTAGGTTTTCTGGATGTTGGAGGTGGGATACTTGAACTTTATTGATCTGAGAGAATTATTACTGTTTACCGATGTTTACGAGTTCGCGAAAAATGTTTCGGGTGATTCGTTGTAGTATTGAACAACGAAACACTTTTTTTCCATTCATAAAAATTGTTAAATTTTAACTAACTATTTGTCAGATTGAACTAGCGATTACTTAATTTTAGAATTTTTCACGTTTAAAATATCGTTTAAAGTATCGAAAATATTCAATGTCTCGAATTTTACCAATCTAGCCTGAATTACTATGATAATTCTTATCCGTGATCCAACGATATTAGTTTGCTCGGGAAGCCACGATGTAATTATTAAAGTTAACTTGTTTGAACGGAGACTCGTCATCTCCCACGCCGTGTTGCATCTTTCGTCTAATTTCAATTATCCTCAGCACGGTATCCTCGGTATGAGCGTGATGTGAAATCGTTGAGCGTTCGTCGAGTCGCGTGGTACACGTGTACCCTGTAATTTGGATAACGACACGGGCAGGGACACGGCGAAGAGGGACGATTACGTACAAACAGAACCTTTGTAGGCAAAGGTGGGAGGTGTGGGCGTTGGGCCAGGTAAAAGGCTGCACCTCTGATTCCCAGGCGAGCAGCAGATCGAGGAATCGGCTTGAATGCAGGCGCAGGTTGCACCGTTGCATCGATACCGGGAGCAGTCGCGTGCAACGCCCGTTCTCCGACCACAGCATTGTCCGTCATCTCTGGAAATTATCGATATAAACTCTGAAACGGACGATGCATCTCGATCTGTGAAATTCATGGACTCGCGTCTCTCGTATTTCAGCCGGCTCGCACTTCGTGTATTTCGCTCGTTATTCCCTCCGCTTGTTGATTTACCTCTCTGGCGCCTGACAGTCGAATTTTGTTTCTCCTCTCACGAGCCTTCCACTCGTTGTCGTCGTCTTATCAAACGAAACATTTATTCGCAATTCTTTGGAGGAGGATCAGAGAGCGTCACGCTTTCTTTCTTGTCAACGATTGATATTCAGTTCAGAATTAAATGGAAACGGACTGTTTTTCTATGAAGCAGAATGATTACAACTTTTTATGGAATGAAACGAGAAAATTGAGAATTCTAATTATTCGCATCAGTCGAGTTTAGGGTTACTTTATCGCTTGCTGTTACTACTGCTACTTGTAGCGCTTCATGTTCTTAATACTAAATTCCTTATTGACAATAAACATTCATTTTATTAACGCTCGTTGCGATTTCAAGTATGTGCAATATCTTAATCATCAGTTGGTAACGTGTCTGACCTATCTCGTCTGTATTCACTGATCGTATCACAAGAGACCGCAGCAGTCCGACCGCTTTCTTCGACGCAGTTGGAGCAAAATAACAATCTCAGCGATCGATACGATCGCGTAGACGTTCCGGGAGAATATTTTTAAGTTTTCGTCGAAACCCGACACTTTCTCCAAATTCCAATCGCCGACGTATCAACTATCGTATCAAATTCCAATCGCTGCGACGTCGTACAAAATTCCCGTCATGATCACCGAGCTGTTTCCTCGCTCGCTTCAAATTTACCCCGACTACACGCGGCACGCGGGACAGTTGGCGTTTGTCGCGGGTGGAGAGAGCGAAGGCAGTCATCCGGCATCGATTAATATTCATCCGGCGGTCTCGGTCCGCTCCCCGAGCGGACGCCTGCGTAATAATCTCAAAAGGCCTGGCGCGGTGTCGGAAGCGCTCACGCAGGTGCAAAACGCAGCACGTTGCCGCGATCGACGTGCGCGGAGTTGCTGGTTATTGGTATCGCGCGAACCGGCGAGCAGAAACGCGTCGAAGCTGTCTCGTCCGCCGGGACGCGAAACACACAGATACGAATCACGTTGCGTTCCTCCTTCCCGCTGTCATTCCACCTTGCCGCGAATCGCGAGCCGTGCGCGATCCTACGGTCCAGTCTCGAGGACGACGAGCGACGAGGATCGTCGGATCCCTTCAGACCGGTGACTCCGACAGAGACAGGCCGCTGGTGACCAATTAATTGCCATCCGGAAAGGTGGACTGGTGGCGATCGACGATCAAGGCACCAACAATGTTCGGAGGTGTTTGCGTCACCTTCCTTCCTGCGTCTTTCTTTCGACGTCGTCGCGCCTATCTTCCGAGTCGCGAACGAGGAGCGCTCGTGGCTGATCATCGACGGCTGTATTTACTGCGCTCGACAGAGCGACTAGGTTCGGTGATTCGTGGATTAGGATGGGCGTTATTGAAACAAACGTTGATTTGAAGTACTCGGTTTCAATGCTTGATATAATTTTAGAATTTTTCGGTTGTTTTAATGTAATTCCAAACAAAACGTCGTAAAGCGAAAAAGAGGTAGAAGGGATAACTCTCTAACTCTCTGTAACGTCGTACTTTGCGATTTTGTATATTTGTTGCATTTGATCCACGACAAAAGTATCAATATGATACAGATATAGAAAATACCACAGATTTTCGATTGAAGCGAATATCTACAATTAACTAATACTTGAATTGCCAAAGTGGTCGAAATGACCAAGTGTTAACTTTTCGTAGAAATCTTGCGAGTTCACGACGATTTTTTTGTAAATTGAAGCTCGTGTTTTCTCACATTCAATTATAAACTCTCTCCTACTCTGTGCATTTCAATTTGTTCGATTCAAATTTTACACCTTGTTTGTCGACAGTTCTAATGTTATTCTACAATTAACTAATGAAAAATTAGAATGCGTAGAAATAGAAGAAATTATATGCTACGATAAAGAACACATGGTCTTTTATTTATACATTATTTATACATAAAAATTCATTCGAATCTACAAGAATACTTTGTATATTTCTCTGAAAAATTACAAACTGATCCATTTCTGACTATTCTGATGCGTCAATTGTCGTTTGGTCTGAGAAAAATATATCGCTCGTTGAATTTCTGCAAAATGTCACACATATATTGTATGTACTACTCGTTCGTAGTATCGTAACAAGCTCTTTCAGTCAATGCGATTAAATCCCGGAGTTTCCAGAGATTTAAAAAAGTACGCACGACAGACGTTGGATCCGAACCGAACGTCGCGTTTCCGAGCTGACTCGTTAATTTTCGACGACGCGCGAATGAAATTAAGATCCTTTGAAACCGACGCCGAATTACGAAAAACGAGCGGGAAGATCGACGGGGTGGGAATTCATCGAATCGTACGAATCGGGGGAGCGTAACATCGATGCCGCGATAAATGCAATTGAATTTAAAAGGGCGGTGCTCGGTGAATATTTGAAGTACAATATTTGCGCTGCAGTTGGATCTTGTTTACCGTGCTTTTCATTATCCGGGCCTGTATTTTAAAGCCCCGCGTTCGTTAACTCGGCACCGCTGCTCGTTTCCCAAAACACACACCGTTCGCGAATATTATTTTTAACGAACGATGTAATGTCGATTAATCGAATGCCCGCTCGTTGAAACTCGTCGAACTTCTTTTTTTTTTTGTTTTTTTTTTTTTTTTTTTTTTTGTAAACGACGTCGCGTTTTCGAGCGGTTAAGCACGGTCTTTGTTATTTGAAAATTTATCGGTGCAGGTTTCCCTCGGCGCAGATTACGTCAATCGGAGCGCCGTTTAGAACCGTTGCGACGTTTCCTTTCGCGCGTCGCGCGATGACGGAACGAGGTTGCGGTAGCGTGCAACACTCGGCGCATAAGAGGATACCATGAGAACGAGAAAGTGATCCCCGAGGTTGAGCAAAAACCGTGACATTCCGCTCACACGCGCGCGGCAGCCTTCTCTCTCGCTGCATAGTCAGCGGTCATTCCGCGGAACGTTAAAAGAGAGAGAGCTGCGCACCTTTTAATGATTCCTCCGCGAAGAAAATTCTCTTTCTACGACTCTGTGAATTTACTGACTCTGTAAATTTCCACGAAATACTTTTCATCATCTGACACGCGTTTCAGTAAGATTCATCGATCGATCAGTTGTTTTATTCAAGTAACTAAAATAAATTAATATACAGTCATCGGTACTATAAACGGAAGTTATAGAGTATGTCATTCCAAATGATAAAAGAAGTGACGGTTTGTTGCAAGAATTTTCAATTTCTGTTTTTTTTGGAGGCAATGTAGTTTGACGTGACAAGTGTAACTCTTATTTTATGAATAACTGTAATTTGTAATTTTATGGAAAATTAAAGAAACGACAAGTAAATGGGAATTTATTTTATTTTCGTATCGTAATGAATACTCCAAAATTTCTAGAGCCTTTCATTCTAATTGTTTCCTTCGTTCGCAGAACGCAGAACGGAAACGAGCCACAAAGATATTGAGTATAGTATACTGTATAATCAATTTTTCATGCACGCCATCGAGGTCAGCGAAATTTTGTAACCTATGCAGAGTATTAGTAGATTTAATTGTACGATTCTGCCAGATGTTTAAGCAGAGATTCAGTTATGAACACGTAACGAGGCAACAAAAACACACTCCCTCTCTCTCTGTCCCTCTTGTTCGATCCTCTGATCACGCGTTTCATCGATCAAAGACGGCAAAAGCTTGCTCGCCACGCGAGTCTCCTCCTAACCGTGGGGTTTAATTAAATTCCGCAAGCTGGAGGGCGATTGTAATCCCGGACTAATGTACGCACGGTCTGCTTATGCTTACCATAAAGCTACCCCTCGAGAAATCCCGGTCCAGGTGAGCTCCCGGGACAGGTGTATCGATCAGTCGGTTAATTAAATGCGCTGCTGGCCTGTCCCTGCGGATCCTCCAGGAACTCGCTGGTATCCTGTTACCCTCGACCGGTCGCTTGCCCCCGCGGTTTTCCATCGCGAGCCTCTGACAGCCTCTAACGGCCTCCGAGCGGGCCTTTCGAACGTCGGCGTCTCGAATCCTGTGCCTCGGACACTTTTCGTACGCTTTATTTTCAAAATGTAGCTTCTTCTCACTTTTCTCTTCGTCTCGTTTCGTTAAAATCGCATGGAACGCGCACTTGAAACTGATGAGGAATGAGTGTTCAAAAATAACAGTATCGAGGATATACTCTTCGATTCGGGGAATCTTCAATCGTCACAGGTGGGGAAACACGTTCTTTGTACATGCATGCGTCTGACGCGAAATTCCAACTTTGCGCATCGTCGACCATCGCCTGTGATTTTATCGACAAAAGGTCAAAAATCAAGCGACTTCGAAAGTCGTCGGCACCGACTAGGTCGTAATAATTATGAAATTTCTAAGACGGAGATATTGCAAGTACACTGTATCACAAAATTTTTTGAGAGTAGGAGATACTCAATATATATATATAAACATAATTATTATACATAAATTTAAATTTAATTATTATATATAAATATAAATATAAATATAAATTTTATATATATATATATATATATATAAATTGTGTGAAAGGTGTAAAATTAAAATTCTTCGAGAGAATATACAAATACAGAGATACATATGAAATATATAAATGTGAATAAATATATAAATTGTAATATATATTCTAAATATGTAAAATTAAAAATCACCGACTTGGAGAGAATGTACGAGCCGACAGATTCTCTACGAATGTCAAAACGTCTCAATGTGCGCGTTAGAAATTTTTGAACCGAACGACACACATCCCTGTAAACTTTTGCATGCAACGATTAAATTTTCGACGGTGCGCGTCTGTTCGGACGAGAACCGAGGAATCATCGGTATTTTCATCGATCAACAGGTGGCTTTTATCCCGACACTCGTACGGCCATCGTTCCTAACGAAGGATCTTTCCGTGCTCGTGTTCCCGAACGTTTCGAGAACCGGCAGCTTTTTTCCCTCGTTGAATTTTTCTGCCCGGCACTTTTACCTCTGAACGACGCTTCGCGGGATATCCTGGCGGTTTCCAGAGTTCGTACCTTCCGAACCGAATTCCTCTTTGCTCTCCTTATTTCTGTAGTTCTCTAGCTTTTCCCGCGTGTTTTGAAAGGGTCAAAGGTCTGCAGTGTTCCGCGGTGCGTTGTTGACGGAAAATTGCAAATTTCGGAATTTCGTTTGCGTTGCAATTTAGCTGTAAGAAAAAAGAACGTGGATGCATAATTTTAAGAAACCTAATTCCAATAAAATCATCAATGCCTGTTAACATATTGACGCAAACGAGAGAATATAATATTGTCATCATGTTTTTCTAAAAAAAAAATTATCAAACGTAGGCACATACTTATATATTTTATACGAATAATGATTTTATACTTCAAAAGGAATTTAATGTTCAGAATTCTATTTTCGGAAGACAATACTGTCTAGAAACAATCTACAGTCAATGAGTTAATATTTGATTGTCATGCGAATTTCACATTCTGGGGATTGAAATATTGCGATATTTGCACGACGTATTTTTCATTTTACAATATCGTACCTAATTACTTGCACTGACAAAAAATTGTTGATTAAAACATCGTGACGTTCATTGTTCAGCTGGGGATTTAGGAATTATTCCGAGAAACACAATGTTCACAAACGCGTTATTTTGTGCAGTATCTTGCTTAAATAATAACACTACTTCCAAATAAATTTCTAAATTTCTAATGTTTCAAATCGTTTCCAAACGTTTGACAAAAACTGTCTGAATGAATGCACGCAACGCAAGGATCGATACACACTTGGATCCACTTCACCTTCGACTTACGTTTTTATTCTCATTCCCTCATACTTCTATTCTCACGTTTCCATTCGGTCAGAAACAATTACACCTCTGTTAACCCGAATTAGAAAAGAAGAAAGAGGAATACTCCTGAACGAACGTGAACTCGGCGCACGATTAATTAATCGTTACGACACGGGATTCAGGAAACCTTTTCACAGAAGTATTACGGTTCGCGTAATCCGTTTAGCGGGGTCGAGGGTTTTTACAATGGAGAAGAACGGTTTGAGAGAGAGGTCGGCGTGCTTGTCGAGTTACCACGCGCAAAGGAAAACTTAGCTCTTGTTATGGAGGAGCCGAGTTAATTGTTTCGAGGTATGCCTTGCATGTAAAACCACGCTGGGATATAATTGTTTCCTCGCACGTCTCGCCTCGCGCGATTTGCGGAAGGCGCGAGGTGTAGTCTGCTTGTTGGAAGCCAGTCACTTCCAACCCCAATTATTAATTCGCTTTCCGAACTGGCTCTACGTTTACGTCGATCAAAATTTCACCATCCGAACGAAATTGCCCGTACGAAGGACGGATTCGGAATTGGAACGCGCCATTCTCTTCGCGAACTTTGTATGTTATTCTTTTGTATGTTAATCGCGACGCGACGCGAGTTTCGTTCTCACCGGCGCTCTCTGAGAATCGTCAAGAGTTCCCTTGGCCTGCTCGTCGGAAGATTCGTAAAAAGTGTAATTGGATTTTGATCAAACTTCTTGAGAGTGCTAACTCTTTTCTCGGTTGTGGAAACTTTGTTCGGATGCTTCTGTGGGGGAATTTTGGGAATTTTAGATGTGTGATTTTCATGCGTTTCACTTATCGTTGATTTATAAACTGCGTAATGATATTAGCGAGTCGACAAGATAGAAGATACGCACCTGTTCAAAAATCTTAGGAAAATCGTGTACGCGTATTTTACAATGCAATATGATACACTGTATCAACATATTAACAGAGTCTATTTTATATTTTTATATTCTATATGTACTGTATATTGCATATTGTGTTGTATAATTTATATTGCAAGTATCGTATTTATTGTGTATAATTTACAGTTTACGTTTACTACACAAATGTGCAATATATTGATAGAAGGATCGTAGGAGACTTTATCCAGAAAATCGGGCCTCTTCAGGTGCAACGCTAATGCAACGAAAATTAGCGATTGGTTGATTTAGGTCACGTGGTTTATGAGAGGGCGTGGAGTAGACTTCGAGTAGGAAGCGTTGTCTGGTACTGAGCGATCGCGCCTGTAATTTCTTTTCTATCGATTCAAATGTCTGCATATCAATAAAATCGTATTCATTTCCTAGTCAGAACAGTTGCTTCTGGACCTTTCAGTGAGACGAATCGTACTGGGGTACAAGTCGTGCAGTTTTTTGATCATATTGCATATTGCATATAGCGTTATAATTTATATTGCGAGTATTGTATTTATGATATATATTCATCATACAAATGTACAATTATACAGATACAGTTTATACTTGTTTTAAAATTTCTGAGCGAGAATGTACATGTTGGCGAATCTTTTATAATTTTTAAGCGATTTTGTAATTTCCGTAATTTTTGAAATTTGCTCGAATTTTATTAGCAGACTGTAGACATTTATAGAGTTAAAGAAATGAAATCCAGGTGGAGAGTGTAAAAAAATCTAGACACGCGTTTGAGAGAAATTTGTATAACAGAATATATTAGCATTGATAACTTGCAGCTTGTACCTTGTAATAATATTAGTTCAGTTGTTCGAGAGGTCCTCGGAGATTGGAAATCGATAATTCATACGAATGGAATGTTTCTAGTGTTAGTACAATGATACAGTTCAGTTTCAACATTACGTGATGAGATTACACGACGAGTGAATGGAATAAAATCAAGAGAATATAGATGTACAATTCGGGACTGACCCAATTTCTTTTCGTCACAAGTTCTACAAATTAATGCAACATCACACTGATTTCAGCAATTTCTGAACGATTCATAGAACGAGTTCGTCTTGCCCTTTCTCCTCCTCGATCAATTAATCACGACTTGATCAACGTTCTTTTATTTCCTTCGCAAATTAATATTAATCGCCCCTCGCGTGCAAAAACCTTCTTCCGCTTAGTTTATCAGTTTCGCTGAGATCGACCAGGCATCTTTCCGCGTTCAGTGAGTCAACAATTCTCGTGATACTAACATTCTTCTAATGTCGTCGTAATACGTAAAATTGACTCAGAACATCGTCAAAGCGTACGATATTAAATTCCAGTTAATAAATTCAGAAATTTTCTCGGCAGCTTCTCTCAGAGGATAGATAATGGGCTCCCATAGTGGAATAGTTTGTCAGGGTGAGCCAAAAGTTCCTTCCCCCCTGCTTTTTTCTTTAATAAAACATCGAAATACAAGAAAAAACTAATTTCATTAACTTCGAATTAAATTCAAGTTCAAACACCATTCATTCGTTATGTTTTTTAAAAGTCGCGTTGATCGTCAGAGCGTTCGGAAATTAATAAAAAAATCACGGATTTATTTTTAACTTTTTTATTTTTTTTGCTGTACAAAGCGAAGCTGCGCGAAACGGAGATCCGAACGGTGTCACGGAAGGTGGGACGATGAAATTTCAAATTTGATTTCGAATTAATGCGGCGTGCGGCCGCGCGGCAAAGCCGGGAAGCTTCGATTCATTAGCTTGTCTCCTTTTGTAAAATATTAATAACGCAGAGTCACGCGGCGGCAGAGGTGGCAGGCGGGGATTTAATATCCGGGATCGGAAAATATGTATCGAGTCTCGCCGGATCGGAAATCGAGCGAGCGTTTTCACGAGTAATTATTCGTCCGACTGATTGACAGAGGCGGGATAATTGAATGTAATTCAATTAAAGTTTGGCCATCGGGAGGGGGTAATTATCGAAACTTGGACGGGGGGAAGTCATGCGGGCATCTCTGAAACGATTATCGAAACTTCGAAGCTTCGCCTGGCTATCGTTCGCCCACCGGAACCAATTGTTCCTGCCATCTCGCGAGTAACCGTTCTCCAGGATCATCGAGGCGTTTCTCGCATGGTGCGAGTGAAGATATCCTCCAGTTAGGCTAAGGTTTCTCAAATTGGGATTAGGTTAGAAGTTATGGGAAACATCTCTTTAATATTTATTTATTTGTATAACTCGTATGATGTGTTCTACGCAGATTCGTCTGTTTATTCTCTTCTTTAGGTTTCTATTTCTTCGTTTTGGACATGGCTGATTGTACAATGTGGGTTTCGGAACGCGTGCCGATGTGTGCGCCAACGCGGACTATTTACCCCAGCCAACGTTCGAATCTCGCCACGTCGAACAACAGCCTCGTGGCCACGTCTTCGCGGTCTATTTCCGCGAAGGAAAACAGAAAATGGATGAAATATCGAGGTTTGCCCGACCACGTCGAAGCAACGTTTTTACTTCTTTTTACGTTCGTTCGTCTCGCTCCGCTGGCTTTCATCCCTCTTTCCATTATCCCGTTCCTTCATCCTCGCCCGGAGGTGTCTTAAGTACACGTCGACGCGGCCTCTTTCGCCGGAGCTACTATCGGGCATCTGGAACAAATAAGGAATATCGTTCTATTCGCGAGGAGGTGGCTCGACGAGTGAGAAGGATGATAGCGTCTCTTCGTTCGACCGGACGTTTCGCGTCGATTCTTCTACCCCAATAGATCCCACGTGGTACGGCAATTTGCTGCGTGTCGCTCTCGGTAAATAAGGGACCAAGTTGTCCTGTAAATATGTACGTACACGCATCTTCAGCGAAGCTTTTTCTTCGTTCTTCGTTCTTTTCTGTCTCTTCATTTACGGGGCATTTCTTTTTACACAGCCAGAAAATACAATATATTATAAATATATTATTGATCGGAACGTTCAACGAGCCTTAATCCTTTGTTCTCGACAAGCTTTCTTTTTCTGTCATTTATCAGCAATTCACTGAAAGTGATTTTAGCGGGGGTAACCCAGAAAATCGGGCCTCTTCAGGTGCAACGCTGATGCAACGAAAATTAGCAATTGGTTGATTTGGGTCACGTGATTCGTGACGGGGCGTGGTGTAAGAGTAGCGCCTGTAATTTGTTTTGTGTCGATTCAAATGTTTGCATATCGATAAAATTTTACGGCAAAAAAAGTCATCTTCGTTTCCTAGTCAGAACAGTTACTTCTGGGCCTTTCAGTGAGGTATAAGTCGTGCAATTTTTTGATGAAGCGTCACTTCAAATAAAAATGACGTAGCATTGGAAAAAATAATCGTTCAAATGGCATTTAACGCGAAATTTTGTCGATTATATCTCCCCAACGTGTGATATCGTTTAATCCTTTGCACCCCATTGTCGAGTGTGACATCAAATTTTTATCACAGAAACTCTCGATATTCCGCGCAAATGAGGAGACGGATGTATTTCGTAGTTCTGTCGCTGGATACTCTGGCTCTCCGTTTAATCAATCTGGAAACTATCGACGAACTCCCGGGTTTGGAAGGGGGAGTTTAAACTGGCCTTTGGAAAGCAACGAGTCCTTTCGAAAGTTTTCTTTTCTCTTTTTCTCTCTGATTACTTGAGGGGCGAAGACGAAGCGATAATTAGCTGAGAAACGACAGAGTGTCTGGGAAACCATTAAATTCAGGTAGCGTGCGTTTACGTGTGTCGGAGCGAATCCTCTTAAGGGCGAGCAATCTGGGTTAAGTAGCAGTCTTTAGCGAGAGGATCTCGAGGAAAATCAAGAAAGGTTTTTGTCAAGAGCAGCTATCCCGGGGAATGCTGTATCTAGGCAACGGCTTAATTTGTTGCTTTCGTACCGAGAATAGAGGCTGAAACTCTTGGTGTTACGTAAGTGCGCGGCTGCGAGTACATGTAAGAACACGTTTCGACATCGTTTTCTTTCGTCTCGTTTGTTGTTGTTTGACTTTGAATTGAACGCTTGCGAGAAGCGATAATCCCCCGTGGACATTTAGCTTCACGCGTGAGAGGAGTGCACGTTGTGCGCGCGAAATCCGATTTGAAGAATGAGAATCTAAAGAATTATCGTTCACGCGAGAGAAATTTGTAAATTCTCAAGTTCTCTCTAGATCCTAGACTGAGAAACCGAACGATCATTCCGAGACCTTGAACCTTCAATGAGCATTTCCTGACGTATTACATGTTATCGAAAAAATCTGTCATATTTTCTTCTGACACAATTATTACTATGAAATATATCTTGTATTCTCTAGCAGAAACTTCAACATAGACTGCACTCCTTCCTTGCGAAAATTTAACACTAAAGTCCCTTTTAAGTACATTAAAAATAGGTCTCCCCTCCTCGAAATTTTACACAACAATCAACACTAACAAACACCAGCAAACACTAACAAACATTAACAAACACCAGCTCGAAAGTGAACATTACGTAGAGCAACTTGGTACGTCTCGCTGCCAGCTTGCGGTTATCCGGTTCACTCGAATTGTCGTTCGCGTCGCGATCGTTTCCAAGCAGAAACGGAGAGAGAACGGAGCGCGACGCGAGACCAGGGATCGTCGTTCCAACTTAATCCCGAGTCGAACTCGGGCAACGGTGTATGGCCACACGTAACGATAACGCGATTAAAGTAATAGAATGCGCGTCGTGGTTGGAATTTCTCATTCGTTTCGCGTTTCCCGCCGCGTTCGTTCCCTTTATCGCCGAGCCGGTGTTGCTTTATTGCTTCTCGCGTGCGCGACGAGCATCAGACCACAATGGTGGAGGGGTGAGAGCGTGCCGGGGACGACGGCAATAAGAGCGGCGAAGTAATATTAAGACTCGAAACATACTGCGGAAAACGAAGCAGCGACGCAGCGTTCACAGGTGCTTCATCTCGGCGATTCCGGGAACGGGTTGAGCCCTCATCTTCTTCATCGGCTTTATCCCTCGCCCTCCCCCTCACTTCTTTCGACCTCCGCTCCCTTTAATTCTCGCCTGAGCGAGAGCCGAGGACGAGGCGAAATGAGAGTTGCTCAGACTGCCATTAATAACCCTCCGGTATCGTTGTCTAGTCCTGGAAACTTGTTTCGCGACCTTACAATATCGTCGGATTAAACAGCGTTTAATCTTCGTTTTCTTTTTATCCTCTGGTGCCTTTTTCCTTTTTTCTTGTTATTGTCCGCTTGTTTGCAAATCGACTCTTTTTTTCAATTTAGTGGAGAATAATGGACGTTTATACTTCTGTCCGAAAGAGGATCAACACTTTTCCAGAAGATTAATTAGTTTAAAGTAATTTTAAAATTATATCATCCGTTAAAAGTCACCTGTCGCTAGAAATAAAAAATATTCAAAGGACAATACACGTATAGTGCCACATCAGAATATTTTCTTCCCAAAGAACAAAGAGAAGATAATACGTATTAAAAAACTGCATGACTTGTACCCCAGTACGATTCTCATTGAAAGGCCCAGAAGCAACTGTAAATGAAGACGATTTCTTTGCCACAAAATTTTATTGATATGCAAAGATTTGAATCGACACAAGACAAATTACAGGCGTGATCGCTCAGTACCAGACAACGCCACTCCCACTTGAGGTCTACCCCACGCCCCCTCACAAATCACGTGACCCAAATCAACCAATCGCTAATTTTCGTTGCATCAGCGTTGCACCTAAAGAGACCCGATTTTCTGGGTTATCCCCGCTAAAATCACTTTCAGTGATAAAAAATTAGTATTATTGACATGAATGAAAAACGGAGAACAGACGTCATAGTTCAACTTTCCGTCATAGTCGTTCGAAGCAAGAGCCAACTAACGAAAGAAGCTCAAGCATGAAATGAAATTTGAAACACTCTGGATCGAGAGGTCGTTCGAAATTGAATTTGGCCTGTGTTTTGTTTCCCATTGAAATGTCTGCGGATTGTCTTCCGTCAAGCGTTCATCTGCGAACGATTGCCTGCCAATGAGGATTTAACGACTGGTTTTACTCTCCTGGACAAGACTGGAGAATTACGGTCGTAAAGAAGCGTAAGCGAGAGGATAAATCGTTGGAGGAGACGATGGTGTCAGAAATTTCAGAGGTAATTTCAGAGCCCGGGCTCTTCTGCTGGATTGCTTTCATTATTCAGTTCGTCGTTCGGCCACGAAGCGAGATGACGCGAATTGGAAGGGATGCGGAACTCGCTGTTGGCGGGATGCTCTCGACGAAAGGCTGATCGCGGAATTCTTGGATTTTCATTTGACCGCGGTTTCCAACGCGAGCCAAGTAATTTCCCTCGAGTTCCATTTCGCAGCGACTATGCGGATTCACGGCTGCAAGATTGCGGAGTTCTCTTGTAGTTTGGTTGATGCTTCGAGATACAAATTGATATACCAAACGCTGAAGTTTTCCCTCTCTTGAACCAACGAAGACATATCATAGTAGTAGCGAATGATTCTTGCGTGGTGTACGTAAAGTTGACCCAAAAGTAAAAAGTAAAAATAGAAACTTTGCTAGACAATATATTGACCATTTTGTTCGATTGTTTTGTGCCACCTTTTGTCGAGAAAAGAAGAGTTCCAAGAACGATTTGATATCCTCAGCAGTGAAATTTAGCGACACTGTTAGTTTGAAGGCTTCTTCACGTCAGATAATTTTTTGTGAGCTTGCAACGTCTTTTTTCTTTTCCGGAGGTAGTACAGCTAAGTATAAACATTTCTTTTTGATTTTCCACTTTGAAATCGACGTCAAACAAACAGTTGTTGACGAGGTCGTGCAGGTTTTCTTTTTCTAAAACAGTTGGGTATCAGATTGTTTGACGATGAATCTGCAAACCCAATCTGGTTTGAAAATGAAGTTGATACTTACATTTTAACATGTGTATCTGTTAGAAAAAAACGAAATTAATAAAATAATTTCGTCAATTTTTATTTTGCGCAGCGAGTTTGGTTTGACGAGGTTGTCACTCGTTTCATTTTGCTAAGAGTTGGCCGATCATTTCATTTAATTAGACGTCTACGAAACCGAAATAAAATTTTGTTTGCTTTACGATGAAACCGGTCAAATTTCAGTGTTTTCATTTTTTGGAATTTTGACTTGGATTTGGTAGATTAATTGGCCATGTGGTTAAATGACGCGCGTTGTTGCAGTCGAAACGTGTTTTTAAATATTTCGTCAAACGATTATATGCGAGGCGAGGCTAACGTGACCAGAATAGCTGTTCTAGTGTAACGCTACATTCCGTAACATTCTAATGTAACGTTACATTCCGTAACATTCATCAAAGTTCACGGAATTGTCGCCGTCAAAGACCTTGTAACTTTCTAAAATAATTTCATTAGCTCCGAGAAGGTTAAACGTAATTCTGAACACCCTCCTGTCTAACAGGACAATACCTCGCTCCTTAATCATATCGACAATTAACGTAACATGCAAATGGGGTATGATTCCGCTCTGGCAAGCGCGAGTTCAGTCCTAAACGCATTTCACGAACTCTTTACCCGTCAGTTTCATATTCACGTTTCCAAATTGTAAAATGTAAATAGATATCGAGGAAATGTTTTTCCTAATCCTTACATGTTCATTAACAAACGGAGGAAACTACAAAGAAAAGTGTAATAAAAAAATAAAGCAAGAGTACAAAATTCGAGAAACAAATGAAATTAACATACAGGGCGATTGTTACTTAATATCGCTTTCAATTTTTATCAATTCGATGAGGATTAGTTCGTTAGGGGCATAATTTAAAAGTTATTTCAGACGTGCAAGTTACGTGAATCACCCTGTATAGAATGACAAAATACGATATCCATTACTAAAACAGAATCTCCTTAATATTATACTTTCCTGGCGGGATGTTTGATTATAAAAGTTTTGTTATAAAAAATTGTGCAATTGTTATTTTAACACTATAAACACTCGAGCTCACCAATACGATCGACTTTCGTTTCTTACAAGTACTTCAAAGATTATATTCTCGTCAATTGTTGTCAACAATTTTGGACAGAGATTTTACAAGATTAATTGTACAAATCTGTTTTTAAATTTTTCAATTATCATTTATACGTGGAATACTTTGACACGGATAAATTATTTCAATAGCGCTGATTTTCATTTGCTTATTTACTTTTGATACTTTCGTTAACCAAAACCAAAACCAAATATAACGCGATGCTCGCAAAAGTGTCGAGCGAAACGATCGTCGCGAGTGCCGTGAAGACAGAATTCGAGAAATCGGCCGAGATTCCGAACGCTCGCCGAGGTCAACAACGATCGCTTTTACACAAATATCATTAACAGAGTTGAGAAAGTTGGTTCCTGGTACGGGGAAGTGAATTTCTGTCCCGTGAATAGAGCGCCCGCGCCAGTTTAATCTCTGGAGAGCTACTTAGCGAGGAAGTTTGTTCGATCAGTGGCTTTTCTTGCGGGGAAGGGTTGCCTTGGCCCCTTCTTGCCTTGCCCCCGGTCCCGTGACGAACAGCCCTAATTATCACTCGGTCGGATGTGGCCGGAACGCCGTCGGAAATTCCCTCGCAAATCCTTTCGATTCTCGTCAGGGATTCCGCTCATTTTTCCTCGCGAGATTCAACACGGGAACGGTTGGAGGAAGAAGCCGTCGCGATGTTCTTCCGCCTTCGTTCTCCGGCCGTGGTTAACGTCTACGCCCCTCTCTCTCTCTATATATATATATATATATCTCTTTTTCGCCGCGACGTCTGAGAAATGAGCGAGCATCTCGCGCCCGTAAAAACCACCCGACTGTTCCCGCTTCGATAATCCCGAGATTTCTCGCTCAACGGGGCGGGAAACAGCGGAGACGCGAGAGCGTTGAAGAACGGCCAGCACCGTCTTGAGAAATTGTTTTCTTTCTTCCTTCGCCGGGGGAATTTTTGGATCCGAGGAGCCGAGGAACTTTGCCCGAGTTGAAGGGAGGAACGAATTTCGAAAGGGGGAGGGTCGGACAGTCGGGGGATGAACGTTCTCCAAAAACATTCGGCGGAATGCCGGAGGGTGCAACGGGGTTATGCCGAATACTTGGTAGGGTCTCGGCTGAATTCTCCGGATTGTAGGTTAAGTTAGCCTGTACTGTCGCCCGGAGTATCTATGCCGGGGTAGAAATTAACACGGAGAATTACATAGTTCCAGTTTGTGTATCCAGTGTCTGGAATTTTGAGATAATTTAAGGCTTGCTCTCACGTTGCGTCCAGCTCGCAAAACGAATTCCTCCTCGAATCTCGTTCTCTTTACAGGAAAACGTTACCTCTGTAACTTTTTCTCCTTCTATTCCACCTTTCTGATGTAATATTAGTCGGAAAGTGAGAATTATTACGTGTTAAATCGACAGTCGATTTATCACTGAAAGTTCAGGTGCAACGTTAATGCAACGAAAATTAGCGATTGGTCGATTTGGATCACGTGATCCGTGAGGGGGCGTGGGGTAGCCCTCGAGTAGGTTTTGTTGAAATAATTATTGTTTCTCATTCGTTTACAATTCTTCGTTTGTTCATAATCGTCTATCGCTAGATTTTCTTTCACATTCACTTGGCACGATTCTCTAACTGTCACGCATAATTTCTAATTACTGTTACACACACAGTTAGAAAAATCATCTACTAACTGTTTTACATAATTTCTCCTCTAAAAGAAAAACCAGGAAATCGTTTGAAAGTGTTGACTTGTTTGTTTTTCTCATTTACAACGATGCAATACCTTCGTGGATATAAAAATGTAACCATAACCTCTGAACGCTATACCGGCACAATGTATCCGGGAAAATCGTAATATTTCTCCTCCCATTTCCCTCCCTCCTGCGAATCCAATATTTTACCGTCGAACGGTAATAAAATCGTTATTATTACGTAGCACGCAACCGACCCGCAGGCTTCCCTTTTCCCTTTCCGCGAGCGTGGACCCACTGTCCCGGAATCAATTTTCCCCGTTTTGCAGGATCCGTTTTCGACCCTCCTGTTTAAGCGCCCTTTCGTCGAGCGAGAGTTGCTCATAACACGCAACGTTAGTCGGAACGAGAGAGGCAGGAAGAGCGGCGTGGGCTGTATCCGCCTAGATATCGATCGGCACCGAAATCGAAATGCATCCTGTTTGCCTTCGTCCCTCTCTCCGCCGTTTATTCACGCGACGGATCAAGGTCCGGGCCGTAGAGATTGCCCCGAAATTCCCCCCGATGAAAAGGGTCGGCGAATATTTTAGATCCGGCTAACCGTGAAACGAGATACGTGCGAGTAGCCTGCACGCTCCGCCTGCCCTCCGGTGATCGATGAAACGTACGAAGCGAAGGATCCTCGAAGGTGCTGTTCCGCTTCGGGCGTGCAGCCTGTACGTACTTTCGTCTCCGAGACTCGGTTGGTCCGGCCCGGGCTTACCCTCGGTGTACGTTGCATCGAGCACGCGTTAGATCCCTCCGATAGCCTAAAGCTCGAGGACTCGGGCCGGCACCGAGCTTCGGACGATGTTTTTCCTCTGGGAAAAATAGAAACTTTCTCGTGCTGCTCGCCGGAGGATTTTCCCGTGGAATAGCCCGGTGGAAGGAAAGGGGATAAGCCACGGCGAGAAATATAGGCTACTGCTGACGTCTATTCTTCGACGGACACGATCAAAGCCCCCCCGGGCTATTTCGCTCGCGAAATAAGCGCGAACGAACCGTGACGGATATATGGAGCACGACATTGTCCATCCCTCTTTATCTTGTCACTTTATGAGTTTCTCTCTCTCTCTCTCTTTCTCTTTCTCTGTTCTTTGAATAGTTTCATTTTCCGAAGTCGAATACTCCAGATCCCGCTTGATTTGAGATCCCGGAGATTCTGTTTTGTTTAGGTTGGTTTTGCACTGGGATTTTCAGCGATTTGAAGCAACTCCGGCCTTTGGTGTGAATTTTTCGTTTCTATTTTATCGTAAATCTGTTGTTTCATTCGCGAAGTACCAAATAAAGTAAACGTAATTAAACGGAGAAAATCAATACACAGATGGGCGAAACAATTTTTGCGATTCTGTAAATTTTACCACGAGTGTTCCGCTTTCGATGTGATTCAAAACCACGAAAGACATAATTAAATCAAATCAATAGATGATGCAATAGTTAAATTGTATTATTGTATTTATTTTATTGTATTATTATTTTCGAAAAAGTCTGAAACCCGTCGCGCGAAATCCACGATATCCCTCGCGCGTAATGTATTCGAGAAAATTATGCCAAGAAGTCGTATAAACGTCCATTTCGACCGGATCCCACACCCCGTGCGCCATTCAAACCGCAACAATTCCTGCCAAATCCGAACAAATCCCCATTGCTAAACGCGTGTCGTACGAAACACCGCTGTACAAACGGGGAGAACGAAGAATATTCTGTACCTTCGTTCTACGTTTAGCAAATAACCTGTCGAGATCAAGTGACCGCAAATATTTGCAGTGATGGACGAAAGAAAGTTTACAGTAAGGATACTTTGAGCTATGTGTCACGTCTTCTTTGCCATGTTCGCGACAATCGTTTGTTCTGAAGTATATTTTACGTTTGTTCATTGCTCGAAACCAAAGCTATTCTAAAATCCATGCGGTTCTATGGTCCTATCAACTGCCTCTAAGTAATCCTCCAACGTGAAACCATAAGAGCCATTGCTAGTGCACTTGTGTATGTAACCAACGAGATAATCCACCGCAATCTCAAGATTCTCATGATAAAGGGGGAAGTATATAGTAGAGCTAGAGTATAAATGTTACAGATACAATACACAAGTAGCAATCATCTGAATCCTCTGGTCACTTAACTACTCGACGAAACAGATCACATTCGTAGATTAAAAAGATTTTATCCTTTTGAAAGAAAGTGCATAGTAGATTTAGTTAAAATAGAACCTTTGTCCACACAAATCAACATCATATGACAATAAATTACACTTCCATGCCATTGTATATCACGTCATTCTAATTACTTATGTTCCGACTAGGAAATGAAAACGACTTTTTTGCCATAAAATTTTATTGATATGCAAACATTTGAATCGATAGAAAACAAATTACAAGCGCTCAGTACCAGACAACGCCATTCCTACTCAAGGTCTACGCCACGCCTCCTCACGAATCACGTGACTCAAATCAACCAATCGCTAATCTTCGTTGCATTGGCGTTGCACCTAAAGAGGCCCGATTTTTTTCTGGGTTACCTCCGTTAAAATTACTTTCAGTGATAAAATAAAAAAGGAACTCGTTGCTCTTGTCACAAATATAATTTAGCTTCCCAAAAAAATCTGGCACCAGTTTTTCTTAACCGAGAAAAGTATAAAAATTGGGTCAAAGAAATTAGAATGCAAGGAATAGGAAAAAATTTATAACACGATAGTGAACACGAACTTTTATTCGCACATTTTACAAAAATCACTCGAGTGTCTAAAGAAACGTAACATTAAGCGAGTCATTAAATCAAAATTACTCTGAAAAATTACCAATTGATTATTTTAAGCACTTTGAGAATTCGAGAGTCAAACTTCTTTCTGTCCATCGCTACATATAAGCAGCTGTCAGATGGATAAGAAACTTTGTACACTCAAAGGAATCGCGCACGCAAACGCCGCGGATAATCACGAACGAGAAGAATTCAGTAGCTGGATGATTCGACGAGGCAACAGCCTCGGTACCGTGGCTGTACTCGCAGCCGTGGATGGAACGCTCGCACGGGGATATTATGAAATATTTCTTTGAGGATTTCGAAGCACGACCGGAACGGTGGAAAAGCGTTTCGTTCGGTGCCAAGCGCCACGAGCTTCGCGTTCAAGGTCTTTGCTTCAGCTTTCGCAAATGCGATCCAGCAACGTGTGACAGGAAGTTCCAGCCGCGCGATGATGGCTCTTTATTCGCGAAATTAACGAACGGATGGCGTTGATACGCGAAACGTTGTACCTCGGCTCTCAACTCCCAGCACGGAAATTTCGCGGACGACGAATGACCAATTAAAGAGGTGGTTAACTGGCGGTCCACGAGCCCTTTGCCCCTACTTTTCTAATCGCTAGCACTTCCCCCTCCACTGCATCGATCTCTCCGCTACATTGAAATTTTCTCGCCCCCCACTCTCTCAGTTTATTAATTTCCCTAACCAAGCAAATAGAGAGATGGACCGCCAGTTAGCCGACTCTGGACTAAATAGTGTTGCTTAATTGGTCGAATTACATGTTTCACAGATATCTCACGTTTTTTGGGGTGGTATGCGATTGACTTGGATCTTCAAGCGTGATTTTGCGTTCCTTTTTATTCTTTCTCTTTGGTTTCTGTAATTTTTCAAAAATATAATTGTTCAATATACGAAGATTCAATGTACGATTGAAAAATATAATTTTTCAATTACGATGTTTCAAACGATATTGTTCAACACAATTATTGATCCTTTGTTTAACATCGTCAATTAATTCTTTGAACATCGTATAGATATTTTTAAAACAATTGATTCGTTGTTTACTCATTGGTGGTTCAATGTGTCGAATAAATATATCGAAAGTTGTATATTCAGAGATGAATGCACTTTTTTGGTGTTGGATTTTTAGACCTTTTAGATGATTTTAACGAGCGTTCACAATTATCGTTAATGGACTATGTATTTATATGTGCACGGATAATAGGAAAACTAGAATACAACAACAATGAAATTAACAGGCTATATTCCTCTATCTATGCATATTATAAGTATGTTTTATATGTATATTGTAATTTAATCGTTGATAAATATACACAGCTATTACAGTTTCATTTTGCTCTTAAAATACTTGTTAAAAATATACAATATTCCTAAAAATTTTCTAAGTGATCAAATCGAGCACGTGTAAATTTATGTAAACGAGAGTAAATATTTCTATCTCTCTGTTTAACAAATCTAAATTCTAAATCTTGGTTTACGTGATATAGTTGTACAAAACAATGTAATCATGTATAAATGATGACAGTATTCTGACGTTGTGTAATTTTCAATAGCTAGTGATCGATGATGTTACTATGGCATCGTGCAATTTTCAACGCTTGTGCGACGTCATATTTAGCGATTAGCAATCAGTGATGGACTTTTACCATTTTGACCATTTCGGTAGTTCCAGTGTTAAAAGTGTCACAGAAATGGCACAAAGTGACAGTAATAATAATCAACAAGAAAGAGAGTTTGATGAGCCACAATCATATCTCGTCAAACTTCAGAAAAACGGCCAAACTTGGTGACCAATCCGAGTTACCATTTCGACATATTGCTGTTCGACACTGACGTCGAACGTTCGGCTGTTAACGAGACGTTGACTAACAGGCACGATGGAACTCGGGCTATGCGTTAATGAGGGGGCAATCGATGCCTAGCAATTGGCAGACAGAATCTCGTTGGAACCGATTCGCTTCTGACTCGTGACAGGTCAGAGTGCCACAGGGACCGCTTCCAACAGCTCGACAGTTGTCAATGACATGAAAGCATTATGGCGATTGATTACTGTACGGCAGCGGCCTCGATGATGGCCCCCTCCCCCCGTCCATTTCGTACGCTGCCTGTTAATACTAACATCTGTTCGCGGCCATCTGATCGTTCAAAGTCAAATTGTTGGACATCAGGGACCGTTTCGTTGCACTCGCAGTGACGCAGCCACCGGTTTCCGCGACAATGTCGAGATGTAGATAGACGCGCGAGCCATTGTTCCATTGTCGAAAGAGATTCACGATCGGCGTTATGGCGAAATTGACTTGTAGATTGCGAGCGACTTGCCGTGGCAGATTGGAAAATCTGCTCGGTCGCACGTATCTTTTATTCAGTCGTTCGTCGCGTTTCTTGTAATTTCAGTTGGTTCATCGGCGAGGACGATTTGGTCTGTTGCTTGGGTCGATTGTCTTCCGGTATGATAATCTATGACGATCTTTTTATTTAGGTGCGAAGAGGTTTGGCTGTTTATTTGGAGGTTGAAATTTCGCGATCTTTTTTCTTCGCTGCTCGTTCTGTTGAAAATAAATTGAATTATAGTGCTAGATCTAAAGTATGAACTAAATGATATTAATTTGTTTTTGATCATTTTTGACTTAAACTCCTGGATGAATCTTGATAGGATCTTTATTGTCATTCATTTGTTCTATTGAACATAGAAATTGCTGCAAAACCATAGACAGTTTCCTACTTTACTCGCAGTCGATTTCAATTATTTATCAATTCTGCGCCACACTCTCAGCAAACAATTTCAAATCACTTTAATGTAACAAATATAATAATCCAGTGTAATAAATTTATTATACACACGTTTATGTGCTACTAAGAAAATTCGTACGAGCGTGCATACGTGTATTTCGTCAGAGGAGACAATTGCACGGGCTGGCGGATCGTTGCGGTTTCTGAACGTTCTCAAACAGGTTATAATTAATTCGTGCATTTCGTTGCAGGTCGAAATGAGAAGGTGCGGCTTCGTTGTGTGGTTGGTCCTCGCCTGCCTCACCAGCGACGCGCTGCAACAGTACAGGGAAAAGAACATCAGTGAGTGATACCATCTCTCTTATTATTTCATTTAATTAACGCCACCCACATTCTCATTTGCATTTCGAAATTGTCCCCTCAAAGAGCTGCCAAGGCGCCCAGTGACAAAGTCGCAAAGAAGCGACGTGATACCGAAAGCTATGAAAAATTAGAGATTCGAGTTGATTCGACGACGGGAGAGACGTGAATAATTCACGAGCGAGATATTTACGGTATCGAGACGCTTAACGCGTTCGCTGTTTTACGTAAATTTTTTCGGCAAGCTTTTAGAACATATACGTAAATAAACGTACGTGTATTTAAATTGTCACGGTGCAAACGATTTATTCGAAACTAAAATTAATTTCCATCAAAGTTCACGTGCGTAACTTTTGTGAAAATGAATTCATACTGAAAATTATTCACCGATCTGTTGTGTAAAATCGGACGACGTCTTACGTATTATTTTTGTAAATACGAATAAATGGTATTATTCTGACTTGCATTAAATTGAAACTGAAACTGAAATTTAATGACCAGTGAACGTGTTAAAATATTTACACTAATTTTTATCAATCCAGCATTTTAATAAATTTTTAAATCAATTTTAAACAACCAAAGAATTACAAAAAAGAAAAAAAAAATATTATCCACATGTAACAATATCTGAAAACTAAACTTCGGTACCTTTTGCAGTAATTTACAGCAATTTTATAATATTTTAAAGTAAAAGTCAATACGTCGTCTGTCTAAGAGAGGAAAGAACCGGTTTTTTCCCCAAGAGTTGATTCGTTCCGAGCAGCTTCAATTTTGCTCGACGACGTCGCGAAAGATGCAGACTCTCGACGTTTTCTGCCGCTCGGTCGGTGGAACGATCCTCCGCGGGATTAAATCTCCGGAGACGGTACCGAGTCAATTAGAACCACGTGTGTCTCCCCGCCAATAAGAGTTACAACGTCCCCCTTCTCGCACGTTCAAGCTCTTCCCTTTCCTGCGGCCGAGTCGTTACCAAAAATTAGGTTAGATCGAGGATCGTCGAATTCAATTCTTAATCTCGTTCATCAGTCGCGGTCTCCAATCTTCTGCCTCGCTCCTCGGACGATCTCGCCTCCGATCGAATCGGCTTGTCGCTCGCCGTTTATCCGCGCGCGCTAATGGAATTTTCTAATTTAAATTTTTATTCGATAGCGCGGGCGTTTGCGAGGTTATCTCGCCCGGTGAATTATTCATCGTGTTCGTGCGTGTAACTGATGTTTCTTTAATGAAGATACGGGATACAGGTGTCTTATAAATGATTCAGAGCGAGAGTATTTTCTGCGAGATGAGAGGAAATTGGTCGAGGCGGAGGTTAAGCGCCGCGTGTGTTTCAACGCGTCCAAGTTTCCCACTCGTCATTTGTTGCGTTCTTGAATCGTCGATCGTCGAGCGTCGCTCGTCAGGAAGGAAATTGGATCGCGAGCGATCGCAATAATTTAGACCGGGTCGTTTAATTTCGATTTGTATTCTACCTCGGGGTTTACGCGGGACGAAATAATCGATCAATGATTTGCGCATCGCGTCGAGCGAGATTCGATACGTTGGAAATTAAAATCACACCGAAACGAGGTGTTTCCATCGCGGAGCGATTAAATCTAAACAATCACGATCAACGTTACCACGATGGTCGAACGTATTGCATCAATCGAGGGATGAAAAATTCTCTTGGAAAACGTACGAAGTGCCGCGACAACGAGAAATCTATAGCGAAAAATCCTGCGTCATATTTCTCTTTGCGAAGCATATTTCCTTCTAGCATCGAAACCACTAGGGGAGAAAAAAAAAAAAAAGAAAGAAAGATAGGAAAATGGAGATAGCGTATCCCTATCGCGCAGTGTCATAACTATAAATCCGTTGGAAACGAACGTTCTGAAAAAAATTCGAGAAAATCACCGCAGCTCGATAGCGCGGGCCATGCTTGCCAATCACAATACACTGTCAGAAAGTTATCCTTCCTCGACTGCTCGGCCAGAGTGTATAAATGAATTTACAACCGCTGTACGATCGAATGCTCGACGAGCAAAGTTTCACCGTGAAATTTTCGTTCGTCGATGGTCCGCGATAAGACCTGTATTCAACGTGAGTTGTATTTTTTCCTCTTTTTTTCTTTTTTTTTATATCATCCAGAAATATATGTATCGCACGTTTGCAGATGTTTGACACATTTGTAAAATTACAAACGGGAAGAGTAGGCGCTGTTGAAGACAATTTTATGTGTTGCAATTTATCAACAACGTATCTTTGAAATTATAAATAGAAAAAGCAGGAAATTGGAGGTAGAAATTACCATAGTATACTGTAGCCTGATAAAGTGCTAATTTTTCGAAAGTTAGCAGGTAATAAAGAAGATTGGTATCTGTAAGAGTTTTTTTATTTTTTAGAATTTGACATGAAATAAATTTTATCGATACTCAACGTTGTAGATGACTTGTAAAAATGTAGTATAATATTTTACAAAAATTAGATGCTCCAGTGTAGTATATATTAATTTGTCTACTTCCCAGGCAAATATAACGTGAAAGCCAACGTGTTTAATTTTGTTAAAACTTCCAGACGTTTTCTAACGTAGTTTTAATACACACAATTCATCGAGTTTTAAATAAATAATTCACATTTCGCGTAATATACAATCGATAGCGAAATTTACAATCCACTCGTGCCGTTTGCTTTCTAAACTTTCTGCATATATTTATTTTATCATCGCGCGACTCTGCTTTTAAATTTCGTTTGATTTCATAATTCCACTTAACACGTTCGCGATTTAACACGGACTTTGATCGACTTTCTTCCGATTAAATATCCTCTCCTCAAGTTTCAAGGTCATCGACGTCTCCAGAACGCGTTGCTGCCTTTCCAAGTGTCGATTTCTCGTAATAATTGCAAGTTCCAGAGCACTCTCCGATTTCATTCATTTTACAGTTGTGCAATTGTACGTCTGTTCGAGAATTAATTCATAGATACATCTCAATAACATTCGCGCATTGTCGATACAGGTCAATCAAATGTCTAATTCACACAGCGCTCGCGAACTTCACGTGATGTACTTCAATATGGATATACGAGGAAAGAGGACAAACAGAGAAAGAGATTGAGAGAGATAGTAAGAGGGAGAGAAGGGGACGCATATGGGACGAGATTCTCTATCCGCTCGATAAACTCGACGGACGCATCGAAATCAAGGGGCGCGGAGGGGGGGAGGGGGCTTTGGAATTCACTCGACGGAACTCAAAAGCTCGACGAATACCCGGTGATATTGGGAGCAGATTGGAAGCCAAGAATTCGCCGCGAGATTGAAAAGTTCACTCCCGATTCCGGTGGCGGCTTTTACCGCGGACAAGACGGTCGGATAGTAAAAAGGGCAAATTAAGTGTGCCCACGTAAGCGGAAAAACCAGCCGGTCGCCCTCAAAGCGAGTCTCTATTTTCCCCTTCCTTTCCCTTTTTTATTTTCACTCCGCCCCCTCCCCCTTTCCTTTTCTTCTATTTTCGGAGCATTTTTTTTCTTCTTTCTCCCTTTTTCACTTTTGAAACATCGCGCCGAGATGACAGTGGAACGAGGTTAAGCACCGCTGGTATGGATTACCATTTTCGATTCGTGTCGGGTCGTACGTTAAATTAGAAAAGGGTCAAAGGGTTGTTCGGGACACCTACGTACGGTTTTAGTGGAAGTCCAGGGTGTGAAGAGGGAGAATGATTTGGATTTTCTTTCGATTTCTGGGAGAGTCTATTGTGGAACAATTTATAGATGATGATCCTTGATTTGTGATTTGTAGCTTGTGACAGATGGCAAGCTTTATGCTAAATGGTGTTTGAATATAAGGAAATTTCACTTTTTACGCTCGACAAAGACTTTTTTTTATGAATATACTTTCCACGTGTTTTCATGATTGACACCAGGTTTAAAGAAGTTTGAAAAGGTATTGTGTTTCGAACAAAAATTAAGTTGATTTGTAAGTAACCAAACATTCATTTTTGATTACTAAAATCTTCAGAAATCTAATTCTATTTCTGAAGCAATTATGAAAGTGTCATTTGAAGAAAAGCGGCTTTCGACGTCTCGAAACGTCATCAGATTCAAAGAATAAAACGAGCAGCAAACATATTTCCTTGCCCAACGAAAGCATCAATCCAAGTACAAAGTTCTCAAGAAAATTCCTTCTCCGATATCTGTTATTCTCCAGTCAAGCAGAACAAGCTGATTTCGATCAGGGACGAAGTATTTTCTCTCTAAATAATCTCCTGGAATTTGTTTCACATTATGGTCAATCAAAGTGAAACAAAGTAGATTCCGAAGCAGATTCTCTTTGGACTATCGTCTACGTTTAGACCTTCGATCGTTTCACGAAAATGGCTCGACTTAATGCATTCGTACTGCTTTATTTAATCAGCAGTATAACTGCATAATCCTTTTATTGAAATGAAAATCTCGATGTCTTTCGTGCCCTGGCCAGACATGGAACAATCGTACTACTTTTGATGCTTAGTGTCGCGTTACTTTGCCGAACGAGCAATGATGTTATCAACTACTTTGCGAGATTGTCGCGTGGAGAGAGATTGAAATTTTTCTCGAGATCTGATTACTCTTGAGCCCTTAGAGTTGTATTGTTGGGTATATAGATTTATATTTGTGTACGAATTTTGTTAAAGCAATGTTTGATGTTGATTGATCGTGTTTGACACTGATTGACAGTAGGTTGTAGTAAGTTGAGATTCGTTTGATCTTCATTTTAATTTCGTTTGATTTTAGCACATCGCGGATTCTTTATTTGCGATAAGTATAGAAAATAATTAAAAATTTAGAGA
Organism: Melipona bicolor; assembly: GCA_030673865.1. Lineage (NCBI taxonomy): Eukaryota > Metazoa > Arthropoda > Insecta > Hymenoptera > Apidae > Melipona > Melipona bicolor. The sequence goes on along the minus strand of JAHYIQ010000016.1, from coordinate 4,520,686 downwards.
AATGTTCAAAATGAGATAGAATCTGCTTTAATCGATGAAACAGATTTTATTAACTTTTACTAATGTAAATAAAACTTCTTATTTCGTTTGCGTTTCTAAATATTTTACTTGTGACTTGTAGAAATAAAAAGTTACGCCAATCATTTTTGCTGACGAGAGTCCGGCGACTAAACTTTGAAACTTGCCCTTCCAAGATCTTTGAGCAATCAGAACCATTTCCTCAATTACGTATATAACTTTTAATACTCGTGTTTGTTGCTCATTTACTGCCATTCGAGTTCCAACTGTAATTGGAAATGTGTAAATGCAAATTTCCCGCGAAAGTGGAGCATCGAGACGTAAATAAGTATATAATTGCTAGAAAAAATAATTGAAGCGTAATTTCAAGCGTCCTTTCATCGATTTTACTTTCGCACAATTTTCGCGATATATCGGGGATCGCGCCGTTTTGTCCGCGTTAAAGAGGGTTCCATCGGGCCCGATATTTTCATCGTTGGTAATCGGAATTACGACCATTAAGGTAATTTGCCATAAGCTGCGTGAAATTTTATTACCCGCTGACAGAAATAATAAAACGATATCCCGCACGATCGATAAAGTATTTTAATAGGGGTCATTAATGTTACAATCCCAGCAAACGAACACCACGTTCCGTTTCGTTTCTTGCGTTCCTATACGTTTAAAAGTAATAAAATTAATAACAATTCAAACGCAATGCAAGTTGACAAACGTTAGAGATTAGAATATAAACTACCAAATAATAATCAATGAACTGTTTCGTCGAAGTATCAATGGAATTGAAATTTTACAATCTGTCTAAAGAAATTATTATTCTTGTAATTTGTCTAAAATTATCTATTCGCATTCTGGCTAAAATAATTGAAAAACAAATAGAAAATCTAACATCACCATGTAGGAAATATTTCGCAACAAATTCAAACGGTTATAACAATTGTACCTATATATGTAAATTGAAATTTTACATTCTCTTTTCACAATCTGTCTAAAAAAAAAATAGTTTCCTAGTCTATCTAAAATAATCTATTTGCATTTTGACTAAAATAATTGGAAAACAAATAGAAGATCTAACATTATCATTTAGAAAACATCGTATAATTAGCATTCGTAATTAACATTATCATTTAGAAAATATCGTATAATTAACATTGGAGAACAAACAGAAAATCTAACATTATCATTTAGAAAATATCGTGTATAATTAACATTCAAACAGTTACAACAATACGTACTTATGTAGAATCCACGATACCTAATACAGAAACTCAGAATTTCAAAAGCACACGGAATTTCTTTTCTATTGAAATATCGCCGAACGAACAATTGCAGTTCTTCATCCTCGGTGAAGTACCCTCGGTTTAATAAATTCCCCGCTCTTAAATTTACACGAAGGAAAGGGTCGATAATGCATCAAGTCGTAACAAAAGAATTCCCGGGGAGTTTCAGCGTCGGAGAGAAACTCGTAAAAAATCCCGAAACCCGTTTCCCTTGAAACTGTCCCAGCCTGCGGCCTGCTCGGTTCGCGCGCTCCTGGTGAAATTCAATTCCCGAAAAAGACTTTAGGCTGCTGTTTTCTTTCTTTTTTTCACTCGCCTCAAGTGTTTGTCACGCTGCGTGCCGTCTCGTAAACGAGTCTCTCTCACGAGACTTGGGGCCACCATGGACGCCTCTACTTTGAGAGTCCAACGGGAAATTCTTCCCGGCGTTAAATCGCGTTTTACTGGCGCAAAAAGGAAGCGGCGGATGATAATTCGCGGCAGTTTGCGGGGAGACCGCGTTTTATGGTGTTTTTGAAATATTCCGCGGCGTCGTGCAAAAAACAAACGAATTTTCATACACGGGCAGAAAGAATTAACTGACATTGTTAACAACTCTTTTCAATTTATTCCAACACTGTACGACGAATTAAATAGGATGGGTTAAAAATCACTTTCCACTGAAATAAATCCGTAATTATTTAACTATGTTTTTCTTCAATTTTTTTTTTTTTTACAGATTAAAGTACGTGTTTGAACTTAAAAAGCTTAATAAAATTAGTTTTTCTCTTGTATTTTGACGTATGCAGGAATGACTGTTTCAGATGGATAGTAAAATTATAGAAGCTAACAAAATGTGAAAATCAATATCACATTCATTTACCGCGTCAATGTTGCATTTTTTATTTTCATTTTAAAATTATTTTATTCGACATGTCGTGTTAACGACAAAAATCTACTCTGAGGCATATTTTCAGACGTTCATTCGTTGCTCTCGTCAAATACCAACTCCGTTTCGTAAAAATCTGACACAACACTTCTATTGTAAAACTTCCTTTCGTTTATAACTCGTGCACCAACGCAAGTTTTAATTTAATTTTCGATTTAAATTGCCCCGGAAATCCTACGTTCTTCGCCTTTAGAGATTTGTCATAAATGTTTTCAAAACGTTTGCGAGGCAACGGAGCGGTTTCCACGTTTCTCAGACTCGTGCAACTCGACGCAGAAGCACGTGCTATACAATATAAATGCTTACACGTCCGCGTAATCCGATGTAGATAACTCCAGTTCTATCTAAACCTCTGAAAATCCGATAACCGCCCGGGAACCCAAGGAACCCTCAAACCTCAAGATCGTACTGTTCCCAGAGATATTTGGGGTCATCGCAAAGATCCTCGGAATCTTCTCCTCTGGCTGCTCGCATTGGCCAAATTCTTGAGATCATCTAGAATCCGCTAGACGTCCAAGACAGCTGAATTCCAAAAACATTCGTACCGTCTCCGACATATCTCCGGTGGTCTGAAAATTTTCCAGGCCAGCTCTTCCGGGGACTCTTCCGAGAACTTGGTTGTTCTCGAAATAGTTTCGACGTTTGGCGTCTTCGGCTCTTACGAAATTAAATGTAGGGTATATGACTCTCAATTCGATTCTTGATATTAAGACAAATTTAATACCATTAAATCACGATCAAATCCTGGAAATGTGAATTCATGCTGCTATTTTAAGTTTCCAATTATTGCAATGCGTCTTTTGATTCTATGTTACGTCCGATTTAGCTAGATATTGATAGGCTATTTTGATGACAGAAGTAGAATTGAAAGGTCATGTTAAATACGCTTATTTTGTTTCAATCTTTTCAGGGAATTATCAATTACTTTAATTTGTTAGACCGTACTAGATGCGCAGTATCGAAACATTGTACGTACTTGTCCATCTTATTGATCTCCAACTGAAAATTTCGAGTTAAAATTCCGTAGGACCACAATTTGGTTTTCCTTTCAAATCATAACACGAGCATAACTCGATATTGTAAGACAATAAATGATTTAAAGATCAAGTATCTGATGTAGATTTAATTTCACGAATAAATACTAGCAACAAATATCGTAACAATAATAGTGGACTTTGAAATCAACTGCAATTGATGTGAATATTATAGTTTAAAAACACATTTCAATCTCGATGTTTCTCAATCTTGTTCTAAGCTCGTCCAATGAGATCAATTCCTCATTTTTATAGCATCTTGCCGTCAACAAGAATTTGTAGAGCAAGTTCATAATAAATGTCTCTTATGCCAGAACCAACCAAAATCCTATACCTGATTCTAAATGATGCACACAGCTATTGATGAACACACTTCAGAAAATTGTCGTATAGTATTCGAACGCGAGTATTCTTTTCAATTTCAATTTTCAATTTCTTCTGCCTTGAAGCGATTTCCTCTAAATCTTTTTCGTCATTTGCTCAAATTTTTCTGATTTTCTTGAATCTCAGTTCACTCATCTCTGTATTTTTCTTGCTCCAGCAGAAAATGGTTTGTTTTCGAATAACATTGTCGCTTGTTTTCCGCAATCTCGCGATACAAATGTCACGTTTCTTTCGAGTATCGTATGTTTCTTTTCCACAACAGATGTTTCATTCTCAAACATTCTCAAACATTCTCAATGTGGAACGAAAATACTAATGTTCGCAAAATTTCACGCGAAGGTTAAATAATCGCAGAAAACTCGCACTTAAAATCGAGATTTCACGATTTACGTGACCATCGAACGACGTCAAACAGCATCAAACAAACGGAGAATATTCATCAGAAAATTTTCGAGTCTCAAGACGGGCTGTGAAAAATCAGCGTCGTCGGAACTGAGATTTGAGATTCGACGAAACGATTGGGATCGATCGCGTGGCGATCGCGGAATTACGTTTTTCCGTAATTTATGCGCATACAGAGTAAATGAATCGATCCCGGGAAGCAGCAACATCTGCCGCGCGCCACGGTGCTTTGTGTACAGCGCTTAATTGGTAATTAGCTGGCGTATTTAACGTGAGCAGCGGCGAACAATTGGTCCCGGTGTATTCTCTTTCCAAATTCGTTCAACAAACGAATCGCAATTGCAATGATTACCAAGCGTTCCACCGGCAAACGAACGGCGCGCCGTGATTGCGATTTTATTGGGCCATCCTGCACACGTCGATTAAGCTTTTTGCTCGAATAAAAATTAGCCTCCACTCGGTCCGCTGTCTGTCGCTTCTCCTTCTCTGTTCGTCCGTGTTCCGCCGCCGATTGAACGTTCGGTGCCGTAGCAGCGAATTCCATCGCCATCGATAGAATTATAAACGAATTTACGCGAACGTCGACGGGTAATCAAAGACATTTTCGGGACACTTTTGGTAGATTAAATCGCGTTCCACCGGCAGAGGATTAATCGATTAGCAGATTTAGTTTTATTAGTTTCGGTTTTACAAGGGGATACATCAATTTTGATGAAATTTTATCACTGAAAGTGATTTTAGTGAGGGTAACTCAGAAAATCGGGCCTCTTCAGGTGCAACGCTGATGCAACGAAAATTAGCGATTGGTTGATTTGGGTCACGTGATTCGTGAGGGGGCGTGGGATAGACCTTGAGTAGGAGTGGCGTTGTCTGGCACTGAGCAATCGCGCCTGTAATTTGTTTTGTGTCGATTCAATAAAATTTTATGGCAAAAAGGTCGTCTTCATTTCCTAGTCAGAACAGTTGCTTCTGGGCCTTTCAGTGAGACGAGTCATACTGGGGTACAAGTCGTGCAGTTTTTTTGATAAATCTTGCTACCGAGGAAATATTTGATGCGTATTTTTTTTTATTGACAATCGTCGATGTTGAAGGTGTGAAAACCATCTTTAAGATTGGGGGTACGTATTTTGACAAATATCTCGGAAATTACTGAAGATACACTTTTAAATTGATGAAATTAGGATTTCTTTAGCGATATCATTTGCGAAGAAATCATATGTTCAAATAGTGTATAAAAATTGTATTTTCTATAATTCTTTTATGGTTTTTCCAAATGGTAATACATTCTTTTGAATATTTGTTTATGAGAACTATATATATTCAAAGACAAACTACGGACAAATTGGAAACCTTGATTTTTGCATTACGAAAAAAATTCATTATTTTCAAATCTTTCTCGCTGGACTTGCAAAGCAGAGTACTAATGCGAATAACTAAACAGTTGAAGAGAGTTGTACGTTATGTCGTTATGATTTTTTAAGTATTTTATAAAACGAATTTTAACTTTCAATTTAATATAACTATTAATTTAACTGTCAACTAATTTATTAACTAGCAATTAAGCTAGAGTTAATAATTAAATAATTAGTAATTAAACTATAGTTAATAATTAAAAATTTAAATAAAGTTTTAAAACACCGTCGGATATAAAATTTCATCATTACATTTTTATGCATAACTTGCGTCAGACCTTGCCACACAGAGATGCAACTTTGCGAAAAATCTCGCCGTAGGTTAACATTTGCGATTAACAAAATTAGTCGTCGAAAAATCGATTAGTCGTCTAATAAAATTTTTCTTCTCATGAAAAATTCATTTGCACATGTACAAAAAAAAAAAAAAAGGAAAAGAAAACTCAGTTGCTTTTAGACTTAATAAAATTTCAAGTTGACGCAGACTCGGAGATCAGAGAAATGGAGAGCGATCGCAGATGGGAAGAGTCGCCACGGATCGAGGATCGGAGTAATTATGTTGCAAAATTGGCCGACACGGCACGCGCGATCCCGTGTTGCTCGTCCAGATAAGATTCCAGGTCAGATTGGATCCGTTCTGCCGTTTATGGCGGCCTCCAGTCGACTCCACCACTGGACCGGATCCGAATCTATTTCCAGATATGATTTACGTCACGCCACCGCGAACACACGCCTCCCTCCTCTCTCTCTGTCTGCCTTTCGTTTGTTTTCTCGTTCGAACCGAACAGTAGGGAGTGGGGAAGAAAAACAAAAAAAAAATAGAAAAAAAAAGAAAGAAGGAGCGATCCAGCATTGTCTGGCCGACGCATCGCGGCGCATTGTATGCAAATACCGCGCGACGCCGCGATATCTCGGATTTTGCCCGGGCTGCGTATCCTCCGACTGGCGTGTTCCACTTCTTTCGCGTTGATCGTGCAATTAGAGTCGCGCGGAGTCTGCACAACTCAGATGTGGTGTCGGATGGAATTTGCCTCGTTCGTTCGTCACAGCTCGAGATAAGAGGAGACAGAGACGACGCGGATTTTTACGCGTTTCCAAATCTTCGCGGACTGGAAGCGACTTCAAACTGGAAGTGGAACGAAAGTGTTGAAGCATTGGAAAATTTATTTCACGACTGGATCTACGTATAATTTATATAGTTGTAGTTTCTATAATTTCGTATAATTTCGGATCTGTAATTTGAATAAGTATGAATAATTAATGAATATTGAAGGTATCGTATCGTACAGTGAAGAGTACAGTGATTTTTCTTCGCCGTTTCGTTGGATTTTGAGTGTCAGGCTCAGGCGTTTGTATTCGTTTTCGCTTGATATTAAAAATTCAATAAATTGGCAAAGAATAATTGTACAGTAAGTTTTGTAAGCATTTCGTTGCAAAGGGGAGGGTTCAATCTTCAGATCCATTGTGAATTAAGTAATGAAAAAAATTTTTCAATCTACCACGAAATTATCACTTTACTATGTGCTATGAAATTGTAATTTTCACGTGCTATGATTGCAGTATTTTCAAGAAGAAAAATCGTCAATTTTCACTTTGTCATTTGCTATATAGCGTGAGAAAGAACAAAATTTTAGAATAAAATGAACGATTCGTTTTGAAATTTTAGGCTTCAAGCTTGAAAGCTACGAGCTCAAGGTTATTGCTGTACGATTTCTTTCTTTCATTTTTTTTTTTTTTTTTAACAAAATTGCAACAGTTTCAGTATCTAGTATTTGAATATTAATAGGAGTCACTTTCTTATATCCCCGATAAATGTTTTTCCGTTTCGTATTTTTTCAATAAATGTTTAAGACTTCAGAATTCAGTGATCGTTCAGCGGTGAGAAGGATGTCCGATGAATTCGTGGATGTTTTGACAGAATTTGGAACCGAAGTTGATCACTTTTTAACAAAATTTTCCTTCTTTCGTGGACTTCAGCTTCGTTCGCGTTATATCCGCCTTAAGCTCGGAATTTTCACTAGAACACCTGGGCTTCTTTAACTTTCTTTCTCTTCCCCCATTCCATTGTACCATTGCAGCGAATGAAATTTCGCGTGCACTTTTCTCTCCTTCCTCTACAAACAGTAGTTAACTGCGCTGAAAATAATTAAAAAAATTTTTAAAACCATTGCAATTAACTAACTAGTTACCCTACTCGACGTCACTCCATAAAATAACATTATACTGGTCGAAACAACGACTGTAGAAAATCGTAAATCGCGACTAAACTGATCTAATTAGCTAATAAACGAAAATGTAATAAGGTACTCTACTTAAGCAGAATGAAATTCGGTGTTAAAGCGAGTCTCTCGTTCGCACTTTAAAATCCACGAACGATCCGCGCGCGTTGATGAATTCGCGGAGAGGAATTCGCAACGCAGAATGGAATTGATTCCGCCGGGTTCGGTCCGATGATTTCAACGCGAGACTCGTAATTTATTATCGTTCTTCGCCTGGAAGACAGAATGGACAGATTGTTCGTTCTCTCTCTCTCTCTCTCTCTCTCTTTCTCTCGGTATCGCGGTGTAGTCGCGGGTTAAAGGCCGGCCGGGTTTTAAATGAAACTTTCCGCGAAACTCTCCGCCCCGTCGATTTGCGATGCGAGCAATAAACGGAACGAGGTCGCCGGAGATCATTGTACAGAGAGAAGTTCAACGTAGCAAATATCTCCGAATAAGAATGAAAAGCGTCGACCGGCGAAACTTTAGATAATTGCTCGGAGAATTGGAGAAAAGTTTCGGACCGATGGTGGGGCGAAATTTTCCTTCGCCGTGCACCGTCGTTGTTTCTCCCCTCCCCTTCGCCGCGAAACAATCCTTTCAATATCTTCCCTCCGATATTATCATCGTTGCACGCTGGAAGAGAGATTAACATTCGGGCACTGAGTATCGAATCTGTTGTAATTTCTTTTAAAAGCAGACCGTGCAAAACCGATAAACTTGGCTAACTTTCACTTTCGAAACATGTTGCTTATTATCACTGAAAGTGATTTTAGCGGGCCTCTTCAGTTGCAACGCTGATGCAACGAAAATTAGCGATTGGTTGATTTGGGTCACGTGACTCGCGAGGGGGCGTGGCATAGACCTCGAGTAGGAGTGGCGTTGTCTGGTACTGAGCGGTCGCGCCTGTAATTTGTTTTATGTCGATTGAAAAATTTTTATTAGCATATTTTATTGAAAACTCTCAAAACTTGAAGATTATCCCCACATTGCGTCAGTCAAATTTCCTTCTTACATCTGGTGTCATTCTTTCCACAAAAAATTCACCACAGAGACACAAAAATCTTTCGAGCGAAATCATACTGTCCGAACAACGTCGCTTTGAAGAAGATTCAATTATTTCGTCTGATCTTTGTGTTCTTAAACGGTAACGCGATTCGTATACAGACATTATGCGGCACAAGTGGTGAACTTGCAAGTGGTTTGACAGTTTTGAGACCGTAAGAAAAATGGCTGGCCAGGAGATAAAGACGGTAACTGGAATTTATCACGGTTGTCGACAGCTGTGTACAACGTTATAAAGATCCTCTTTCCGTTGCTGGCCATCGCAAGAAGCTCCAATTGTTTGGCAAAGACAAATGGCGAAGTGATCATAACAACGCGGTTCCCTCAATTTCTTGTTACGTTTCCTGACTCCCTCTGACGTGACAGTTCACGTCCAAGAAAAATGGTCACCGAGCGTCTGTGCGCGATCGACGTACAAGTTAGAATTTTCTGAATTGTTCCGAAAATAAAACGAAAATTCTGACAAACTGGTACGTAGGATCGCAAATTTCAAGTGTGATCGTAGATTTATTCAAGATAGCTTAAAATTCGATACACTTTTCATTGGAAATTTGCTCGAGACATTTTGCAAATCGAGATGATTCAGTTCGGAAATTTTTTACGAACGAAATGGGGTATCTCTGAATTGGAACAATGAAAAAATTGAAATTAATAAGTGAAAGTAGGTATCTGTGAAATATTGTTGAAATCTTTGGTTCGAAAGTTCAGATCTCGAGTCGAAGAGATTTAGAACATTTAGAAGTGGTTTAGAAATTTTTAAAAAATGAAATGTCCAATTAGGTATCTCTAAATGTCGAAGAAATGCAAAATCTGTGGTATTCCTGTTTTTATTTATTTCAAATGGTCAGACAACGACTTGATCACTATAAAGTCACAGAATTCCAGATTTGATCATTCTAGTCTTCCTTTTTCCTAGACTCTTATATCAGTTTATTAAAATACTTCTACACGATGATGTTTGTTGAATCACAGTTGAACCACATCCTAGATCTCTGATTTAACACTCAGAGATCCGTGGTGATCAAGCTGAAGTCCTCCATTCTCAATGTTATCCAGTGGAAGCCCCAAGATCTTGCGTTGATCAAAGTTTTTGTAGTGATTCTAAGCTTTCAGAACTGAAGGGTTGTCTGACTCTTGAAGTTTCATACTCCTGGGATCCGTAAATCAGGACCTCGACTACTTTGGAATGTTTTTTGTAAATTCTTGGTAACCTCGCGACTCCGAAAGTCACTTCAAACTCTTCCAAGTAAAGTAATTTAATTATATTTGATTTTTAATTTTAAAACACAAAAATGGAATGTAAAAAATAAATGAAATATTTGACTTGATTTCTTTTTAGAAATAAAATAAATTTCTATTTAATGATTCAAAAGTGTATAAAATGTATAGAATATATTGAATTATATATAAAATATCCAAACTAAAGTAGACTCGTTGTAATTTTTCACAAATGAAACGATTTTTAATTTGAGCAGTACCCATAAAAATAGAAATTTTTATAAAAATACGTAACCTAATGATGGAACATGCAATGAAGTTACGTTCATTTACATTCTATTTTATTTTTACTATTTTAAATACACGCGTTAATAATGAAATGACACTTACATTACACAGCATTTCTTGTGACTATGTTCTTTAGTGATGAAGACTAAAATTGATTTGAAACGAGAGAATGTGGTCTTTATGGCAAGTCGTTTCTCTCTGTTTCTCGTTCGTCTCTGTGAATAATTAATTTTCGAATCGATTCTGTCGGACACGACTAGAGCCATTTACGCGAGTGTTTTCATCGCAAAGCCCCCGCTGTAATTATGTTTCACGTTCGCCTCTATGTGTTTGAAGTTCGTACAAAGCTGGTTCTCGCAACGAAAAATGTTCAGTTGTAGTTCATTCGATCGACAGAAAGTTGGGGGATCAATCTGTATCAGGAAAAAGGAAATCATTCGAAAGAGGAGATAAATGAATTACAAATGACATGAAAAATTTTGCAGATATGGTAAGAACACGAGATATTGTTTTCTTAAAATTTTATGAAATTCATTAAATTTTGCTCTGTTGTTAATTATCATTCGTATTAACGAAAATAATTTTTTTTTGTAAATCACACTCGATACACTCGATATAATTTTATAAATTGGAAAAGTTAATTTAGCATTCATTTTTTATTCCACATTAGATGACTAGATTATTCAGAAACGAGCTAAATGAATCAGTAAACGTTAACTACATCGTTCCAAGAGTTTTCTAATTACTAAACCGATCACTTTTGTAACTATTGAATATAATGAAAGTTGATCGTTGGAAAAATACGCGTGAAAATCGTGTGAAAACTAACACTGGAATTACCGATGATTCTCAAGTATAAAACTTGCATCAGAAATATTAAAGTAAGTGGAGAAACTTGATAAGACAGAGAATTAAAAAAGAATTATTTTAAGTTTCCAGCAGTACACTTTTATCACTGAAAGTGATTCTAGCGGGGTATGCAACGAAAATTAGCGATTGGTTGATTTGATTCACATGATTCGTGGGGGGCGTGGCGTAGACCTCGAGTAGGAGTGGCGTTGTCTGGTACTGAGCGATCGCGCCTGTAATTTGTTTTGTATCGATTCAAATATTTACATATGGCAAAAAGGTCGTCTTCATTTCCTAGTCAGAACAGTTGCTTCTGGGCCTTTCAGTGAGACGAATCGTACTGGGGTACAAGTCGTGCAGTTTTTTCTATACAGTATCCAACAAAAACGATAAATTTATCATTTTAATTTCATTGACATTTCTCTAGTAAGATGTTCTTCAAACCGCAAAGGTGTAATTATAATTTTATTATCTGACAGATATAATAATATCCTTTAAATCGTGCGTCGCTCCAATAAAAGAATTAATTGAATCCAGAGAGTGATCAAGAAAGGGCGGAGTGGCTCGTTCGACCGAACACGGTGGACGATAGTCTTTGCTCAGCCTTTTCGCCACTTGTCGATCTCGTTGAGGGTGTGCGAAATCTCGTATAAATACCTCCAGACTTATCCGCGACATTTTGCAATCGTGGAACGGTCGGACGTTAAATGGAAACGGTCCCAGTTACACGACCGAGCTGAGCTGTGAGGCGAAGAAACTATGGCGATCCGATCCTTTAATACCCACCGAAAACTTCTTTTCTCTCGCATCGATTCCGGGATTTCTGATAAAATCGTTTCCAATTGCCTCGAAATGGAACACGCCGTAGAATTGTTGAAAATCTGGACAACAAAGGGGTTAAACTCTCTCGTTCCAGTTGGATCGAAGAAAATTCTTGGCAACTTTTGCAAGCGAAACGAAGAAAGTGGCACTCGGTGGAATAGTATGGCTAGCGATAGAATTCGTTCGAACGGTTTGTGGAATTGAATCTTGACATCAAAAGTATCATTCGTGTTTGAAGTAAAAATATATTAAAAGTATTTATATATTATGTGACATAGTTATATATATATATATTACATTAATATAAGATGAAATATTTCTAATTGTACATTCTTGTGAACGATAATAGAACGCTATCATCCAGAGAAAGTTACTTTTATTAAACCGATTGTTCGACTTGTTTCAATTTCACAAATTTCTGATCGTTAGTTTTCCAATTGCAATTTCTTTTATAGTTTTGCAAAGTCTTCTTTTATGCGAAATAATATATTCGAGGATGAAGAGTCTGTGTACGTACATGAATAAAAAAACCTGAAATTCGCTATTTATTTCATTATTTATCGTTCGTTGTTTATTTACTGTTTACTATTATTATTTATTATTGATAACTGAGTAATAAATAATAATAGTTAACACGTATATTATATACGTATATTGTGACGATAATTTACATTATAAATATTAATAATTAGTAATATAATAGTAATAATAGTAACAAAAGGCAGTTTGAATTCCATTTATCAATTATTAATATTAATTTCAAGAGCCAAAAGTTCTCGCGTGTTTCCAACGAAGTTAATAAACCGAAGGATCTGAAATCGTTTCACCTGACCCAACAATTGCGGCGTTAAACCTCCGACATTAGGCATTGTCGCGACGTTTCCTTTCACTATTTCGAATTTCGCCGTGAAATCGAACGAAGTCCTCTCTGACCGTTTCCAATTCCAAACGATAAAAAGTCGTTTCATCCTGTAGCCACGCTCCCTCCTCTTCGATCGTTTTCGTTCAAAAGTCTCCCACCGCCCTTCGTCCTCCTCGACTCGAGATCCTTGCGAGGATACTGCCTCCAATTACCGCGGGGAAAAAGCTACCAATTAGGAAACGCGATTCGCGTTTCGAGAGATCGGCGTGTCACGCAAAATCACGAGTTGGGAAGAAGAAACGACTGTCGAGAGTAAAATGATTTACAGCGCGAGTTTAATTGCTCCGCGCGCGCGATCGAGTTCGAGAGGATGCGCGATACTTCTCGACGAGGAACGGAGGAATACTTCGTTGATTGAAGGATACTTGACGGCATAAGGGAGGGAAAGTACTGGCGTTCGCGTAACGAGCGATTGATAGGGGTAATTGATCGTTCGACGAATCGATCTCTCCCTGCTTCTATTCACCAGTCTATATTGTCTAAATAAATATGCCTCTCATTTCGGTGGCTGTTGATTCGTTTGTGTCTTGCCCACAAACGAATCAGGTTACCCCACGCCCTCTCACGAATCACGTGACCCAAATCAACCAATCGCTAATTTTCGTTGCATCAGCGTTGCACCTGAAGAGTGCACCGATTTTCTGGGTTACCCCCGCTAAAATCACTTTCAGTGACAAGATTTCGAAAAATGGAGCACATTTGATTAAGATTTGCCAGAAAATCGTCAATGGTATTTTTCAAAATACAAATATCAAATTAACCACGTGCTGTATTTTTAATTCCAAATACGCGTGTTTGAGCTGAAATAATTATTTCTTAATTCAACGCGAGGCTGAAACTGAAAAGTGGACTGAATGTAATTCTGCCCGAGTCGCTCCTTGTTATCGCGATCTCTAAAAATGTCGAGGTTGATCGACAAGGCTGGAGACCCATTACCGTTCGACGTCTCTCGATCGACAATCTCTCGAATACCACTCCGCCGTATCAAAACCCAAATGATATTGTCTCCACTCGAGGAGCAGCGAGTCCGAGTTCTCGCGCATTCTCGCGAATTGGAGCTCGTTGCGAACGAGACGACTCGTTCCCGTGATTTTCTTACAACGATTCCTTCGCTGCAACGTTGATCTAGAGAGAGGAGACGATATCTCTTGGGACGGGATGCTTTGCCGTGAGCAAGCTTTATCGAAGTTATTTGCTTGATCTGCTATCGAGTCGAACGAGTCCAGAAGAAGAAGGAGAACGGGAGGAGACAACAGAGAGGAGGAAAGTCGAATTTCATTATGGAAGAGGAAGACGCGTGTTTTCTATCTCGTCTGAGATTGAACGAGAAAGAACGAACAATGGGATGGAGTTGTCGACGAGTGGCGAGGGGACGATGAGAAAGATGCAAAAATTGCGAACGCTGGATCGCTGGATTTCTCTGGATAAAAGAAACAAGAATCGTATATACGGGATCCCAGGGGTAAGATACAGGGAGTTATTTATAGATAGAGTTGACTCTGAACGAATCGATCATCTCCACTTTTCGTAATCTTTTTAATTCCTACGCGATTAGTGTTTAACTTCTTCAAAAAGAGAGAAATAATTGACTTGTTATTATTGTCATTTATTTGTTTATGTTTGGTCGCGAGCCACGCGAGGACACAAGAGATGTACAGGGTGTCCCGCGACTCGCGATCAACCGACTGGAAAGTGATTTTACACGTAAAAATATAAATATGTCGAAAAGAAGAAGTAACATTTGTCCATTAAAGACTTTGTCTTCGACTCGAGAAAAGCGAGTTTGGAAATTTATCGAGTACACTTGAATTTGGCAAAAGTTGCACGGAATACTGTATTTTCAAATTGAGATTAAGCAGCAGTGCCAGATGGAGGATTGCAGGAGGAATTTCAGTTGAGTAATATATAGCTGCTCTTTGTAAAATTATTAATCCTGCAAGTACTTGATTTATCTCCAATACTTCTGACAATACGTACATTCTTGTCTTTGATAGTTGACGAATCAATTGGGAAACATTCTACTATATACTCAGAATGTTGTATAAAAGGGATCAAGTGGTAGTACCAGATGTTACAGGAGGAATTTCAATTGAGAAGCACGTGTATGTTCTTCGTAAAATTATTAATTCATTTCCAGAACTTCTGACAACAGAATATGTACGTTCTTGTCCTCGATAGTCGACGAAACATCCTACAATTAGAAGATAAAAAATTGCGATTAAAAAGTTGATTTGTTGTGTACGAAAGTTCAGAGAGTATCTCAATTGAATCTCTCAATTCAGAATCGATCCCCTAGACGTATCTCTCGTGTAGGTTTTTCACGACTCCTCGCAAAAATTCAGAGGAAACTGGGAAGATGAAACGAAGAGAGGATAAGAGATCAGAGGGAAGAAACAACGGAGCACAGGAAAAAGCGAAGCAAGAACGTTTCCAAAAGAGTAAAAGCAGACAGACAGGGAAGAAACGCAACGGATGAAGATGGAAAGAAGCTGTTACTTTGGTTCTCTCCTCTCTCCCTCTCTCTCTCTCTTTTCCCACAGTTTTTCCTGGTCGAGAGGGTTCCGCGAGGAAAGAAAAAGATCGGACGATTGCCAAGAACGTTCGACGATCAACCGATGGAATAATCCACGGACGAAGACACACAAGAGGAGGGGGGAGACGCAATTTTTGGCAGAATACGTATTAGCTGCGATTAGATCTCGACGAAACGAGCCGTTTCTCGGCTCGACGTCACACGGTGCGTAAATACCGTGGGGGATCGTCGTCTGGCTTGTGTTTTCTCGATGTTTTTTCTTGTTCTGCGAAGACACCGGACAATTTCAGATCGGAGGTTTGCCAAGAGAACTCACGAGTCGGGGAGACGTCGTTCACGGCTGGTCGACGGGCGAAAAATTCTTCGCTGTCGTCGGTGGATCTTTCGATGAAGCTTCCTTCGCGCGACTTTAGTTGAAATTGGAGTCCAGAGTTTTCAATGTTTCGACAATATGGACACGAATTGTCAAAGCAAGTATCTTTCTTGAGGAGCTGCAAAACAGAATTTTTGTTCCTCTGTGCGTTTTTAAAGAACACGTCGTCATAGCAATGTAAGATCGTTTACGCTTCAATTAAAATTATGTCAATTTGAAGACAGTTGTTTCAACAATTTCTGGCAATTTTCGTTGTTCCCTCGTTAAAAAATTCGTCAAATTTTGACAAAATGTATATTCCAACTGTGTACACCATAGCCGGAGGGAAAATGAAACAAACAAATCCTTCATCTATGATATACAATACCTTACTATATTATTATAATATTATATTTTTTTTCTACAAAAGATGTGGAGACTTTTGTAGGAAAATTTTATTGATACGCAAACATTTGAATCGATGGAAAACAAATTACAAGCGCGATCGCTCAGTACCAGATAACGCCACTCCTACTCGAGGTCTGCCCCACGCCCCCTCGCAAATCACGTGACCCAAATCAACCAATCGCTAATTTTCGTTGCATCAGCGTTGCATCTCAAGTGGCCCGATTTTCTGGGTTACCCCCACTAAAATCACTTTCAGTGATAGAAAAAAAAAAAGAAAAAAATGACGCAGTTATTACATACATTTATAGAAGATATTTTCTACAAATGACGACCAAAAAAAAAGAAAAAAAAACAAATATCGAGCACTGCACCGTTCATGCAACATCTTTTTACTACATTACTCCCGTACAAAAGGCGCAGATATTATGTACTGGAATACAAGGTTCTCCCCGGTATTATCGTACAATATGAACGCAATGCCCTCTGAGAAAAGGGCCGTAGAAGGAGAGTTATTCCTCGAATGCATTCGTAAATGGGCTTCTGCAGAATCTCGGGGAGCATCCCGAAGGCGAGAAGCGTGCGCAAAGTGCAAGACAATTCTCTGTCATCAAGGAAACCCGATTCTCCTCGTAGCACCGTAGGTAAGTGCTTCTGATCGCGAAGAGGGGAGAAGAAAAAAGAAAAGAAGAACAAGAACAAGAAGAAGAAGAAGAGGAAGAGGAGGAGGAGAAGGAAGAAGAAACAGAAGAAAGGCGAAGAAGAGTGGTACATACGCATGAATGGACGAAAGCTCGTTCTTATTTCCGACGCGGTTCATTGTGCATTGTTCGTAAAATGGTAATGGAGCCCGGCCGGTAATTTGCGTTCGAATGAATCGCCCCTTTTACCTCCTTATCCTTCTCCCGCCTTTTTCGTCCCTTGCGTCCTGGCTGCCTCGAAGGTTTCGGCCGAAGAAATTAACGGAGAACCGTTTACGATTGCTCGACGTGTTATATATTTGCCTCCGACGACGATCCGCTTTCGTTTCCGGAGTAACACTTGCAACGGGGAGAAATTTCGTTTGGGATCGAAAAAGTTCAGGAAAACTTTGAAATAGGTTCCCGTTTGAAACGTGGATCGTAGAACTTTTTCGAAAAACGTTTTCTTACGTTAGCGAGAAGAGAAGAGGTAAATAATTGTTCTTGGAAGTGAAAGTTTCAGACGGAATAGAAGTATAAAGATGAAAATGATTCTATCGCACATTAAAAAAAAGCTCTCGGTATTTGTAGCGAAACTAACACTGAATATTACTGAATATGAATGGTACTTGAAGGTAAAAATGGGCTTTCAATTAAATTAACTTGTTTCCATGGAACTTTTGTTCTACAGATTCTCTTAAAATTTCTGTTCCATGAGAACATTTATTTTAAGTCATTTCACATGAAAAAAATTCCACAAAAACAAACATCTTTTTGTACGAAATAGATTTTGTACGAGTTCGAATAGAATTTTTTTGAAAAACGAAAAGAAATTTAATGTTAATTTCGATCCCTGTTTAGAGCACGAGTTCGTGAAATATATATAGTAATGCGAAATTCATACCGTGGAGATTAATATTAATTTCTTTATTTTGGTAAAAGTAAATTCATTTCATTTATTTTGATAATATTTTTCAACAAAGAAGTATTTTCGTGTCAACAATATCGAAAGCTTTCGTTCAAAATTTTAGGTACTATGGATTACGTTTCATTCGAAAATTTCGTTTGGAATTCATCAAATATATACGCTAGAAACTTTTCCAATTAACAACATCGCTTTTTTTAATTTTAATACATTATGTATCACTACATTGCACATCTGCATTGCTAAAATTGATGCTAAATACAAAATTACTTCGAAATTGATATTATAAATGTAAATAATGGTATTTGCACTGATGAAATTTTTGACCAAAGAAATTTCCGAAATAAAAAAAATTGCAAGCTTCTGTTTAAAGTTTTAAATTCTATGGATTACGTTCGATGCTTTTTATTCATGACGCGCGTTTTATATTGAAAAATTTTTGCAGCCGGGAAGCCGGGTTGGTCTTTTATTCAGGTACCGGGTATTGACTTCTGACTGTTGCATGTTTAATTGAAAATCGATTTAAAAAATGCGTCACTCTTTTGGTGAAATCGACGTCTTCTTTACATAAATATAAAAAGAAATGTATTTCCATTAGAAATAATCGATCAGAGAGAACTTTCCCCATAGTCGAAAAATTATTTTGTCGCGAAAGGTTTAATGAAACTCTTCAATGAATTAATTTAAAAGAAATTTAAATTCATCGTGAAATGCTTCCTTTTGATGGAGGGGAAAAGATTAACGAGAAAATACGCTTCGATTTCGTGCCTTTGTTTCTTTTTTTTCTTTTTTTTTTAAGGCGGAGAGAAATTATTATCTTTGCAATTCTGCGCGAAACGTGACGTACGTGTGTGTCGTACGATTAACGAAGAGACTCATTAAATCACCGAGGCGGGACGATGAAACACGCAGTTACAGTTATTAAGCTTTTCGTGATGGCAACGTCCTTTAATTACTCAAGTGCATAATTTTCCAGCTGTTTAACAATATCAAACAACAATTTTCCGAGTAACTTAATCTTCAGGGTTTTCACGCCCATTAGGTAGTTTCTTCATCGTGTATTACAATATGTCGCTCGTGTTATTATCGTGATCGAAATTGCCGTGATACCTGCACATTTGCTACGATCTTTCTTCCAAACGATTTAGTGTAAATTGTTACGCAATACTTTGTTTCACAGCAGATTACATTCTCGATTTTTACAAATTCCTGTTCTTCAAACGAGTAAATTATTAAAGATTTAATTTCATTGGATTATTAATTAACTGAGACAATCTTTTTAGAAGAACCAAGTACTAAATCAAAGTACTAAATCAACTTTATTAATTTAGCTATCAGTATTTTAATTTTTTAAACGAATAAATTATCAGAGCCAAGATGATATTTTTTTGAACTCATGCAATGTTGAATTGTACAAATTTCGCTGTTGAAAGTCACAATTTTTCAAATAAATAAATCAAATGATCGATTTCAGTTCTTCTCCATCTCCCAGAAACTTAAAAAATTTGCCATCGCAGGGGAAAATAAATTAAAAGTTCTCGATTATTCCACGCGGATTAATAAGTTCGTTTTCTTCTTCCTCTGCAAAACGAATGCAAGTAAACGTGCGAGTTGAACGCATTTTTAACTTTCGACTGAATTACGCTGTAACGTCAGACAATCGGAAACGAGCCTGCATGCGTTGTAACAGGCGCGAAATCGACATTGACGGACGTATCGTTCTTGACACGTGTCTCGCCGTACAACATTCGTCGGGTACAACATTCGTCGGATCGTCTCGAACGTGCGTTGACGCGATATCGCGACATATCGAAGTACAGTCGCGCGTAAACGACAGGGCGGGATCGATAAAACGACCTGGCTCGCTCTGCGTAGATCGTAGATTCCGTTGTTTGTCCACTGTCGAATAATTCACATTTAACGAACGGCAGCTACACCTGCGCGCGATGATGAAAATAGCCTGATTATGGACGTGGTAACAACGCGTCGCGTATCGACGATGCTGTCGAGAACTCTATCGACCGATAGAGTCGCCGGCGTCTGTGTGCTTGTGAATTTACTCTTGTAATTACAGCTAATTGCACCCTACCTCGAAACGCGCCTGCTTCTTTTTCTTCTTCTTTTTTTTCTCTTTCGCCTCTTTCTTTGGCAACGCGTTTCACGTTTCAATTCCTTGATATCACGCGACGCGGGATGGAAATTTCACGGCGGAGTCTCGTAAAGTTCACCGTTGGAATTTCATTAACGGAATTCGTTTTCCCTGTTGCAAAATTCTAATTATCCAGTCTTGCGCGCTGTCTACGATTTCTCTTGCTGGAAGAAATAAGAAGTAAGAGAACAGAGGCAAAAAGAAAGAAAGAAAGGTGAAGAAGTGGTAGAAAATAATATTGGAAGGGAAAGTATGAAAGAATGAAGGAAGAACGAGGCAAAGAACGGAAAAGCAAGAAAAGATGAAGAGAAAAAGGGGAGTAAGAGTATGAAATTTTGACCACAAATATACTTTCGTCGAATTTATAGAGAAACTAATTAAACGGTAGAATTGAATTGATTTAATGGCAGACGAAAGATATATTTAATTTCGTCTAACAATAAGTGCGTTTCGCGAACGAATGCGAAAGAAAGAGAATTATCTGTTTGTGCATTATGTTTAATTACTACTTCATTCCAGGTTCAAATAAAATTTTCATCCAGTTTGTCTTAATTTTTATACGCGTGCACGTATTGCATCTCCTTCAGAAGTTATTCCGAGTAACTTGAAATAAAATTCTATAATTCGTGACGCTAAATGTAACAAGTATGTATTATAAAACGTAACGAGAAAATAAATTCGTAATTTACAAATGCAACGATAATTAAATATGGATAATTTCTGAATATTTAATTTTAATATTCCACTATAGAATTTTATTAACTTTTGTGCAATTTCGTGCATTCTGCGAGCAAGAGAGTTAATAAAAACTGCACGACTGTACCCCAGTACGATTCGTCTCACTGAAAGACCCAAAAGCAACTGTTCTGACTTTTTTACCATAAAATTTTATTGATATGCAAACATTTGAGTCGATAGAAAACAAATTACAGGCGCGATCGCTCAGTACTAGACAACGCCACTCCTACTCGAGATCTACGCCACGCCCTCTCGCGAATCACGTGACCCAAATCAACCAATCGCTAATTTTCGTTGCATCAGCGTTGCACCTGAAGAGGCTCGATTTTCTAGGTTATCCCCGCTAAAATCAATTTTAGTGATAAAATCTTCAAAGAAACTCGATGAAAAAATGGAGCAAGATAAAAAATTTCACAGGATTGCAAATTTTTAGCACTCCTTACACGCAACAATGCTTCGGAAAAATTAGTTTGCTATTGAGAGAAAGTGTTAATAAACACTGTGATGGTTAGTAAGCTGTAATTTTCATATTAAATTTCTCTCTCGTGTCTGACTCATTTCTGCAATAAATTATCTAGAAATACAACGATAATTCCAGCGTCGGTGAAATGAAAAGTATCGCGCGAAAGCGACGTCAAACGAGACGCGTCCAATTTCTTGCTGAGCAATCGTTCCGCGAAGAAGAGACGTTGTTCGCTTGTTTCACCGATGTCATCCGTTTCGTCCGCCCATCTTCCGTTCAGCGGAAAGAAATTGCACGACAGCTCGACGACGACAGTGACTCGTTGTCAGAATTTGGCAGTTGTCGTTCTCCGGCTTCTTTCGCGCTGAGAATACTAAAGGAGAATACGATCTGAACGTTTTAATTGCACAATGGTTTGCTACGAGATACGAAACGCACATATTACGCAACGTAAAATTCTACCTTCGCCTGATTTTCCAATTAAAAATTCGTTCGCTGCTTCGTTTTCTCTTTATTATATTTATAACGACGTTACGTTATCTCACAGTTCCTCGCGAGAACGTTATATTTATCAAAGAGTGACCACGCGGCTGTGCAAAATACGGAATATTAACAACATACTTGTCCCGGTATCTAAAAGTCAAATTAACTATCTCCAGGATAAACTCTGCACGCGTATACTATGCATAAATTAAAATTATCGTGCTCACTCGCAGGATCGTAAAGTGCAAAATCACCGTAGAATCAGCTTCCAGGTAGCGAGAAAGGGGTCAGAGTCGCGTCGAGTCGAAATTAACAAATCATTAATAACAATTTCTAACTATACGTACGGTCAATTCTCTATTATTGACAACGTGTCTTGTTGACATTTTGCAATTAGCAGCGCCAGTGTCGCACGTTTCTCCGCGAGTCGACGACGGATAAATTTTTTCCACCGAGACGTGTTTCTGAACCGGCTGGTCAATTTGACAGGGCCGAGACGTGCCTGAGGCGATCGTCGCCCGACGTAAGTTCCCGCTGTCTTTAGCCTCTGTTTACAATTACTCAAGCCGCTCGTCACGTACGACGACAGGCTTGTACCGCCTTTAAGAGTTTGCACTGGATCCTGGCCGTATTTGCTCGTGCGGTATGAATCTCGCGACTCGGGTCGCCTCGCATTTTTCCGGTGAAAACAAGCTTGTCGAAAGCTTGTCGTTAAACAACCGAGAGACGATCGGATGTCGTTTGCTCGATGTCACGAGCACTTGTCTGAAAATGCTTGTCTTCTTATTTCTCGAGGAACACTTCTCCCTTTCTGCGTATATACCTGTCTGTTCTTTTTTTTTCTCTTCTTTCTCTTCTTCATCTTGGGTTTCCTCGTTTGTTAGCAACGATGTATTTCGGTCTAGTTTTTAGTTCAGTTAGCTTGTCGGTGTTCAACTTTGTTGGACTTTAGTTAGAGAGCCAGCAGTGATTCGTTAGAATACAAACGCTCCAATTTCCTTAAATTTCACAAAATTGTGAAACTTGGCAACATCAAAGTACAGAATTTCAATTGTTTGATTGCGTTGGAACTTTAGTGATTGAAGATAATTGCGAATCCCAAGAATTTTCATTCGTGTTACGTTATTATCATTGATTGTTATTTATTATTATTTGGTTATTATCATTATCATGTTACAAAGTAGTAATATTAAAATGTAGAATACTGGAATTTTAACGATACGAGATAATTATTATTCATTATTATTTATCGTTACTATATATTATTATTGTATCGTTATTATATTACCAAGTAACAATATAGAAATATAGAAATTCAACTATTCGATTATGTTGGACCTTTAATGATATACGAGTCAGGAATTTCCATTCGCTTTGCATTATTATTATTTATTATTTATTCTTACGTTACCATTGCACTACTATCGTATTATAAAGTAGAATTTGATAATACGAATCGACGGAGCAGAATTAGCGGAGAATCCTCGAAATTTCTTTCGAAAGAGAGAAAACTCATGGCGGTTTATCCGAGTAACACCTTGTCTCGTCCGGCATAAAAATTTCTAAACGTGTTTGCGCGTTTCGAGAAAACAATGGAAAGAAACGATCAATTCGACTTTCGCGAGTAAGTGGAATTGGTAATTAAAAGGTTCATGATTCCGAAAGGCGACGACGGCCAGTTTCTAATTAGAATGCCATGGACTTTCGACCGTGACCGTGTCGAAAGCCTGCAAACTCAGTTTTGTAGAAAATCACGGAGTTTCGTCGCGAATCGCCTGATTTCTAATCAGAATGCACGTGGTCTCTGATATCGCGGTCGTCAGCCGGTTATCAAGTCTGTATGCTTCGGATTAAAGGAAAGTTGGGACGTTGTCAACGTCGCACTTGGCAAGGATGGTTTTGAATATTCATCGTTTTATTTCGCCAACGAATATTTGGACACGATTTCTCTCTTTCGACGTACGCTTCATGCTAATTTCAACGTCTAACAGTGGAAGCGGCATACAGGAAATTACAGGAGGGCTCGCGAACGTGTTCGAATATCTTTCGACGTATTTTATATTTGTGCATTTCGAAATTTCAATAGTAGTTATAATATATTACTAATACCTAGTAAATCGTGGTTACATTGGTGGAATTTTTTACGATTCTGTAAGTGGGACTTTAATTGAAAAATTGAAATAACACTTTACATTTGTGAGGAATATATAGAATTTTAGTGACAGTTAACAATTGACGATTTTGTTATGAAATACACGGTGCAATTTAAATATTACATCATCGGCGACAAGTACTGAATATTAAAAATCAAATGTCCAAAGATCATCGTTCAGATTTGAACAGTTCACACACAGAGATCATAAACAGTTAATTGTCCATTACGTTAATAAGTTTCGACATAATTGCTATTTTTAAAATTTATTACACATTAAAAATTACTATTCGTGCTTTATATAAATTTTACTAAATATACACTTATATACTTTCAGATTGGATTCGAATTATAATATCGGTCACGTGTCATAATACCAATTAAATTCCAAAATATTTTATTTCATAGCTAATACTCAGTGAAATCTTTATTTCGTTCACTTTCATTTGGTTTTCCTCGGTGTAATGTATCTCCATCGGTGTCTTTCCGGGTTTGGTATGTAACTGGGACTGCGGCTGGCTTTACCTTTTTCGTAGATGAGATTATCCGAGGCTTTTCGAAAGACGAATGTCGAGTGATCCGGACTCGCGTAAACCGTTTTCGAACAGACTGCATCGCGACCTGATGCCAATCGATGTGGCTGCAGGTGCGTCGGAAGACGTCTCTTTCGAAGGGGGCAACTTCTCACTGCTCGAATCACGTACACGTGCTTCGTCTGCGTCGATTTGTTCGCCTGACGTTGTCGATCGGTCGTCAACACTCTGGAGAATACGAATAATGTGAATAATCAAGCGTTAAACAATGCGCCTGGAATTGTAAAATTAGAGTGTGGAAATTTTCATAATTTTATCACTGAAAGTGATTTTAGCGGGGGTAACCTAGAAAATCGGGCCTCTTCAGGTGCAACGCTGATGCAACGAAAATTAGCGATTGGTTGATTTGGGTCACGTGATTCTCGAGAGGGCGTGGGGTTTATATATGTATATCAATTGAACAAAAAATTATATATGATATACTATGACACTAATATTATACACGATATATATAGTATCGTATTATGTCATATATATACATGTACTGTCTCATAAGGAAGTTTCTCGTACGGAAAATTTCGCAATCCAGCCAATTTTTCACCAAACAGAAGAAGGAGATGGGAATCACGTTAACGCGAGAACGCATAAAGCGTAGAAAATTTGTCAGAGTGCCGGGTGTGTCGGCGAGGGCGTGTCGGGGAAGTCGTTGAATAATGAAAGCAGCGCGCCTCGCGGATCGGAACGATGTTTCCTCTGTTTTCTCCGCCAGCGACATCAAACTCGCGCTTGCATACGAGCGCGCAATTTGAAGCTTCTCTGGGCGGTGACGCGAGTTTGACAAATTCCAACGTGCCGTTAAATAATTCGTCGAGAACAACGCGTATACCTCTTCGGCGCGATCGATCGTTCCGCCTCGGCGTCCCTCAGGCAAGAGGCGTTGACTTTTCTTTCCAGCCGAATATCCGAGTCCACGTTGCAGCACGTGCTCGTCGTCGTCTCGTCGATCTCGACGCGTTTACGCAGGCTTTCCTCCAGCTCCGTCAAATCTCGGGAAAACGTGTGGCCTTCGCCGCCGAACGGATCTGTTCTGAAACAATTGCGCGTGTCTATCGGACAGTGGAGGCTCAAACACCACGTTCGAACTGCAAAAATACACATAGGCTAGGTGAAACTTTTCGCGCGTGTCTCTACGTGAAATTTCACTTATACATTCCCTTTTTTACTCTCGAATTTTTGACTTACAAAAGAAATTAGTTACAGGACACGGTGGAGATTTCTCTTTTTAACGCTAGAACTGCCAAAAATGGTCAAAATGACCAATTTATATTAATTTTGCCATGGAAATTTTATATATTTACGACGGTGTATTTTTAGACACCCGAGTGATTTTTAACAAAATATATCAATAGAAGCTTTATTGTATAGAGTGGGCCAAAAGTTTCTTCTCTTCTTTTTCTTTTCAATATAACATCAAAATATAAGAGAAGAATAATTTTATTAATTTTAAATTAAATTTGAGTTCAAACATGAATTTAAATTAGTGTACTTTAATCTGTAAAAAGGAAAAATTGAAAAAATATATGATAAAATATATTATATTATCACTGAAAGTGATTTTAGCCGGGATCCAGAAAATCAGGCCTCTTCAGATGCAACGCTGATGCAACGAAAATTAGCGATTGGTTGATTTGGGTCACGTGATTCGCGAGGGGGCGTGGGGTAGACCTCGAGTAGGAGTGGCGTTGTTTGGTACTGAGCGATCGCGCCTGTAATTTGTTTTGTATCGATTCAAATGTTTGCATATCAATAAAAATTTATGGCAAAAAGTTCAGTCATCTTCATTTCCTAGTCGAAACAGTTGCTTCTGGGCCCTTCAGTGAGACGAATCGTACTGGAATACAAGTCATGCAGTTTTTATTTTAGTTGTCGATAGTTCTAGCGTTAAATAATCCGAAATTTTTTAAGTATTTTCTGGGAATACGTTTGAATACGTTACAATCATACTCTAACAATATCTGTTCGAATACTTTCGTAAGGTCGAGTTCCTCGAACAATTTATTTCTAAGATGCTCTCGAAAGGATTTTTGCAGTCCGGTTACCACGCAATGTCGTTACGACACCGATCCAAAGGAACAAAACGAGCAAACGATACCTGCTTCCGTCGTTGTGTCTTTTTCTCGCAAGCACGCTCTCCGTGTCAGAGTGAGCTCTCTTCAGCATTGTCTGTTCCCTCTTCCGATACCTGTTCAGCTCCATGATTATCATACGTCGAATGATCCTGTTTAATTCCTCCTCCTCCTTGCCATAACTCGTAGTGCGTCTGTTTTTCATAAGAAACTTTCACAAATAGGTGAACGCGTTGTGACGCGTGTGATTGCAACATACGGGGCAAGAGGGGACGAACGAGAGCGCAGTGTTCTTAGAAATTTAATGGCAGAGGTCGACGACACTCGCACAATTAGCTTTTCCCTTTCGAGAAAACGCAGGGTCACTGAATCACTACCCGATCGGAATCAATCCGACGGACTAGAAAGCGTTAAATAATACACGAGGACGGGGAGTGGCAATGGCTGTCGCATGTTCGTGACAGTTCCGGATTAAATCATCGAAAGGTTCGAACTGAAGTTACAATCCAATCGTACGTGAAGGTGCCGCGCGACAGCAGAAGTTAGAGATCCTTATTTTACGCGCGATACACGTGTAACGAACGAATTACGGACTTTTAATGCTATTCGTTCTGTCGTGTTAAAATTTGAAGTTAATGAAATGTCACAAGATTTAAATAATCGATAACGCAGCGTTCTAATTAAAATTAACAACTTTCTCGATTGACGGAACGTGTTCACATATGTTTGAGTATAACCGCGTATCACGACTCGACGGCTCGTTGGAAATAAAGAAGTCCCGAGCTCGATTAAAATTACACGGTTCGATGTAAATCGACAAATGTACATATACGTACGATACATGTGATATAAAATGGATTATATAAAAATCATTTAATGATATTTAATACACACGATTCACGTGTTATATATAATAAGAACATGAATTTTTGGTTAAGTGTCATTTCAGTGCACATTCAGAACCAGGATCTCCACAATAAACATATTTTGACTTTTAAGTATGTTTTCAAATTGATTCTAAGTTTCGTCAATATAATTCCAAGTCTGATTGCTGGAATAACAAGTTCTTTCACAAGATCGACTTCTTCAAACAAGTTCATTCATCTGCAAACTACTTCCATCCGAAAAGACCAAAAGTTTCGATCGAAATTTCTGCAATTCGATCGCCACAGAATATCCGACAAATCTAGCAAAAGCAACTTAATCAACTTACGATCTCGTCAGGAAAATCGTTGACTCGACTCCGCCGCTATTTCGCGTTGAATCCTTCTCCGGAGACAGTCCAACGTCCTTCTTTGTCTCTTCGCGTCGAGATCGCGTCGCGAGTCCTCCTCCCGTCGAATTCGCCCGAATTTTTGAGACCGTTCCAAAACTCTCGTCCATCTGCGTTTCCCTCGAAACCGAAGACTCCTCGAGCGTATCAGCCACGCTCGAAGGATTTCGACTCTCTTCCCGATCCACCACCGCGCGTTTCTCTTTCGACGCGAGGTCTTCCATCTCGACGAAACGTCCCGTCGAATTTTTCACAGCGCTCCCCTGAAAAATTGAGATCAGAAACGTCTCCGGCGATGGTTCCTCGGCTTTCATTTCGAAATTCCCCGTTTCCCGCGAACTCTACGCCGTCTTTTTCAATCTCTAAATGCGCCTCGAATTCGCGCGACGCTCGAGCCTCGTTTTCACGAGCGAGCGTGTCTTTCCACTCGTGAGTGCGCGGGAACCCTCTTTATCACGGCGTCGTCGGTGAATTTCTCCTCGGACCAATCCATAAATTTCGTCGGACACGACGCGCCGGCTTCTCGGAACGTCGTGTCGTATCTCAGAATCGTTTCTTTCGCCTCGTTCGAAAACGATACGACGTCTTCCGATTCGTCTGCGTTCACTTTCGTCGCGATGTCGAAAGTTTCGTTCGGGCGCTCGTTCATTTCGTCGTCAACGTTTGTCTCAGGTTTGGCGATTTTTATTGGCAATGATCATTCACGCTTCTCCGAGCGTTCGAGGTGAGTTTTTGTTTTATTGTTGAAGAGATACGTGCGAATGTTGCTTGAGAACGCGAAGCAACGTCTCCACACGCTGAAAGCAGATCTTTGAAAAAGTTACGCTATAATATTTTTATTACAATTAACTGTCTTTCAAAGTAATGAAGAAAAGGTTAGTTGTCTTTTAAAATAATAAAAAAAAAAAAAAAAGAAAAACGAGCACATTGGATATTGTACGTATAATATTTAAGAGTCGAATTTATTCTTTTCACGTCAGTACAGAAGTAAATGTACGTAAATATTCGATCTCGTGACATTTGGAAACTGTGTGATTCATTTTCATCAGAACTTCAATTAAATAAAGTAACCGTAGACAAACATTTGATATTTAAGTCGAAGTCAAGTTTTCGAGAAGAGGAGAGTGCTCGGAATCATGGAATTCCTGAGAACCATTGCCTTTTAAATTAATTAAAAAAAAGAGAAGCATCTCGCAACTTCTAAAAATGAACTTTCTACGAAGTTTCTAATCTAGTGAAAATGGAGATAGATAAAAATATTCTCCATGCGTATCTATACAGAGACCATTAATCTATCGAAAGCAGCGTTCGGTTAGATCAATCAAAAAGAAGAAAAAAAAAGGAGACAATCCAGTGATAGTCTCGTTGCACTATCCAAAGACCATTCAATCCAATATCCACCATCCATCAAAACCAGCGTTCGCTTAAAACAATCAAAGAGAGAGAGATAGAGAGAGAAAAAAAAGAAAGATTCAACAATCCTCTCGTTACGCTATCCAAAGATCATTCGATCCAATCTTACCGATACCAACGATTGAAAACAAAAAAGAGGAGAAACACGTGTATCCAATCGTATAATTAAAAACCATCGGATCAGAAGACAGATCGTTCAGCAAAAGTCACCGATTCGCCCGTCGGATTCGCCGACAAAGCGATAACTCGCGGACGATGCGTGGATATCCGCCGTACGTCGAGAGCGAAAGTCAACGTCGAACTCGGGAAATTGAATCGAATCGATCAACCGTTTGCGATTATTCGATTTGACGGACCGCGATTTAATTACTCTCTCTCTCTCTCTTTTTTTACCACGGTTGCGAAAGTAACGGCAACGGATTTCGCGTACGAAAATTCATTGGGAGACGGCCGGAGGGCGGCCATGGGGGAAGAGAGGGAGGGCGCAGTCGGTGCGATACAATCAATTAAATTCAATTACGAGGTAGCCGCGCGTACGGACAAGCTTACAGGACGAAATCGGCGTAATTACGCTCGTCCTCGGCAGGTGGGCCGGAAATTGATTTGCCACGAGCCGCGGGACGCTGCCCGCGTTCGATTTTTCTCGACCGGTGCTGTTTCTTGACAGCAGCCTCGAAACGCGAAGAAGGTTCCACGCGAGAACCGCGAGCAAACTGACGCGGATCAATGTGCTCACTTCTCCCGGGGCACTTGACATTTGCACGCATCATAGAAGATCATCGCGATCACGATCGCGAGAGTTCGTCCATGTTGATCCTTGGTTGTAGGCTTCGTTTTCTTTCTCTTTCTCTTTAGATAGATACGCGTAATTTTTCTCACTGGAGGATTTAGGTTATCCAGGAAAGGGGGGAGATCCGAATTTTGCGAACGTGACCGACGATTTGCTACTGTTTTCGCTTGTTTGTCCCGTGACGTTTCGATTTAGGTACGCGCGAAGTTGTCGTTAATTTCGACTTTTCCCGATCGTTCGGTATTTTACCACTTTTGGCAAATGCAACAACCTGAATGTGTACAAGTACGAGATCGTTTCAAGAATTTCGAGATCCTTGAAATTCCGTCACTGGAATTACCAATGATGAAACTGTGAGATTTACATCAGTGAAAACCGAGTGCAAGGAACAGGGAGAAGTTTTCACTGCGTCACGGAACACAAACTTTTATTAACATGTTTTACGAAAAATTATTCAAATCTATAAAAATATATTCTAACGATTCTACAAAATTTCTATGAAGAATTAAAAATTGTCATTCTGACTATATTAATAGTTCTAGTTAAATAGTTCTGGTTCAATATGGTCTCCTCAAGTTAAGAATAAATATCTATCTTTCGATACAAAAAAATTATCTTTACAATTTTTCATCAATTTAAGGATCAAAGTCGTAATATTGAAATTGATATAATAATAATAATAATATTACAAATATTTTTGTAATTAATTATATTTTACTGGAACTCTGTAGTTTTCGTTTTAGAAACAAACATAAATCGCCACTTGAATTGAAAGATCTATGAAAGTTTATCAATTATTCGAAACCACATTTAAATTGTATAAATCTACCTCATATTATGATAACTGTACTATAATTACTATAGTACTAAAACCATGAATTATAAACTGTAAATCGCTTATGGCGAAGTCGATGAAACTTTAAACAAAATCAAATGAAATGAAGGACGCACTCCAAACTTTCGAGCGGGATTGTAAATGCCCATAGTTTGGAATTAATTTCCAAACCGAACCATTGCAAACGCACTTTCGGCGCGAATATATTTTTTCGACGAGTGCGCACGCGTGCACCGAGAAAGACGAATTCCGAACGCGTTCGATAAATCGTGAGATAAAATTTTATGCAAACGGTGTCTCGCCTCAGATATTAAACGAGCGAGTCTTTGGAATTGCAAATCGCGCGCGACGATTAATATGTATGGCACCGTGGAATTTAATATGTCGTGTCCCGATGATTTTACGGCAGATACGATCGGATCGTGACCAACCTGATCCATTGCCGGCAACCGCGACGTATTAATGGGCTCAATGTTAAAAGTCTCGAGGTCATGAACTTGCATCGTTCTCTCTGCTAACGCTAGAACTGACCAACTTATCGAAGGATAAGATTCTCATTAAAGTAAAAAGAAAAAAATAAAATAGGAAACTTTACAATAGATTATAAATTTTAAATCTCTGAAAATACACCGTCTTACGTGACAGTCTCTTACTCGCATGAAATTATATTTTACATAATTTCAATGGAGATCCGAGAAAGTTGAATAAAACCTGTCGCATAACCATTTCAACCACTTCGATATTTTTCCTCAATTATTTTGAAGGTAACAATAATTTATTCCAATAAACGGGAAAGATCTCTTGTCGTGCAAGGGGGAAAAAAGAGAAAGTGACGAGAGCAAGCGTCAAGGTGAAAACGAAGACACGTATATGAAAAAGGAAAAGGAACAAGGAAAACGAGATCGAGGACAGTGTTACAATGCAGAGACAAAAATACGATGAAATTACGACGAAATAAAATTACGGTGACAGGTAATGAGATAAGATAGTAGAATAAATAATAAATAATAAATGTAGCAGTTGGAGTAACAGACGAAGACTTAATGAAGATGGAAACATCAGATTGGTAAAATTAGATTGGTAAAATAAATACAATAAGTATATAAATGCAATAAAGTGTGATAGGGAATAAGGGGGATAAATTATGCTGATCAGGGCTTTATACGTCTCTCTTTTCAAGCAATAAATTCGGTTAATTTCATTGTAATGCACAGGTATTAGTGTTACGTACGATTGTGTTAGTGTGATTAAATAGGAATACGGGAATAAAAACAGGAAACCTGGAATGGAGTGGTACGGGGCATGAAAATTAATTAAGCTGAGAACCTGAGGGCATAGTCAACAACATCCATTTATGACTTTGAACAGAAAGGTAGCTCCGTGTTCTCACGTCTGGTTGCAAGTAAATGCGGAGTGTATGTATAGATCGAAAGGGAACCTCTTGACAAATTAAAATTAAAACATTCATCTACAATACTACCAAAAAGATAAATCTACATTTATATTATCTATCAGCAATCTCAGCCACAATCTCCTGTTTCATTACCCGAAAGAGTTAAACAAAGCATTCCAGTGTCGACATTTAACGTCACGTTGGACGTTTCAAACACGTTTCGAAAAAATAATGTATCCATCGGCGAAGGTTGAAAGCGAGTGGATCCGCAACGTGTTTAATATCGCGTTTGTTCATCGATCAAACGTCGTCGTTCCTTCTCTCGCGGGCCGAGAATCCTCTGAATGAAACCTGGTGACCAGCGTTCGAGCACTGGTTTTTCACCCGCTTCCCATCCACGAGTGGCGTGTATCGAGTATCCGGCGCACCCTTTAATTCGCACGCATCGCACGTATATACGGGACGTTGACGATACGAGGATGCTGTTGAACGTCAAACGCATGCCCAAGCTGCGAGGACTCTCTAATGGAGTGTCCTGCCGGGTCGAGTGGCTCCGTTGCATATCATTTACCTTTACGAGCAAACGCGGGCTACACACTTGGCATAACGTCGATGCTTTTAACCACGTGATCCTGACGGGCCGGTTACTCCGAGGTAGGTACGCCAGGTTCCGAGGAATCCCACCCTGGGACGCAACGCGGCTCGTAAGTCACCGCTTAATGCCACGTTCATCCCCGCGGGATCCTCCATAAATAAAGTCCCCGACGATTTTATGCTCCGTTGCCAGTCGATCTCGCTGTCATTCGACTCGGCCAGATTTACGCTCGTAACATTACCAGACTGTCGATAGCTTTGGTAGTGCCATTCTTCAACGAGCTCTTCAATGCCCACGTTGCGAGCGTCTTTGATTAGACTGAGGATATTTACAGAAGAAACGGTATAACAAGAACTTTGGATTTTGAACGTCGTGTATATATTTTTGCAGATTGCGGACATATTCCGTGTATCCTTTCGCAATCTTAAGTACCATCTGATTGCTTGGTAAAAAATTGAAAGAAAGTTCAGTCGATGAAATTGGAACTGACAGTTTTTACGGGAGATGAAACAAGATTATTATCATTATTATTATTAATGGTATTAATATTTGGAAAATTATTTAAGAAATACTCGTAGCGAAACAGAGACTTGTTTGAGGTATTGAATATTGTCGCAAGAACTGCGGATTTTGGTGTATTATATTTTTGCAGATTGTGTACACAACACACAACTGGTCGACGAAACGAAAATTCAAAGGAACTCGATTCATTCGATGAAACTGAAACTGAAGATTTCCGTGGGAGATAGAGAAAACAATAGTTAAAAATTTGTTGAAAAATTGGTGATGTTAGTGAGCAATCGAAAATTTGTCTTTGTATGAAAGTGAAGTTACTCTCGCGTCCGAAAATTTTTATCACACTCAGATCGGGATCGAGTCACGCGGTGCTTTCCCTCTGGACGATGACGTATCTGGGAAACTTGGTGAAAGTCACGCCTAATTTGAGGTTTGAGGATCTTTGACGTTGTCGTAAGAAAAGTTAAATTAAATAAGTCTATTTATGTAACGTCGCTCATAACTGTCGTCGTAATAGGTCAACAGTAGCTTGAAATATTCTCTTCAGGTAGAATCACGCTTTCCACGGAGCGACAGGCCGCGTAGATTGTTTATAATGCAAATAGAAATCGCGTGGCTGCCGTAACGAAGTCGAGTCGAGTACGATTACGGCGAGCGACCACTCATTAAGTGACACTTAAAAATTGAAAATATCAAAACGGTATTATTAACAACGAGGCAGACAGACGAGTCTGCAGGATCAAATCAAACACGGTTTTGAAGCCAGTACAGACGACCGTGTATTTTCTCGAGTGCTTTCATGCTCCACTTAACAACATCCTTTTACCCTAACGTCGAAAAGGTCGCTGCTTACGTAAGCTCCTTACGTCGAGGCTTCTGTAAGCTCCTGCTGGTTTCCACTCGGAGAAGAAGCATTATTGTTTCGAACTGGACGACGAGCGATTTCAAGATGACCAAGGAAAAGATGATGGCGCAACGAACGTCCATTTGATACGTACCGCTTCAACTTCGATAAATTTTATGTTTGTACGAGTCGAGAAACCAGTTTGGGTGTCGTCTCGTTGACCCTGGCCATTGCACAATGGACCGCCCAAATATGGCTTGAGACCAAGCGGAAAACTACGGATTTTGATTGCTGAACGAAGCTTGTTTATCGACCAGTGCGTGTGTATGTGTGTAACGTGATTCATCTAATTTCTTACGATCCAATACGATCTATCTGAGCGATTGAGTGATTTGTCGGTCATTTTCGTGTATAATTTATCTCTCGTGGTTACTCAAAGAGAGTCTTAACAGACATTAGATTAGGACACAAATTTTATGATAAAATTCACGAGAGCTCTCGCATCACTCGTGTCTTCATAAAGTATAGAGTGGACACTGAAAAGCTGAAGAGATTGAAAAATTCATGAAAAAAAATTTTAATTAATAAAAATTCACACAATACTGGAAAAAGTCCATTAATTATATTTCCAAATGAAATAATAAAAAATTGAAGAAACATGGTTTGTAAAAGTTAAATTTCTGTTTTATATCATTCAGTCTTGTAAAAATATAGAGAATGAATAATTCGGTCGCCGATTCTCATATCAATCCAACGACAAAGTGCCGGACAAAATAAATACTTCGACAAAAAACTTGTGTCTTTCTTCCAACAGATTTTATAATACTCGGTCTACAACTGACGGATTAATCGTCTCTACGAAACTCCGTGTAGAACATCTGTAGAACCGAGGGATTCTCTGACTCTAGGTCGACTGCAAGAGTCTGACTCTAATCTACTGTATTCTGTCCTTCCAGAACG
This sequence comes from Melipona bicolor, assembly GCA_030673865.1. NCBI lineage: Eukaryota > Metazoa > Arthropoda > Insecta > Hymenoptera > Apidae > Melipona > Melipona bicolor. Next base: position 4,485,651 of record JAHYIQ010000016.1, on the reverse strand, counting down.
ATTGACTTTTTCAAGTTCCCTTTTGCATTTCTCTCAAAATGCACTTCTTTCTGGAAGAAGGAGGCAAGTCACGCGTTCAATGTTAAGAGCTCGTCGCCGTCACATCGTACTTGAGATCGAGCGAAGGTGATGCTGTTGAAAACGAATTGGAAAAGAACTGTAGCATAGCTTTCTCTGATTCTGTCACAAACTTGTCCATTCGGCTATTGTGAAACACGATAACTGTTCCTTCGCTTCAACTCTTCATGATAAGACTACGATCGTTCTTCGTCATCTTCCTACTGATTGTACCGAGGGACACGAGAAGAAGAAGGTACCACGAAACGAGGAACAATACATGAACCAAACGACCGACGAGGGAAAAGCGTTCTTCGAGTGACGACATTTTCTCAGAATGGTTCCCTCAGCTGGTCAAAAACCTGGCGTGAAAGAAAGAAAGAAGGGAAGAGGCGCGCAACAGCGTATTTCTGCTGTTTCGTGGCCCTCTTAGGAGCTTTTAGCGGGTGGTACGAAAAGTTTCATGCATACGAATGTGCGAGAAACTTTGGATGCACGGCGATTTCACGACGGGAATTAATGGCAGACAGAGGGAAAAAGAGAAAGAGAGAATTGAAATAAATGGAAGAACAAGGAAAGAAGTTGAACTAGTATCGTAATATAATATATAATATTATCACCAAGTATTATCTCTTTTACTATTCGCTCTCTGTCGTTCGATAAAGTGTTAACAAAAATATACACGGAACGCGGAAGGATGGTAGAAAGTTGCTACGAAGTTTCGTTCGACGAAACTTATAATTGGCAGATATCACGACTTCCAGTACAAACGTTGGAGCGAATCAATCTTCCTTCAACTACCTTCGGTGCAAACTTCGACGCAAGTCGAAGTAAAGGTACAGCTGTGACGAAAAACAGCGCGACGAGAGAAAAAGGAAGGGAGCAAAGGAACCACGCAACTCGACAAACAACTAACCTAACGAATCCCTGTCTTAGACGCTGATCCAGTGGAAATTACTAAATCTGGAAAGAACAGTAGCGAGAATTGTCTTGTATAAAAAAAAAAAAATAAAAAAAAAAAATAAAACGAAGTAAAGCGAAACGAAGTAAAAAAAAACATAAAAAAAACACACAAATTATCGGCCTGATTACGAGAGCAACGTGATTTCTGTCTTGCAGGCGGCGCGGAGACAGACGCGGTACAGGCGATCTTGGCCAGATACCTTCAGAGGCGTCTTCAGGGCTCGCAGCTGTCGACGCCGCCTCCGCCGGCTGTCCTCTTCAGTAGTAATAACCAGGCCAGAGCGAGGCAAGCGCAGAGGGCCACTAGCAATACGTTGCCGAGGAATGTCAGCGAGAAAGAGGGGAGGGAGCGCGTGGAGGATTACGAGGATTACGAGGACGACCTTGAGAGCTTCGAGGACAGTGAGAGGAGCAGGACCAGATTCGATCTCTTCGCCGGTAAATCCTTCAACCTCGCTCATATTTCGTCTTCCGCGTCGGTCCACGTATCTCGATCGTGTCTTTTGTCGTTTTCGATCTCCAAACAAACTATTGCCTTGGCTTTTTGCTGATGGAGAGTAATTGAAAAAGTTTGTCGACGTTTATCGCGTCTCGATGATAAATCGGTAAATTTGAAGGAAGGAATTTTATTCCGATGATTTGAATTGGTAATTCTTTTGGGAGTGGTAAAAGTGCCTCTGGCAAAATTGGAGATTTGTTCAATTACGTGTAAATCTCATCGTCGCTGTTTTATTTATTTAGACCGCGGATTTTGATATTTACCAACTCCTGTCCTTGTTTTCAATCGAAAATTCTCTCATCCAGTAAATTCTATAAAAACTTGTACTTTGAACACGTTTGATATGGTATGAGCAAATTCCCCATAATCTTGAACTTTAAAATTTCCAATAAAAACCTACAGTCTGTTAATAAACTACAATCATTTCTCTGTAGTATATAGTTAGTTGTAGTGTTAATAATTTACAGAGAATACACGGAAAATAAGAGCTGAAAGTCGAAAGGAAGGTTTTCTGTGTATTTCGTAGCATTTAGTTGAAGGGGCATAACCACATTAGCACTTGAATGAGAAGAAACTCGGTTTGCACGTGAACGTGGAACCTCGAATAGAAAGTCAGTAGTCGGTGCTCGTGGAGAATAACGTGCAGTAAAATGGTCGTTAGAGAGCTTTTAGTTTTTCGCGACCTAAATTTCTGCTAATTGTCTGCGTTAACAGAGATCCATTAGCGGATCAATACCTGCAAGAAACCCCGAAAGAGACTGGCCCCCAAATTTTTCATTTTCTGTAGAAACACACATTTATAAATGTTCGTAATCAGCAGAATTTTATTTCTTTGTTCAAACTTCTTATTAATTCAACTGTTAACCGATAACAATTAATGCAAATTAATCGTACAATTACTACGATAATCAGATTGATATTCATGAAAAATATTCACTCATCCAAAATATTCACACAAAGCATCTAAAGATGAAACTCTCGTGTAATTCTTAGGAGATGAAACATTTCCACGAAAATTCACAATTTAATGATTTCACATCAACTACACATTTTCGTGCTTTCACTGTCAGTGTGAAAGTGCAGAAATCCCCAGAAAAATGCACAAAGTACCAAAAGTGGGGAGTATACATATTTATTAGATGAAACAAATTTCTCTTTAGCTACGTGCATTCAGAAACATTTAAATTTTTGAACATCAGTGTCAGTTCAAGGTCGTGTTCTTTATATACTTGAATGTATTTTTTTATCAACTACACGACACAATAAAATATATATATATAGTTGTATGAAAAAGGAAAGATCCTTGAAATAACCTTGAAAACTCAGAAAAAGAATGACTTTGCCAGTTTCACATTGGCCTTTCGATCGGTCTTTTTATCGATTATAGATTGGCCTTGCCATTCGTTGTTAGGCGAAAAATATTTTTTGCAAGTGGAAGAGATGTTTAGGTGACCTCGCTTAAATGGATCACACTGTGTAAAGACGCGTAGAAATCACTCGTGAGAGAGACGATCGTGCAATTCGTGCTTCTCAACCTTCTCTGTTATCCGTCTACGAGTTCCCGTCGATAAATGCCAACCTTGCCACGTTGCTTGGAGTGCGGATTCATTCACGGATCCCTGTGCGCCAAGTTTCCCTGCACGGGCGCGTGATTACTCTTCTGCAATTACCACGGTCTAATCCGGTTATCCCGTTATTTAGCCAGCCATTCGTGTTATTACACGTAAAATACAAGGACGGACGGATTATCGGACGAGTGGCGGCGCGGCCGTGCAGCACGGATAATCAAATAAAACGACGGCTAATCGGACAATCGAAGATAACGCGGTCGGTATCGATCCAACGACGCAGACACCGCCGCTGTTAATAATCACGATGTTAGTAGCCAGTAGGCCTGTTACTAGCCTGCCGAATAACTCTTTCGGCATGACCTATCGCTTTCGTTTCAAACGACTCGGGACTCATCTATATTCGTTTGTTCTATTCCGGAAACGGGCTTATTCGATTGAAACAAAACTGGCTTGTCCATTTGCATCGGTAGAAAGAAATTTTGACTACTGAAAACGGGGACTTTGAAAAGAATGTCGACCGTGGCCAAACACAGTTTCACGAACGATCGAATTTTATCACTGAAAGTGATTTTAGCGGGGGTAACCCAGAAAATCGGGCCTCTTTAGGTGCAACGCTGATGCAACGAAAATTAGCTATTGGTTGATTCGGGTCACGTGATTCGTAAGGGGGGCGTGGGGTAGACCTCGAGTAGGAGTGGCGTTGTCTGGTACTGAGCGATTGTGCATCCTTTTAACCTTTTTAGTATTTGTAAAAAAAGAAACTTTCCGTTTCTTTTTCAAGTGAAAAGTTTCTTAAGTCACATTGACGGGTTCGGTGTTCAATTATTTTTAGAAGAAACAGTTTTCTTTTTTCAATTCTTGTGTTCGAAGGTGAAATATATTAGATATATATCATTTCTAATATTCAATTGATTTATTATACGCGTACGTACTTTCTTTTTTCTCTTCTTCGCGATTGCTTTTTCTTATCGCGTAAAAAAGAAGAGAAAAAATTATTCTTATGGGACAGAAAAATTTTCTACAATGAATTCATTCCATGTCACTTCTGTTGGTTTGTTGTACATGCACGTACTTTCTTTTCTCTCCTCTTTATGGTTGCTTTTTAAAATTATTCTTATCGGACGTGAACATTTTTTGCAGAGAGGAAGCGAGATGTTCGCTGTCCACCGTCTCGAAATTACTCACTTGCTGCAACATAACACGTGGATAAGTATAGAGAAGAGCGTACGACGTCGCGCGTTTCTGTCTCGAAATACTTTAGGTCGTGCGATCGTTGAAACACGTCCGTTTGTTCTGTTAGTTGCACACGCTTCGGATATGACGTGTCGTCTCGATGCACTCGTCCGTCACGGGTTTGTTCTTCGCCTCGCGACGTATCCGTGTTGCGAGCAGATCGGATTTTCCGTCGCATCACGATCTCGATTCGCACACGGATTGAACTTCTACCTCGCGAATCTCACGAATTTCCAAAGTGAGCAGTGTTTGAAATTCGAGACAGCGAGATATGGTTGTATGAATTAAACTTTATGTTTTCGATCTGTAATATGATATCCAAAACATTCCACTGAATAATTTGCTTAATAGTATCAAGCTTCAACTGGTTATTAGAAATTTAGGATTAAATCACTCCACTTGCAAAGTGAAATGAAATCTATCATAAATTACATAAATCGAAGATACTTTAGTCAAAAATAGGTAACTCAAAAAAAAAAAGACTTTGTTGCGGGGGATGTAAATTAAATCCAGCATGATCTGTCATAAATTAGACAACTTTTTGATAATTAAATATATATTCTACGATATACAAAATACGTTCTCTCTCAAATATATCTAGGATTTTGTTTCTTTGATATCCGTTCTTACGTTTTCACTTCAACTCCGAATGATAGGTTTATCTTCTCCAATGATATCTTAATTAAAATTCCAACAGCAGAATAATAACAAAATGTTACTCACGTCTCTATAACATTGCGATAAATAATGATAACAATAATGATAATACGAGTAACACAACGTGTACGGAGCATGTTTATATGCAGCAGTATAATGTCACGCACCGTGAAGTTAATCGACTGTTCCTTTAATTTGCATTCCATTTCGAGGAGGTAAATTGTAATTTGCAGAAACGTTTAAAATATCGTACTCGATTTCACGTGCGTGTTAGAAACAAAATTGTACAATTACCATCATTGTTTACAAGCTCGACGAACAAATTGCACGATATTCATTCGTGTTGCGCGTTAATTACTCTTATTGTTAGCTCTTATTGTTAGCTGTGAATGACGAGTATATTCGTCACGAAGAAATGGCAATTGTGTAATGACGAGTGCACTCGTCACGCGAGAAAAAAGTAATCACAATTTGTTGCTTGAATTGAATTTTTTGTGGAAAATGAAGCATATTTGTAAATTTTAGGCATATTAGAATATTTTGATTAGACTTGACTAGTTCTTTTTACATCATTTCTACATATTTTTTTTTGCTATTAATATTGATAAAATTATTGATTTCTCAAAAAAAAAAAAAACTTATAATTTAATTCAATTTTACAACAGCTGCATGTATTCTGCGTTTGACGTGTATAATCGTGATCACGTCGTTCCATTGACACAATCTGGATGCGTAATTTTCACCACAGCTAAGAGGTTAATTCCAGGAGCATTTTGTCAGCCACTGTTCTCGTTCAGTTTTCACAAGGCGCCCTTCGAAGTTCTCGTCGAGGCGAACGACGCACTCCGCCGTCATAAAATGAGGATTGAAAATTCCTGTTTGTCTTTCAAATCTCAGACTGTCCCGAAAGTTCGCGACCGTCGTGCTAAACTCCGCGTCGAAACTCACGTCGCTTCTTGAATCTCGTAGAACTTGGAATTTTACTGCGAGAACTTTAAACGATGATTTTTATTAAACGCGTTCTACTTGGTGGAAACCACTTGATGCTCAATCGTCGTTGCTTTCGTAACAAGTGAAAATTGCAAGATAATTTTTTTTACCAAATTTTCTGTACACAAATTCACGTGTGATTAATTTATTGGACACTACATCATTCAGTTAAATCTTTTTCATCGGATTTTTGTTATCTTTTTTGTAATCCAAGTAATTCACCGATGTTTGACGGTATTCAACTGTTCTGACTAGGAAATGAAGACGACTTTTTGCCATAAAATTTTATTGATGTGCAAACACTTGAATCGATACAAAACAAATTACAGGCGCGATCGCTCAGTACCGGACAACGCCACTCCTATTCGAGGTCTACCCCACGCCCCCTCACGAATCACGTGACCCAAATCAACCAATCGCTAATTTTCGTTGCATTAGTGTTGCACCTGAAGAGGCCCTATTTTCTGGGTAACCCCCGCTAAAATCACTTTTAGTGATAATATCCAATAATCCTAATTTCACGAAAGAAAAAGATCCCTCTCCAATAAAAGCTCAATAGCAGTGAGTTGAATGGCGCAAATTAGCTAGTTAGAAACTCTACAGAAAACGAAAGAAAAAGAAACCTAGGGTAATCCTAATTGCATGAATAAAAATCTCTTTGGATGAAAACTCGATTCGGCGCCACTTGTCGAAAAGCTGCAAGAGTTGATCGAATAATCGGTGTACAGAAACAGTGTAGAAACAAGAATTCCACGACACAGATTGACACGCGTGCACACGTGACATGTTGGATTCTCTCTCTCTCTCTCTCTCTCTCTCTCTTTCTCTCGCTCTGTGTTTTATTTTTCTATTAACGAAAACGTTTTTTCTACGGTCGCCCCTCACCCTCGACTCCTGTCGAGCGATTCAAAGTCCGCGAGCTCGATATTCCGAGGCCGAAAGCCTTGTCGTGCTTTTAATTGAGCGCAAGGGATTTCGATATTCGTCCGATGCAATATGCAATCGAGCGAGCCGTCCAATCGAATGGTCGCTGGCCGTCGATTGCATCGACTTGTTGATAAGTTTTATTTGTTGCTTGTCACCTCTCTTGTCTACGCTCTCTCCCCCCTCCCAACCCTCCTTTCCTTTGCGCCTCGTCTTCCAATTGGCTCCACGTCCGTTCGATTAAACGTTCGCGAACTGCTTCCCGCTCGTGAATTATCGTGTTGCGATTTGTTTGTCGAGTTCACTGCGACAAATTGTTTAATCACGCCCAGGCGTTTGTTAATGATCAGGCACGTGTTTGTTTACGAAGACGTATATTACACGTTTTTAGAAGTGTACCGAGCAAGAGGCGTTAATTTGTGTATAACTTGTCAGTTAACGATGTGTCAATACTGGAAACAAATTCAAAATTCGTGTTTTACGATAATGTGGGATTCATTGACGAGATTTAAGATTACGTTGCGTTAGATTTGCGAAATTTTGGAATTTAGTTGAGTTGAATTTCATAAAAGTTAAGTAATAAGAGATATTGGTATATATATATATATTCGCAAAACTGAGATCAAAACGATTTGCTGCGTCGATTGATAATTATACTTGAAGGAATAGTAGTCTATCTACAGACAAACTAAGTGTACCAAATTACTGGCATCTCAAAGCAGGAAAAGCGTATTTGACAGTTTCGGAGATAATTACATTTATAGATTAAAATGGGACACCCTGTGCATGAATTTAAAATAAAATACCGCATGAATTTCGTGTGCGTCGAGAGAAATTAGTTTATTCAAGAAATATTTTGGAATTTTATGAGAGTTAAGCAATGGAAGACGCAGGGACATAGATAAACGAGAAACAATGAATTCTGACGACAGAATCTCTTTGGTTTTCTAAACGTATTGAGATTCTAGGAAAGTGTCTTTTAATTTCGTTACGTTAATTGATAAATTCTTCAAGGGAAATATCGGTAAATTCCTCTTCTTTATTAAAAAAATAATTTCTCCTTCGTTTAAAGTCGATGCCCGGGCGATGTATCTGTCGTATCTCACAAAAATCTATTTGAGAATTTCCAGCAGAAAATAGCGAGAGCATTTCTCAATCAAATTAATCCCTGTTGACGAGATTCGAAGCCGACAATGTAATTTTTGAAAATGCAATTTTAACAAAACGCTTAACAGAGACTATCGTGCACAGAGGCTAAACGAAAGGTAAAAAAAAATTCACTGGCGGATTGCAAATTCTTCGTTTTCTCGGCGGCGGGCAAAAGAAGTGTGTCAAAAGTGTTTGCTGCATTTCATTCTCCTTTGAAAGTTTCCTTTGGCCCGCGGCCGCTTGGAAATTAACAGATATGTAGGCGTGTTTGCCGAGGTTCGAGCGGGTAAAAGTCGCGACGACGAAACGCGCGGAGGAGGCATGAAATTTCAAAGAATGTTTAACCTCTACTTTCGGGGAATGATTGGAGGCTTGCGTTGACATCTACTCAACTTATATCTTAGAATTTCTGGCAAAAGCTCGTGCAAACATCTTCAAACAATATTGAGGGACGAAATCTAAAAGAAATAATTCTCATCTAGACTTTGACAATTTGCAGTTCCATTATATTTTCTCAAATGTTTGAAGCGCTATTTACTCTCTAGACCAAATTAACTTCTTTCATACAGTTTTTTGAGAAAACACGAACACCGTAATATTTTCTATTAATCGTTTCTTTCATACAATTTCGCATGTTGATGTCATAAATAAAATTTTTAATTTTGAATATATGTCCGTGAAATACACATTTTAGTATATATTTTTATTCGTAAGTGTATATTTCGAATATATTATTATATCTTGTAAATATTTTCGAAAAGAATATAATCGTCTATATGGGACGATTTTTGAAGGAAACTGACAATTTCCTTTTATCACTGAAAGTGATTTTAGCGGGGGTAACCCAGAAAATTGGGCCTCCTCAGGTGCAACGTTAATGCAACGAAAATTAGCGATTGGTTGATTTGGGTCACGTGATTCGTGAGGGGGCGTGGGGTAGACCTCGAGTAGGAGTGACGTTGTCTGGTACTGAGCGATCGCGCCTGTAATTTGTTTTCTATCGATTCAAATGTTTGCACATCGATAAAATTTTATGGCAAAAAGGTCGTCTTTATTTCCTAGTCAGACCAGTTGCTTCTGAGCCTTTCAGTGAGACGAATCGTACTGGGGTACAAGTCGTGCAGTTTTTTCTCTTTGATCATGTTTGAAACAAGCTCCTCGGCAAACTTCGTAATCGATATTACCGATCGAATATGTATGCACAGTTCGCGCGTATCGCATCAAAGTTTCGACAACTCCATTCCACCTAAAGTTGCCATTGTTAGATTTCTAATCTGACACCGCTGAATACTCGACCAAATAATTCGTAACACGGTTGCAAATTCAGATATTTGATAACCAATGGAATCGAGTTGGAAATTAATTGAATTATTTATCAGATGCTTTGAGTACCATTTGCGCTCGAGTCGATTATTCTTTAATAACGTGCGCAAGTACATGTGGGAGTACGTGTCTGCAGTTCTTGTTTACATATAGCGTCTATTGATTTCCAATTCTAAACCTTAGATGCGCTTGTACACTAATCATTACAGATGCTGCATCTCCTTAATGTTTGATCTCCTCTTAATATTAAGATCGTGTAAATTGTATATATATCGATTCGATTCTCAGGAAATTGCATTCTGTGGAACATGATATACAACATACACGTAATACCGTACGTATTTATTTAGATTTTGTTGCAAATTTTTAATCGTATCTCTTCTTTTTAAAGTATCGTTTTAATTTCGAAACATACAGACCTATCTATCAAAGTTGAATTTTATTCACATCTTTCCAAATTAGAAGAATCTTTCAGGATTTTTTTCGGAACCTTCGTTTCCATCTTGCATATTTCCACGATGCTATGGCGTTGCGAAAGTAATTTCATATCTAACACTATTAACAACAATTTTCACAATTTCAATCAATTAATTTTACTTTTTATATTAATTAATGTAATATTCATATATTGAAATTATTAAATTACTCCCTAAATTAATCAATATTTTATTAAATTATTCGTAGATTCGATTAAACGAAACAACGTCAGTGTTTCGTTAATCATTGCATTTTGCAGTAGTTCTTCGTCACGTCACGGGTGCACGTCGTGACTGCATTGTTGATGAAACAGCTGATACATGTATAACGTTTAACCTAAACGACTGACATTATCTTTGGAACAGCTTGGTTCATAAGCACGTCGAAGATACTCGTTGTCATCCGACAAAACGCTGCTGTTTGTTGCATTATCGCGTCGCATTAATTACGTATACGCCAGAGCATCACGGAAATTGCGTATTTATAAAATGACATTTCACTGTTTATTATATGTGAGATAATATATTGCGTAATGGAGCATGAAATTAATGTACTGTTCACGGTATTTCGCTTGGATAACATCGCGGAACAAGTAGCTCGTTGTTATCACCGCGAAACTTCATCTCGATCGACGCATCAACGACAATGTGTTTTCATTGTCGTGTCTCGTTGACATATTTGATATGTTGCTTATTGTTCGATCAAAGTGGCAGGAATGAAATCGAATAGTTTAAAAAATTTTTAAGAGGTCCCAGTTGTAATACAGAGTAACAGAACAATAGCATGGTTTCGTTAATGCAACGTTAAATTATGTAACTTCCATTCGTCCAATTTGGTAAAATTTGATCCTTTGATTTCGTTTCATTTCGTTCTTTCTTTCTCGTCTATTTTCAAATAACATATTCAGGATAATATTTCTCCGAAATCTTCAACGAAACATTACACGACTGTCTGAGCGTTATTTTCAATTTGCATCCGTCACGATTGCGAAAATTAATATCGAAAGTTTCAAAGATTTTTCGTGCCACGTGGAGGGATCGTTTTCTACGTGTAATTTAATTTTAAGCTCTCGTGATGCACTGCAGCTCGAGCTGCAACAAATTAATTCTAATATAATTGTAATATAATTTAGATTTTTACATTTGAAATTTTACATATATTCTGCGGAGATAATACTGTAAATAATTTAAAATAGAAATAGATGTCAAAATTGTTACCTTCAAGTTTTATCAAGATATCTTTAATTTTCATTCGTCCCCTGTGTCAATTTGACACATTTTTTTTTACAGAGTATGATATTATTTTGTAACATATAACTAGGTACAGGTACATAAATGGGATTCTGTGACATTTATTTTTCTGATATATATTTTTGACATTTCTGATAACTGTGAAATGTGCCACCAGAGCATATATTATCAAATAATATTCAGACAAGCAAAATACGTCACCAAAATATAAGAATCAAATAATCTCAGGCTGACAGACAGTATATTGTCTTCTAATTATTCAATCTTGCTTGTTGTTTCGGATATAGTTGCAACATAGTTGCTGTAATAACGTTGGATAAAACTAGAGAAAAAAACTGCACGACTTGTACCCCAGTACGATTCGTCTCACTGAAAGGCCCAGAAGCAACTGTTCTGACTAGGAAATGAAAACGATTTTATTGATATGCAGACATTTGAATCGATAGAAAAGAAATTACAGGCGCGATCGCTCAGTACCAGACAACGCCACTCCTACTCGAGGTCTAGCCCACGCCCCCTCACGAATCACGTGACCCAAATCAACAAATCGCTAATTTTCGTTGCATTAGCGTTGCATCTGAAGAGGCCCGATTTTCTGGGTTTAGGTTATAAAATGGCCGAGAGTTGATACACAAAATGTCCCGAGCGAGTGCAGCTTGTTCTTTGTCTCTCCCTCGCGTTTCTTTGCTCATTTTTGCATACCATTGACGTTTCATACCCCGGGTTGTTAATATGAAAATCGGCGTAAATAACCTCGAAACGAGCGGCCAGTAAATAACTGTATTGAAGATGCATTTGCGTAACTAGCACGGCCATTTACGAAGCTACGGCGCAATTTCGCGAGTCGAGTTGAATTACATTTAGCCATGCACGCGGCACGCATACCGCCCTGGGCAATCCGATCGCGTAAAATAGCGATGAAATTGCGAATAGAGCCGATATCTGCTCATCACCTGTCAAGCCGGCAGAGCTACCATATCGTTTCGTCGTTTCCTCGACACTTGGCAGGGATTAATAATTGTCCATTCGCGCGCATAATGCGCTCCGATGCGCTCGTTCGCCATTCACCTGTCCCAAATAATAGCCATTTTCTGTTGTCCCAGTATATCGTTCGCCGTCTGATCCAATTTACACTGCGAGATATTTCGACGACAACGCGTCCGATCAGATTTAGTCGTATCAGTTTGTTTGATTATCGCCGGTACGAAGAAATTTATTTATCACGGCGCTGTGCTGTTTCGTTTTGCTACTTTCCGTGATATTTCGCTGGGACATGTTCAACTCTTTTCAAACTCGGATGATTTGCAGCAAACGGATTTTAAATTGTAGGGACGTCATTTTTGTGCGTTGTACTGCGGAGAAAAATTTTATTCTCTTTCAGTAATAGTTTCGTTCGTACATAAATCTCATATATATATATGTGTGTACCTCTCATTTCATAATTATAATACAATTATAAATATAATTCTCATAACTTTCTCGAATATCTTCTTCAACTCTTTTTACTTCATCCAACGCAAACTTTGTCACACAAAACGTGCCTGTTGTGCAAACCGGATGGAACCAGAAATGTCGAGAGTTAATTACAACGTAATTAAAAAAGAAGAAGATAGGAATACACTAAAAAGAGAAAAAATATAAAACATAATATAAATATAACATAATTCTCATTTATGAATGTACCTTTTAATTTTGACTTTCTCGAGCTGATTTCAACTGTGCTTTCATCGACTCTTGTAAAGCACATTCAACGCAAGATTTATACAGAACGAGTCTGTTGTACAAACCAGATAGAGCCAGAAATGATGATAATTACAACGTAATTAAAAAGAAGGAGATGAAAATACAGCAAAGAGAGAAGAAGAAACGAAATGTCCTACACATTGCAATTAAAAACCATGAACGTTCTACGACGTTCACTCTCAAAAACAAAGTGTAACCGAATTGAACGTGATTTTTGTCTACGACGAAGTAACAGGAACGTTTCACCGATGGATACCCTTTCCAGCAGGGCTTCGAAAGCGAGAAGTAAGAAGTTTCTCGGTGAAGTCCGAGATTGCGAAAGGTTTCCAAAATGCTTGAGATCTCGAAAGTTGAAAAAGGTTTCTTCGGCGTTCTTCGAGGAAATGAACAAACCTTGCGAGTTTTCGAGGTTCAGACCGAGGTAAAAGAAGAGAGAAAGAAAGAGAGAGAAAATGACGCGGAAAAAGAGAAAGGAAATGGAACGAGGTGAAATTCGTTGATCGGCTGTTTACAAGCCTCCGCGTGCGATATTGAGATAGAAATCTCGCACTTGTCGTTTCTTACACTCGCCAACTTCCCGACGAAAGCGTGCGGAGCTTTTCGAGATCGAACGCGCTACACCGACCCCTGACAACCGATTATTTATCCAAACGCGACGCAATGAAATTCGTTCGTCGATATTTCGATCGTTCGTACGTTCGGTCGAGTTTCTATTTCCACGGTTAATCCCTTGGGCATTGTAAATGCCCCGGCGAATTATTTAGTGCAAAACGGTGCCGCGTTAGGCAACTCGTAGTCAGGCTACGATTGAATATGCACGCTCGTTAAGTTCCTGTTGCGCTTCGAACATCCGAACGTGCAGTTTGCACGAGCGAATGATTCGCGTCGTTTCTCTTACGCGACGCGCGGAAAATTTTCAAAATTCTTATCTGTGATCGATTAGACCTTATTGCCCCGAAACAGCAGGGTGTTTTAACATTTTATTTAACATCTCACGACGAATACAACGATTTCATGTTTGATGTGGTATAACGTGAAGTACAACGTCATAAATTGTGTAAATTATATCTATGAAGGAGCGTACCTGTTATCACAAGAGTCAAAGTGATTATGAATTAGCTACGATAATGGTGATATTTCTGTACGAGGAATACTTAATCAAAACTGAAAGAATATGAATAGACGTGTGGCTGATCTGACTTCCTTAGACCTTGTTTGTGATATTATATTACGCGGAATCGTATCAGATGCTATCATATCATGAATAAAGCAGGTTTAAACACTTTGACGTGTACAGAAAAATTATTTATTCCACCTGATGGAATTGAACAATTTTTATGCATTTTTTTTAGTTTAATTCGATTTGTAGATTTCCAGTTGAAGAAAACAATCTGTATGTTATCGTTGATGAAGATCTTAGAATTTGAAAATTTTTTAAATTCAAACGTTCAGTCAGTGTATGATTGATAACATTTCCGCGAGTTATTGTATATCGAAAACATTGTAATTTTTAGTGTTACAACATCAATATTTATAACGTTAAATTTGTCATGTTATAATATTAATATTTACAACGTTAATATTCTTAATGTTCAATTTTTAATATTATTTGGAACTCTCCACGAATCTTTCAATTCTAACAATTTCTGATTTCGTAATTTTCAGAAATGTAATATTTAATGCCTATCCTTAATACGCTAAAATTGTATATATATATATAGGTTATATTCAATATTTTATTATGTATTACATCAAACATATCTCAAACAACATACAATTCCTCTATGAATAATAGAAAAGAATAGCTAATTGACATACACATGTTATTCTTGAGAATTGAAATTCCAAATAAATTAATTATTATTAAATAAATATAGAATTTAAAATTAGAAATTAAATTAAAATTTTATAACTTTTTAATTTAAGTTAATAATTGAAGCTAAATTAATGACAAAGAAGCTTCGATAATCGTTCATGAATTATGTACATTAAAATTTTCAGAATAATGGATTCAGAATTTTTGTAATAAACGCGCAACTTAAATCACGTGGTTGCGATTCGATCGCTCGATTGCCAGTTGACGAGCGTCGCTCCAAAGCGTCCACCCATAGGGGGTGAGTTCTTGACATCCGGCCGCGGCTGTTTCGAACTTTTAATCAGTTCGTACGATTTCGGGGAGGGAGGCTAAGTTCCCACGGGCCGATATAAACGCTAATTAAGCCGTTTCACCAGGCTAGGATGCATTGTGCCGGCGCGCGCCTGTCGCTTTTGCGCCGCAATCGCGGAATTTAAACGGCGCCGGCTTTAATTAGTGGTTCGCCTGTCGAAAATTAGCGCGGCTCACGCCGTGCACAAAAATCCGCGGAACTGACGCGATATTATTAAACTTACGACACTTCGTATTAGTGAGAACATTACGCCAGAAAGTAGATCTGTGTCTCGGTTATTACGACAAAGTTGATCGCGGTGCTTATCGCGGAAAATAAAATTGTTAAATCGCGCGCGTATTTTACGATTTCATTATCACTGAAAGTGATTTTAGGAGAGGTAACGCAGAAAATCGGGCCCCTTCAGGTGCAACGCTGATGCAACGAAAATTAGCGATTGGTTGATTTGGGTCACGTGATTCGCGAGGGGGCGTGGCGTAGACCTCGAGTAGGAGTGGCGTTGTTTGGTACTGAGCGATAGCGCCTATAATTTGTTTTCAATCGTCCAAAAATTTCTCTTCTAAAAAAAAAAAATTGAAAAAAATTATTACGTAAAAATGATATTTCTATTTGTAAATCAATGATAGTTTTTTATTTCATACCTTTTTTACGTGTTTACAAATTTCTTACATTTATTGTAACAAAGATAGTCGATAATCATAGTTGTCAATTTGAAAACAATTAAAATACAAAAATAAAAATCATATTTGTACACTTCAAAATAATTCGAACTTTTCATTCAGTAGTTACTAGACTGCGGGTTTTGAAATTCTCTTCTTCCACGTGTTGTCACTTCTTTTCCTTTCAGCAATTCGCAATCACTACTCTCCTTATTTTATGTTTTTGCACGTTGTCGAATTAGTTTGAGATCATCCCTGCATCTTGCAGTTTTTCACAATTCACCCGCGAAAACAATTCTCGTAATCCGTGATCGTTCCAACGAATGAAATTCCCAAGGAAACCCGCTCGCAGCGATCCATCAAATTCACAGCTTCTTCGACACCTTCGGGAAGCCGGAGAGCTATTTCACACCGAACAATAGATTCCATTGATGGCAGTGAAAAGCCGGGAGTGGTGCGAAACAGAATCGAACGTCACGAATCGCGTTCTATGTCCAACGTTCGCTCTATCGCTCTATTCTAGCTTGCGGGACTTGCGATTTATAGCGGCTGGTATTTACGTCTCGCAGTTAACTCGGATTTTACGAGCGGCAGACGGCAAAACAAGGAACACGGCAGCCAGATCCGTTCTTAATTGCGCTTTTTGCTCCCGCACCTATGCACGGGTAACATAATTCGACTGTTGCGCCGTCTTCCTCGCGCTCGATGTGTTTCTCCCGATGATAATTCATGCCAAAGCGCAAACGTTGCACACAGTGATCCCTATCGCTTCCATTAGCGTATCCTCTGTTTCGGATAAGTGTGCTCAACGTTTGCCAGATTCCATCGGCTCGAGTGACTAACGAGAACGTTAGTAGTTGGTACGTCGATTAGGAAATGTTAGACTATCCTTAAATTTTTGCTTCTTTCCGATTTTGGAAAAATTATATCGCTGTAAAATAACTTGTGTTTTTTGTTTTTTAAAGGGAACCTTATGTCAAGCGTGAGCGTGAATTAACGATTGAGTCGATTGAAAAGACATTGAATTGGAAAGAGCAACAGTGTTACAAATATCATTTTTCAAAAATTACCTTGCAATTTAATATCATTTGTATCAATTGTATCATTCGTTGAAACGAGTGTTTCTTTTGTGAGATTTAATCACACCTGTCGGACCTGTAGTTTAAAAAAAAAACTGAAATAGATACTCGAATTAAATTTTAAATACGATATTCAACTACCAGTTCACAAAAGTTCCATTGAACTTCCAAAATTAATAACATTCAACGAAAAGTAACTCTGGTTTTGTTTCTTTCGAGGCTCCCAATTTTAACTGCTCACCCCGCTCCTCCCGCTTCGAGAAGTTTAATTAAAACTTCGGTCAACGGTAGAGATTAAATTTAAAGAAAATTGCGACCACTTTTCTTGGAACTTGCTTCCGTTTTTTTCGAACGTTCGGCCATCTGCCCGCCCTTCTAAAAACTCCACCGATGATTACTTCGAGTTTCGTTTGCTCGAACAGAGAACTTTTGCGGTGCAGGTGCAGGTGGGAGAAGGAAAATTCGCGTAAAATTCCGGACACGCTCGCTTAGAAGCTCGCTGGCAAAAAATTTCGAAAATTCGAAAGGTGACGCGTTTCTCTCTCGAAAGCCTCGTTTCAATGAAACGTAATAATAAATAAAGTCGTTCTTTCCTCCGGTGAGATTCGTGTTTCACCCGTTCGGCTTGGCTCTTTGTTCGCGTGAAAGCATTTCGATATTTCCAAAGGCGGTGCAAAGTTGCGAGTTTTTCGCGTAGTTTCGCGGCTCGGCTACTCTGGCTGAACTGCGGCCGAACTGTAACCGAAGTATGGAAATTTTGTTACGCAACGTGCCTCGAGTTTGTTTAGGGTAACGCGGTTCCCTCGCGCACTCCTTCTGTCTACTCCACTCTTTTTTTCTTCCCTCCGAATATATTTCAACTTCTGCCATTTCGACGACGTCCGCGGGGACCGTTTTGCCAACCAGATGCTTCGCAGTTCTTGCGAGTGATATCGTCCCGTATTCTGTCGGCCATTGGCATCTTTCTTCGGAGAAAGGATTTTCACTCTGTTTTGTTTATGTACAATATTCGCACTGCGAGTGAATTTAACAATAAATTAATATAATAGTGATTAATATAAGTTATAATAATATAACTTATAATAAATTATAATAAATTAATATAAGAGTGAATTTAACAATGAATTAATTTAACATTAAATATTTGCTTTTTCTATATTGATTTAATATTAAATTATTTGCTTTTTCTACGCTTTTCTCGTGAAACGTGTGAAAATTTTAATTTTGAATCATAGCAACGCCTTGATATTCAATTTATTCTTTTCACGTTTCGATACGTCGAAATTCCTTAAAAAATCGAAAACACAGAGACTGTAGAATTCGAATTGTTGTATATAACGAATCAATGATTGAATATCGCAAAAAATATTTCGAAATGGAAATAGTTTGAAAGTATATACGTGAAATATCAAGTTTCGGAGAATGGTTTCGACTGAAACGCACGACTACGAAAGTTTAACGATTTCAATGGAAAACGAAGAAATCTGGATATTTTATCTTCAAAATACAGCCAAAGATCAAAAGTTCTACAAAGACTATAAAAATTCCAATCCGACGTACGCTCTATCCAGAAAAGTATTTCCATAACGTAGTTAATTTAAAGAAACTGCGTGGAAACTTCACCACTCGATGAAACGCATAGTTAGAAACTTTTCTCTGAATTTGGTCGACTCAACGAACGACGCGTTCCTCGATTACGCGTTTAAATTTACAATCTCTTCGCATTTGTATCTGTTCCTCTTCCCAGGAGTGAAATCAGCGTCGCTAAAAAAAAAAGGAGAGAAAAAAAAGCAAGCGTCCAAGCTCGCGCCGATCGCTGAAAAATCACGAAAAAACGTTCGCTTTCACCGACGTCTGGCTAAAACCTGCCACTGGTAGCTGCATTCAACGTTTGCCTAGCGTTCCCCGCCGGAAAACCAACAAAAACCGGCGCGCGCTTATAAAAATTTTATCTTCGTCCGCGAAGAAAAACCGAACGCGGCTATCGGGCACGAAGTAGAATGAGCCTGTCCGTGTCAGCCTTGCGACTTTGTCGCACGGACGACACTATTTTTTTTTCATTGTTGCAAATTTTTGCACGTTCGCTGTTTATCCCTTTTTCTTCTTCTTCTTTCGACTGGATAAAAGTGAAAATGCGAGTTAGTGGCATTATTTCTTGTTAAATAATTACGACATCGACAGTAGCTAACATATTTTGTATTCAGATGATCAAGTAGAGAGAAGAAATTTTTTTAAGTCCAAAAATAATTAATAAGGAAAATAATTACACGTGTAGAAACGAGATAAATAAATGGACATTTGCAACAGCACTATTTATTAATTGTTAAATAATTTCATCAGAGTTTCAGAGAGATTTTCTTGTATTTTTCGTTCGATTTTTTATTTGACAGAACTTTCTCCTTATTTATAGCTCAACTTGCAATTGGATAGTTTGTTACTTCAAAAATAATTATGTAGAAGAAGAAAAATTTTGGAAAAATTTTTACAAATCAAACATGGAACATGTACAACAGAGTTGATTATTTGTTCAATTGTGAGAATTCATCAAATTCAAGTTGGTTCATTTTCACAAACATCATTTTCTCCTCTTCAAACTGAGTCTTGCGAGTGAAAAATATTCATCTTTTATTTCTTCGATTTACCTTTTCCACTCAATTCCCGCTAGAACACCCTGTATATGTTTTCCGCGACGTAATGCCAATGTTGATGCACCTGTTATCGCTAAATTTTTCCTTCCGTGTGTTCACTCTCCAATTTCCCGATTTTTCACGATCGCTGCAGTGTTCGGCGGAGATTCTGTTGGCGATCTCTCAGAGAGAACAGCCAGCACCTGCGTTAAGGGCGAGCTATTACACGGTGTTTCGAGGAGAGCCGAGCGTTCTTGGAAGGCCGGGGCGGAAGGTTATGAGGATCTGCGCGACGTTGATAAGCAGCTGCAGACAGAACGAGGCATTATTGCGCTATCGTTTC
This sequence comes from Melipona bicolor, assembly GCA_030673865.1. Classification (NCBI taxonomy): domain Eukaryota; kingdom Metazoa; phylum Arthropoda; class Insecta; order Hymenoptera; family Apidae; genus Melipona; species Melipona bicolor. The sequence continues at coordinate 4,465,939 of JAHYIQ010000016.1, read as the reverse complement.
CGAGTCTGCAAGCCCGTAGATCGAGCCTCCTCGAGGAGGACCCGCTTCCTCGGCATTATGCTTCGAAGCCGGGGCTTCCAGTCTGCTCCGTTGCCTCGAATTCTGTCCCTTAATTAAACATCCCTCGCGTTTAATGCTCGGAAGTTGTAGTGGCAACGAAACTTTCGGAAACGCGACAAAAACGCGATTATCGTCGTCGAACTTTCCGAGGTGAATTCGGGGGAGGAAGTTCGAGGATTTCGGAAATCTTCCGGAGTGGCCTCGAGGTCTCTGTGAAACCAAAGGATTGTGGTTTTGAAATGCAAGGATCGAGGGGAAAAGGACTGAAAATGGAAGGATTGGAAATTTCGAAAGCTTTCGGGAAGACGCGAAACGCCAGAAATGCGAAGATCGTGGAATATTTGCGATTTCGATGGAAATAGTTTGGAGATGTAAAATACTCGCGGTATTCTGTATTATATTCAAACGATGATGAAGGATCGGGAATAGAATTTTGATAATTTCGCTGAAAATGGTTTGAGCATATAGGATACTTGATTCAAAAATAATTTAAAGTAATTAAAAAATATAACGATTGTGGAATTTTGATCATTTCGATGGAAATAGTTTGGAAAATTAAAGACACTGGTACCGAAAGTGTGGAATTTTAGCAATTTCGATGGAAACGTAGAAAAACGATAGATGCGAAAGACACCAGGTGACGATTATGCGAAGATTATAAAATCTTGATAAATCTCGCAGAAGATGAACAGTGAAAACGAGGTTAAAACATGGAATTTTTAGTAAATTCGCTTGGAAATATAGAAAAATCGCAATCAGACTGGTTGGAACGAAATGCGGGGATTATGAAATATTGATAAATTTTGTAGCGGAGATTTGTAGCGTGCTTGGAAAAATTGTTACTTCGAAAACAGATCGAAGTCGAAACGTACGATCGTCCATTGGATTTCTCGTACGTTGAATTTAATGGGTTGAAAATTATTTGTTGTAAATTGCTAAAGTTGCCTGAAGTAAGACTTCTGGAAGCTATAAATTTTGAAACGGATTTCGCTCACGCTAGAAGAAGTCGACAGCGAATGTCTTCACCGCTGTGGCAACATACCGGTCTCATTGTACTTCCAAATTTCGGTAGCCTCGCTTCCACGTGTTCTTTCGCGGTTTCACTGTCATTTTTATCGACGTACGTTTCTTACAATTTTGCTTGGCTCTTAATTTATCGAAGATCGCACGTACGCTTGTAATTCTTCGTTTAAAATTAAACTTTTCAATTATCAAGTTTCATATTTTAATTTTTCTTGTTATTTAAATATAATACTTTATGTTGTCAACTCATTTTTTTATCTGACCATTGACACTACGAGTAAATTCCAAAGATTCGCTCGATATTTTTTCATCGCTACGTCTTCCAGCTGGATTCTACGATAGTCTTTTGACTGTTAAAAATGATCGAAAGTCAAAGAGCAATTACAAACAAATTGAAAATGCAAAAACATCTTTAATCATACTTACATATCTTTTGACACATTTATTGCAATGCTTCATCATTTTTAAACGTATAACAAATGAACCAATTATTTTATTATCGATTATCAAATTATCTGTCTGGACTCTTAAAGGAAGTCTGCACTCTTAAGATACTTTTTGACATATGTATTCAGCATATTAATTATGTTTATAAACTTCCAACAATTTAAACCAATTATTTTATTATCAATTACGATTATTTATTGTACACTCAAAGAGTTAAATTAAATTATAATCGGTCCTCAGCAGCTTGAAAGCAGTACTCGTAAGACAAACTATGGAATTCATTTGAATTCAAAGATAGGCTAGGAAGCAGATACGTGGATGTAGATACGTGGATTTACAAGCGCGCGAGAAATCGATACAAGATTGGACTCGAGGGTAGGATCGAATTATCGGCGACGATCGGAGAAGTTTGTCGGGCCTCGGCAACAGTTTCGCGTTCCTTGATTAATTATATTTGACTTAATTGGCATCAGGTCGCGTCAGGTCGAGATCACCAAGTGACGAGCTCGTGGAGAACCGTAGCCGCCGCTATTGGAATTTCCAATCGTTCGTGAAAGCTACAGTTACAACTCGTAACGAACGTTACGTTTACGTAAGACGACAGGTTTCGTTGTAATTGAACCGGCCGCGAGCCGGCAGTGTGCACGCGTTCGATCGAGAGAAATGTATCGCGAGGTGTTGTCCAGCTCGCTCTGCCAAGGCCGGTCCACTTTGGAGAAAGTCACTTCGTGACTAGTACCCTGTTCGATGGTCGATATACGTAGACCATGCCGTTTCGCGCGACATCGTTCGTGTGAGTGTTTGCTTTATTTTGTACCTCTGATCTTGAACGTTCTGTTGAAGGTAGTTTGAGAAGGTTTGGGTACAGTGCGAATGGGTTTGAGTACGATAGCTTTGGTACATGGAGGTTTGTGTATACGATGAATTTGATATATGGCAGTGGTAATGAAAGTTCGGGCTATTATAAATAAAAGAAAATTTTTAATTCTCTCTGTGTATTTGTTAATGGTTTGTTAAAGCTTTAAATTCAACGTCAGTGTTGATAACAATAATCGTCTGTTCATTGTTTTTTCTTGATACTTTTATTTGATAAAAATGTGGAATTATAATGTATATATTATATATTATTTTTATACTATTTTATATATATTATAAAATTTGTTATATTCTTTTTTCTAAACACATGTAATGTTATTTTAAATTCGGGGGGGATAATTTCTAAATTTCAAGAAATGGTAGCTTTTTCAGAAAGGAAATGAAAAAAGATTGTAGTAATATTTTTTTTACACCAGATTAAATGCATAGCTTTTTACAATCGATTATTTTGAAAATATAATGGCCTAGTTTAAAACTACTTTACAAAACTGCGCTGATAAAGTGAATTTTTTAATATTGTGAACACCCACGTTCTCCTAATTGCCAACTTCGTTTAGAAGAACATGTAGATATTTCGAAAAAATACCGTGCTTTAAAAGCTTGCCATAATCAATTACTGTTACCTCGATGCCTCTTGTAATCAAGATTTTGCAAGCAGCAACGTAGTGACATTTTTTTTCTAAAAAATCCTATAGCTCAAATCGTTTGACATTCCCAGTCACAATGCGAATATATTTGCAATTAATATTCTTCAATTCTGAAATAAATTTAATTTATTATTCGCAAATAATGTGATTTTAATTCTGCAGTGACGATAACGAGGTAGGGTTTGAATGTACAATTACTGTTTAATATAATTGTTAGCAAAATCAGTAATATTTGTGAATGTGTTTTTCTCTTTAGTTACAAATATTAGAATAGTTACTCGAAAGGTTAAGATATAAATTAAACAAATAATGGAAGCAAGAAAAATTTAATGTAGAAAGTGTTCAAATGTAAAAGGTTAAACTTAAAGGAAGTCTTTCTAATCGAAAGAAGAAATACTACTCGTAATGAACATTTATCTCTGATTAATTAACGTGCAATTGACATTTATCTCTAAAAACACGAGCCAGATTTTTCCCTATCAATATCTGCTTTCAACATTCCGTCGATGCCTGTCTTCAAGTGGAAATGAAAAAGCCATCTGGATTAGACTTGAACGACATTTCTAGATTATCATCGAAGATCTCGTCGTCGATATCGTTGAAGATCGCGAAACTCTTGGTACGAATCGGTTAATTAACTGTCAATAACCGATCGTCGGTGGGAAATTTGATCGACGATAACAAGAAGCGAGGCATAGTTCATTAATGGGTCGATAATTAAATTGAATATCGATATTTTCGCTTCCGGGTACACGGCACCCGTGACACGGCACGTCAATAATTTTAATTAGGAAATCGATTGACCCTAATTTCCCGAAAGGGCAGAGGGGAACCAGGCACTCTGTGTCGATAAATGTTCTAAGAGAGCCAAGATCAATAGCTATTTTGTTTCGTAGAATTTCCCTAACGTAAATCAATATATTTCGTCGTCGAAGAATTTTATTAGAAGTTATACACAATAATTACAATGGACTTACAATATTTAACAAATCGCAAAGATTGATGTCAAAAATTATGTAGCGGTGGTTATATAAAATTTTATGCATCAAATGAATTTTCTCTCCTTCTTCGAGTTACGTAAAACTTGCTCGTTAAACTGCAAGAGAATTCCAAAGAAGAACTGTTAAAAATATTACGAGCTATATTTCCGACACTGAAGCGTACGCCCGCAAATTCGTCGTGTGAAAGATCTTTTTGTAATATCTAATTTCTAAATTTCCACGTTTAAAAATTTTTAATAAACAATCAAAAGATTAAAAATTCTACGTTCAAATATATCGATTTAACAGTAAATTTATTATATGTATAATTACATTTAAAATTTTAATAATTAAAAAATTTAATTTTTTAAACGTAATGTGATAAATTTATAAATGTTTAAATTATTTACAAACAACGTCGCGTGATATATTCATTTTTTGTTCCACCGTGGTCATTCAACACTGTACGTGCGCGTAACATTTCTTTCGGCGAGTTTTTACTTGCGTAACAATGGGACGAGAACCGAGATGAATTATATTCTGTGTGTTTTCATTTATTCCGAGGAGGAAGTGGCACGTTTGTCTTCGACCCGGCAGGTCTAAGAGAGACGCTTGAATTTAATGAAGAAGCGCTAATTGTTAGAAATGACGTAAGCACCGTGTTGCGTTCAATTGTGGCTCGGTACGTCACGGTCGTCACGTAAATGCTCCGCTTCTACCTTTCCCACTGTCTGAACGTCGTTAAGACGTTGAGTTATTGTTTAATTACGAAATTACGCCGGGTGGAAACAACAAATTAATCAAGATACAGCGAGAGAGTGACGAATCTACCCGTTGGAAGAACTCGAGAACTCGAGAACTCGAGAACGCGATCGTTGATAAATTTCAAGGCGCGATGTTTTGCGAAATGTGCAAATTTATATTTTTATTGTTAAATTTTGAAACGAACTTCTCGCGAATTCGAGAATTTCAGGATAATTGGCTCTTTCATCCTTTGACTTCGCAATTAATGCTTTGACTAGTGAACGCAATTCTGTTTATTATTAAGGACTTTCGCAGACGAAGAATTAAAATTTTTCATTCCTCTAGTGAGAGTAGTTAAATTGTCGTCAATAGCAAATGCACTTTAATAAATCATCAAAGTTTTATTGAATATTTGGCTGTAATTTCAAGTAAAGTTTAGGAATGGAAGTTAATGTTAGACATAGATATTTGTAGTTTGTATGTTATTCTTGACTATTTTAATCTCGACTGATTTAATTAATACGCAGTAATAAAATATATAGATCTTCATAGTGGTGTTATACGAAACTTTTATACAATTGAAGGATTAAAAATAGAATGTTGACAATGTTCAATGGATGAACCACATTTTATCACTGAAAGTGATTTTAGCGGAGGTAACCCAGAAAATCGGGCCCCTTCAGGTGCAACGCTGATGCAACGAAAATTAGCGATTGGTTGATTTGGGTCACGTGATTCGCGAGGGGGCGTGGAATAGACCTCGAGTAGGTATACATACCTAATAATAGAATAAATGTACAAACTGTTTTGTACATCTTTGTATATATAGTGTCTTATATATACATATAGTGTATCTAATGTATATTTATTGCAGTATATGAATGGTGTGTGATATACAGTACTATTTGAATAATCTTGCACTAAATAAATTATTAAATACACGTGTGTGTATTCTTATATACAGTTAGATCCAACTAACAATCTATCGTCCAACCAGAGCCTCTCCCTTTTCTCTTCTTTTCTCTTGGAGTTCATTGGTTCCACGCGACACCGCAATTGCACGCGATGCAAGTTCGACGCAGTCGGACGCAGGCGTGATTTCGTCACACTTCAATTATTCCGCTGAGTCTCGTTTTTAGTCCAGCTCTGTCCAGCTCAACAGCCGCCATGTCACCAGAAACTGGGCGACTTTCATTCCATATTTAAACAGCGAAACGATCGAGTTCTCGCCACGGCCGATCGAGTTGTACAACCTTGAATCGGCGAGCGCGTCGCGCGCTGTTTCGATTGCTGCGTCTCGTCCTTGTCAAGATCGTGAGCTCGTAATCCGAGGATCCTGGATTTTCCGATCGATTGAACGACCACTCCACCGACGAAGGTTTTAGAAACGTCTTTCGAATGCGCTGAACGATAAAACCGTCGGGTTGTCGCGAATTTTGACAAGTTCTCGAACGCTTTGCAGCGATGCTTGTGCATCAATCGAAGTGGAAATCGCCGAGAGAGAATTCAGATTTTGCGGGGAGATTTCGTCGAGAGGAGAATTATTTTGGGATATTTTGGGAAATTCTCCGTGAAAATCCTTTCTCGCAAATTGATAATTAGTGTTTCATAAATTTCTCACATTGAAAGGAAATTAGGAGATTTTGATACTGGAAAGGGTTTATATTTTGTTGAAAGATCACTCAGGTTTTGAAATGTTTGAGGAAATTTTCTAGGGAGATTCTCTTTCTTGTAAATTAACGTTATTTTTGACGTTTTACACTCAAAAGGAATTAAGTAATTTAGGTATATTTTGCGGAGAGATTTGGTCGAAAGGAAGATTAAGCTATCGAGATATTCTTTTATAAATTGATAATAATTAGAGTTTCATCATTAACTAATCAGACTGCTGGATTTATAGGCAAATTCATATTTTATATATATTGAAAAAAATACAATTAAAAAAATAGAATATACTTGGCTGTAGTTAGAACATATTCTGCATAATTTTGTATCTTTAAATCTTCTACAAATTGCTGATGACTACAATTTGACTATGATTTGATTTATAAAGAAAAAAGAGATTATAAACAAAATGGGCTCTTTAAAATATTCAGTTTTTAATTTTGTTTGTAAATCTCGCTCGCAGATATACGATGTCGTTTCCTCGTAAAGTATGACGACAGAATGTCGACTTCTCAGAGAATATAAAAGGACACTTAAATCACTTTCCTCTGACAATATGAGAACCATTACGTACAAATTATGAAATTCTTCTAAGAAAAAAAATAGTATATTCGCACTCCTCGATTTCGTAACTGATTCCACCAAAATTCCAACCAGCAGCACAATGATCTAACGAAGGACAGAAAAGAAAAAGAAAGGGGAGATGGATTTCGTCCGGTGTCTGCTAATGAACTCATTTCAAGGCTTTCTAGCAGACCGGTGTCTTAGCAGACCGGGGAAGCGAGTCAAGTTAAAGGACTTTCACTCGTATGAATAGTATGATTAAGCAAGGACTTGCTATCGCGATGTGAATATCTTTGGTCTCTGAAGGACCGTCCACGTTTGGAGATAGGCAGAATTTACGTCGAATGAATGGAAAATGATTGGATCGAAGTGATAAATGTTTCAGTGAAAAGCGACTCAGTCGAGAATGTTATTACGTGGAGCGTGAGGTTGAATTTAGTATCTGAAATTTGGACGCGAGTGTAAGGTACAAAAGAATTTTCTATATTCTAGAAAAGAAATTTTCGTGAATTTCCGAAACTGGATGCGTCTTAATATTCCGACTGGTTCTGAATGAATCGATGTAAAGAATGTCAGATGAATAATCATGTTTTAACAATGATGGAGCAACTGGAACAATTTCGAATTAAACGACGTAGATTTAGAGTCTTTAATTCAATTTTGTTACTAATCTCTATCGGGGATAATTTGAAACACAACGTGTGATTAAATAGTCCAGATGGACGTGATCCAACGATTGTGCTTAATAGGCGTTGATCCATGAATCATTTCACGTTCAACAAAAATTGTTCCCTCGACGAATTATCAAGATTTGGTATGTTTGGGTGTGTTGGAATGTTTTCTAAAAGTGTCAGTAACGAGCGAATGTGTGCATACGTGCAGGGAAAAATGGCCGTTGAAAGCGAGCAGGTGAGAGTGAGAGTGTTGAGAGAGAGTTTAGCGAAGATCTTGATCAAACGGGATCTTAATGCAATTAAATAGTTACTGTTATCTTTTTATTTCCATTAAATATAGTTATATATATTTACCTTATATTTTACAGCACGGTGCAACAATACGATTAATTATTAGATATTTCTGCAGAAATTATTGTTTATATGTTATTATTGATTATTGTATTATATAGGTATTATTAATTATAGGATGCCGCGAATTTAAATGTTAAAAATGTCGGGAATGTGTAGAAAGTCGATAAACCAGAGAAAGAAAGTCCTTTGGAGATTTGTTCGTTTTCGCTCCATTTTAGAGAAAATTGCGGAAAAAGAAAGAAAAATTTCATTTTCTCACTTATTTGGTAAGTTTTTTTGATATCTGTCTACTCAAAAGAGCAACTGAGGAATCAAACCGTAGTTCAAACGTTATCAAACATCGTTGGAACAATGTCTAGCTGCAGAGCAGTCATTGTAGTAATGCTTGCATTACTACGAAAGACTAGCATTTTGATACATTAAATAGATGATAATGTAAATAATAAGATAATTAATAAATATAAACAAACATCTTTGTTTCCTTTTTCGCGATTTTCTCCAAAATGGGGCAGAAACGAGCAGTTTTGACATTTAAATTTGCGATTCCTGGGTACCCTGTACACATTTCTGATTTTCCAAATATTGTTGTACACCAACAACACCTACGACAATACGTACAATAATTAACAGTTGATCAGCATCTTCTCTCGCGTTGGCCACGTACCATTTTAGAGCTCGTAAACAGCCGGTGGGCTGTACGCCTCGCATGCCTTTCTAAGCGTGACCCTGGTTACGAAACGAGCCACCGTGGAATCTTAACTTTCATTTTCCACGCTCGTACCTCTTCACGGCGTGCTTGGCGCATGCTGCTGCACGTGGCACGCGCCGCCGGTGCACGTGTATACGAGCGTGTGTCCATGCGTGGAAACTGCATAAGCAGGACCATTAAGGAAGAGTACATAAAAAGGCTATTCGAGAGGCGAGAGAATCTTTTCTCTTTTTCACCTATATTCCAGGAATGCGTTATTGGAATGTCGTCGATTCCTCTGTCGTGGTGAATTCTAGCTTAGAACTCTCTCTCTCTCTTTCTTTTAAGAATTTGTAATATTTTTATCATTCCAAGCTAGGACACTTAATTTAATATTTGGTATACAGCAAAGAATTGAAATTACACGCGTGTTTTGTAATAATTGTTAATATTAGAACTACCGAAGTGGCCAAAATGACCAATTTATAATTTTAGAAATTTCATAGCTATATTTGAATGATTTTTAAATCATTATAAAAGCTTGTGCAATTCGTTGTATTATCAATCTTTTCTATCTTTTTACTCTAACGTTTCCAACGAAAATTTTGTATTTCAATCGCTAGCAGCTCTAATGTTAATATCTAATATCTGTTCAAATCGGTACAAATTTGTTGCATAAAATATTATCAAATCTCCTCCATTTAAAAACAAACGTAACTTCTTTTAATACTTTCAAGATAGTATACAAGTGTCTCTCGAAATTGACTTATATCTTGTCTCTGATTCTCGTCTTATGTACTCTGCGTATTTTTCGTAAAAAAACAGATAAAAATCCACGATCTGTTTAAACCCTTTCAAAATCAACAAACACTCGTGACATTTACCCTGGGAGATGGTTCAAGTTCCGAAAGTCAGCCTGTGTACGTCATTCTGTCCAACATTCAATGAAAGTACTAGTTATCTGCGTGACCCGTTAATTTTCAGAGAACTCATGCGTGATAGCGTGATAATGTTGAGCAGATTGGAGGTTGGCATTTAAGGAAGTAGATTGCACGGCGAGGTGGTGAAACGATCGGAGGTGATGTTAGCAAATGTTAAATTATCATATATGGAAATACCGAGGGAATTTGGAGGGCAAGGATGACGCAAGCGTTTAAGACGAATTCCCTTTCCCTTTTCTTTCTTGCTGGTGCGTGTCGAAGCGTTTCAAAAGTATGTTTACCTCGCATTAGCACGGCGAGGAGATTCTTCAAAGATTCTTCGGTAAACGTAAAATTCATTTCGTAATAATTTTCAATTCGACTGCTAGGCACAGAATGATTGATTTCAGTCATTCAGAGTTTAATTTTGAAAGTCGAGTCCTCGCCGTGACCAAGCAGCTTTTCACAATGTTCAGAATTTCGACTTTATGTCTAATGACGTAAAAATGACATCGAAAGAAGCAACGAAGAATTTAGATCGGAGGATGAAACACGAACGTGAAAAATGACTCGAAAAGTAATCGATCAGAGATTTGAATTAATCTAATTAACAATTTCAACACTGCCTAACCTAAACCTAACCTAAATCTAACCTAACCTAACCTAACCTAACCTAACCTAAACCTATCAACCAATTTCGATGAATCGAAGTACAAGGGAACTGCAAATACTTTTATTAAAAATTCAGTTCAGCACTCTCGCAAATCCAAGCTTTCGTCTGCCAAATTTTGACGACCGTAACACGACGATAGCCGAAATGTAAATTTGTATGCGGAGGAGTCGCTGGTTCTCGAGTAAACAGATGAAAGAGACAGAGAGTTTCAGCTGGAATCTATATTTCAGAAAAACAAATTGGCGGATTCTCTTCTTTTCGAAGGTCGCTGCCTTCCTCCAGTCCTCTGGAATTTGTTTTCAAACCACGCTGACCTGATCCTGACAGTCTGACCGAGGCCTACATTCCTGCGACGTGTGTTCACTGGTAAAAGGCGTTGCGAAAGAATTCAGCCGCTTCATTCTGTTGATCGCTGTGCACGTAGACCCAACATAACATGGTGTAACAATATTCGCGCATCTCATTAACGTCGATCTGTGAAAACAGTGATTTGTAATAGCCAAAGGGATTGATACGCCGAAATGGAGAAAGAAGGAGGGAACAGTTTCTTCACTTTGCCCAGTTGATAATTTCGGTCCGAACGTGAGAATTTATCGAGTCGTGGCAATTCACATTCGTTCGTTCGCATTCGAATCTCGCTACAATGTAATTCTTGCGAATAACTTTGAATTTTAGCGGGGAGAAGAAATTGAAATATATTCGATCGAAATGTTCTTTTTGCATTGATGACAATTTATTTCGTTTCGTTTGTTTGCAATTGAGAGATGATAAATCAAAATATTTTTCTTGCATTTGCGATAACTTATTCGAACAATATGATAGATTGCACGTGTGTTTACTCAGTCAAAATTTTGTAAGAAGTAGAAGACCTGGTAAATTTGAATGAAGAATGTTTAAATATTTTGCGCGAGTGTCCATATATTTCTTCTTTCTTTCTTCCATTTAAGATGGTTTGCTCGAACGATATAATAGAAAATATATTTGCTTAATAAAAGTTTTGAAAAAGAAAAAAAGAAAGAAAGAGAGAAAAGTTTTGGTACTAAAAAAGAAAAAGAGATAGTAACAATTTTGGTATAACCCTAAATCTGGACAATTAAATGTTTAAATATTTAACATGAATTCTCAGTATTTCAATTCTTTCTTCCATTTAAAATGATCTATTCGGACGACGTAACAGAAAATAGAATTTATTCGATAAAAGTTTCGTTCGATTAAAGAAGAGAAGGGAAAGTAAAAGTTTCGATAAAGTTCCAAATTTGAGCGGAAAACATTGGGAATATTTATCGAGAGTTTCCAATACCTCGATGCAACGATTTAACTCAAACGTGATAAAAAGTAATAAATAAATAATACGATACGGTAAAAGAACCTTTGTTTTCTCAGCGAGAGTTTCGCTCTCTGTACTTCGCGAACCGCGGCTTGCCTCGTAACAGACTTGCATTTCACGAAAGTTGTAATGCATAACGAAAATGATATTTCACATTTGGAAAAGTTGCGCAAAATTCTGTTGCGGCGTGGAAGTTTGAAGAGATACCGTGTCGGTCGAATAATCACAGCCATGAAATAGAGATGGAGGAGGTTAATTTATTGCTTTTCGCGATGTCGAGTTCTGTTCCGAAACGAAATCAGAGTTGCATTCGCGATGCGGTTTAATTTGCATTTTTTTCCCTTTTTTTTTTTTTTAAAGTTGTGAATGATCGCTCGGTTCAGTTCAGTTCCGCGACGGTACTCGAGAAATTGAGCACGTGTATAAATCTAGCAACTTGCTGCAATTATACTCAGCTGCAGCGTCGGAAACTAGAACTTGAGTAAAACACAGAATAGCGTTCGAAGATCTATTTTTCCATCTCGATTGTAACGTTCAATAACGCTCTTTTCCATTAGTCAGTGTCGGTGTCTGTCGATTTACCAACGGCGCAACGTTCGTTGGCTAATGTCAGTCGCGCCTTTCTCAGGTTCCTTAATTATCTCGTGCATAGTTTCCGTTCTGACGACATCGGGATATCGTACACTGCAGTTAATCCCTGTGAAATGATTTCGTTACAAAAGGAAGTAGAACGCACGTAGAAATTCTTTGTTGTGCGAGTAATTTTCTTCGAACAACGTGCATGGTCGATTAAAATCAGGAAATGTGCAATTTCTTCGTGTATATATATATCCGATTAATAATGAAATTTTACGAATTCCTCTTGATTAGTAATTAAATATTTTATTTCTGATATTATTTATACGCACAGTATAATATTTGAGCGAGTTAAACGAGAAATGTATTTATTTTCTATAGAATTGTGAATTTCTAATGTTACTATTAGTTCTAATATTAATTAATATAAATCCAATATTAACTCTAATAAATCATATGAAAAATATAGAAAACGTTTCATCCATATTGATGCAAAACTTTCAAGGCTGTTGCTATAACTTGGTTAATTTTATTCTTTCACTATTATCACTGAAAATGATTTTAGCGGGCCTCTTCAAGTGCAACGCTGATGCAACGAAAATTAGCGATTGGTTGATTTGGGTCACGTGATTCGTGAGAGGGCGTGGCGTAGACCTCGAGTAGGAGTGGCGTCGTCTGGTACTGAGCGATCGCGTCTATAATTTGTTTTGCATCGATTCAAATGTTTGCATATCAATAAAATTTGATGGCAAAAAGGTCGTCTTCATTTCCTAGTCAGAACAGTTGCTTCTGGGCCTTTCAGTGAGACGAATCGTACTGGAGTACAAGTCGTGCAGTTTTTTCCCTTCTTTGTATTCATCTCTAATCAGACAGTTTCTGTCGTCACTGCAAATTCACAGTTACCAACTACTCCTTCGCGATCACACTTTGCAAATATTCAACGAAATTTACTTGCTCCCGGTGAAAGTTTCGCCAGACGATAATCGATCGTTACGTCGCGTTAACACGCGAACGTTCTCCGGTCGGATGATCGCGCGCACGCGAGACGATTTAATCGCGAGGAACAAACGAGCAATCGTTCACGTTCCTATCGATCGCAGTCGCAGATTCGGCCGGGCGCGACAAATCTTAACAATCGACGATACGAATCGCAATCAACCGGGTTATTTATTCGACTCGTGAGAGATGCGAACAATACGCGTGTCGCTAAAAGCGCCCCTCGCGATCGGTCCTTTCGCGGCCCGCGTGTGAACGACGCTCGAACAAGGATTTCGCACGTTACGAGCACGTTGTCGATCGATCGCGCGAAACGCGGGACAATGCGCGCATCAGTCTCCGCTCGGGCGTCTCGTATTTTATTTCGACGTTTCTGTGACATTGGCGGGGGTGATTTATCGTATTGGCACGGTGACGCCTCGTCGTGTCCCGATCGAAAGCGCGGGGAATTGGATTCTCAATCGATTCACGACTCGAACGTCGAACGTCGTCGAATAATCTCGCTAGAAATCTCTCTCATGAATAATTCGCGCGCGCGTCGATACTCGCGTGTTTGCTCGTCGCAATCGCGCGCGACTGGAAACGATCGCCTTCTGTAAATATCGTCGTCGCGTCGTCGCGACGAGTTCGCAGCCCCTCCGCTCCATTTTCCAACGAAACGTTCGTCACGCTTCAGATACGCCGGGCACTTCCATCCCGGATGTTCCTGTCGCGTACCTTGCAAGAAACAATCGATCGGTATCCCGTACGGGATATTCTTGGCGAGCTGGTTTTGTTCAGCGAGAGAGAGAGAGAAAAAGAGAAGGAGAGAGTTTGCTTCTGGATTGGCGTTGACTGCTATTGATCGTGATAAAACGAGCAATTAAATGCTTTTTCAATTTGACTAATTCTTTCGATTTAATTTAATCCGACGCTTTCTCACGCGTTCTCAAATTAATTGTTGAATTAAATAATCAAATGTTTTACTGTTGTTATTATCAATATTATTGCTGTTTGTATTAATATTGGATACTGTGATCAATATGAGGAGGAAGAGTAAAGAAACTGTTGTTTAACAGTGGTTGCGAATAACAATAACATCGTATAACATTGCAATAATAATATTGTGTTATCACAGACAGTGTAATGGTATTATACATGGTAATATTAAAACGAGAAATTCGCGCGAGATGAATAACCTCCATGAAGATTAAAGAGATACTTCCGAGTCACGTTTGTAATTCTCTCAGTCGTGGAAAAAGAATTTCGATTTCAATTCCAGAGATATCGCTCGCAATAGAAATACCCGATGAATAAAGAAAGGAATTTTTGAATTTTACCAGTCCTTGGACTTCAAAGGAATTTTGTGAAGAAACGAACAGCGTTTTGTACAGACTCTGAAGAATTATCATGGAAGAGTGGTTCTCTTATGAAAGCCTTAGTTAGTATCTCTTCTTTCTTCCTTTCTGACTTTCTGAATTTAGGTTGCTGCTTGGTCTGCTTTTTTATGACCGCTGGATACTTGCTCCACGTTGTCCCAGAATGTTTCATACTTGGACTTTTGTCGGTTACATATGTAACGCAACGAGTTGAGTGTAAAAGGCTAGAGACTCGTTTTCTTTCGTTTACGAGGCAGGTGCTTTTATTAAAAAATTTCAAGTCAGGCTTGGCTTGCACGAGCGGTACGTATACGTATACGCGTGCCAGATATTTTAATAAGCCGGGGCCGTGATATAGTGCTTGCCCCTTTTAACAATGCAAAAGATCCGTATATCGCGAGCATTTAAAATTCTAATTCCCGACGTTTATATTATTATCTGAAGACCTTTTCATTTAATCGTGTTACTCTTACAATAGAATTTTACAGTTTCTCCTTTGTAGAAATATTTTGTGTTTCTCATTTATAGTGTAGTATCAATTTCTACGTGGAAATTACAAGATATTATCACTGAAAGTGATTTTAGCGGGGGTAACCCAGAAAATCGGGCACCTCTTCAGGTGCAACGCTGATGCAACGAAAATTAGCGATTGGTTGATTTGGATCACGTGATTCGCGAGGGGGCGTGGGCTAGACCTCGAGTAGGAGTGGCGTTGCCTGTAATTTGTGTTGTGTCGATTCAAATGTTTGCGTATCAATAAAATTTTGTGACAAAAAGGTCGTCTTCATTTCCTAGTCAGAACAGTTGCTTCTGGGCCTTTCAGTGAGACGAATCGTACTGGGATACGAGTCGTGCAGTTTTTTAATACAAGCGTATACTTTGCAAATAAATTTTAAAAATATTTAAACAGTAATTAATTACACTTTTTATAGTTGTTTACGATAGTTTAAGATGTTCATCTTGTACATTAATTTTTTATTAATTATTCTATAATTCTTATAAAGAATTCTTATAAAGATTCTCGAATTAATATAATCGTGACAATTGTAGTTAATTGCAGTGTCAATAATGTTTCAAAATATTTTATATAAGATAATATACATATGAAATTTGTTTTGTATCCAGAATTTATCGACAAAGTTACCCATCTATAGACGACTTAATTTCCATTCTACAACATATTCGTAACATTTGAATGAATAAGAAATTCGTGTAGCCTCCTTTCTGTTCACCATGCACGACATAAATAACACGAGTTATTTAAAACGTCCACCCACAAAGATCATAAAAGCAACTGCCCCGAGCATAAAATTTCCATCAGAGACGTTGAAGCAAAAAAAATCCAGAGAAGTCCATTTGAATCTCTAAAAATACACTCAAAAATCTACAAAGTCTCCAACAAAAATCAACAAACGATCGACCATCCAATCCAGACGAAGGACCAGTTCGTTTCGAGAATAATCGATCAACAGACGTGTCTACGAGACTCCAACGTTTCGTTCGGCTTAACCACTCTCCAAGTTCTTAACACACGGGGACTGAACTTGAGAACAGCGGGGACAGCTTGTCGAGCAATTTCGAAAGTTGTACGCACGACTCGCGCCGTGGATCCTCGCTGTCGTTACACGGTGGAATTAACAGGACGGGAGAAAGAGAGAAAGAGGGTTTTCCAGAACGTGGCGCTTTAACATATTGTAATATCACAACCGTCGATCCTTCCGCAGACCGCGGAATCTTTCGCGCTCGAACGATCGCACGCGAACGAGTAATTTCGCGGCGTACGCGCCACGACTACCTGGAAAACTGACTCGAATTCTCGTTGCCGCGGTTCCTCCACCCCCAAAGTTCACCGTAGACGTTAGCCGAGGATCTTCCGGCGAATGTGCGGAAACTGTGATGTCGGGGACGCGGCATCGCGTATCAAGTTCGTTCGAGCGAGGGATTTGTGAAATTTCAAAGTTCAGAGACCGAGGAAGTTGCGAGCAAGTTGCTGGATCTCCCGCGAGAATGGCACAACCTCGTTAGACACTTTTCTCGCGATTCTTCTGCGATCACGCGAGTGATAAATATTGAGAAGTAAGATGATGTATGTTTCGTTCGTCTCGTTGAAAATTTTAGTTATTACGGTCCGAGAGAGTTCGCTCAATATTTATGTCCTCCGGCTGCATTGTTTTTGAAGCAAGCGCTCCTCTTTGTCTGTTTCGTTGAATATTTCATTTGGCTCAGAAAAATTCGATCCAGCAAAAGGAACCACTTTTGAAGTATATAAAACGTTCAACTGTGAAATAGTCAGTTGTGCTAAAGTGCGATTTAAAATATTCAATTATAAATTGAGAAAATAATCCACTCGTTTCGAACGAATTTTGGGAAATTGCAGGGACGAAAGAAAGTTTAACTGGGGTTTTGAGGCAGATATTTTCCTTCAGTTTCAAGTAAACACGACACGTTTCATGATTCAAAGACATTTTTCTGGAAACATCGTCAGACCTTTTCTTAGATTCCAACGATATCTAGAAGAAAAAAGAAATTTTCACGCCAGGGATTTTAATGAGATTCTTTTCCATGCCTCGTCTCGTTTGCTCGTTTCAAAATTAATTCACACTTTCCACCGCTCATAAATTTGTATCTCATAAATTTGAAATCAGTCTCCATTGAACTGATCATCATTGAAGCGAAACTAATCACTTCCATTTCTTAAAGGTGTCTCGTATTTAATGTCAGAACGTGAGATTGGTATGTAATTTAGAAAAACATCGAGCAATCAATTCCAATTGACTCTTGATCGCATTGACTTTCGTGTAGCTTGCGCTTTAAGATTTATTGTACAAAAAGAAAAAAAACAATATCGTGTTATTTAACTTGTACGATGATTCAGAACAGTTGCAAGGAACACTTATTGAAAATTTTCAGGCTTCTAAAAATTATTCTAAAAATTATTCGAACAATTTCCAAATTATTCTCGAAACTAAGTGTTATTATTCAAGAACCAATGTTGTATTATATTTTGTACACTAACTTGGAACCATTTCACGAAATTTCCATCAAAAATTCTCACAATCAATCTCATTCGACTCGCAAAGATCATCATCAAAAATGGTATTGTTGAGTGCAAGAATAGTCTCAGGATGCCAAGGCTCTTTTTTTGGAATAAAACTCTTATTAGTATTTTATATTAATCAGCGTAACAAACTATTCAGAAGAAAGTATTAAAAAACAGCCCCTACGTACAAGAAACATTTCACTTTTGCATCCAATCAAATCTAGAAATCTCTAAAAAAAAGAAACCATCTTATACAAATTCACAAACTTTGTCCTGACTTTCCAAAATCGTCTGAAGAAAACACTCCTTTTCTTAAATTCTTAAAATACTGGACATGTACACCACGAAATGTGAATACGATGCGACATTTAAACCCACAGAAAAGAAAGGAAAAGTACTAAAAATATAAAAACAATCTCCGGATTATTCGAATCGCCTGGATATTCGCTGACGCAAATGTTCCTTTCACTTGGATCCGTTTTTACGCCCCCGCGAGGAGCCTGTTTGGGCTGAAACGATGTCCGGCCGCTATTGTTCGCAGACGGCTGGCGGTCCTTTCGTCCTCGACGTTCGACGTGCCTAGAGCACCGCTTTGAAATTCCTTCGAGTTTGGAGGACCCTCGATCGGTAGCTTTACGACACGTACCGTCGTCCGGCACGCGGGCACCAGTTCCCCCATGGTAATCCGTGGCGGTGGCCCATCCGAGACCAGCGGCGACCGGTGAAGGCCGTCTGTCGTGGAATCCGATTGAAAAGCGAACGTAGACACCGGTTGCCGTTCAGTTCGTCGTTGTTTGGCCAACCGGCTTTACCACAGCTGGCTCTTGTGCCTTCTCCGCTCACTGAGGTACCTTCTCCGAAAATCCTCTCCACGCTCGCTCGTTGTCCGAAGCGACGACCGCCTGCTTTTGCTAGTCGCTCGCTAGACTCAAGCTTTGTAACACAGAGGTTTGCGCGCGCGGACTAACTTTTTGGTTTCGGTGGAGAGCTCCTGGGAGATTCGTTGTCGAAAGTATCTCCGCGAGAGAAGAGGAGGAGACGTTTATTTGTATTAAGAAGATTGCAAGGGAGATTTTAGAGAGATGGTATCCGTTAAGAGTAGTTCTTTGAAGGAAAAGGCTGTCGTTCACGTTGACGGAAGGATCAGTGCATTAGTAACATTAACTTTGCAACGCGTAAGTTCTTCCGAAGAATTTCTTTTCTCAAGCGTTTCTGCAGGAGTTATGTTATTACTTGAATTAATTTTGTCGAATTTCTTTCAAAAAGATACAGTGTTTCCGGGTCTCTTCTGAATTTCTCAACTTTCTTTTCGACGTTTTCAACAGAGACGTTCTGCAAATTATTGTTTACGTGAATTTTTGGAAAATTCGTTCCGAGAGATTTGTTAGATCTTGCAAACGAAGTTTGCTTTGTGCCAAGTTGGATTACTCCGACACAGTCACCGATACTGCTGGCTAAGCTGGTAATTGTTCGAAATCCATTGACCAATAGCGATCCTGTCTGCGGATCGAGACAATAGAGTGAAAAGACAAGGGATGAAGTGATAATGTAATCGAATAGCAAGGATCAGTGTTGAATAGTATTGAGCGGCCAATTGATTTCAAGCAAGTGGTAAGCTTCCCGGCTTAGACTTTCCTGTTCTGCTTCTATTACTATAATTCGCCAGTTGACTCCTAACTACTTCTACGTAACTCGGCATCTTGAATTTCTGAGCTCCTATAGAACCAGCTTTCTGTGGTAGAATTTCGAGATACGAAGGGAATTATCATGATCGAAACTGTATCCTCTTATTTCTAGGAAACATTCGTTGCATGATGTCAGATAGAAACGAATTTTTGCCAATTTCTCCACTATTTCGCCACTTGCGTCATAGTATAAGTGATGACAGCAAATTTTGACTCAGCAGTGATGAAATGATAATCTCTCTGACGAGTCAGAAAAGTTTTCACTTTCCAACGTATTCATCCATCTATACTAACGTCATTAAATCTCTGTCAATATGTACTACTCTCTAGTACTGTGACTCACCAGAAATCTCTAATCAATAGTTTGAGCATCTTCTTTGCACTTGTAACACAAACAGATTTCTCCAACATCGCCATTTGTATATAATAGAATAATAATATTATTATTTTCTAATAAAATCTTCTTGCTACATATGAACGTCGCCAGCCTCTATTAATTAATATTTACTTTCACGACTCACCAGTAATCGCCTGGCTTCATCTAAGATCTTTCCTTATAGTGTGTCTCCTCCACGATAATAATTAAGAAAGAATCCTCTATCCACTTCTTTCACGAAACTCTATCAACAGTGAATTCCCACATCTACAATAAAGAAAATTCATTCCCTTGTCTATCCGATCTAACAACTTCTAACTCATTTCTGCGCGACTCACTGGCCGAATCGCTTCGATCCGCGAATTTCTCCCAGATCCGCGAAGATCGAGATCTGCCAGTCGTCGGTACATCGCGACTGGAAGGCTGGCGTTCGTCGAATAGCTGGCGAGTTTTCGAGCGTCGAGGAGAGCCTACGCGGCGCGAAACGACGGGGAAATCGGCTGGAATCGGCCGATCGCCGATCCCCGCGACATTCCACGAGCGGATTCGTTCGCTCGGTAACTCGGCGAACAGGCTGCCAGGGAATCGAAACGCACGTGCGAGCTCTCCATTCACTTTCTGGCAGCGAGAGCCGCAACATCGAGCGTGTCGATCCTCGATCCTTGTGCTTGCACGCGCGCGTTACGCGTCACTCGCAACACACCGTCCCGAGACAGATAGCCGGATCGAGCGATTACATGTGGCCCATCTTGTTCAGAAGCGACCGGAGGACTGCTGGATCGGGACTTATGGTCCTGCGGGGGTAAATCTAGCCGGAACGACGAGTCGAAGAGATCGAGGGCACGATGTCGTGGCTGTTCCTGCTCGTTCCGTTGCTGTTCGTCGGATCCTTGGAAGCTGTCCCCGGGAGACTGAACGGTACGTGTCTCCGACTGTTCTGGAGATAAGCTCGACCCATTTCCCCGTGATTAATTTCACCGTCGTGGTACGCGAGTGTCCCGTGTACATATCCGGTGCTTTCGTACAGTGCTTTCTGCGCGAGGGAACGTCGACGTTCGGTGTTCGACGTTTCTCGATGACCTTTTCCCTCGAGCGAGCTAATCGTCGTGACGACTGAGAACGAGAGTGAAATGATTTTGATCCTTAGCAAACTGAGCAATTTGTTGTTGTTGTAAAGTATCAAAGAGAAGGTTTCACAGTGAGTTATTTTCAAGAAAGATGTTGGTCAATTCATTTTCGTTCTCGGTGTCTCGGTTTCGAAGTTGGAAAATGGTCACTGTAGCAGTCCTTGTTTGAAATTTAGAATGGGGAATTTGACATGTGTTCGAGCAAAGAATCTCAGTCTAGATTTGAAACGTAAAAATAGTTGATATTCGGTATTTGGTCTTTGATGTTTCAAAGTATCAGAAAAAAAAAGAAAGAAAAGAAAACTGAAGTGTCTTTTGCCTCGAAGTTTTCAAATTTATAACTATTTTGGAAGTATTTTCATCTGAAACAAAAATTATCTACAGTAATGTCCGCTTCCAAATTTAAATTTACAATGAATCTTTACATTTGGAAGTGGATACCGGAATTTCTTTCGAAATGTAAACAATTTCCGTGATCATTGACCAATTTGAAATGACTAAAGGAAAATTGTAATTTCTGATATTCGCGCGTCAAACTGATTTGCAAGTCCACAAGACGAAATGAACGACGTATCCGCAGACTGTCGATGTAATGTAAATATCGTGAGTGATAGAAACATTTCGTCGCGGCACGATGATCGATGTAACGAAACCGCTATTATCGAGATCAGTTTCTCCCGATCGGCCAACGATATTTCACCAGGCAGTTTGTTGTTTCAAAACAGCTGCTGATTTGAATCAGAAAGATTGCTCGCAGCGTTCACGGTGAAAAATTCGACCCGCAACTCGGCCGATAACCGATTAAACTTTTCTCGTAGTTCATGACACATTTGCCCTATTTTCTAGGTCGTAATTTACGTTCTAGCGGCTATCCCCCGTACAAAACAGATAAATTTCAAATCACGGCTAGACTTTCGCGCTCCAATTTCTAGAAAGCAGCAACGACTAATTGCGACAGTTTTCCTACAATATCAAATCAAGATATGCCGATCAATCGATGGATTTGTTGTTTCTTTTTCAAAAATCTCGAGGATGGTTCTTTGATAAGAAAAATTGGAGAATAAGTGTAACTTTTCAAAAATTTTTTTTTAACGCTATTATTTTATATAATAATTCCAAATAAATAATCTTCTTTCGCAAATTGAAAGTTATTGTTACAGATTATTCAAGTATCGTCCCATTCTACATTCGTCTTAAAATCGATATTTTTTTCGATTCTCTTTCGTCCTTGACACATCTTCGAGTCGAACACTTTCGACACCTTTTGCCGACCATGATCGCGAACACTTCACTGACCTTGGAAGCTATGTTCATTGAACTAGTACGTGGATCGTGGACATAGCCCGAGGTGAATTCCTTTCGTTCGATCTTGTTTCTCGTAACTATCAGGTTGTACAGGCAATTTCATGTTGCCGATATCGATCTCGATCTCTTGGTTGTCAGAATAGACCAGTTCAGGGTTACTTTGACAATTACTTTGTCACTTTTGTTGCGCTTCGATTTAAAATAAAAAAACACTGTGGTATTTAAGTGATCTCCGAATTTTCAGATCACTGTATTATATTATAGATCGTCTGTAGAACATTGGCTTTTCTCAGTTATGTTAACAAGAGTAGTAAATTCATGTTTTTGTGAGAAAGGGACAATTTTTCACGAATATTTTGTATATTTTTAGCTGTTATAAATGAAACACGCAAACTTGAATATATTTGAGCTTCGATTGTGCAGTTTCATTGTTAATTAGGTTGGGTAAATTAGGTTGAAATTTATCAATTATTCGGTGCACGATCAATGCCAATGGAAATACTGAAACTAGAAATTATTGCGCACAATTCTCCACGCAATGTGCAATTTTCCATAGATTTTTTAAATTCGACAAACATTATTCGTTGCCACGCTATAATACTGGCTAAACAACCAAAAACACGATAGTTGAAATCATCATATTTTCATTGCGTAATGTGCAATGAAAATATCAAACACGTTGTTAAAGTTTAATTTTAACTGGGAAATTGATCAACAACGTTCAAAGACCTGTCTCAGAAAACTCAACGCGTGCACATAGCGCGTAGGCTTCCGCGACCTGTACTTGGAACTTACGTACGTTCCGACATTCTCCGAAAGTTTCCGTCGATCGTACGTGATTTCCCAGCAATGTTCAATTAACGTGCATTTCCTCCCGTTCGCTCGCTAGGAACAAACGAAACCGCCGGATGCATTCGAAATCGAGTTCCCGATCGATTCACCATTTGCCCTGAGTTTCTTCTGGCCGTTTCCTTTCCCGTTTTCTCGCTCGTTTACTTCCGCTCGGTTCTCGAACGATTACGAAGCACTCGTCTCTTCCGGTGCACTCGTTCGGAGGAACGCGCGCGCGAGAGAGAGAGAAAGAGAGAGAGAGAGAGAGAGAGAGAGAGCATACTGCAGGAGGGCATAAATCACGGTTCGCGATAGCGGGACACTGAAAAAGATTAATGAAGCCATTGTGAGCAAAGAACACTGGTTTGACGGTATTAGGAAACTGGGGTTCGCGACGGGCGGAAGGGGGAGGGGGAGAGGAAGAATTACCATCGAGCGAACTGCGCGGTTTCGATTCGACGCACAGTAGAATTATGCTCGGGTGCAACGACTCGACGACACGGGCGGCGTCAACTTTTCGAGCGTAACGTCGTTAGCCTCTGATTCAGTCGCAGCAAAGTGCACTTCGTCTCCTCATTGCCAAGTTATTACTTTGGGTCATTGACGTTATTGACGTTATTCGTACGTTGATCGTGTTTTTTCTTCATTTTTATCACTGAAAGTGATTTTAGCGGGAGTAAGCCAGAAAATCGGGCCTCTTCAGGTGCAACGCTGATGCAACGAAAATTAGCGATTGGTTGATTTGGGTCACGTGATTCGTGAGGGGGCGTGAGTTAGATCTCGAGTAGGAGTGGCGTTTGGTACTGGTATTCTTTCGATTCTGATTATCTTTATACCGTGGCCACAAAAAGTATAGTCACATTGTTTTATCCGTTACATGTAGCATTTGTATGTTAGTTGATTGGACCCAAGTGTGTTACATTTTGCATTATTGAATATCTAGCGTACTTTGCCATTATCCTTTCTTAACCACGTATTTGTCACAGGTACGGCGTTGAACTCTTAATTCCGATTTTTGATCATAACTATTGATACTTTCTTGTATTCATTGTAGAATTTTTGTGAACTTGTCGGGGGTTTACACAATTAGAATTCATTGGTTATCACCTCTCTGATAACGATTTTATTATATAACGGTTAAATAAATCAAATAAGTAGATTCAACCGGCGAATTCATTTAATCGGGTATTGATTGGAATTTAATTCAAATAAAAGCAGTTCACATAAGTGGATTTCCACTGTTATAAAGTTATTTGGTTCAAATATCTTTATACTTTGTATTTAATATTTTTTATATTACGTTTCACAATATGTTTGTACGATAGTAAAAATTCGACATTCCAAAGATGAAATGTAAAATTAGTATATTTCCTTATATCTTGTTTGAAACAGTGTAAAGATCTATATTTAACAAAACGATAACAAGTATCACACGAGAAGATATATTTTATGAAATAACCCGCAAAAAAATTCCCTTTCGAAAGTATCAAGTTTTCATAATTGTCGTGACGTTGACTATTTGATAACTGTGTTATGTTGATTTCTCCGAATCATTTTCTCTTGCCCAACGAAACTTCTACGTTTCAAAAGATACTATTCAATCGCTTCTTTGACTCTGCGCGGCTCGAAATTCGCGTCGTAGTAACGTTACATCATCGAATTTCGTAACTTGCTAGATTACGTGACACAACACGCAGGTGATAGTCGCGGCACACCGAACTTTGTGCACACGATTTAGCTCGCGGAGCGGAAACGCTCACCTGTGCACGCTTCTTTCTCCCTCGTTTTCGCTCGTCTCGCTCTTCCCTTTTTGTCTTCCTGCGCGTCTTTAACAGTCACGTTCCCCTCCCTCCTTCGTTTATCATATTCCCTCTTTGCTCGATCGTCTGTCCTTTGACTCCGTATCGCGCCAGAGTCTCCCGGTGAACGCTCGTCACGCTTCAGAAGATTAATTTGTAAATCGGACTGCGGCAAATGGCGAGAGTCGAACGCTGCTCGAATTCTTCCGCGACCACCGTTCCGCTTTAATACCGATCGGATATCGACAGTGATATCGGTATTGGAAAAACTTTGACAGTTTCTTTTTTTGAGCAAGTCGCGAAGTGTACAAGTGTATGGGCATAATAGTATCGAGTTTTTCTTACACTGATAAAGCAGAAATTTTGTAATTAGAGATTCGATAGTTTATCCTTCTGTGTCAATCGCGAAATACTGTTCGAGTGATGTAAATAATTATTTATGTAAGAATTATAATTATTACGATTAGAATTTTTAGGGGGATTCGATAGTCTTCGATAGTGGATTATTGTCACAGGTGTTCCACGTGATCCTTCGTATCTGCGTCAATTGCGAAATATAGTTCACGTAACGTGGTACGTAAATAAATTTTACGTAGAAAAATTAATAATGATAAAAAGAAGGCTAAAGAGCAGAAAAGTCATATGAAAAATAGAAGTGAACGTACCGGTACGCGAAAAGCAAGTTATTAGCTTATTGCTAATTGCTGGAAGAAGCGGTTTGTATTGAAATTATCGAAAATAGATCCAGTTAATTTCCTGCGGTATTTTGCATTAATATTTCCAGTAATTCATTGGAAGTATTAATACGAATAATTAATTTCCAAAGTGGATACACTGGTAAAGCGAAATAATGCTCTGTACAATGATAAGATATCTGTATCGATATATCGACAGTTTATTTTAAAACAATCTCAATCCACGATAAATATTGACTGTCAAAAATGAAAGGCTGGAGTGTATATTTCTACAATTCTTTTTATCCATTACATTTCTCTCCATTTTGTTTACACTCTGTAATCTCGACTGACTCTGTCCAGTGAAGGGTTAACGAAGAATTGATCGAGTTCTATCGCTTAATCGTTTAATCGTTCCCATCTTAATTATCTCCTAACGCGATCCGCGTGTTAGCCAGCTTTCTTGCGAAACTCCTTGCCGGCGTTACGCTCCAGAAGAGTAATTTCTTAATGAGCCGGATCCGACGACGAGAATGCAGAGTAGCTGGGACAAGTGCGTCGGAGAAGGAGTCCTTGAATTTTCGACGTACATTTTCGAATTTCATAGATTCGAGGGATAATGGTAGGCGCGCGAATATATATATATATATACGGAACGCGAAGCAAGCGTGCATCGAATATTTTATCCTTTTTCTCTCCTCTTCGAAGCTTTTATACGCACACAGCTGGCGTGTAATCATGTAAAATATACACGCAGAAAACAGGAATACGAGGCTCCAGCTTTTTCGACGTTAATAATTTCCAACTTCACTTTGCAGTCTCTCTTAAAAGCTTATCAATGTTTTATGCAGCGAGGAGGCACGATGCAGCGAACGTACGGCTTTCGTACGGCGGCAGTTTTAATTCCTGTACGAAGGAAGTACAATACTTTCGCCAAGTCAATGAGACACGTCGTTCTGTAAGTCGAAATTTATCAAAACTCGATCGAACTTTGACTCGAAGTTCGATCCCGGCGATGATAGTAATTCGAAAATTTTGAAAACACGTGAGTTCACACTTGTTTGCGTTAATTACACGTACGTATAACGCTTTGTATCGGTAAACCTGCAGCTGATCGTGGTTTCGAAGGCCAACGCATTGGTGGCATACTTTCGTGGTTGCGCGCTTCGTAAAACAGTAATATACGTAAATCCAGCGTTAGGTAACGTTCGAACGAGATACGAGATTATGTTGCACTTTTCAGTCAATTAATTCCTTTCTCCGATCGTTTGAAGCATTTTCGTTTGCGTCATTTCCCGCTCGTTCTTTCGAAAGGAGTGAATTATAGAGATGTTTCTTTCTTTTTCTGCTGGATATCGTTCGAGGACAAAGCCTGCCAGTTGCGGATTTTGTGTCGTGTCGTGTTTCGTTTGCGAAACTAATCGTGGCTCGGAGCTAAACGAAGCTGACGAGCACACATGCTGAGAACGCTGTATTGTGATTTCAATAACAGTAATCAGTGACAGGTAGTCCTGTCAAATTAAATTTAGCAGCACGATGAGTCAGATTAGGTTTAAAGTACAGAACGTTATTGTAATTGAATATAATTGATTGGCGTAAAGACGCGACAATTATTTTCTATTGGTTTTTAAAATGCCTGGTCTAAATATAAAAGAACGTTTTTATAGTTTTATCAATGTAAGTAAGGAAGTAGAATTTACGCGTTGACTTTTGCACCTTCGAACATTCCATAAATGTACAAAAATCGGCAATGAAAATTTTCAATTAAATAGAAATTGGAATAATTTTCGAAAATATTCTACAAATGTGTCTAATTAAATGAAAAAAAATATAATTTTTTTAATCTGTAATATAATTATTTTATCTACATTATGTACAGAATCATTACATTATGTACATTTATATTATTATTTACGTAATTAAATCAATTAAATTAAATTATTTATAAGATTAACGTTCTATAGATATCTAAAAATAGAAAAATGATGGCTTTTTTGGAAATGGATCATTTACATCGTCGAGCAAATATAGTTTTGAAAGATAACGAAGATCTATGCCGCTTTCCCAAGACATAGATAAATCACTTTCAGACGATGATCTCGGGCTTGGTGGGAGAAAAGTTGCGAACCAACGTTCGTAACTGGGATTTCACGTTTCGGAGGAAAGTTCGAGGCACGTGCGCATGATTGTGCATGCTTATTTCCGACGGAAATATTGTAATCTCGGATTACACAGCTCTTTGATCTTTCTTATTGAATTCCATCTGCATTACTCCAAGATTCTGCCTCTATTATTTCGTTACTTTCGGATAATCTTATCATTAGATTGAATTTGTATGAAATTTCACTTCTTCACTTGCATGTTAGATTTAAAGACAAATTATCTGTCTTGGAAATATTCGATCTTATTTTCCTAATTTCTATAGGATACAAAATAAAACGAAATATACGAAATTTTAATAATCTGACGTAAATTATTTATAAGTCAATTTTAATATTTGGAGATTGAGGATACAAAAATGCAAATAATGCAGAATTAAAGGACAAAATACGGAATTGCTGTTTAATTATTTGTCATACGAGAATTTGAGAATTAATTATTTGATACACGAGATGAAACTGTCGATTGCAATTGTATTTCTTGAGGACACAACAGCGTCTGTATGCACTGCTTGGCCGACTTATTCTACTTCTATTCTCGATGTAGCAGCCTGCACGTCTGTGTACCTACCGGATGATCTACTGAAAAATTTTAAACGAGTTGAAATCCCTTTGACGTTATTCAGCGTTTGGAATTTTTTAATTATCGTTTAAACATGATAATCTGTTTCTCAACCATTTAACAATCTCAACGTGCTAACTCGTATGAATATTCATAATGTTCTTTTCGAAACTAAATTCTCTTTCGTCAGGATTGAAATTCAATTCTGTTAAAGTGTTTGTTTCAATCTGTTCAATCCACGAAGTTTCAAACGAAGAATGAGTTCTGTTGCAACAGGTTTTCTCACAATCTCGTTCAAGTTCTGATGACTTTTAAAATGGGAGGACTCGCGAGACGTTCTTGAATTTTACACGAGAATCGACATTTTGGGACGAATCGTCGCAGAAACAACGAGACGAGTGATCAAATCTTTTTTTGGCAATTTCTCGTTTCTTCACGTGGTCACTCGCGTGTTCTCCATTCTCTTTGCTCAATTCTCTCTCGTTTCATTGAGAGAATGTCAAGCGAAAGACAATGAATGGGACAATAAACGATAGAAATTCAATTCTAGTGAGTGTTTATATTGAAAACTTAATAGCAATTTAACTTATTTAAAATAAGTGTCCCCAAACACATTGGCCATTTCACACAATTCCATTCAATCCGCGATCAACAAGAATCAATCGTCGACAGATCAAAGATTTATTATCAAGTCAACCAGACACTCGACCGTCCGACTCGCTGCGGAACCACTGCTTCACACTCCAATCAGTACACGTCCGCAAGACCCAAACTTCTCCAAAACAACTGCCACTAACTCCCGCGTTCATCCTAAATCAGCTCGCACAATACAATTTTGCCACGCAGAATAAAGCACCTAAAGTACCTTGCTGCCGCACATCTGTACAGCCGCTGCAACTTCTATTCCACCCTCTTCCTCTTTCTCTTTCTCTTTCTCTCGGAGCCAAGCGAAACAAACACATAAAAAAAACCATCAAACTACATTTTTTACTCCGAACCTTTCCCGGCGGCCGTTATACATTTTCCATTAAACCGTTCGTCCGCTTTCACTCTTGAGAAACAAAACCGAAAAAAAGGGAGAAAGAAAGCGAGGGGAGTCGTAATTCATCAGAGAACACGTGGGAGGGGGGCGAGTACCAGGCGGGCAGTTCCTCTTTGCCTGCCACGAATCGATTTATTTTCCCGCGGTAAATTCGAGATATCATCGACGAGCGCGGACACGGCGAGCAGAAGACACGTGTTTATCTGGAACACGATCCGTTCAAGTTGTATCTCGAATTCGATATCATTTCACGGGTCCTCGTGGAGCGTCCCCGGGGACTTTGCATTCCCATTCTGGCATCTAGTATGCCTGGTACGCTTCGCCGAGCAGAATGTTGGCCCTCTGGCGCGCCTTGCACGGCAAACGTCACGGAAAATACGTCGCCCCGGCGTAGCTCTGACGGCTGAACTGTTGGAAAACGAGCAGAGCGAGGGAAGAACTAGGCAAAATAACCTGCAACCTCGAACGACATCGATTCTGAGAAGAGGCGCTACGCTGGAGATATTAATTTTGCGACATCCTCCGTGGCAAATTTTGCGAAAGCCTCGCGATAAGGGTTTACCTTTCGGTTCGGATTATGAAGAAAGTGCAATTTTTAATCTCTCCGGCTGATATTATTGGAGATTGTAAAAACTTGGATTTTGCTTGAGTTTGGAATTTTTCATTTGATTTAATTTTATCGCCAGTCTCTCTTATCGGAATGAAATGTAATAAATTGCGGTGTAATATAAATTACTAATTCTGCCAGTGGATGATCCTACGATGCTGTGCGAAAATTGACGACAGAGAACAGTTATATTTTAGAAAAGAGTATTAATATAAGAGAGTGAGACATTTACATTGCGGGCTTTTTTGCATTTTTGTATTTTTACGTGCACGACGAAATGAAATTTAAATAGAAACGTTTCCCATTGTGATAAATATCTCTGCTTTGAATATTTTGCACACATTCATGTATCCCGTGCATTGCTTCTTCGAATTTCTCAATTCAAAAACCAGCTTGATCAATTTAATCGACGTGAAACGTCAACAAAGGTTTGACTCTTTTACAACTTCTTTCAATTTCTTACGGAATACACACTGAAATTTCACCGTCAGTGTCAAGATCAGTTGCTCGATTCTCTTCGTGAGGATTCCAAGATTCCACAAAGATTGCTGAATTTAATCAGTTTAATCATGTTTTCCATCGTGCCTTCATTATGAAGCGATTGCGCGATGCAAAAGCTTGAAATAACCGGGCACTCGACTCGTGCGACTCTCTTTTATTTTTTTTGCGCAACGCGCATCTTTTTTCTTTTCCTTCTTCATTGACGGGATCAGCGTCAACCGGTTCTGAAACTTTCTCTGTCCTTTCCTGCGAGGCAGGCGCCACCGTGCGTCGAACCTCGACGACCTTTCGCTCGAGACAGGATAATTAAGCTTCCTTTGAGGAACGAACCGAGGGTCGCCGGTGACACGAGGAGGAAAGAAACGCGAGGGAAACGACGTGTTTGCGAGCCGCTCGCGAAAGATCGAGGATAAGAACAAACTGCTGGCTTCCTGCGTTAAGTCGCGTTGAAATCACTGCTTTCGCGGATAATGCAACGTGTTTCGAATAGTTCGGTAATTGCAGGTATTTCTCAAGCGCGCGGATTACACGGCAGAATATCGTTTATCCGCACTTTGTTTGCACGAACAAGTTAATACTCGGTTTCGGATGTACGAATTCATATGCCGGGCGTTCATTATCCACCGTGGTTCAACGTAATTTCAGTTGTGCGAACGCGTGTTCCTGCAACGGATCTACAGTTGGATGCATTTGGGTCTCAAATGTTTAAAACAGAGGGACGTGTTTACCGTTTTGTGAATTTTAATTAATTTTTTAATTAAAATTAGACCGTGTCTGAAACGTTTTCTTTTTAAGTATTACGTGGATAAATGGAGAATGAAATCTTATTATACGGTAAAATGAATGTTACTCCGATTAATAGTGCAACAAAGATATACTTTAATGTACCTGTAACAAATGTATACTAGATTTCGTAATCATTCCTTTCGATTTATTTATACTCCAGTAAACAGATACAGAAAACATCGTCATTTTATCAGAATTTGTTTCATCTAACAAGTAAATAAATTGAGTAAAATGTTTAAAGATATTTGCAAACTTTCGTGACTGAATTTTCTTTTATAGTTTTCTAATTTTTCGTCGAGTACGGCAAATCAGATAATTTGTAATTTGTACGATTAATTACAAATCGTCAGACCATTGACGTTTATTAATATTGGTAACTTGTGGCATTAATATTGGTAACGTTACGTGTCCCGTAAAATTTCACTAATGATGTTAGTTTAGTTGAGCCAGAGGGCGCAGCTCCTATTACCCGAGCTAATAAAGAGAACTAGTGAACATCCATTATCCGAACTATATTTTGTTCCTTGATCTGCTCGAATAACCAAGACTTTACCGTGTGTAATCTGTTTAGAGTACGATTTTCTGATTTGATTGACATAATAATTGAAAATTGTGTTATAATCTGCAAAAGTTATATATGTTCAATTTTAAATAAATATTAATGTATATATTTTATAGAAATATATATATTTATTTGCTTCCCTCGAATCATTGTCGACCGTGTTTTTCCATCATGGGAAAATAGAATAAGGCCACGTGTAGTTCCTCGTTTTAATAATTCAATTAATATTATATTTTTATGTTATTATTAATATTTAATTTAATTACAGTTAATATTAACTTTAACATATTATATTTTTCTTCGTCAAGGCTGGACACAAAAATTTCATGACCGCGAGAAATGACTTGAAAGATTACGTTAAGTTAAACACTTCATTAACTCTTTCGTAAACCACACCTACTTCTCGGCGATTCTCACTGTTTCCACCACTCTGCCAAACTTACGCATCGTCCCAAATTGCACGAGGCAGCTTTCCTGCAAAGAGATTTTTGGGAAGGCCAGGGTCGACCCACTTACCCGAAACTTCGAACGTCGTTCTTCGAGTTTCTCGAATGACCTCGCCGAACGGATTTTCGAGCCGCGTGTAAAAAGTCTGCCCCACCCGCAGCTTCCGCTCCACAGCGTTTCCGGCGGTGGTCGTCGGACACAATTTCGCGCTGCACGCTTGCTAACCTCGCGAAGAATTGAGATAAATAGCTGGATAAGTACCACCACGGCCAGCTCGACTTTTGTCAATTAAGCCAGCTGGTGTTTCTGATCCTCGAACCGTTTTCGTCGACGAGTATCATCAAGCGACTGTTCATCAAGAACAGAGCGAAATTCGCCGCACTGTTGCGTAATTCCGAGCTGTTTGACGGGAACGAAAGGAAACACGGTCGTGATAAATGCGTCTCAAACGCGAGATTCTTCTTATCCAGGTTGATCTTACGACGTAAAAATCGTTCGTTGATTTCAACTTCAACCTCAATTTGCGAAATGCCGCTCGTTTCGCAAGAGGATTATGGTGTTGAAATACGGGACGGATTTCTCCTACTTATTTAGCGCTGGTTGTCGTTTCTGATATCTTTCGTGAATTGGCGTAGAAATGATACGACGTTGCCGCATCGAAAAACCAAATATTCGGTGAAAGTTAAAGGAACGGGGAATTGAGCTGCGGTCGGGTTAATGTAATGCCATTCTATCGGAATATCCTGCGATTAAACCCGCGTAAATCGGTGTTATTCAATTCCTTGTGAAGTTTCTTTGTCGAGCCTCGACATAAACCGAGTTTCGTTCGTTACATTCCAAGATATTGGTCCTAGTGATGATGAATTAATTCGTTAATATTGATTTGAAAGCAAGCTGTATGTTTACTTTTGCGCTTGAATTTATTTTTAATGCGCGACCAACACGTAAGAAGGTTCTTGTTGTCTTTAAACTTTGTAATATAATTTTGTAATACAGAATATGTCAAATTTTCACTCACACAAAATTTTATTTTACTTTAAATAAAATTGTTTTATATTAAACTGTATTATTTTATTATGTAATGTATTTATTGTCATTATATTTTATTCCATTCTAAAATTTTATTTCATAATATTTCACTTACAATAATCAATTATCACACAGTTTTTCTTGCTTTCAGAATTTACAAAGAATTGTATCTTATTGTCCAAAATCATTTTGTTTCAGAATAATTTATAAATAATAATAATGAATTATCAAGTACGCAATATTTAAGACCGTGTTCCCTTATTTTTAGAATTTACATAGACCTATCCTTACGTTCTGAAATATAGAATTTCTCAAATTTTCGCTGACAAACAAATTATTTTATTTCACAACAATTCACAAATAATAACGATCAATCATCATATACGGATTTCCCTATTTTTAGAATTTTTACCACGTTCTGAAATATATAGAATTTCGCAAATTTTTCATCCACAGTGATTGCTCCATCGCAGAATAAATTGCAGAACAGTTTATCGATTTACCCAGAGCAAGTCCGTAGATAGATTTTCATTTTCACGTTTTGCGACTGGTCGACGGACGTATACATGCGGGAACGCTCGCAGAGGAACGTGACACCGCTTACGTACGTTTCTCTGCGTCTCAATTCCGTAACTCAATTCCGGCTCTTTTAACGTCAGATGGAAACCTGCCTTTTCCATTCCCATGAAGCGATCCTACGGCTTTCTCTCGTTCACCGGTTCAATTGAACCAGAATTGTTTCGTCTCGGGACGTCTTCGATCGCTCGACGCGATACGAGGCTCCCGCACACAACAAGCTACAAGTTGCATTACAGCGAACTTCTATCAATGTTCCATCCCTCTCCCCTGGTCCCCTCCTCCGTCTCCTCCATCTGACGAACGTATCCCTGTAATAGAGATGGGAAAATGTGTTTCGATCGTCATGAGATTTTGCCTTGATAACCTTTGTCTACAACTTCGTGACGCCGGCAACTTTCTGACAACGCCCGGCAACGTTCCCGTTGAACTTCCAGAATTCTGAAGTCTAGAAAGCTTCGAGGCACCAAAGTTCCCCGGCGTTTCCCGAATTCCAGAGATTCCACGCCGTCATGCGAAACATGACGGCCCCTCCCCCTCCCCCTTCCCCGAACTCGATGGAGCGCGGATTTGAGTTTTTTTTCCCAACGTCCGAGCTTCTCCTTGTAATTAAACTGCAATTCAACTGATCTCGGTGAAATTACAAGTTGGCCCGTGCGACTAAACGCCAAGCGGTTGCCACCGTCATGCACTGTTAATTGATAATCACAGCCGCTTTCACTTCGTAAATCGCGCCGTCGTCGTTAATACGATCGATTAACCGCGATCGCGATTTTTAACGGGACCAATTATCGAGCGCGGGCGCCCGGCGAAGCGGGAACGCCGCGCGTTTCGCTGTAATCAACGGTAAATTAGGTTGATCATTGCTCGTCAAATTATAGGCCGGCCGGTTGGACGCGGTCCAAAATAGCTGGCAGGCAAGTTGGAATCCAACGTGGACGATCCAGCGATCCCGTCCCGATCGCCGAGGCATCGGCCCAACTTTTGTAACGCGTTCATTAATTACGACAATTATCCGGAGATTCCGGTGGTATTAACACGTTAATGATCGCGTTACACGCGAAGATACCGACGTTTAACAACAAACGCAACTGCTCGATTATCGGGCAACCGTTCTAATTAACGGGCACCATCGTCTACGCGTGATTCCCCGCGTTCGAACAAATTACGTCGATAAATTACTCGCTCATAAGCAGCGGTTTCGTCTAGTTGCTCGTTCGTCGTTGATGAGTTTTCTAGTAGTTGTTACGGTGTATTAATTCTTTGACTAAAGACGAGTCGAGTCATCGTTGAAACATTGGAATATCTTTGAAGTTGGACGAGTTAACTGGTCATCGTCTGATTAAAAAATTAAAATATTCTCACTGGTTACTGGTTTTCATCGGTTTCATAGTTGTTTCTGAATAAATCGTTTGTTATATTTCTTGCAATATTAATTATCATAGTGTGTCAATCCTTCTTAAGACAATAGATGAATCAATCATTGGATCTTTGGAATTCTATAACAAGTTAACTTGTTCTTGGTTAAAGAATTAGAATATTCTCAAGTTACCAGAAATTGTTTATTATCATATGTCAATCTTTCAACCAGAGACGATGATTTAATTAATCGTTGGATCCTCAAAATTCCTTAAAGTTCAAGGATCAAAGTGTTTTCAACTTGTATTCTCACTCCAATAAAGAGTGTCTCGCTGAAGTATTAAATTCCAGATCTTTCTTTAAACTTTATGAAACATTGTCTCGGACAAAAGTTGAACTAAATTTAGCGCCGCGTAATTCTCGCGATGGCGACGTTAACGCGTTACGTCTTGCACGTTATCTCTCGGCATTTAATGAATGAAAATTTTCTTATCCATCTACCGTCGAGATGAATTCCTCCATACGCCTTAACAATGAAGCGATACGTTTCGAATAATATAACATTTGTTTTTCTTCGCAAGCTAAATATTATATTGAAACAACAGATTTTGTAGTTCTTTGAATATCCAACTTTTTTTGGTAAACATTCGCTTTGACAAGACAGGAGATAGTTAAAATTCCCAGTTTCCATATCTGATGCGTCACTGGCACATCAAAAACGGAGCAGGAATACGATATCTTCAGTCGGTCGTCGATGTAACGTTTTTGTTCCCGTGGATCATCGTAATTCGATCAACAAAGGGAAACACGTTCGACGCTGCTTTTAATGTCTGGTAATGGCCGACCGTGGATTTGTAAATTCATGCGACGGATTTCGGTCTGGCGTATCGTGAATTCTGCATTGTGCGACCGTCCAGCCACCGAAATCCCACGATTTTGTCCTGAGTGGCGCTTCGTTAATTGCAATCTGGAATTTTTATCGTTCCGGTTGTTGATTGCACATCAAATAATGATGGGAACGATGTTTTTTAAATGCTTCTTTTACATACAGCGTTATTAACGTTTGATTAAAGAAGCTTGGACCTTGTTCGAATCAATAGGTTCTATTTTTGATTGAAATTGAAAACCGTGGCAGGTTATAGAGAAATATCTTTGAAATGGCGGGATTAAATTGATAACTTTGAGTAAATGATAGTTTGATTGAACAAACGAGTGATTTGGAAGAGTTTTGTTTGATAATATTGTTAATTTTAGATCAATATTTTATTTCCAAACATGTAGTGGAGTTTTATTCATAAGCAACAGAAGAAAGTTTACGATAAGAATTATATTATATTTTTTGCCAGTAATTGGTGGCAGTAATTTATTCTGAAGTATATTTTGTGTCACGTATAATCAGAACAATATTACCAGTGATAGTGATTTTAGCGGGAGTAACCCAGAAAATCGGTGCAACGCTAATGCAACGAAAATTAGCGATTGGTTGATTTGGGTCACGTGATTTGTGAGGGGGCGTGGGTTAGACCCCGAGTGGGAGTGGCGTTGTCTGGTACTGAGCGACCGCGCCTGTAACTTGTTTTGTATCGATTCAAATGTTTGCATATTAATAAAATTTTATGGCAAAAAGGTCGTCTTCATTTCCTAGTCAGAACAGTTGCTTCTGGGCCTTTCAGTGAGACGAATCATGCGAATTGTACTGGGGTACAAGTCGTGCAATTTTTTTATTTATATTTGTATAATCAATAATTAATATATAATTGATATATTATAATATACTATCATGTGTGTAGTGTATTATAGCAATTTTGTCATATTTACAAGTACATCATTCTACTTATTTCATTTCATAACAAATCAGTCATAGTTTCATCCTCACAGTACAGTCGATAATTTATGTAATTGGTATATTACGATATATAATTACAATTTATATTATAACAAGCATATAATTTTGCGTTTAGTCTGACGATATAGATTCTCTCCAAATTCGTTGAAAAGAAAAAAGAAACAAAATTGAAAATTCATTGAATTTTGAAATGAATTCTTCCCAATTCAGTTTGAATTATAAATCTTGAGAAAAAAGAATAGGAACAGATTGACATTGTTATCGCGTGTCGAGCCATTTACATAATAGAAATTCCTTAAAAATATTCCCTTCTTCAGCGGGCGCATCGTAGACTTTCTTCCTTTTTCCCGAAGTCGATCTTCCTGGAGCATCACGCAATCATCCCCCCCTCCCGGTTTCTCTCACTTTTCCTCGTTTTCCCGTTACGTCACTTTACGACGGTATTTTTCCTTCATGTAACGCGTATCGAATATTTTCACCGGTCGTATACTCGATTCCATTATGCCTCGCCGGGGAAGATCGCAAACCCGGCGAGAGGGACGCAAGCTTGTTTCACATCACGTATTTCACTTTATGTCGAAGAGGCGAGTCGTGTATTGGCCACGTGAAACGTGGACAGAAGCACGATTTCTCCGTAGATGATCGCGCCGAGTGTCCTCATTAATTCTCCTGAAGGCGCTTTAAGATCGTCACCCTCTGCTTCTGTGTTTGTTACGTTTCTCGCTACACACACGCGTTTTATACAATAGAATTTCATTAGATATTGCGTTAACAACTGTTGTATGGCAGAATATAGTTTCCGGCAGTAAAACTGAATTCGCCGACGATTTAATCAAAAATCGGAGATTCAGAACGTGAAACGTGAAACTTTGTAAAATTACGTACAATCGATATTTACTTGATACGGTGCGCAAAATTTCGGTCAAATATTTGTTGCAGAATCTTTATACTTTCGCCAGAAACAGTCCATGCGAGATTCTTTCGTTTTTAATTCCCATAAATCTTCCAAACGAGATCCCAAAAGCAATTAAACATCCAAGGACCCATTGTGACACTTTGAATTTACTGCTGCAGTGCAAATTAAAATCTCTCGTATCTTTCTTCACTGACGTTGGTCAATTTAAATTCTTCTTTGTAATTATTGAATGCAAAATTATTTCAAATTCTTATATGGGAACCTTTCATCTCAGCGGTAAAATCTTTTTGAAATTTTTAAAGCAAAACCTTTTAAAGTGAAACCTTTCTTTGCAGAATAACAACGACCCATTTCCCACTAAAAGCACTGTAATGAATAATGAAATTTCTGTTTAATAATTGTTTGAGATATCTGAGAAACGAGGAAGAACAGGAAGCTTGCGAATGAAACTGAAAATGTTAAATTAATCAACAATCCATGAACGCTCGATATTAAAGATATAATGTTATTTATTTATTGAACAACGTTGATATTGAAGTGTAATCAATATTTTTGATTATTAAAACGATATTAATGAAATAAAATAATTAAAATAACGTTGTAATATCACGAATTTCTAATTCTAATTTACACATTAATCTGAGACATGTAGATGCCCACGTAGTAATGTAAGAAACGACAAAAGCAACCAAAGTATCTCACACCATCAACATCAACACCAAACGCGTTAAGTAATGTTAATCAAACAGTATCCATCGCCAGGCGAATCTCTGGGAAACCGCCTTAAGAAGCGACCGCTAATGAGCCTCGGCCTTTTGACCTTCCCTTTAAAAAAACTGTCTCGCTAATAGCCTTCCTCTATCAGCCCCTATCTTTGCTACATATTTTTATGGAGAGTCCGTGGAAGCAGACGACTCCCCGGAGAGGCGTTTTCGCGCCAAGTCGAAGGAAACAAAAAAAAAAAAGAAAAAGAAAAAGGAAAAGGAAAAAAATAAAAAAATGGGAAGGAAAGAGAAATGGCAGAGGGAATGAGAGACAGTTGGTGCCTATAAGAGACCCGTTGAATAATTAATGCCAGGAGACGTATTCCGGGACGTCGCGGGCCGCGGCACGACGATTAACGAAGCGATTATTAAAATATGCAGAACGACCGTCCTAATTAGTCCGTCGACGAAACCGAGAACGGGTTTTGCTCGTCCACCGTCATCTCGCTGTGTGTCTTTTCTCAGCGGCAGGGGCCAAAGAACGTCACGCTCGGGTCTAAGTTTCCCGACGGAAGGGGGCTATTTTCTCATCCTCCTCCGTCGTTGTAGCAAAGCGTGGCTGAGCAAAATTTCAGAATTTCAGACGGCAATATCGAACGTTTTTTTCTGTAATTGATACTTGATAATAATTTCAAGAAAAGAACGAACCAATCAAAAGCCATTTTTAGCACGGACCAATTCCTTCAAGATGTTCGTTCAGTATCCCAGTGTCTGTCTTTATGTCTTTAAATTCTTATAGCTTGTAACTTCTGAACTGAAAAAGAGTTGAATTTAAAAACAACAAATTTTGAGGGATCTGTGTAAAAGACGTCGATCTTCGAGATCGTAACGTAGTTGATTAACGAAAAAAAATTCTTTCGGTTTAAATTTGCAAAATTTTCGAGAGAAACGGTGCCATTCCTTTTAAAATATTGTCAGAACATCTTCAAAAGAGACGAACGCGATGCTGTAAGAGTAGAAACTTTGTGCATTTAAAATGAGCCCATCCAGTTGGATTGTTCTCCAATTTTTTTTTTTTTTTTTTACAAAGGTATAACATTTTAAAGTATCGACAATTTATGATATTTATGACATTTTAAAGTATTGACAATATTTTTCATCGTTTACTACGTGTGCACTAGACGCGAGATTTTGGTCGATCTTTTCCCATTTTACGCTGCTCGATTACGTTCGATCGCCTTTCCTTTGTTCGTTCCGCCGACGAAGATGAAAATTTTGGAATTACCAAGCAGTTCCTGCTGGATAGATTAATCGCGATGGTGGGCCGGATGGAGGATAACTGAAAAGTTAATGAGCGGCTCGATCGTGTACAACCGGCGGCGGAATCGAGCGGGATCTTGTTAAAATGCATGGCGACCTTCTCGTTGAGAAATTGTCTTACGGAACCTGAGGGATCTCCCGCCCCTCTCTGCCCTTGGGAATTTGGAAATGTCCGTCCGCCACGAATTCATTAGGTCGATGGATGTCGTCGTGATCTCGTTACCGAAATTGGATTTTTCGCTTATGACACTCTGACACGCGACGCGCTTCTTGCGATCTGGCGTGCCGGCGGTTTCTTGGAGGTTTGTGAAATATTCGGACGTTTTTTAACGGCGGACTGTCGGATGAGGTAGCAGTAGCAGCTTGACAGGAGAGTTCCATGGGTTTCTGTTTGGGAAAGAAAAGAAATTGCGCAATTTACTTATATATTTTACTGCTCAATCTCTTTAGTTCACATCTACATTAAATTCAAATTTTTATATTATATGTTATTGTTAATTTATTTTTGAAACATGTTGAGATACGTGTCGAGGGAGGATGTTAAACTTAAAATGAATACTAGAAGAATTACTATTGAAAGAATATTAAAAAATGTTAAATGTGGTGTAAATATAAAATGCAAAATTTAGAATTACTTTGGAATCGTAAATTATCTCTTAGGAAGATGGTAAACTAATTCAGTTAATATTACTTTACAGAAATAATACTCGAATTAATAAATGTTATATTTTATATACTTGAATACTTGAATATTCGTTACTTGAATTGATAAATTAATTAATATAATAATTGTTAATATTTATCAATATTGATGTTTATTCATATTTAATTAAATTATAGAAAAACCATTAAGTCTTAAAGAGACTAATAATTCTTTCCTTCGTGTGATCGCAGTTCATTCCGAATTATTCACAAAACGAAAGTCACACTGTATTTTTTTACTCTTCTCCTTTATTTATTGAATCAGGTCAACCCTCATTTGAATATTTCCCGTAATAATTAAATAATTCGACATACAATCTGCATGTCTGGAGACGTAGAACGGAACGAAGGAAAAATGGAGTGTAAACATAACGTTAAACGTTAATAAAGAGACATTACGTGGAACGAAGAGGATCGAAGAGAGAAATTTATTTCGATCGATTACAATTGCCACTGAAAATTTGTCGTTGAGATTACGTGAAACAAACTACATAACCATTGTACTCTCTCTCTCTCTGTCTCTCTATAAATTGGGTATAAATTCCTGCAGGTGGAATTATCTTTCTTTATTTTTCGTAACGAGTAAATCTTCCTGGTCGTATAATTATTTTCCCTCGCTACCGTAACAGCGCAATTTAAAATTCTAAAGAAGACATTCGGCGTCTTTATCTTATCCTAACTGCCTCGACTAATTAACTTCGTTTCTCCGTGCTAATTAAAAAGTTCACCTTTCTTTTGTTAACGAGACCGCTCTTGAAACCAGTTCCTCGAGAAAATAAAAAATAACCGCGACTCGAAACAAATAAATTCTTTCTGTTCTTTGAAGTCTTCTAGGGATGCTAAATGAGCTCAGAAAATATGTACTGCTTCTTCATTCTAGATAGAAAGAATATATCACTCCCGAAACTTTTGGTATTATCATGTCGCGAGTGATTCGCAACGCTGTTCGAATTAAGTTATTTCATTTAATCCCGCAAATATGAAACTGTAAATTTTAATAATTTGTGAAACGTAAGTGTGGACTATAAATTAAAACATAAAAACACCTTCGTGTTCCTGATCTTTTAAATATATCTACAGTTGTTTAACGCAGCATCGCTTGCAAGAAATTTCGTCCACAAGGACGACAACTATTTTCTATCCGAGTTAGTTGAGCAACTTCGTTCAACTTTACTAATTTCCGAGCGGCGACGAAAGTTAGAGTTCACCGTCGCAAATTTACGTAAAAAAACTCGGCCCGGAACTGGAGAAATATCTGATTAATCAGCAGCTAATCAAATTTCACGAGCGTGACTATTTTCTCCGGTTATTTCGCCAACACCTTACTTCCGATTGAATCCCGAGAAGGCTCGGGGCGGTGTTATTTATCGCCGCGAGACTGCCGCGGCCGGAATCACGTTCATTTTACAGTCTATATAATCCCGAAGTTCCCATTAAGTTCCTCATTTCCATAGGCGTGTTTTATCGTTGGGTACATTAAAACTTTCGCCCTTAGCGGGAATTACGCCGCGATATAATGGTTCGTTAAAGCGAGCGGGCCAAAACTGGGCGGGCGTCTGGACGATCGTCCCTTTAACAACGGAGAATTTTCGCTCGTCGGTTTTTCCTCGAACTGTTCGTGTTACGCGTCGAGCATCGACTCCCCGGTATTACGTAAACGCGAGGTAAGTCGATCTGGCCCTCCACGAAACGCCTGTAATTGCGTTTCCTCGCAACGCTGCGCCGATCGACAGAGAAATCTGTTACGTGAATTAAGTGGAACGCCAGAGAGGAGAGAAGTTGAGATGGTAAATACTGGTGAACTCGTTTTGTTAACTGCCGCGGATGGAAAGTAATCCGTTTATTTTTCGACAATGTGGTTTATTCTTAGATTTCTACGTGAATTTTCATTTTCACGAGCGCGATCGAAGATTTGTATTTTAGATATCTTACGTGCGTTCTTGCGTCTCTAAATTTCTCGCAAGTGCATTTACAATTATTTCTAATTATTTCAATTATAAAAGAACAGATGCGAGAATGTTGCTTGTAATTGTAAAAAAAGAGCCTTTGGTGGTGTGATAAAGCAATAAAGATGAGTAAAAGAACTGCACGACTTGTACCCCAGTACGATTCGTCTCACTGAAAGGCCTAGAAGCAACTGTTCTGACTTTTTTGCCATGAAATTTTATTGATATGCAAACATTTGAGTCGATACAAAACAAATTACAAGCGCGATCGCTCAGTACCAGACGCCACTCCCACTCGAGGTCTACGCCACGCCTTCTCACGAATCACGTGACCCAAATCGACCAATCGCTAATTTTCGTTGCATTAGCGTTGCACCTGAGGCCCGATTTTCTGGGTTACCTCCGCTAAAATTACTTTCAGTGATAAACTTAATTATTAATACGAGAAACAAAACGTACATACTTAAAAAATTTTGTACGAAACAAATGTAAATAAATTTACTACTTGAACGAAGCGAGGTACTTTAAATGAAACGAAGTTAAAAAGAAATTCCGATTTCTCTTACTAGAAATTACTCTCTGTAATAACACTTAGTTTCCTATAGTTCAACGAATGAAGTCAGAGTCAAACAATTGTAGTTACTCACTTATTAAGTGGCAAGCAACCGCAGCTATTATCCCCCAATTTACAGTCGAGCATGGCGAATTGTGCGAAACTTGATTAGTTTCTCGGGCTTAAGTGTCTACGGTTACCTGAATACAGTGTACTATGTTCGCGTAATCACGTTTCGTTTGTCCAAGATTCAAGATTCACGCTTACGTTGCTCGTTGTTTCCCGCAGATGACTGTCCGAACTGCGTGGACGAGCACAGCAGCAGCCTGGCCGCGTCAAGATGGACGATGCCGTTGTTGAAGCTCGGCGAGAAAAGATACTACCTGGGGATCTTCTTCAAGGTATCACCGCCAGTCACTTTGATTTATCTAGCTACCACCGGCGGACGCGACCTGCCGGACATTATCGAATTATTTCCGTACCCGTAACCTTTCCTCCACGCCGTCTCATTCGAGACGCCTCGCTCGTGCATTGAATGCCAGACCGGTGGAGCTCGTTATCGATCTGTTCGGCCAAACGCGACCGTCCCCTGCACGCG
The DNA here is from genome assembly GCA_030673865.1 of Melipona bicolor. Taxonomy (NCBI): domain Eukaryota; kingdom Metazoa; phylum Arthropoda; class Insecta; order Hymenoptera; family Apidae; genus Melipona; species Melipona bicolor. The sequence continues at coordinate 4,422,315 of JAHYIQ010000016.1, read as the reverse complement.
TGTATGCTTTGTATCGTCGCGACAAAGAACACGGGAAACCGATCTCGTTGATGACGATCTTCGTCAACTTGCAAACGACTCTACCCTCTGTCGAGTAGATCGTGTCGACGGTAGATAGTTCTCTCTTCAAATTCGAGCACGAGCACACGTATGTACGTACATTCATCGATTGAGAGAGAGAAAAAGAAGCGTGTCTGCATTTCTGGATTATATATGGAAGTATTTTATCGTTTCTGAAACGCTGGATTCGCAGGTGCAGTAGACTCTTGAAAGTTTATTGAAATTTTGAAATTTTGGCTACATTTGACAAGTTTGAGAGAAAAATTATTACATTGATAATTCGCTGAATTTGTTGCAAAAGAGAACTCTGATCTAACGGAAGGATAATATAGCACTATAATTGGAGGAGAGAAAGGATTGAAAGGAAAGAATTTGACAGATCTCTTACAGGGAGAGTCTAAGATAGGAAGATCTCTCTTCCAGAAGAGAATAGTTGTATTTAATTTTAAAACACGGACATAAATTTTTATTCTATACAATATATATTTAATCAATTTAATGAATAAAGATTGTATGCACAAGTTTAGAGATCGACATTGTCAATTTTCTAAAAAAAGAACAAACAGGGGAAGAGTCCACAAATATCTTTTAATTGAAAGCTAAAGTACTTAAAGAAGAAAAGTATTATGATTATTATATTGAAGGAGAAAAAATTTTTCACTTCCAATTGGTATTTTACAGTTGCGTCTACTGTTCTCGCGCGTATTTTCACATCACGCGATGTCGCTTTAACTCAGCTCGATCGCACATCCCAAATCTTCAACGACCCATTCCCCCGCTGCTTGACACACAATTTCACCATCATCTCATCGCCTTAAAACAGGAACAGCGTCGTCTCGTCGACGATCGATGTCTGAAAGTGCCATTAACCCATTTATTACGTATTCGTGTCTAGTTTAAATCCGTCATCCACTTTATCACGCCTTTCCCTCTAACCTAGACCCCTTGTAGAGCTCTCAGCTCGCGACCGCGAATTCCCTGGAAAGTAAAATCGTCGACGTGTCGCTCAACCCTCGAAGAGAACTATGCCTGCTGAAAAATGTTTACCCAGTCCTAGCACTCATTCTCGAACGTTTTGATTTTAGATAGTACCAACGAAAATTTAATTTCATTACTGGAAATGTTGAATCAATCATTTTGTCAGGTACTGAAGTTTCATTTCTTTTTTTTTTTTTTAATAAAAGCATCACGAAAAGCATATTCGTTTCGAATGTTCATTCATTGGATGTTTGCAGCATTTGTTGATAACGCGAGAACTTTTTCCACTCTTGCGTTTTAAAAATGATTCATCTACATTCAGTTTGTCTTTCGTATGCATTTTTATATTTCATTATCAAATATTCTATATCTAAATAGAATTATACTACGATAATTATTTTTACTATCCACTTGTCGCGAGAGCGAAGTAGGCAACACGATTAGGCTGCACACGCGGGAGGACTTACAGAAGACGTGGACCACCTAATAGTAAACTTAGGCCTTGACGCGTTGGATAGCCCTTTTATACCCTGATTCTCACCATGTCCTTTCTCGTCAAGGGATCGAAAAGCGTCTGTTTTCTTGCAGTGTGTATGGTCAGGCCCATGAGAGGTTTTTGACAATTACCTCATGGCCCTGACGATACTGCATCCTGGGTCCACGTCGTGGGAGTTGTATTTATGATGCTGCCTAGGTCGTGTCCCCTACAAAGATCAAGTCTCTATTCACATTCAATCCACATTTCGTTTGCATACTCATCTCTATTTTAATATTATACGTTAAACAGAGTAGAGACATAATTGTCTCTACTTTGATAATAATGAGCATCATCTACTTAGACTGCCAACTTGAGTTGGACCAAGCGCTCGAAGAGTTTTCGAATTGTTCACCAATCGAACATGAAATGAATCGACCGATCGGACAACTCTCTCTCACTAGACCGTTGCGTTGCTCCACAAGTCGAGTTACCCACTTTCCTTTGGCTGGCGCGTAAACGGAACCGCATTATTAAAATGGAGTTTGTAACGGGCCGACGTCGGCCTTGCAACCGTCTCTCTGAAAAATGGGTAGAGGTGACGTAAAGCGTCCCTTCGGCGATAAATGACGGTGTTTCGCAACGGAGTCAAGGAGTGCCCAGGTCGATCCTCCCTCTAATCGGATTAACCGAACGAACGTCCTTCTGAAACCGTTCGCCTTTTGTTTCACCAGCAAACAACGACCGGTGTCTGTTCGTTGTTGCGCGAGTAAATCTTTGGTCAGACCACCAACCAGTCGAAATATAGTCCCGATTATTATTTCAACGTTTTACCTGTCGCGCAGGGTATTTGGCTCGATGTTCGTTTCGGCGTTGGTTGAATATTCAGCGAGAATCGCGAGGAATCGTGATTATTCATTTGTTCGACTGCATCTCTCGAATATTTCGAAAGCTGTTTAATTTTTGAAAATTACCAATGAGGTAAAATGTTCGCTTTATAATTTATTTGAAGAAATATTTGCAAATATCGCACCTATACGTTTCACAAGAAAAATAAATAATATTTCTAATATTTCGATGCAAAATCACGCGGTGATGAATTACAAATTCCAAAGTGAAAATTAAAAAATTCTGCATGTTTTTTTTACAAGTACTCTTTTTTACTTTTTTAACAAAAAAAAAAAGAATACTTCTATCGAGTTAGAAGTTTGAAACACTCTTTATCCTTGCTGCTACATTTTTCCAAGAGACGAGAATATTACAATCATAACTCTGGTGTTTAAACATAATTAATTAAAGTTTCATACTATTAAATCGTGATAACATCGTGAGTGAAATATTTACTTACCTGAAGAGGTTATCACAACACGGAAAATTCCACTTGCACGGAAAATTCAAAAAATTATGAAATTCTGCGTATCAGTGGAGTAATTTATGCATGATACAAACCCATTTCTAGTTCGTGCTGTAATTCAATTCAAAATCAGCTCTTAAAAGAAATGCAAAATTTTTTTTAGGACGGAACACCTCCAGAATGATAACAGATACCGAGAAATAAGCTTAAATGAAAAAATTTCACGGTTTAAAAAATGTTAATTTTTCGAGAAATTGTTTCAGCTATTTTATTTTAATTCAAATTGTTTAATGCAAGTATTTAGTCAAAGCTTTTAGTTGAATTATTCGCAAGTTAGTAGTTAGCCACCGCCTTTCCCCTGTTTTTTTCCGTTGCTGGCGCATCAATCGCGAACAAAACTCGGGTAAAACAAACAGCGCGGGTACAAGAGTTGGTTATTCCGCCGGACGTGAACAAGACACAACGTAATATTAGAGATATTTCAATGGGAACGAAATATGCAAATGTCGTGGACCGGTGTTTCTTTGCGTTTCCCCTATCGCGCGTAAAATACGGGAATGCTTGTCGCGCGGTCATTTGCCGGCCGGCGAAATTTATGCGGCTTTGCTCCCGCGTTTTTGAGCTCGTACTTTCCCGTGGAGCTGGAGCGTGCCACGCCGGCACGCGAAACTCTGGGAGAAAAGTGACGAGCAACAACGAAAAACCGGAAAGACAATTTTTGAATGAATTTCAGCGTAACGTGAAATGGACGAATTTCAGTCGAATTTCGACGAAATGTTTCGTGGTAAATCATACACCTCTCATGGTGCCAAAATTTGAATTTTGAGTGGCATGAAATTAAATGGAATTGTAATTTTGTCGTAATGTTTCTCTAAATGCCAAGGTACGAAGGAAAGAGTTGTTTTAAGTTTGAAAAGATCATTCGTAAATGTTGGAATTGAAATCTCTTTTTGACTTTACTCTAATCTTCATCGTACGATTTTTTATTGTTCTCTAGCAAAGGAATTTTTTTAAATAAATAGAATATTAATAAATATTAATAAAATAGTATAGTATATTTTATTGTCATTGTAGAATATTGTTAACAGAATTATTTAGAACCAATCATAAAATAGTAAAATAGTCAAATTTCGCTACGAAACAAAAGCTTCATTTTTTATTATTTCACAATTAATTCCACGAGTAGTGAATTTCTATCCGTGTCATACTCCACTCCATTCTTTATGTGTATAAAAAATTTCGGCAAACGTTGAAACAACTTTGGAATTAGCGAATAAAATGGAATGAAAAGGGGGAACGATCGAACGTTTAAATAGACTTAAACACGGCGCTCGTTCTTTTCCTTTTTTTTTCCCCTTTTTAACCGCGGACGAAGTAAAAGGGTAATTACGGGAGAAAACACGCCGGCCCGGTATACACGATCGCGAATAATTCTTTTCACGTTCATCGATTGCCATGGGTAATTTGCTGGACAGAACGGGTGTCTGCGTTGGCTTCTCCGGATCGTAAAGAACCGGTATTTTCATCCAAATCGACTCGGAACGGTAATTTCAAGTAAATTCGATTATTGCGCCGAGGCACGAGGGGGATCTGAGAGACGTTCGCCGTTCCTTGGAGCCTTCGTAGCCATTTTTCGCTGCGAGAACGATGAAATTATGAATTATGAGAGACACGGTGACTCTTAGATAAAGCAAAGATGGCGAGTAGCTGCTTCAAACTAACACATTGATCGACGAATATGAGATATACATAGATACAGATGCACAGTATTATATAACCAGTGATCAAAAAGAATTAAATGATAATTAAAACAAGTGTTAAAATAAACCTGTACTTTTACGATGAAACTCAGTTAAAAAGAAAATATTATTAAATCTATTTTTAACGAATAGAGGGAATGAATTAAAAAATAATCATTCCAAAAGAAATCAAATTCAAATGATTACTAAAGAACAGAAATATCCATTCGCGATAATGTATTGAAGATTTGAAAAAACATACACTAACAAAGTCAATCAATGAAGATTTGAAGAAACACAAAAAGAAAAAAAAAAATTTAAGAAACAGATTAAAAAAAAACACATCTTGAAAGAAAATCGAAAGATTTACAGTAAGAAAATGACGAGAAACGGAATTATAAAATTTACAAAATAGTCCAAGCAACGAAGATACGCTAAAACTTTCATTTATTTCAATTATAAGATTTATCCTCGACCGATCGGAGGATGAAACTCAATGAAGTGGAAATCAAAGGAAAGGGGTAAACCAAGCAAAAGTGTACCTCGCAAGTAGAAAAGGACGAAAATGAGCGAAATACAAAAGTCGTACGTTGAAAGGATTCGGTGTCGCAAACTGCATGGTAAAAACAGGGTGGTTGGAGGCACGAAGGAAAGAGAAGAAGGGGTTTTTGAAGGGGGTGCGACGCGTCCGTGCAATCGCAGCGGCGCTATATTTATCGCGCTTTATTTGCATTCCGGTCAGGTTGCACGCGATTTTTCGCGTTTCTTCCTTCTTCTCTTTGCCCGCTTCCCCGTCGTGCACGGAGGTAGGTGAAACGTGTTCTGGCGACCGCGGGAAAAACATTCCTCCGCATCGACACGAAAATCGCATTCGACCAGGGCCGTGACATCGTTCGCGAATTTATGATACGACGTGTCTTTGGCATTCTTGTCGCCGAAAAATGGTCGACGGCAACGTAACAGCCGTGTTAACAGGCCGAAGAATACGTAGAAAATTGCGTTTTACGTGGAACGTTTGCAGTTTGTAAATTTTACAAACCTTCTAAAATTCTTTATGTTTTTATTTCCGATGCTTTTCTGAAAAAAGTGAGTGTTGAAATTGATCGTTTGCAATTATTAGACTGCAAACTGAGCTTCACGATCTTTGGAAAATGTATTGTGAGGAGTTTGATTGAAATTTTTTTAAATAGTATTCTTTTGCAAAAGAAGAATTGATATTAAAGTGTGATTTAACAGGAGAAAATTTGTTGCAGGAATTTTAGAAAATTATCTAAACAATCTGTACCAGTTAATTTGCGACGATTTTGTCTTGTCATCGCTATAATCATAAAAATGTAGATCTTTTGAAGTTGTATGTTATTTATATTAAAAATTATTAAACTAAATACTGTCTGTATAATTTTGGTTACATAGAATATTTCACTGCCATAAAAATTCTGATAATACTCTGAACTGAATCGATTCGACTAGTCGGTAATTGTAAAGATGTAACATGTAGATTCTTAATTTTCTTAAAATCTTTGGAAGTTCTTCTCTACAAAATGATACGAATATTCCAAATTTTTGAAACAATTTCGATTTAATTTAATTACATAAATGCAACGCGTTAATCGTATCGTCGCATAGTGTCATCATTTGACAAATCAAATTCTCTCTACTGTTTAAACGTAACAAAGATTACCATTACATTGCAGTCTATAATTTAACGAATAATTATTGTTAATGTCCAAACCAGCGTCCGTTTTAATTACGTTAAATTATCTTAAAGCAATAACAACTATGGTTAATTATCGTTCAAATCAGTGCATAAATTATTATTCAGCTCAAAGCCGACATTCACCCAATTTCATCACGCACCTTCGTCAGTCACTTTTCATCCAATTTGCTCTTGCGCAACGAGAATTTTCAATTAAACTCGCATTTTATGTTGTTCGTGCGATTCCGTATTTTTTTATAAACACAACTCGATCAAATGAAAGCCACTGTTAAGCAGAAATTAAAATTGAACTGAAAAGTTTTTTGTCAAAAAACTTGGTACCTGTTAAATATTACAGGAAGTATGCTATACTTTAAATATTACATATATAGCATTCCATCACGTTGTTTGTACTTTTTCATCTTGAAATTTAGCATGAATTTGTACGTCCACGGTTATAATAAATTGCAAAATATTTTACCCTCTCGTATTTTATTAATAAACGAACAATGAATCTCCAAGAGCAAAGCGCAAAATCCTGCAACAGCCTGCTTGTATGTTTATGAATAAAGCTAAATTTATCGTTCACACCAACGATAAATAAAAAGAGCTAAAAGAAGACGATCAATGGAAAAGTGCAATAGAAAAAAAAGGAGATTCGCGTTTTTTTAGATTATCCTCGAATGAGATTTCAATTATCTTGCGTTACATCGTACATATTTCGTTGCAGGCCAACTGGTACAGGGCGTCGCAGTATTGCCGATATCACGGGATGCATCTGGCGAGTATAGCGTCGCAGGAGGAAAACGACAGGCTCGAGAAACATATCAAGGACTTTGGCCTTGGACACGAGCACTTTTGGACCTCCGGTACCGATCAGGCTGAGGAGGGCACTTTCTTCTGGATGGCCAACGGTAGACCAATTACGTTCGAAAATTGGAATGTCGGCGAGCCGAATAATTTCAGGTATAACGATCTTCCTCGTTCGTTGAGAACGTCTTTGGACAGTGTTTGAAAATATAACAATTTTAAGAGAGTATCCGTGGTTGTATTTTTTTTGATATTGTGTTGCAGAGTGATGTGAAAATTTTAATAAAATAGTTATATGTAACACAATCAAAATCCTGTATAATACAACAGCTATGCATTATATTGATAACATTATGTGTAACGTTGAGGAATCAAATGAGTAATTAATTTAAATTAAATGTAGTCCTTCAAATTTTAGTTTTTAAAATTCATTCAGACCAACTCAACAGAAGAATAAAATGCATGTCATATCGTTGCTGTTTCTCTTGTTATCTAAAAGCTGTTTAAAGTTTCAAAAATTGGCAATGAATTTTTCATTGCTCTAGATGTGAACATTAATTATTAATTGGGCATTCAATACTCAATTGAAATACTGTATAATCTGTAATATCAAGTGCAATACAACATTACATTTTCATTGCTTTAGATGTGAACATTAATTATTAATTGGGCATTCAATGCTCAATTGAAATACTGTATAATTTGTAATATCAAGTACAATACAACAGTACGAAACGAAGAATAAAAAACAAGATTGATATTTCCAATTTGGCATTCTGCGTTCTCCAATTTTTCTCAAAAGCAAGATATAATTTCTCCTCTCTGATCCACTTTGTTCCTCGTTCAATGATAAATTTCAAACACCAGTCACTCTCGTCCCTGCCAAAAGAAAAGACAATTTCGATCACTCTCCATCAACGAGATTGCTACCAATAAGTTCGTAATAAAAGACAAAGCACAAAGGGGCAAACACACCACAAACTCGATGCATTTTCTTTTCAGATACGAGAACGGCGAGGAGGAGCACTGCCTCGAGCTGTGGAACAGGGACGGCAAGGGATTAAAGTGGAACGACAGCCCGTGCAGCTTCGAGACGTTCTTCGTCTGCGAGGTGCAGTGATCGATCGACCGATCGATCGATCGACCGACAGGATCGACGGGAAACAGGATCCGAGAGTCGTCGATCCACCACGACTCGATTCGCGATAGATCGAGTCATCCTCGTCGACTCCGTTTTTCCCGCCGGGACCTCGAAACAAAATGAAAAACTGACTTTCTCCACCCCCGTGTGTGTTTCACCCTCCGCGTAATCGGGCGTTTTAAACGCGCCCGGTGAGCCGATGGATCGCGAAGAAACGACGGATCTCGAAACGTAGAAGAAATAGCGAAGCCACGACGATTAAGTTCCAGAGGTGTTTCTACGAAGATCCATTGCAGACCCTGTGCTTTGGATTTCCGTCCACGAGTCGCCGGAAGTTGTTAAGAACAGACGCGCGTTATTTTGTTGCTACCGCGAGGTCCACTTGTTCCACTTGCTCGTGGAACGTCATTGCGCCGAGTGGATCGATCGAGAGACGTGTTGGTTATTTTAGCGATCTGCCGTTGTTCTTGTAGATAATACTACTACTTGCTTCTTAAATCTAGGTATTACCGCGTAAGGACCTGTAATTTTTAATTTAGTCGATGTTAGAGTCGTTTGTGAGTCGTTAAGGTGAGCAAACCTTAATGTGTTTGGTTGACGATAGGTGATGATAGCTGGAGCTCGTGTGCTACCTTCTCCTATTGTTGGAAGAAGATAAATCAAAGAACCGTAGAACCGTAGCCGCGTCGTCGAAAGAAAGTTCCAGCGAACGCGAGAGAATTTTGAAATGCTGCAAAGTCAGTAGGACCGATAGCTGTCCAATGTATAAAGGATTTGCAAAATTTCGCGTTCCTTCTCGCGAGATATTTCTTCTTCTTTTTCTTCTGTTCTCGTTATCAAACGCTTGTTGTTAAACGATCGTTGCGAATGCAGAGAGGAGGAATCAAAAGACATTTGAAGCGTGCGTGTCAATTAACGATGATTCAACAGAGTAATATAAGATACCTTCTATTTTCTAATTAACACCTGAATTGAATAACGAACACGCAGAGAAGTAAATTCCGAATCGAAAGTTTCGAAGTGCGTCGTGCGTGCGGCGTAATTGACGATCGATTCGATGAGCCAGGATTCGCATAATCGGAATTCTGCGCGAACTTCCGCGCAATTCTGCGAGTCCATTGCGGGAAACAGCGTTGTACACGGCATCATTTAGCGATACGCAATAAAATATAAGTTAGCACGTTATTACCCTCCGATATTCCTCGATCATCCTTCGAGTGTCGAAATAAAATCATTTTGACTCTGTTCATCTAATTTTAATTCTCGCCATTGTGAAATGTGCATAATTTACGAGAGAAACTCGGTCGTCCATTTCGTGCTTCTAATTAACATCAGAATTATTGAATTTTCAATCTTCCATTTTTGGAATTACCAAACATTACACAGGTTACTCAATTAAATTAGGTATTACTAAAATGAATTTGTTGAATTAACTTGTATGTATATTTGTCCATATATTCAACCATTAATGAAACTGAGGATATTAATACAAATTTTTTAAATGATAGTACCAAATTTTTCTGCCCGTCAAGTTTTCACTCCAATTTATCATTACCAACGTACACATAGATTCTTCACACGTTCGTAGCTGGTAATCTTTCCGCTTGCTTAAACTTGAATGACGCTTTAAAGAGAGTACGTGTGAAAGAGTAGTGTTTAATGGAAACTATTAATCGTAAAATTTACTATTACTTTTACTATCGCATGTTCGATGCTTGCAAATACTACTTGTTATTTCGAATTAAGGATTTTCAAACTCGTTTCCAACTTCATACTCTTCTTTTTTAACTCTTTTCTCTTTTCATAAAACGATACGGTTTTATCAGTTCATGTATTTTCAACAATTTACACCAATTTTTACATTACCAGTTGCTTGTAAATTAATTCGACGATTTCGAATTTGTACTTTTTCTTCTCGATTGTCAGGGAAAAATTGGCGAAGCGATAACTATAGAATAATTCGATCCACAGCTCTATCGATCCGTATATTTCCAGCTATTTGTTAAAGAATTAAACTTTTACATTGTCAGTCGCTTATTCTATATCCTTTCACTTCTCGAAGAAGAATTTATGAAACAATAATTATAAAATGATCCATATATTTTGCATAAATTTTTGCCTTGCCAGTTGCTTGAAAGTTAAATCAATAATTTCAAATCTGTATGTTTTGCAGCTTTGTTTTCTCACTTCGTGTGAACTTACAAAAAGGATACAACAGTTTCAATTTTTCAACATGAATCAACTTAGTAGTTTCAAATTCGTACTCCACAATTCCATTCTCCTCTCTCTCTCTCTATTGTGTAGAAAAAAAATTCGTAAAGAGAGTCGTAACAGGCGTCCGGTCGCTGCTCGGAGAGTTAGCAAAGTTAAAAGAAAAATAGAAGAAACACAAAAGGATGGACAGAACACGAAGGGGGAAAAGAACCTTAAACTTGAAGGTCGCTGCACCGGCTGCATAGAACTTGGCATCTCTCGGCAAGAAGGAAGTAATGGCCGAACCCGCGAGCGTTCCGCTAACCAGCACCGGGGTTGTTAAAAAACAAGCGGAGGTTTGATCGTTCTCCGATTGCGCGTTTCAACGAATGGGGGATGAATCGCCGGTTTCGCGTTATTCGCGGTCGACGTCGCGGCGGCGTCGAGGCGTCGGAACGCGTAGGATACCGCGAGCAAGCACACAGCGGGCCGCGCTTATTGAAAAAGACAGGAAAACCGATAATAAAAACGAAGGAGAGGAGGGAGAGGGAAGGAGAGCCGAGGAAGAAAAATGGCAAAACGAACGAACCGAACTGAACCGGACCGAACCGAACCGAAGCAGAAAAAGCGCGCAACTGTAATGAAAGTTGCTCTCCTGGAACGTTGTATTCCCGTAACGAATCTTTCCGGTCGACGTGACCCGTGCTTCATCGTTTCAACGTTCTTCCATCCGACTCGTTCGCCACCCTCTTCTTTTCAACCAACGCAGCCCATCAGCGTGCGAGTTGCCTCTACAGGATTGACAGAACCAATTAGTGGTTCCGTCGATTTTTCGTCGTTCCTGCGCGAAGAGAAAACAACAATACATTAGAGAAGGAGAGAGAGAGAGAGGCAGTGAACCGGTAAAAAGAAGGAGAGGGAGCAAAAAATGATGAAAAAGAGGAAAAACAACGACCCGGTGTTGAAGCGACTGTAAAAGCGTCTGGTTGAAAAAGTTGGTAAGTGCGGAGGAGGAAGTTGGTAAAGGGTAATGAAAATGAAATGATGGGATAATGAGATTACGTCACTTACGATTTCCAGGAACTATGGGTCATAAAGGTCTATGGAGTTATTGAATGAGGAAAGAGGTACTGGTTTAATTGACAATGGTGAACTGTCAGGGATGAGCGGACATATTGATGATGATGGTGGTTCGCGATGTTAGGTAAAGAAAAATGATTTAAAGTGATTTAAAAGTGTAAAAATGTTGAAGCGAAGCAAATATTTGAAATTAAATTTGAAAATTCAATTCGAACTGGATTGAAAACATGAAAATGAAAATTGGCAGATTTCCATCGTTGATGGAAGAATTGTTGTACGAGTTTAAAGTAGATGAAAGTTCTAAGTTCTGGAATTTTCAGTTAAAGTTTTACCTGTTTGTACTTTTACCTGTATGTACTTTTAATTTTAACTCTGTAACGAGTATCGTTAGTATCGTGGTTTTTTGAATATTTCAATATCTAGTATTTAAATTAAGATACGTTGTGTTATCTACATTCAGTAAAATAAATATCTTTCTCTCTCATTATCTTCAGTTGCTAATGTTCATCCCTATTGTACGTCGAAATTTAAAATTACTATTACAATTTGACTAAAGACAGGATCACTGACTAATTAGGATAGACCTGATATCCAATGCTTTTTCTTGTTCCATGTATTGGGGGTTACCTGAACCCTTTATCATTTTCGTGTCACATCCTACCATATCGATTTAGGCAGGTTTTGCACTGTAGCGCTTCTAGTAACAGGAATTAAAATTAGAAAATATGAATAATGTTATTACGCCCATACCGAAAATTATTTATTGAATTAAAAATGAACGTTTTCTCATTCGTATGATTATTCTTAAGAAACGGTCAACTTAAGTTTTGTCTGTAATATGATTTTTTTTCTACGTAAATTAGCATTATATATGTCACAGACTTGTAAATTATCATTTAGTATATGTCAACAGAATTATTAGTTAAAAATTAATTGTGTAAATGTCGTTTCAATTTGCAAAAAGTATAAAAATTATAATATTTATTGTTGCTTTAAATTAATGGGAGCTATGAAACAACATGAATCTAAAAATTATCAGATTATTAATTACTGTAATAGAGAAATCATTTTTCGAATTATTAACAAAGGCCTGTCCCGTATCACTTGTTCCGCATCATTGACATTAGTGGAAATCAAAATGATTTTGTCATATAAATTTATTCATACAAAGTTTGTATAAATTCCTTTTTCTTTGAAGCGAATATTACTACTGCAACGTTAATTTTGAACGTAATAATACACTCACAAGTTGAAAATTGTTCATTCACGATTTCAACGTGACGGAAAGGAAACTTTTCACAGGATCGTAAGGCACGGGGACTTAAACAGAAGTGAGACTCCGGTCATTTGAGTGTAGTATACAAAACAACAATGTTTTATTTGAAACAACATACAATCACGTGCCACTTATTAAAGCCGACGGTTTGCGCGTTCCGCGAGACGATTGGTCGACGATATTACAGTTCGTAATGTAGAAATAATGTGTGCATACGAAACATCTTTTCAACGGCTTCGTCGTTTTTTTAAATAACAAGCTGTGCACGTACAATACACGGCCTCGTCCGCCATATTTTTCCCTGATCAGTCGCGGAACTCGCAAACCTCATTTATCCTCTTTATTGTTTATCGATATTTACCATTTTTCTTATTTACCATTTATCAATCTTTATCTTTTTTTTTTTTTGATAATTTTATTTTTATCATTAATATAATCTTGTTTCGTTTTGTTTTTTTTTCCATTAAAAATGTACGCTGACACAAATACAACGCCTCTCTGTTTCACGAGGCCATTGAAAAAGGATCTCTCAGTTGGCGAGGTTTTTCATCGCTAAACTTACTTCTCTGCCGGTCTACGCTAATTCTAAGGTATTTTTTTTTCTTCTCTTTATTTATTTCTCTCTTGCCGCTAATATCCTCGATGGCAAAGACGAAAAAATGCAAACGAGGACACTCGAGAGAAACCACGGCGTCGTCCTATTCTTATGTCGGTTTTCTTTGCTCTTCCTCTTTGCTTTGTCTCCATTACGTATTTACATAGACGAGTACACGCGCGAGTATACACGTAAATCAGTATGCCTGTTTACACAGCTTTTACACGCATTCATTACACAGTAGAATCTTTCTCATTCGTATTTTTTGAATATCTCGATGTTAAATCATTGTAACAAATGATCTTCCGATTATTAGCAAGTAAGATCCGTTCTGGTAATACAATATTTTAATATCGATACAACTACCATAGTGGTCATTAATAACCAATTATAAACATTGAAACAACGTTACTATACAATATTATAAATATTGAAATACATCACAAAAATTTTAAATTTTAAATTATATCAATTATAAATTATAATTAAAATCTTTAATATTTAAATATTACAGAAAAATGAAGAATGCTCTTTTATTGTAACATAATGTTTTGCAAAAATTAAATATTCAAACACCAGTGAAAGTGTTAAGATATTCGAAAAATAGTCAATATCAGATGAGAGAAACTCTGTTTCACCTATAATCGTGATGTACGCAGCGATCTTTCAACCCGTTTCGATTTCCCTTTTTCTCTATTTTAATTTTCTCTTTTATCGACGTCTCTTTTCTGTTTATCTGATTAACGCACACAAAAAAAAAAAAAAATGGCCATCGCACGGCCACTCTGTTCAGTTCATTATGTTTATATTTTACTAATCTAGGGTCCACTGAAGGATGCGACTTTAAACTTGGTTTGTCGAGTATGAGCACCTGGACTCTTCTGATCTGTCGCGTTTTATTTATAGTACAGGTTAGTTCCGTTTGCTAATATTGCTACAGTTGTTGCCTCGTCATTGCCATTTTTTCTTTTTTAATAATACTGAATCGATGCTCTAGACTACACGACGAATAGTGTCTGTGAAACATTCTTCGGTTTTTGGTGTTATAATTTGTACATTTTGGTGAATTGTAAGAAACTATTTTAATGGCACGAACAATAAAAGAATTTCTTTCCATTTATAGGAAATTTTAAAATGCAAAATTGCAGAAAATGTATGTAACATACAAAGATACGTAAAATATCTAAAGCAGAGTATTCATTGCAGAAAAAAATTTTCATGTAGGCTCCATTTCTTTGGTAATATATCCATAAAAATTAAAAAATACACAAAACGATCAAAATATGTAATTACAAAATTTAATAATCTATTCTTGTAAACATGGATTCACAGTCTACAGATGATGTGCGAAATTTTGAACAATGAACAAGCCTCGAACCATCCGTTATACTTCACGAGCAAAATTCAAAGAGAAACGTTAAAACGATATTTCGTTGTATCTTCCATTGAAAACGATAGCAAATCTCGATCGAGAAGAAAATTCCGTGGTAACTCAGTGCCAAACAATTTTTCAGAATATACATCTCTGAATTTATTTAAGTCGTCGTTGTGACGATCAGAAGACTGACTTCTCGTAACGACGTTGCATCAAATTCATGGGCGAAAATTCCGTTGTTGCTACGAGAGGGAAGTTAGTCGTTTCGATAATATTACTGATATGCTTGTATCCAGCTAACGGACTTCTAATTTGTTGTATTTCTTCTCTGTTCTTCCTACTCGTCCTTCTTGCAAAAATTATTTGGCACGTCGCGATGACCACGATGAGTGGCAAACGATTGTTCGCCGAATGAAATGACGAAGGTTTGCTGATCGGAAGAGTCCCGGTAGAAGGATGAATACACGAATCTCGGATGAAAATAGCGAAAAGGAAGCCTATCGTTCGTGTGAGGACAACTAGTTTACGATTACGGGTACGAGTCTTCGGAGATCACGAGTGACGACGCTGAAAAATTACCATTAAGGCCGCTATTTCGTGTGTGCGCACGATTGTTAGGTTCACGTAGGTCTGTTTCTAATGTTCACGATACGCATTCTCGCACGATAATTTACCCGTTTTTATGGTCAATCTATCGATAAATAAACGACGAATAAACGAAAGTTTTGCAGCTTTTCCGTTGGATCGTGCGTAAAATAATCGCAACAGTCTTTATAAAAAGCAATTTTATAATTTCTTTCCTCGTGCCAGTTACAATCACTTTCTTCTAAAAATCGTACGAACGCATCATCGATGAAATTTTTTTCTTTTTGAAACTATCGACTTTTAATTTTCACGTCGGAAATTACTTTTCTAATAACAGAAGCGACCGTCGATTCAGACTTTGAGCGATTCTCGATTTCTCGATTAAAGCGCGCGATCGTCTCAAACAGGAAGAAACATCGGAGGCTCGATAATCGTCAAGAAACCAGTTCGTTGTATCAACGCGAATTCCCACGATGAAATTCGCGTCCGTTCGAAAGAGGACCCATCATTTTAATACAAACAGGTGTCGTCGATATTCTAGATTTAATATGAAAGTATTTAATATGTGATTATCATTGATTACTACTACTTGTTACGCATAGTCGCGTGTGCGCACACGGTGAAAAGAAATCTCGTGTTCGTGTCGGATGGAAACAGCGTTTAACATATTAACTGCCACAATGGTCGCCGAGCATCGACCAGTTTCCAGTTCAGTAAATATTTCAGAACGATTGAAACACGTAGAGTAACTAACGCAAAGTGTGAAATAATCGAACAATATTATCTAATTTTGCTATCAAATTTAAAACAACCGAATGATATTATTTGATGAAACACAACACGGCTTTCGCTGCACTTTAATTTTATTGTTAATTTTGAAACAACCGGATAATATTGTCCAATGGAAAATGCGCTTTCATTGCACTTTCGTTGCAATTTTATTACAAAATTCGAAGCAACCGAATAACATGAAACATAAAATGAAAAATACGTTTTCGCGTATTGACGTACATTATTTGCAATAAAATATTTTCTGAAAGTTCGGTATTCGATAATTTTTAAACGCAACACGGGCGAAAGATAGAAATTTATATTCGCGTAGCAGTTAACGTGTTAAGATCTCACGTCGACCGGAAGTAATGGGTTAAAAGCTTGACGCCTGTTCCTTTAGGTACTTAAGAGTAGCAGATAAAGATACATTAGTTGCGGCATAATCGACACGCTTCGTCGTTATTCCCTTTTTCTCAGTCCATTCTTCCATTCCACAGACTCGTTTCGAGAAAAAAGAAAAAAACGTAACTAATTGATCTCGTTCTCTCTACGTACGTTCGCGTCGTTCTCTCAACAACGCAACACTTCCATTATCTTTAACAACAGCAATAACAACGTGTTTATTCACCGATAGCAACGTGATTATTGTTAGAAATCGCGATCCCCGTATTTTATTCTTCGTTATTTTATGTTCGGTTGTGTTCCAGCACTCGTGTCTCGTCCTCGAGGCAATCGTGTCGTTTCACATCTCGAAAAAGCTGATAGAAAGTGCTTTAAAAATCGGTGAACGCTCACGAGTCAATCGATATTACACACACATATTTTTTTCTCCGCGGAATTCCTCTTTTTTTCTCTTTTTTTGTTTTTGTTTTTTTTCTGAGCAAATGTCGTTTCGAATGTGTGAGTCTGCGCTTGAACGCACGAGGAGTCGAAACAAGTGCTTCCTTTTTTTACTAAAGTGGAGTTTCTCGACGGGCGACTTAAGCCACGATAGCGAAGCGTTAGAAAACGTTCGATCGAATCGTTTGAAGAGCTCGAGCTCTTCAAAATTCGGACTAGGTATAAAAGAAAAATTGAAAATTTCGAGAAAGTCTCAGCTATGTCAACGCTAGAACCATCATGGTGACTAATCCGTAAATTTGATCGAAACGAGTTACATCAAATGACCGAAATATTATAAATTCAGAACGTTGTATCTTTATAAATTCGAATGATTTCTCGTGAAATTTACATATGAATAAAATGTTACGTTTTCTACGTATCGTGTTCTGAACTCTTTTCTCATTTTCTGCCTAAGTTTCATAGTTTAGTCGTCGATGGTTCCAGCGTCAAACGAGGGGAATTTTGGAACTTCTCTTTACGTTTTCGTCGTTTCGTAATTTCTTCTCGATTTTCTTTCGATTTCGTTCGCGTCGAGAAACTGTGGCGGCGTTTTTTCTTTTACTTTTTACAGCAAAGTATACTTACATTCTTCGTTTCGCTATTGAATATCTTATTTGATGAAAACCGTTTTGAATATAGTAAAAAGAACGAAATTTCCCTTCCGATGTTTTACTTTGTGGCTTGTGTACGGCACAATGCGTTCTATGTACAGCGGACGTAGTTTTAGAACATTAATCCTATCTTTGTCGATTTTCCTACACACACACACACACAAAATCTTTGGTTTCTTTCTGCCCTTAGCTCAAAAGAACTGTCTCTTTTTCAAACTATCTACGAGGATTTTATATTCCTTTTTTTTTTCTTTTTTTTTCTTTTTGGTTTTTTATTTGCAGAAACTGCGAAGTGTCAGGGTGTCGAATCGGCGCAGAACGATCTCACGTCTTCTAAAAAATATTTCACCTTAATGATATTACACACGCTTGAAATTCACTGTTTCAGGCACCGTCGCGTATAATAATAGAAACATTTTTGAACTCGGAATTTGTTATTTCCTTGGTTGTTCATTATTGATTGAATTTTGAAACGTAGCACGATCCAGTAACAATTCATTCGTTACATATTTACGAATTTAATGAAGAGAAGTTTACGTGATACCCAAACCATCTTGGTATTGTAGTGATAATATTAAAGACTGCATTCATAAGAATATAATAAATTCTTGTGCATTTAACTATACTAAAAATTGACCATTCAAAATATCAATAATATAAATACATTAACAAATAAATATATTTTGAACAATATCTATATTTATATAAATTAATAATACTAACTTATATAAATTAATAATAAACTTATTAACTGATTAATATTTAAGTTTCAGAAAGAAAGGAAATGTCAGAATATTTATAAAGCTAAAAATCGTCACTGGGTCATCCTGTATATATATATATATTTCTTATTAAAAATTTCACACGCAACACCTGACACTTCTCGATGCAATTTTATTTTATTTGTTACGCTCGATGGATCTTTATTACTTTTTTTTTCCTTTTTTTTTTTTGTTGAGCATATTACGTCTTCGAAATAGGTCTCTTTTAGAATATTTCATTGTTCTTTTTTACCACAATATACATACTTAACGTATAATAGTAGCTCGTGTGTACATTACGTATTAAATATATATATGTATATATGTATATATGACACGCTCAAATGTCATAGTTATATCTTGTATGGTACACACTGACATATCTCCATCAAGATGACGATTGGTTTTTTTCTATTTCCTTCCCCTTTTTAAATATATATATATATATATTTTTTTTTTTATTTCGTTTTCGTTCTTTTGTAATAGTTTACTCGCCTTAACGTCCGTTTTAACGAACAATCGTTGGCTCGAAGTTGACGCCCTATTTTTGAAAAACGGGCCAGAGTTTTCGTACAAAGTTTTAACGAAATTCTCAAAAGATTTAGGAATTTTCAATAACTATCTATTGCATTGTTGTTGCCTGAATATAACTTATGTCTTTTGGTTTCTTCTTTTTCTTTTATTTTCTGTTTTATCCTCTCTCTCTCTCTCTCCCTATTGATTTTTCTAAACCAGGCACAAGCTCGCCTGAAAACGTGATTCACTGTTCCAAAGACTTTAGACGTCGTTCGATCATTCGAAATTCATTCGTATCTTTACAATTAAAATTTTACAATGAAACAAGTAGCAACGGCACGCAATTTTTTATTGCAAGAAACTTTTAATATCAGTGTAGAAGAAGATGTTAATCTCTTCAAATTAGGTGACATATACCAAACGTGAAAGTCAATAATAAAAAGGATTGAATTCAAAAATAAATTCGTGTCAGACAAGAAAACGAAAGAATTAAATAAATTCATACTTTGAAATTTTCTTCAAAAATCTTTCTCAATTAGATGACACGCAAAGAAATAAATTCCAAAAATTTCCAAATTTTCTTCAAACCAAGTGATACGTACAACCACATATTCAACAAAACCAGAAATACTGCTCAGTGTCGAAATACACAGTTACCACAAAACCACTCAATTTCCTCTCTTCGACCTCGGCTAGCAATAGAGGCCACTCCTTGAAACGACACTCTTTCCCGAAACGGAATCACCCGAATCGTCCTCTCTGAAAAATTTCAATTCTCTCCGAGAATTCCATTCTACGAGAGAAATACCGTCGCTGAGACAGTAGCAGAAACTTCAAACAAATGACTCGTTCGTCCGAGGACTCCAACTTGCGATGCACTCGAGGTCCTCTTCTGCGGCGAACGCGTGGTCGTGGCGAAAGTTCGTTCATCGAGAGAAGAACGACCGTGATCTCGATGTTTCTCGATACGTATTTTCTCCCATAGGCACTGAACGCTCTTCCCGTGGACGAGATGTTCGTAGATGTTCCTCGGTAATCTCCTTCGAACGATCGCTCGAAACAGCTCGGTCTCGAGGGTCCCTCGCATCTCGCGAGGCTACGAGGCAAGAACTCGCTGTCCGCAAATGGCGGGGGCGAGTCGATCCGTTGCCTGAGGACGCTTACGATCGCTGCGACGACGTGGCTGGGCAATCGTGGCCGGTTCTCTACGATCACAGAACTGTCTCCATTTCGGCGATTTCCGTCCTGGCTGCACCGTCGTCCGGAACCCTGCGTGGAACAAGCGATTTCGTTTGTTAGATCGTGACGAAAGTGAAACTAAGACCATGTAAAAGTCAGCGAAATGAGATATATATATATATATATATATTTTAGAGAGAGAAAATTTTCACAAGAACCAAAATTACACATGAAACTTTTTTGTGGTGTGTATAATAGTGTTGTATAACAGTTTTGTGTAGTGTAAAGTGTAGACAGGAGAATAAGAAACAATACATATTTGGAACTTTGGAGCGAAAATTCTTTCTCTCTTAAGGAATGTGTTTCTTATTTTTCTATCTACTTTCTTTATACTACACTTCCAACATTTTGTACAGAATTCGTAGCACTTTGTACAGTATAGGAAGCTAGTTAGAAAAATAAGAACGAATGTTTTTCATGCGAAATCTCTGCTTAATTTCTCTTTAACAAGGAATATTCTAAAACGAAACATATACTATCTGGCAATTGAAGGAAATTCATATTACTATTCATATTACTACTACACTTTTATATTCGAAGAGAGGAAACAGCAAATAACGTAAGTAACGCTAAAAAGATGATGAAAAAGCCTTTTAGTTGCGTTTAAATTCAACACGAAACAAGGTATGGTATTTTCTAGGACTTGACGGAATCTTTGGGCAATTATTTACAAAATAAGAGCCACCAAAATAATTACCAATCTTCGGTTCTTCGGCGGTCGAATTAGTCGAAACATTTTATTCTTCTCTTAAACTCGTAAAGAATCGTTGAATCATCGAAAGTGATAAATAAATAGCGAAATCGACACGGTTAATTGAAAATCTAGCGTTTGGACGCTTCGAGTGCGTCCGCGCGTTCCTCGATCTATTTTCGACTAGCGTAAAATGTTTGGAAAGAACGACGGTATATATAGAGGCTTGGATTACAAAATATACAGAAAAGAGTACACGTGTGTGGTAATTGGGTCTTGCTACGTGTGTGTGTGTGTGTGTGTGTGTGTGTGTCTGTGCTTGTGTCACGCTCACGAATCGCTGATGCGATCGAAAGTTCCTACGCAAATGTTCCACTGAGACATTCTTTGCCCCACTAGACACGCTTTGCATTTTTATTGGGAATTTGGGGAATGTTTGAAGAACACTGTTAAGCTAAAGTCTGTTAAGCTCAAGTGAACGTTACGCGCGGGATAAAGCGTACGTCAATTCCGAACTGATCTAACGTGACAAACCTCGTTGCTAAAAAGCCAAGAAACTTTTGAATAACAATTTGGTTCGTTGACCATTTCCCCACGTCACACTTTGTAGCTACGATCTCAATTCGACTAGAAATTTTTGTTAAATTGTCAGAACACAATTGAACAGGGTACAAGCTTCGTGATTATTTGTTTCAATGAAGGCACGATCAAAATTATATTAACAAATATGAATTTGACGTTTCAAAGTAAATAATAAAGGCTCTTGTTGCGTTTTCTTTTTTTACAATTTTATCCGATACCGGATTGTTTGACAGCTCGCGAGAAAATAATTCACGGCGAATTAAAGTACAAATGGTCGAGAGAAGCTGAACTTTGTGTCTGAATTTGAATTTGAATTTGAATTTCTGATATAAAATTTACCTGTAGATCTGTGGGGGTAAAAATTTGTCGGAATACTCCGTGCTGACCACGTGGTTCCTGGTCATGTCCCTAGGCCTGGCAACATCGATGGCCTCGATGAATCTAGATTCGAAAGAATCTCTATGTGATAATTTGGAGAGAAGAATGTTTTGCTGCCTGGAGACAGATAGAGAAAGAAACGTGTACAGAGTGAATCGTCTAAAATCTGAGGTATTTCTCGTTGCTCCGAGTGTTTACAGACTATATGGCATATATCTCCTCGCGAAACGCTAGTTCTGCTAGAGTCTTTCATTTTATTGATTTTTCTCTCTAGCGATTTCTTTTTAATAATTCTTCTCGATTCAGTGTAGCGATTCTTCTTGCCAATGCTTAGTTCTGTTTAATGATACTTTAATAATTATCAGAATAAAATGGAAAATGCATCAATAATTGTGTTAATAATATCATTTGGAACTTCGACTTTGACGAAATAAATTTATCGGTTGACTTGTGCATGATATTATCTTAAAGCAAAACTCTTGGAAAATTGAAAAATTTACTTTTTCAGCCTGTTGCCAAAACACGACTATGATTTTTTTAAATTTGTACAACGTGGTCGATCTTTGAAAATTTCTCGAAATTCTTCCACCAAAACGCTCTAGAAATCTAAATCCCTATTAAAGAACAGAGAAGGCTTCGACTTCTTCCCCGAATTTAAGGAACGTCCCCCTGGAAAATTGAGAAATCTATTTTTAAATTAAACGTACTGTCAAAACACGCACGACTTTAAAGTCGTACAACATGCTCGAGCTTTCAAAATTTTTCAAAATTCCCTCACCAAAACGACTCTTCAACTAGAATCTCCTTGTTGAAGGCTCGGAACGAAAGGAGCTTCGATCTCTTCTCTGAATTTGTAAACAACATCCCCTTTAAAGATCTTCGTTCAAGACTCGAAAAATACAGTGCGTCGCTTGAAGTATCGTTAGCGCAAACCACGTCATACAGAACGTTGGAAAGATAAATTCAACTACGTACATACATCTCGTTCCTTAGATCAGCAAAATTTCATTCTCTCGAGAGAATTTCAGTAGCTCCAAGTTATAATTTAGCGCTTAGGAACGTGTGTACGTGTGGAACGAGCGGAATAGTATACATCGTAGAGAGAAAACATCGTTTATAATACTCGCTGTAACGTAGTTTACAGTACACGAGCGTGATGTATGATATTGTTTATGCTGAAAGGACTGTTGCTACCCCGCGAACCAGGTCAATTTGGCAGGAAGCATCGAGTTTCATTGACTACATCCGGGAAATGCGTCGGATATTCGTAGAGGAATTCGGTTGGCCTCAAAGGGGATGTCGTTTGGGTTTTTCAGAGGTGGCACTCGAACGAACCGAGGCAGGGAGGCGTCCCCCGCAGCAATTCGGGGAAATGAGCTTTGAGATTGACCAGAGACATTCCTATCACTGGATGAAAGTTTTCGCTAATTACAAAATGGGGAGTAAAGGATTATCTCGCGTCTGGTGTTTGAATATTTCTTTAAAAAAAATGTGGTACCTCTGTCAAAGAATATTCCCGCGTCTAATTAATTTTAATTTCACGTCAGTTTTAATTGAGTGTAGGTTCGTTCATTTCAATTTCAATGGATTCGCGTCACGGTAGATTCGCGTGATGATTAATTCGAAAACTTGGGTATAATCACTGTCGAATCGATGCATGAAAGTTATTGGAAATAATCTTGCGAGTGAATTGGCAGTTAAGACCAAGTCGGTGTGATTAACGTCGAAATTATCTCAAACGAACTTGATTCATTGGAGGGTAGAATTGTCAAAGTTGGAATCTTTATGAAAGTGATAACATTTTCTTGAGATTTTCTAGGTTTCCAGAGAGTTTTGGGTGTTTAAATAAGTTTGATAATATCAGATTATATTTTCCTAATCAAATTTTAAAAATAACAGCTGTTTAGAAAGTTCAGTTTCGTCTTTCTTTCATCTATTAAAATCTATTTCTTAGAAATTTTATAAATACGTTGCACGCCACTCTATGTACAATATTTTCGCGCCATTTCTCCGGAGTAAGTTTTACGCTTCGATCCATTTTCGAATTCTGTTTAAACTTTAAATTGGACGAAAAACAAAAAGTTGAAATATCGCGATTCAAGCAAATAGAAAAAGTTTCCAGCATGGAATTCATCGGGGATTTTTTATCCGTTCCCGCGAGAGTCTCGCGTTCTAACGAGACAGGGGGAAACACGTCAGACTCCGTCATACTAGACGACTCATTCCGTACAAATGGCTCGATCTTTTCCCAGAGTTTTCCCTAATTCACAGCAATTCCCTCAACCGGAAGAATAGATGGCTCCCTTGCCACCGTTCACTTATCGCTATCGCGAACGATTTATCGTTCCACTATGGACTCTCGATACGGTCGCCACGAGTCTACCGGAAAAAACTCATCGTTGAACTCGCATGCCATGCTTCCGAGCACATGAATAGTAGAAAAATCGATACGATACGATAACACGTGTCTCAAAAAGTGAATGGACAGATATATAGAGAGTTAGAAAGTGAGAGAGAGAGAAAAAAAATAGAAAAAAAAGACAAAGAAGACGAGGCAGTATAAGTAAAGAACGATTCGAGTGCTTATATGCAGACGTTCTAAACTACCAAGCGAAGCGGATAATCTACATTCTACTCTTATTCGAACTTTTACATCGTTTGCTATCGATCCTCGCGAAGCTTCGTTCCGTTGTGTTTCCTCTTTCTGTGACGTAGGTTCCGCCGATGTTTGAGAAAGAAGAATTATTGAGACCTTGCTTTAAAGTAACGAGCGAATTGTCTCTATGAAATTGAATTCTAGTTTAGAGTAATATTCGTATGTTGGTTCATATTGAGATTCAAATGTTCAAACTTAAATTCAAATCAAGTTAGTAATCAGTGTAGATTATGTTGGCTTCGGAAATACGGTTTCACGCGTGCGGATTATTTTGGTAGGAGGATTTTTTTGAAGTTTGAACGATATTTACGAAACCTCTAATTTAATTAATTTAAATTTCAGAGAAATCTGTTAATTGACTAATTGACTAATTATTAGACTACTGGAATTAATCGTACGAGACTTGCGAAAAATGCGCGGTATATATCGATCTGATCTAGTACCTTCAAGTATTTATTTATGTTACTTACATCTTCCAGTACAATAATGCGCACATTTGAAACTTAAAAACAAATTTTGAAAGCCTCCTCTCGGATTTAAATTCATGCTTGAATCACACAATGCACCAATTAGTTTCAAAGTTCTCAACTAATTCTCGAACAAAGTTGAAAGTCGAGTCGAAAGATTCCGAAAGATTTGAACTGAAACCAAAATGAAGGTGTAATAGAAAATCCAGAAGCGTTTGATCTTTACGAAATCGCGTCGTTTTCTTAAATCGCAATCGAGCGGTTGCGCGTTTGAAACGCGGCCAGAAATGGTTTCTAGACGGAAGAATAATGCGGCTTGTTAGCGGAAACTACGTCAGTGGGTCGAAACAAGCCTCGCGAGATCGATTCTGCTCCCCTCTGTCGACAGTGCACGGATTTATCGACGGATTCCCTGCTCCTCCCGATCACTTTCGTTTCCGCTTCGCGGGACGATCACCAACGTCAACAACTATCGACTCGTCGATTCTCACGTGCACCCTGAAGACAGTTTCTGCCTGAGCGACGTAGGAACCTATTACTTTTTTTTTTTTTTTTTTTTTTTGTGAAAGATGCACAGAAATGAAACGTCAGCGTCGTGACGAAACACGAAATTAACGCGGGAGACTGTTCAGACAGCTATCGTTCTGTCGTTGAAACTGCTATTTGTTTGTTGCAGCAAGTTGAAACGATACAGCGAGACCATCATTTAATTATTTTATGAAAAATATGCGAGCAAAATTGTACTTTTGTATCATTTACAACGTTCTAGGTTTTTATTCAGTCACTCTGAATTATCGAAAAAATAGATAAAGTGCGCGAATTTTTTTAATAAACAATGAAAAGTTTCAATTTTTTGAGATTTGTTAGTGTAATTTCAATGTTTTCTTTTTTTTCTTAAATCGAGATGTTACAAAACAGAGTTGTCCCTCATTGAAGATTCTCAATAGTTTTTAATGCCTCGTGGAAGATTAATCACTGACTGTTATCACTGCGAAGTAGTGCGAAGTATTGAATTTTCAGTTCAATTATTTATAGACATTTAAACTTGATTTTCATTGATAAAAGTTATCAAAATTTTTGCGAACAAAGTCTTAAAATTAAAGAATTTTCTTTCGAAAGAATTGAGAAGTTTCATTTATATTCCTGAAAACAATTGGATCCTTCCAATCAGTAATCGTTCATTTAAAAAAAAAAAATCGTTTTGCACGTTTCTTTGCGTCGAAATGATCCATTCTTTTGAATTATGAAAAGCCGAACTACCGCGACTTTTCGTCCTCGCTATATCTTTCTCTATTTATCACGCGAAGAACGTCGCTGCCTGGACAGAACGATTTAGAATTTCAGAATTTAGAATTTCAAATGTGTCGGGGAAACGAAGGACAATATCGTTTCCTGTTAAGCAGAGGCGCCAGATGTCACGCTCGTGCCATGTGTTACGAGTTTCTCTCTTCCTCTGCCGGTCGTGTGACGCTCGGTTTACTTTTAAATGGCGAACGCCTCGGAACGACACACCAGCTGGCGGACAAACAAGCGTGAATTTTTCCGGATATTTGGCAGCTGATTCGACTACCTCTTGTTTTGTTGCCAAGTCCCGGGCTATCCGTGACCCAGTAAATACATCTCGTGGATCACGAGGGGGCCGCTCGTTGTTGCTGAGATCAGCTAACACGATTGCTGTTCCTTCGCAATGCAATCTCGAGAAAGCTGGATTAGGAATGCATTTTTAGGAAGCGGGAATTTTTGGACCAACCTCGACCATTTCAAGATGAGTTTCTAAAAGATTTGGCAAGATCAGCAGGAAATTCGACGTGAATAATAATTTTGTTAAATCAACGTAAGCGTGGGATAAACAACGAACTTGCAGAATGAAATGTGAAACATTGGAGCGTGAGTTGTTATACGTTGCTCTGTATAATTCAATTCTTAGAAAGGAGCTTGAACTATCATGAAATTCTTACTGTATACTGAGGCTGACTGAAAAGAGTATTACGAGACAAGTATTAGAGCAACGAATAGATGTAATACCAATTTACACTTTCTTTCGTCCATCAATATAATGTCACAGTAATTATTCAATTACTTCCTGAAACAAGTCGTTAAACAATTAGAGAAACAATTCCATCAACGTGCAATCCCACTATAATTCTTTTTTTTCGTGCAATTAATTACAATTTTTCAATACTCGAAAATACTGTAATATCTCAAGTAATTTTTCTTTCGAAATCTTGACGTGTACTATAATTATTTTCCTTTTTCGTGCAATTAATTACAGTTTCAATATTCGAAAATACTGTAATATCACAAGTTTTCTTTTGAAATCTTGACACGTTCTAAATTTTCAATCGCGAGTGTTTATCTATTCAGCAATATCAAATGAAATTTTCCCTCCATCGAAAATAAATTAAATAACAACTGAAACAAAAAAAAGAAGAAAATTTGATTTAACAAAAAGCAAAAGTAATGAAATAAATAATACGAAATTTCCACAATTATCTATCCAACGATGGGGAAAAAGGGAGTAATAAACTGGAAGGATCAGGTTCGTTCGGCAGAAAGTAAACCGAGCGCCTTTCGGCGAGATGGAAACACTCTGGAAAATCATCGTTCGAGGGGCGACGCTATTTCGACGACACATTCAGAGGGAAAAATGTTTGCCGGGAAGGTTCCTACGTCACCGGAGAGCATTCTGTACGCTGTGTTGTGAGCGTTTTGCGGACTTACGAATCGAAGTATGGCGGTAGCGGATGCGGAGCTTCCACCGCCAATGACTCCGCTTGTGAATGGCGGTCCGAGCTTTGAAAGCATCCTCGCCACCAGCCGAGACTTCCGGTTTTCCTCCTTTAAAAAAGGCCGACGTGGATATGTGCCAGGCTTCTCTTCCACCGTTACCAAACCATCCTTCCTTAACGTGTACCAGCAACACGTCTCAAGCGACGCCGAGATCTTTCCTCGTTTTTTTTCTCCTTTCGTTAGACTCGTTTTCGATATTTAAAAAAAAAAAAAAAAAGAAAGGAAGAAAAGGAAGACACGCGAGAGATATCGAGCTGGAACTCTCGGGAGGAGCTCGCGGAAGAGTATTTGGAAAATCCGGAAGATATCGGAGGAAAGGAGCTTTGACAGGATGTACGGAATTCTTCGTTGCTTCGGTTTAACCGACAGTTCCTTTACGTCTGTTTGATTTCATCGGAGTGAGAATCCTTCTGTGAAGTTATCTCTCTGGACGGTTATTTTGTGAAGGATTGTTTGTTTAAATGAAAACTGGAATTCAGTTTGTGAAAATCGATCGTCTCGGTGAGTTATGAAAATTCGACGATACGTCGGAATTTAAAATTTTAATTTAAATTTCTGTAAGATTCAGACTGAAATTGAAGTTTAACGAATCAAGTTTTAACTCAAATATAAACTGGAATCTTGAGAACTGAGGGCTTTTTAAGAAAGGAATTTAAAGTACTCAAAGTACGATCGTGCGACACACCACAGACGTTCACAATCATCTTGCAATTTTCTCTGAAAGATCCAACGTAAGTAAGAAATTACTATCAACTTGTCACTATACGAAGAAATAATTTTTGAAAATAAATATTTATCTACGGAAATTTGACATAAATCAATCTGGTGGCGAACAATTGAAGAGTGATCGAGAATTTTGGATATTTCAATTTGCGAAAACGCGGGCTGAAATTCAACTTCAGATGTGAAATTTCAGCAATTTGATTGGAAATTCCTCTCGCTGAAAACTGCGAATTTCTAAAATTTTCGAAATTCTTCATTTTCGTAAAATTCACTACGCGAGAGTAAATTTACGGGTGAACGATTCAATTCAATTTTAAATATCCGATTTTACGAAAGCTCTGCCAGTGCTGCGGCTGAAAATTTTGTTTTTCAATACAATTCGAAACACTTTGCGCAACGATTGATTCGCCATACGAAAGCAAATCTACCCACGAATTGAGTTTTTAAACGTTTCAACGAAACGCGTAACTCCAACTACGATCGAGAATCATCACTTCCAACTGTAAAACTTCGAAACTCCTTCTCCTCGTCGGCTGCTTCTTACCTTCCTCGAATCGAACAGATCTATCGCTAAATCCTGTTGAAACACAATTAAGGAACTGTATTTCCGGAAAGGACATGGGAACGGAAAGTTGGGAAGCTCGCTATTTAAACGGTGGCGCGCGAATATCGCAAAATCCCGGAGCCGATTTTCAAACGGAAGTTCGATTAAACGCAACGTTCGTGATTGGCCGAGACAACGTGAGCCTGGATCCTCCGCAAACACCTGCGAGCTTATCCGGGTGGTAAAGTTTCCAGCGGAAACTTACTTTTTCTTAGCCGCCGGCAACGAAAGTTCATTCTGAGATCTCGTGTCGTTGAGAAGTTCTGCTTTCTTACGAGCAACGGACGTTCTCGCCTCCTCATCTCACCCTGCCCTATTTCCTCTATCAACTACCCGACCGTGTCCGCGGGCTTAATATCGAACGTAAAATCGAAGCCAATTTTTACCGTGAAATACACTCCATACGTGATACATACGGTGAAGACATACGGCCGATCGTAAGTTTGAGACCATTGATGTTGTTGTAAAAATGCTGTCTCGTCGTCGCGGGTACCCGAGTCTGTTATTTCATTTAAAAACACTTGGACGACTAGAATAGAATCACTTTCGACGATATTGACGCGCTAGTTTTGTAAATTCTGCCCCCTAATAGCGAATCTGCGAGTCTGTTGTTTTATTTAAAGATACTTGGAAATAATTTAGAACGTAAAATTGATTGATATAACAGTGTTGTAATCGTAAATCCGAGTCTGTCATTTTATTTAAAAACACTGTTCATTTCTTGAAAATACAAAACTACTCTTAATGATATTGACACGTTAGTATCGATCTATAAGCGATATTCGTATGGAGATATAGTATTCAAACTTTTTTACTCAGAGAACATTGTTAAAATATTTCATATCTATCCTAATACCTCGAGTGCGATTATTCTATGTACATATCTATCTTATATGCAATTTCACCAAATTCAAGTAGCTAAGTGTGTCTACAGAATACTCATGCAAGTGATCACAAATACTTTAAGAAACAAAATGTACTATAACACGCTATAGGTATCGTACTCAGTGAACTCTCAAAATATACGATCTACGGTGATCTAGTTGTCTCAATCGGAGAAAAGGATATCGTTAACCTCTGTGTCTAGCGCTTCTTCGACGGAATTCTAGTAGTACGAGTCGATAATAACCGGCACCAAAGACGCCCACGGGTCTTTAATTCGCGTTTTCCAAGGAAACCATCGATCTCGCGTAAAGCAGCCCGTTACCGAATTATCAAGGGAGGAGGTCTGAAACTCACGATCGTCAGTATATTCAGAGAACGGCGCACAGAGATAAAGAATAAACAAAAGTGGTGGATACGCTCGTGCCGATATCACGACGTTAACTTAACTCGTGTGTATATGCGTCTGAATGTATATATATATATATATATACACGTAAATGTTATATATATATATGTACATGTTACGACTGTGTATACGAATGAATGTATACACGTGTACGTTCGTAGATAAGTGCATGCTGTGCGAGCCAGGCTCCAAGTGACGTCAGAAAGTAATTCAGGATTTAATCTCGATTCGCAGCTACTGTTCGTCTCGAAGTTAAAACGCCGGACGTTTTATCGACCAATCGAACGGTTAATTATCCGATTACTGGAATACCTCGTCCGAGGAATTTTAAAGGGACGTTCAAAGAGATTTTCTTTCTTCCTCTTTTTCTTGGTTTCTGCAGAATTTTTACGTCAGATTTCAATTTTACGTTTGCTTCCTCGCGTCGTGCGGTTCCTCTGTAGAAATTTAATGGTAACGCGAATCAAGATCGAATCCTCGTAAATCTTACGGAGGACAAGGTAAAATAACTATGCAGTAACATGCGTAGATCTGTCGTTGCGGGTCCACTTCCGCTTTCACGAAATCGTGTTCGCAAACGGGCAGAAGAGCCGTCGACCTTTAAAGGAAAGCTTTCTAGAACAAAGGTCCGTCGAAACTTGATGGAGAAAGAGAGAAAAAAAAAGAAGAAGAAGGAAGCTGCAGCCCGAGATGCTTCGCTTCGAAAGCGGGTGGTACTTCAAAAGGAAGCGAATATGCATCGAATGGTCTAGATATATATAGTCCGTTCATGTGAATCTCTTTTGTCACGAACGGAACGTTTTTTCCCCTCTCTTTTCGCCCTTTGTTTCGGACTTCTTCCTTCAGACAACCAAGCGGATCTCAAAGAGTATCGCTAACAAATTTTCAACCAATCGTCCACGTAATTATCCGTTTCGTGCATCCACTTTCACGTACCGAGATGTTCACGTAATTTGATATTTTTCCGCACGTATGAATGTTGGCTATCGTATTTACGCGATGAACAAATGTTAATAACGAACGAATGCAAGTATTGTAAATCGTATAAAATTGTTCAAAGTAAAGCAGCATCCACTGCAGCGTTCAATTGAAGCTAATTAATAAATTTTCAGTAAATCAGGTTGTTTTATACATAATAATATATCGATGCAATAAATATTCAAAAAAGAAATAAATGCGTTATTTTATGTCAATCACAAAGCTCTCGCGTATTTTACGTATTTTAACATTTTTAAATTTAAATGCATCCTTTTCGAGATTCAAAAGTCAGACATGTCGTGCGATATTTTGCAACCTTGCCATCTTCAATCTCCTCACAAGTGCAGAAACGTTCGCGGTTAATTATTACAAGAATTTATATTTACGACACAAACAAACAAATAAAATATTTATTTGAAAAATAGGGAAATTAGAACATTTTAAGAAACTTTAAATGTATTCTTTGAGATCCTCCTGAGTGAACTAAGGTCAAGAGTTTCAACTGCAATGCAGACACACTATGAAATACTTTAAATCGTGAAATATAACGTTAATTCGAACGAATCGAGATCATAGCGTACTTGGCCTGAGTGGGTTTTATTCCGTGTGCCTCCAGATCCTTCTCCAGCTGTCGTATCCTGATCCTCGCCATATCTAACTCGTGTTTCACTTTCCATAAATGCGTGTCGCATATAGGATCCCTGCATCTGTGGTACCTCAGGATATCCTGTGCCTCGTACACTGCTCCACGGAATGTCAGCGATTTCCCCATGCTCTTTAAACAGAAAAAAAATTTTCAGACAGAATTTATATTCAAACGTCGAACAGAAGCCTTTTAAGACGCGAGTACTTTTAATTGTAACATGCGAAATGTCTGATTTGTGGAGATTTATACTACTGAATCTTGCGTTTGTATTTGAAAAATGTCAAAATAGATAAAAAGTTTGAATTTATATTTATACATCAATGTTAAAATGGTAAAATTCTTTGATACTAAAAAGAAAAATTTTTATCTAGCTGGAATTATAAATATCAAAGAGAAAGACTGGGAAAGAAAATTCTTGGTTTTAAATTGACACAAAGTACCATATCTGTAAAGATAAACATATTTATTGGAGGAAAATAGATTTAAAAAAAAACTGATATTGCAATATTGTACATTTCACGTGTCACAGTTGCTCGATAAGGAGGAAAATTGTTACAAAGTCGATGTAGCAACACAAATACAATAACTGA
This sequence comes from Melipona bicolor, assembly GCA_030673865.1. NCBI lineage: Eukaryota > Metazoa > Arthropoda > Insecta > Hymenoptera > Apidae > Melipona > Melipona bicolor. Next base: position 4,389,782 of record JAHYIQ010000016.1, on the reverse strand, counting down.
ACTCTTTTCTTCGCAGAGGAACAATATTGAGAATGAAACCACCAGAAATATCAACGTAAACTACAAACGTTCGTACAATTTTTACAAAGATAATTACAAAAATTTTATTTATTAAATATGTCATAAAGAGTCTACTATGTTTTGAATATTTTTATATATTTCTATTCTTGCACACTTTCCACGAATGAAAGAAAAATCCATATAAAGAACCGCAACCGATAAATTTGGAAAATAATATGAGAAATTTCATCGAGAGAGAGAAAAAGAAAAAGGCTGTTTACCAAGCTGAAAAGTGCGCAACAGCCACCACCGTCGCTTCGTGCCAGATGCTGCCTGACATACTTGAAATACAAATGCTCGAGTAGTAGGAAGGCCACGGCCAGAAGAATTCCCATCATCAATAAGAGAAACGCGGAAAGGAACTGCTCCAGCGCCAAAGGATCGCTACTCTTTTGTACCTCTCTTCCTGGCTTGCAGGTACCTGTCATCCAGTACCTTCTCAGGCGTTCCAAGTCTCCTGGAATTTCAATATTCTTCTTTTAACAAAAAAAGAAAAGAAAAATCTACTCGGTATCACAGTAAATGGGTACCTCAATTCAAGTTTCTTAAGGTTTTAATTTTAAAAGACTCGTTCAAGATAAAATTAGCAGATATTAAAAGAATATAAAAGAATTGTTCAAGATGAAATTAGTAGCGGAAGAAACTAGATCTGTGGATATTCAAATTATGAACGGTCATCAACCTTAAAATGGAAATTTAGAAAAATTTGAAAACTCAGATCGAACATTATTTTAACATTGTTTAATTATCAAAGTTACTCCACAGCCTTTGAAACCTTCAAAGTTGATAGTAGCCTCTGAAGATTCGATTAAAATGTGAATATTGAAACAAACTTTTAACAATTCGGTTCTTTCGATACTACAAGAATTCTAAAACTTGAATTCCAAAGTAAATACAAGTGACTGCGGAAAATATACAAAACAAGGAATAAAATGGAGTAAAGTTTCTCATTGTGAGACAAGGTCTCTTATCACAAAGTGCAGAATGTCCTGTTCTAATAGTCTCTCGAGCCTAATTTCAAATGATACAATGATCAGATGCCGATACCGTTGTCTCTGTAGTCCAGCAGACGCTTGTTGAACATCTGCAGATACTTGGAATTCCTGGAGAACGCGAGGCCGTATCCAGTCATGGCGTACCAGGATCCCACGGTCAGCAAACGGCAGTCCTCGTCCTGCGCCACCAGATAGTCCAAAACCGTTCCGTCGTAAATGAACGCGTCCATTTCTCTGTTGAAAGAGGAAAACGACGTTTCTAAGAGGAATGACAAGAGAGACGAGTGGCAAAGGCTTAAAAAGAATCGTCGAATCGGACGAACGAATCGAATTTGGCTTTAAACATTCTCCCCTTTCACGAAGGGGAACGATCTTTCAGCCTCGTCTGAATCGCGCTCCGTCAATGTTTTTCTCCAAAAACGAAGGAATTTCCTCGAATCGTCTTATCGATTTTTGCCCTGAAACGTTAATATCGACGTCGAACGATTTTAACTGCGATACACTTTCGCAGGTTCAAGCTTGTGCGAAAGTTTGATCGTCTCGCATCGCCCAAATGGTGCACTGGCAATAAGAAAATTGCAATCTCTGCGTTAAGCTGTTTCGAGAAACTTTGTATCAGTCCAGCGCGTGATAAGGAAGTAAGCAGAATGGTACAAATTATTGTACAAATTCTACTGGCATTAACGAAGAACATTACCTCGAACATTACCACGAAATTCGAAAGCATCCGCTTTCCGTTTTGACGTCGTATTTCGTATTTTATTGAGAATTTCATTGGAAAGTCGTGAATTTAGTCGAGAGAACTTATTTCTAGAGAAATCTCATTAAAAAAATCCCTACCTCTCTCTCTTTCTCTCCCTCATTTCTTTCTGTTTGCGCGATAATTTACATCTCACGACTTCCCGTGCACTTTGCCCCTCGCGAAAACAGCGATCGCTGCGAAAGTCGCGGGAACTGGGTCCCGGAGATTAAACGAGCAACTCCGCGAGAAAACTTTGATAACGAGCCACGTATATGCGATGCGTGCGCATTTACTGGGGTCAAACGATGCGTCTGACAAAATTATAACACCATCGCCAGTCGGTGAATTCAACGAAGCGTTATGAGGTTTTTTTTTTTGAAAGTTTCGATTAAATAAACATAATACTATATTGGACTACATTGTACGTATGAGACGGGCAAATTTATTGACCAACATTTTCGTGGGATTTTTCAACACGAGAATTTTCTAACGATTGAAGCGTGAACTTTCCACGCTAAAGTAATAAAAATACAAGAACTTTATAACACAATGGGATGCAGAAACTTTTATGCAGTGTGAGGAAAATTGAACCAACAACGATGAAAAACTTCCGATAATTTGAACCGTGATAACTTTGTAGAAAAAGAATCATATGACAATCCACTTCATCTTACTTCGAAGATACTTTTTTTTTATGTAGCAAAAAATGTAGAAGTTCAAACATACTCTAAAGTTATTGAACAATTCTTTTCGCGACCAGATGTGTCATTATCTCGAAGAATGAAGTTTCGCCTTTAGAACGAGCTCTTAAAACTTGCTACACGATTTTGTTTGAGCGTTTTATTGAACTTTGAACATGAGGATTAAGTGACAAATATCCAAGAAATCCTAACTGATATTCAAAGTTCAATAAAATGGTTAAAGAAAAAAAAAGAATCGTATCGAAAAGACTGTTGTAAATATGTAGGTGATTGCAGTCTTCAAGACCATAGTGAAACTAGTTTTTTTCTTGGTATATGTTTTCCTGGTGAAAATGGAGCAATGCCTTAGATGTACGCGAGAATTCGAAATTCGCCAAAGTTACGAGACGTCCTTTCTCTTTCTTCCAATTTGAAACTTTGACAACGAGTGTCGCTCCTACAAGTCGTTTTTAAAGTACTAAGCCGTTTCTAAAGTGTTGGAAGTTGGAAAACGTAGAAAGTAGAAAAGTAGAAAGAGAGACATTGAAAAGAACCATAAACATAGTAAAGAACCATTTCATCTATCAAATATTACTGTAGTCGTATATTTTGATACATTATATTTTATGTTTCCCATAATTTTAACATGTTGCTTGTAATACCAATACATGTTATTTCTTGTATAAAATTCTCTCATATAAAATCTTTACAGAAACCTTTGTTAATCGATGTGACAATATATGATATTATAAATATATTACATTATGATGTATTTAAATTATACATTTTGTTATAATAATATATTACAATTCATATAAATCTTTATACAAACAACCTCCAAATTTTCTATAAATGGATGAGAAACTAAATACCTTTGACAAATTAAATTACTAATAACAAGAATATTCGTCAAATTACTGAGAGTAAAATTAAAATTGTTTGGAATATTTAAAATTTCATCACAGTCTTCACTGCTGTTCTTATTAATAATATTTCAAAACAAAATAACAGAATATCGTCTAGTTCTACTTACCCGCTGATGACAGCCTCGATTCCTTCAGCCACGCTGCTCTTGTTGAACTTCTTCATGTAAGCGTGCATCTCCTTGAAGTATTTAGCCAAAGTGCTATCGGTGTGGCTCCAAGGTATGGTTCCGAACTTGAACATTGGCTTGTGGGACCATGGCTTGGCTAAACGATGATCGTCAACGCCGGTGAACTCGTGAAACTCCTCCCTCGTGATCATGAAGGCGGCCAGGTTGGCAGTGTAAATGGCGAGGAACACCACGGCGAACAACGCCCACACATTCGTCATGAATCTGAGTTACAAGAGCGTTAATTGAACACTGTTCGAACCAAAGTAAACATTCCACTGTTAATTTCGGTTAACTTCGAAAGGTTGTGGTTGCTACTGGGTTCTTAATTCGGCTAATTAAAACCCAGTTGCTTCGGTTGTTTAAAGCAGTGAATCGTGGTGCTTTTTCTTCGCTGAGAGGTCTTTACACTGAAGTATGTCAGCGAGTTTCCCTCATTCAATTTGATATTGAACGTTGTACGGTTTCTTCTCCTCTCTTGGGGCAAAATTAGGAGCATTTCTTGTTGAGAAACCCTCGAGAATTGAGATTTTTATGATGAGAAATTTAATCTGTCGATGCTTGAAAAATTTCACGTTCTTGGAAGGAAATTGGATTGTTTTAATTAAAAAGAGGAACTTACGTATATCAAAATTCTTATTCAGTCACTTGCATTAATCGAAATCGAAATTTTCTGCAAAGAACAGAGAACTTTAGAAGGAAAAGATGAGAGATGTAAAAAGAAGACTATTAATCACAACTTTTATTTATCATCATAGAAATCTCTCTTATACAGTGCAATTTGTTTGTCTCTTTTACACGCACGTTCATCGAGTGTGTACGTAGGTTATGAAATTTCAATGCCAATGCAAACAATCTCGAGCTTGGGATACGTCAATTTGATTCGTGACGCGTTTAAATAAGCACGTTCGAACCGGATGTTTAGTAAGCTGTGCAAAATTAATCAATCAACAACGCGGGATTGTGCCTGGATCGAATTTCGCTGAAATGCTTAGCTCAGCTTTCGTTAGTCGTTAATATATTAATATTTAACAAACGACATAGCAATCCGTGAAAATAGCTTCTTTCATTATAGACAAAATTTTCTCACGCTTTTTGGGTAAAACAAAAATTTTACAGCAACATGATGATTCTTCTCTTAACGAAGTTGACTCATTTTTGGATCTCTTTGTATTTTAATTAATTTTAATTACTCAAAATAAATGAAATAATGTACTGACTGTTATTATTGCATAGCATGTATCATCTTCACAAGATGAAGATTAAAAATTTTAATCTTTAAAACAAAATATACATAGAATATGACCTTAGATTAGATTTATTGCACTCGTGGGAATAAAAGATCAATGAATTTGCAGAAGATCGAGAGTTTTAAAGTTTCAGTTGCGATACTCTGAACCCTCCAGTTCCGTTTCCAAGTCCTATTGATTAATTTTTACGAGTTCAGCGTGCCATATTCGGCTCATAAAACGACTTTTGCACCCAGTTTACGTAACACACATTTTGCTTTATACTTTATGATAGCACGCTTTACAAGCCTTGGAAGCCCTAAGTTTTATCATATTAATAGGTATCAGCTCACTCGAGAACTTTCTTTACGAGCTTCGTAGCCTCCCTTTACCGACTATCTATCGCATAAAATTTCTAATGCTATTGCGCAGCAGCGACGTATCTTGCAGAATTATTAGAATTTTTTGCAATTACCAAATTTGAATTACACATGTATTGGTTAAATTTACGAAAGTGAAAGTGAACAAATTTCGCGGAATTATTTTTGGAACTCGAGTGAAAGAGACGCGTTTGAATTCGACGGCTGATGGTCAGTGTAAGAAACAAAACGTTCATTTATCATTGGACAACCACTGCGGTTGAATGCAGCTTCTTGGCACGGAAATATTTGGCCGTTAAGGGAATATATATTTCGTCCGAACTCGCGTTATAATCTTAGATATCCACGATCTAAGATATCTTCCCGATTTAAATCATTTCTGGCTGTGAATTACACCTCGCATTTATCACTGAGAAAAATAGAAATTTTCATGCGAAATTTAATAAATAGATGAGTATATGGTCGATTTTTTAATTATTCTCTTGCGTCATCTAACGAATTGTATTGTAGTTCTATTGTAATTCTAAATTTTATCTCACTCGATTCTTTCGTACAAAATGATTGAAAAGATAGAAAAAGGAATCTAAGATTTCGTGTGAGTTTAAGAAAAAATCATCTTGGTTATTTAAATTAATCTCATCGATATACTATACTGAAGTTTTGCTCTATATCCCCAAAAAATATTCACAATAATATTGTTTATACTATACATTGCTTGATTTCTATTGGTGTAAAATATCTTTTTTCTTTTTCTAATTCCATCTCTATAAACTTCAATCAGTTTCTTGAATAGTTGAATTTCGAACAGATTTAGATAGTGTCTAAACAAAATTTATTGTTGATGAATAATGTACGTTGATAAATAATATATGATGAATAATATACCTCAAAAATTAATATATGTATATAATAAAATATAATAAAATAGTGCCATTCAATTTTTAAATTAACCAAAGTATTGCTTTCCAAACGATAATACTCAATTTTGATAATCTTGGAATGGCAGATTATTCTTCCAATTAAAGCAAAGAGATCAGGAACAACACACTGATCACCCACGCGTCGCTCATTCAAAAATTCTCGACTCACAATCGATTACGATTCGTTCCCCAAATACAAAGAGGCACAAAGAAGAGGAGAAGAAAACACGAAACGAAATTCGCTCGCAAAGCACGCGAGTGTAGATTCACCGGCAACAAACGTGAGCGTTCGTGTAAGCCTTTTGATCCCTATTTTCATCCCTGTTTCGACGCAGAGGAAGCACGTTAACTAGATTTCCCGAATCCTCTCGTTTCATCGTATTTCCAATCTCTTTCGGCGAGATATGATTCACGGTGGGGATTTTAATTGTCGATAGAAAATTGTTTTACCCACCTGGCTGTGAATCCTCTGGGTGAGTCGATATGGACGGCTGCCTGAAATAATACGGCCCAGACCAGCCAGTACGTCCGACAGAAGGAGAACCGATGATTGGGCGATGGATTCTTCTGCAACCAAGCAAAAATCAGCCGCGTTCGGATCCACTTGTACGGTGTAACAACAGCGACAACGTTGCAATAATAAGAAAATATTCCATACTACACAATGGATTCAGATTGTCGAAAGAGAGTCGTGCAAGATATTGGTAACGAGGTTAAATAAAAGAGAGTGATGGGAAAATACTGTGTTACGATGCAGTGTGATTATATTTTGTGACAGGAAGATGCTATTTATTGCGGGAAATTGACGATTTGGTGAATCTTAGAGGTAGCATTCAAAGTTCATTGATCTGTAGGTCTTTGTTCTGTTGCAGAAAATTTCGTGTACGTGTTCGCGTGATTTACTCGACATCGTCAGAAAATCATTTTCGCTGAAATTGAAATTTTTCGCTTTACTTTTCGCGTGAATTGATCTTCGAAAGACTGGAAACACGATATAAATTAATTTTCAGAGATTGAAAATTTTAACCGAGGGTAATTTGAATCAAGAAACTTTGACACTTGGGGAAGAAGCAAAAATTCTACGGCCAGATGCAACTTTGAAAATTAAAAAATTGACGAGGGATCGGAAATAATTTGCAGCGAACGCGTGCAAAAGCACTTTGAATCTCTGAATGGAAGAAAATTTATAAAAGATACGAATCACCTTTGAAAACTAGGATGAATTAAAAACAATTCGCGAAGAAAAAGCGAATCTTCTTTGTCTCTCTTCGCCGAGTGAAAAATTGCACACTCTTCGCGCGCAGAAAATTTACAATCGCGTCGAGTCGACATCGCCGCTATAAATCGTAGGCTTTATTGACTGGAAAAAGAACGAGACGAGGATGTTTCTTTCTTTCTTTTTCTTGTTTTTGAACGAAACTGCGTAAGCAGACTTTGCATTATCGCGGAAACTATTGTCCTACGATCAATCTCCTTTTTCTCGATGCAGTGTCAAAGGGGTGGAGTGTCGTTAAGATTAATGGTGTTGTCCCCGGGTGGTAATTTGCTCTATGGGGATTTCGTGCTCCGGTGGCAAGAAAACATACATAGCTAATAAGAAGCGAAATTAATAGTACCAGTTTCCGCGCAGCGTCTGAAGGGTTTACCTTCATGTTGAAACCAGATGGTGACAACCATTCGAACAGCAGTATCATGATCGTGGCCGCGTGTATGGCGACGATGCCAACTAACATCCAAGAGGCGGTGTCGAATGGTTCTGCAAACCATAATGACGCAATTGTCCTTCATTACGTGGAAGTAATCTGGTGTGTTGTACGAATGGTTCAGAAGCCACACTGATCGACACCACAAATTGAAAAGCTGGGAGGAGCGATGCTCAAACTGCGGATCTTAGTGTGCAATAAATTTTGAATTTATAGTAAGTGCACGTGAAACGCCCAAATTATAGCGCTGTCACAGTTCTACGACATTTATCACGCAAAGTAATTTTGTACCAAAGTTCGATCAGACTGCTAGATTTTTATCCATTTTGAAGAGAAAAATTGCACGGAAGTGAACATGATATGAAAAGATGAACAAAATACCCGAATTGTAGTGCTTCCTGTGAAATAATTTTCTATCGAAACTCTGTATTTTTGTTTACGCTTTCAAAAATACGATTTTGCACAAACTTTAGTGACGTTGCAAATATTATTTTGTAACTTTCAGCTAGTGTTATTGGATATTAAGAATCGTAAGAATTTCGTATCACTTAATTTCTAAATTAATTGTTCGTTTAGTTTAACTTTTTTATTAGATGAATTTTCGTAATTTCAAAAGATCGTAATAGTCATCTAATGTTATTTATTTTCTGAAGCCCACGTATCTATTTGTATGTTGTAATGGAATTAACAAACTGTCTACATCTCGAATATGCAAATTGTCATTTGTTAAGAAGAACAAGATGTTCTTGCCTCGGCAGAGAGATGAATGCACAGATGAGTTATATTAGTTTCTATTTTTGTGTCAATAGTCACTGTGCTAAATGTTCGTAGGAAGTCATAGAAAAGGATCGATTACAAATTAAAATGCACTTTTCGTCCTGTCAATTCCATCCAATTCAGTTGAACAATCTAATTGAAACTTTCTTTCGAAAGATCCATTGATGCAACGCAGCATTAATACCATCTTGCGCCACGTAATAACACGGTCGTAAACCACTATGTTTGAAGAGCATTCTGCACGAACGTAGTCAATTTCTATCGATCGCCGTTTACCCAGAATTCTCTCTCGCGCAATTACTTAATATCGTCGCTGCTGAATTTCCAAAATTTCACGGTCGAACGACTTTCTGGAAATTCACGGACACTTTAATTGAAAAAGCTGACGGAAAATCTTTGTCAATCCGATTAATAATTTTTAATTCGTCCGTTTTTATCTTTGGCAAGTAAATAACGTAACAGGCGAAGAGGTTTCTTCCGCGAGCCATTGAACGTTTAATAAGGCTTTACGGTCACTTACCAAGGAAGGCAGTGGGAGATATTATACCAGTCCTTTTCGCCACAACAATGGAGATACCGGTCTCCATGTACGGTACCGTGAAATCAACCACGGCTTCTCTTTCAGCATTAATCATCAAAGACGTCATCACCATGTCCGTTTTTCGATTCACCAGGTCAGCTATCAAACCGTTCCACTTTCCATTCTATAAATAAAACAGGGCATATTCCATTTCATCTAATCACAAACACCAATTCCAATCAAATTCAATTAAATCGCGATCAAACGTGATTAACATATTACTAATTCGAACTCGAAATGTACAAATCACAGACGATCCCACATATCATAGTATAGAGATATTGAAATATTATAAAATTTAAAAATTTCTCAATTTATACACTTCCTTACATTAATTTACGCTATTTGGCCATTTTGATTTTTAATAGACCATTTGATTGATCATTCGATTATTATATATATATATATATTATATATAATAGATGTTTAAGATTTTTAATAGACCATTATATAGACCATAATATATATATAATATATATATATATATTATATATATATAATAAACATCTGTTACATATATAATATATATAATGATCGAATGATCAATCAAATGGTCTATTAAAAATCAAAATGGCTAAATAATGTAAATGTTTATTATTATATATATAATAATATGTTATAATAATATGTAATATGACCAAAAAATGTTTATTATTATATATATATATAATAAACATCTTCTATCTAGTGAAGACCCTAGTAATTTGAATGAGCTCTAATAAAATGCCTTTTAATAAAATGTCAGTGGCTCCTATATGTTTACACGCGTTTAGTTTTGAGGTGTACGTTTAATTTTCAAAGCTGTGCCACGTGAGATGCATAATTAACCACATAGGAGAAGCGTGGACAGTCAAACATGCGCAATGAAAGAGGAACGCAAACTCGGGGGCACTTTGTGTAACCTCGATGCACTTTGTGTAACCTCGATGCACCTCGATTGTTTCGCGCTCGTTGCAAATTTTAGATCAACGAAAAGGATCGCGATTCCGCGTGGAATTAATCCATGCAGCCGTTTCATCGATACTGTTGCCAGGCATTAAAACTTAAAAGCTTGGATTAAACGGGATTCGCTGCATCCACGTAGCGCGACTTTCAAGACGTTACTCTCGCCATTTTCGCATACATTGAAACTAATCTCCTGTCGTTCGCTCGGATCAAGATTTCATAATTATTTTATGGATTTTATGGAAGTTGATCGCTCTATGTATAATATATTAATTCTCGTCTGGACCTCTGACCTTTGAAGTATCTCTCGTTGCAAAATTAATTACCCAATCGAAGGAAAGTCTAAAGTGGATCATCATTGTTGGACGTTTCTTTTGTTCTTCAAAGATCTCGAATGCATCTGTATTTCGCATGTTGAAATTTGTAAATTAACCGAATGTAAATTATGCAAATTTTTATATATAAATAAATTATTTTTGCGAAACATATGAAAATATTTTTGCACGTGTGAAAATATTAGGTGAACAGATCACAGAATATATGAGTAGTAAATAGAATAAGTATTGCTAAATTTTACTATATTAGAATATTATAAATCTAATTATTATTAAATTAGAATCATTGTATTTTAACTATCGTAGGAAATTCGGTTTACTATTAAATAATGAGTCTATTATTTAATTTGATTATTAATACTTTGCATAATTTCACACAACAAAATGTATAATATTTTATAATTACAACATTCGTCAGTCCAACCATTAATATTTTATGTAATTTTATACAATTGAAACATATTTCGATCATTTCTAACATTAAATCCATCTTCTTTAATAACATTTCATTGAAATCTCATAGCTCCATGATACTTCATACTTTTACGATTTAAACAAATCTTTTGCGTCTTTTTTATACATCCCACGATATTTTATATTTTCTACATTTGAAAAAATATAATGCTTCTATACTTATTTATATTTAAACAAATCTTTCTACATTTTTCCATATTATCGCGCGGTATTCCCACACTTCCATATTTTCACTTTACACTCTACAAAAACCAAGGGGATCCATTTTCATCAGAGAATAATAATTGTCTTTTATCAGAGAGGGATAATTGTTCATCGGATTAAATTCATTATGACCCACCTCTAGCGTGCCCCATTTCCCGTCCTCGACTCTAACAAGCTCATAAGTGAAGCCGATCTCCTCGGAGAACTTTTGAAGCAGGTCGATGCAGAATCCGCTGCAGCATTGATAAAAGCTCTCGTTCTTCTGCGCCGATTGAATGTCCATCCTGAAAAACGACGTACACCGGTAACATCGCTGGTCCACTTGCTCACAGCCACGTTTTATTGCTCTCCCCTTTCATACAACGCTGGAACGATCGTTCTCCGATCAACCATACGGTGAATTACTTTTTCAGAATCTACCGCGAGTATGACAAAGAGGAGGTTGGTTTTTCGTATCAGGTTGTCACGAGTAACCGATGTACCGGCTCACGTTGCAATTTCTGACAATTCGTTCTTCGTTTTTAACATGGACGGTTTTAAGAGAAAAGAATACATATTTGTTTCAAGAGAGAAAGAGAGAGTTGGCTAGCGTTAGTTAATCTCAAGATCTAGATTTATATGCGTTACTATGTTAAGATCTTTCTTCTATGGAGTTTCGTGATTGATGTAAAGCATAAAATATATGCAATTTGGTTTGACATTTATAATTCAGTTTTTCGATATTTTCTTCCATTTATTTAGAATAATTAACGTGTAATTAGAAAAAAATCTAATAAAATTTCATACATTTATATATTTTATTTTGTAGTAATGTGTAGTTACTTACGTCCAAGCGTCACGTCAGAAAATTCCAAATAAATTGTTTATTTAATTTAATTTCTTCCAAACATTTATTCAGTAACTTTACTAAGTTACCTGCGCGTTAACGAGTTATTTTGTCGTTAAAAATAAACGTGCCGTCACTGATACGATTTGAAATTTCGAAAACTTGAAGTCAAACCGCGCCAAACGTCGTAGAGTTACATTCAAAAATAGATTAAACGCAAAGATGAGCATCTTCGAGACAAAAATATTTTTGCGTGATAATTCTTAACAGGAATTCCTTAACGTTGCTCAATTTACCCGATTTCCGTTTATACCGCGACTGAAACAATTGGATTAACGTCGCTTCCAAGTCGTGCAATCTGGTTGAATGCGAGTCGGATGGTTTACCCTGGTCACATCTGCGCGTGACAAACCCGATGCTCTTCGTGTATTGTTTCCGCAGCTGGTGAATAACACTCGTTTTACGTGTGCCATCGAACACGCATTGTTAGGCCAATCGACTCGAAGCTTTATATTTTAGCCGGCATCCGGTCAGAACAATAGTCTCGGAGAAAATAAGGAGAAATTGGAATTAACTTGTTGGCGCTCGGTCTCACAATATTAGCCGTTTTAAACATTTGTTAAATTACCAAGACGAAAATTGAACAATTTTTGCCTTTTAATAAATAATACAATTAGAAACTGCAGTATTGATCTTTGAAGTCAAAGTGAAAAATTCCAATTGTTGGAGTTTGTATATACTTCAAGTCTCTTAATTTATACACCTCAAACGAATTTCACCCACTTTTCAGATCTTAAATATCCCCGATTTATGCTCGCGGAAAGTAGCAAGAACAACGACGGATTGCCTGCGAGCTGCCTGCGAAATACATTGAAACAGATGATCCATTTGCCTAAATATGAACAACGTTAGCTGCCCGATATACATCTGAGCAGCCAGCGTTCCCTATCAATCTCCCTGGAACATCGCGCGAATGCCAAACGTTGCAGGCGATTAACTGTACCGCGATGACGATCGTTATCGACTGTCCGTCGTTCAATCTCTTTCGCGCAAAAAAGCGTACGTCAATATCGCGTCAATCAGAGTTCGACGATCTTCGAACGTCGTTTAAACTGTCTGGCCGAGATGACGATAGCCGATGACCGGGACAGGGACGCATTGATCGTTAGGCGATGCCCGTTAATTGCAAGACGTCCCTGGAACGCGAATGTATCTTAATTAAGTCAGCGTAATGACCGTAATTGTCGAACAAATTTACCAGGAAATGGACACTAGGCGATAGACGCGTTAGACAAACGAAGAAGGAACGTCCGCCTCCGGGGCTATTATTCCGGAATTTACCTGCTGACGAGGGCGAGACTCGCAGGAAGCTGCAATAACTGAGACTGGACGCCGCGTGTTTGTACGTCAACTAGCTCGACGAACGGCGATCCGTGGTGGACTCGTGTTTCGCGAGATGCGTAACAAACACGTATGTGTACATTGGTCAATATTGGTTTTTGTTATTAAATGTAATAATTAGCGGCGCGTGGATTATTGTGCATTTGAAGTTGCGAGATTCAGTACAAACACGTTAAGTTAATGAATTTAATATCAATATATTATGTATTGCATTTGATACGTCATTTTATATATTAAATAATATTGTGGCATTAAATTAAATAATAATGTGATGATATTGCATTAAAATATTTGAACAGCGACAATCCATCCTATCAAAGAGCTTTGATATTCGATTAAAATCATTTTATTACGGCTAGTCGTGGTATGATTTTTACTGAATATATTTCCTATTTTTGATTCTGTTCATAAACATTTCTGTTCCGTATATTTCATCCAATATCACAAGTTTCAATATTCTCTTCACTTTGTGGAATATTTCCTACATGTCCTTCTCTTTCGTCTACCACACTTTGTATTCTATATAGTAAGCTCTGTTTTCTTTTTTCTATGTTATTAATAACACTACCAATTTTTCTAAACGTGTTTCGTACACTTTGTATTACGTTTAAAATTTCCCACAAAAATACACTATTGTAAAATTTAATCAAAGCACAGAAAATCGTAGAGCTATTAATTTTGCGAGGACGTGTGTTAAATATGTTCACCAAGAAAGTTATTCGATTTTATACAACGTTTCATGTAAACTGTAATTGAAAGTGAAGACAAATTAAACTTTTAGTTTAATGTACAGGAACTACATGCAAGGAAACGCATTTTATTTTGGAAACCGTATCGAGATTAACGGAAATAAAATTTCTCATTTACAAAGTCATTAAGTCGAATTCAAATTTGTAAAAATTCCCTACAGTAATCCTTAACTTCAAAAGCAAAATTAATAATAATTTTCAAATTTTGTTCCTTGCCATTTAACCATTTTAACTCTCAAAGGCACCAGAAAATATGAGTACCATAATTTCGACTAATTGCATGAGTTTATTTTACCAATTATCCTCCTTCGTGAATATTCATATTCGTCACGATTAACATGATTTCTCTTCGCGGATGTACAAGTGCAGTAAATTTTCGACAGCAGAGTCAACAGACAGTGCTACTGCTATCCCCTGTGACTACTTTTACATAATGTTTCGTTTTAATATTTTTTAAATTCTCCCACCAATCTGCAGTTGCTCATGAAATTGTTCGAATAGTAAATTTCTGATGTTCAAAAAAATTTCGATGTTTAAACTGTCGTAACTTTGTAAAACAAAATCGTACAACAATAAATCTGAGTTTGTTTTAAAGATCGAAGTCTGCCCTTTACAATGATCTTATAAAACTTAATGTGATACTTTTTTTCGCAAATTTATTGAATTTCGAATGTAACGACAAAAGTGTTACGATTTCTTGAATCTTTCATTCGTCGTCTGAGGCTAATATTCAAAGTTCAATGAAATGGCGAAAAAAAATCGTACGTCAAATTTTAGAAAATTATTATAAAGAAGAGACTACAATCTTCAAATTTGTTGTAGAATCAGTGACGAAGAAAATTTTTCAACAATGGAAGTTTATAACATTTTCGAGTGCTCCAAACTTTGAAACGAACCCTGGTATTTAGTGTCCGAATATTGATGCGAGAAGCTGTATATCAAACAACTGGGGGTGAAAAGTACCATACGAACATCGATTTTTCATTAGACTGAAAGATACTCGCCGATGTTCGGCTATATCTCGCAACTTTTTTACGCGACTTCTTTTTACCTCGTAAAATCTTACGTAACGCAAATATATCGACGCGTATATGTGTTACATTAGGCGTACTGACAGGGGCTAAAAGGGGGCTGGTAAAAGCAGAAATTTATACCTAACTCGCACGGCGAATCTCTCATGTATGGACCGTGTAGTTTCGTTCACGTCGTAAAACGATTTATGGCGTTTCGAGGGGCTGTTAAAGCCTTCGACGACTAAGAGTCACGGTGAGTTGGAATTTTTTTTCCAGAAACCCTAAACGAAAAGAGCCATCCGTACGTGTTATTGCTACCATCGCTCAGTCAGTCGATCGTGGACTAGTTCCAACGAAATTTCCAATTTTCGTATTTTTGGATCAACTTTGTATGTTTTATTGAGCTGTTGTTGAATGAAACTCGAACAGTGCAGCTTGGGCGGAATTCTAGCTTTCACGATTTGTGCCTCGAAGATTTAGGCGTTGAGCTGTAAAATACTGTCAAATATCACGCATGTCGATGATAGTGTTATAAAGTTTCCAAATTGCCAGGTTTTAAAGTTTCAATCGTGAAGCTTCAAAAGCTTCAGCTTTGTGTAACGTTGGTTGAAAAAACCTTCAAGTCCCGTTGGTCGAGAAAAAAACTCAGGCTTTTGTGTCTTGAAGCTGCAAGGATTCGAGCTTTATACACCACACCATGTGCAATTTGTTCCTTTGAAGTTTGTAATTTGTAATTTACGCAGGGTGAATTGTGTCAAGTGTTGAAGATAAATGAGATTTAGATGAACGCGACGTGATGTGAAAAATATGTTTGAATTTTTAGTTAGAAAGTTGGAAAGATTTACATTATAATAAAGTAATAGTTAGTACTATTGTTATGTTATTACTATTTGTAGTAATAAATAGAACACGGATTTTTATATATTTTTGGAAACACATTTCATAAATTTTCGAGGATAGTTAATTGTTTTACGTATCAAATATTACAGAAATTTTTGATGTTTGCACATCATGTGCAATTTTCCATTTGAAAATTCGACGACACGTAGAATGCTCGCTATGCTCGTTATATATTTACACAGTTATGAAGATAAATTTAAAAAATTAATGGAAGTGAATATGATGATGTATTTCGAATAAAAATGTATTGATTTGTTTAAAGTAACAATAGAGTATTTTGGGGCAAATAAATGGTTGACAATTTGTAAACATGATGATTTGGCTTGTCCCAGTTAACAGGTTAAACAAACATTTACGTATGTTCCCTTTAACAAACTGTTCTATGAAAATCAATATTTGTGGTACATTTGATACATATGCACATGTGTGTATATTAATAAAGTTTAATTAGGAAGTTTTACTCAAAAGTATTTAATTAACAGTTTGCTTGAACTGTACAATATAAGCATATGTTTTCTTAAAAACCTCAAAGCTCGTAATTAAAAATATTCTATAGATCAATATTATATTTACTTAGTGCACTTTGTGCTGTAAAGTATTGTATTCTATGTATTTTTAATACACATTTCTAAAAATACACAGCACTTCCGTTCAATATAGAATATCGGAAAAATCTGAAGAGTGCAGGAAGAAGTCAATGTATTGTCCACGCGTTCATTCTTCGTTTCTTCCCCTTAACCTTCTACAACATCTTTTATCACTGAAAGTGATTTTAGCGGGGATAACCCAGAAAATCGGGTCTCTTCAGGTGCAACGCTAATGCAACGAAAATTAGCGATTGGTTGATTTGGGTCACGTGATTCGCGAGGGGGCGTGGGGTAGACCTCGAGTAGGAGTGGCGTTGTCTGGTACTAAGCGATCGCTGTAATTTGTTTCGTATCGATTCGAATGTTTGCATATCAATAAAATTTTATGGTAAAAAGGTCGTCTTCATTTCCTAGTCAGAATAGTTGCTTCTGGGCCTTTCAGTGAGATGAATCGTATTGGGATCGTGCAGTTTTTCTAACCTTCTAACTTGAGAGCTATACATCCAAATATTGAAAATTTTATTTTATGTATATTATATATGTATCAGTATTATTATAAAAATACCAAATGACCTTTCTGTAGCACTTGCTAGTAGACTGCAAATTTTCACATATTTTATTTGAGAAATTTTAACGTGCAAAAGTAGATACAAAGCGTATGAAATATCCATAATTATCCAAAATATTATAATATTCAATATATATAGAACAAATTCCTATTGAGATCCCGCTTCGTTAATTGCGTCATCTGTAAAAATTTTAAAAATATATAAAAATCTGCCGTCCGCGTATTAATTCTCACGTTCTAAATTAAAATAAATTGGTCACGGTCTTTTTCTCCCGCAAGTGAATTCTGTTTATATTGATAAAAGTTAAATGTGAAAAGTCCTCGTGCAAATATCGTGTGAACCGATAAATTCTTCTCCGCGTTGAAACGAGCACGCGTTAAAGTAACACGAAGTTTCTAAATGAAGGTTTTATTGGAAGGTTTTATTCGAAGACGCAATTCAGCTTCGTCAAGTTGGTCCTCCGGTACACAATTCTTCGTTTGACGAACAAAACTCAAAGAGATGCTAAAAAGTTGCTCGAGTTCTCCCTTCGGGCGCGGCAGTTCTGATAAAAATGGAAGAGCGGTGCAAAATAAATGAGAGAGGTGCGAGAGTGCGAATTATCGCCCTCCTTTTTTTTCGGGCATTCACGGTGAAACTTTTACAGCGGCGGACGTAATTCGTCCGGCTATGAATTTAATCTTGTTCGACACACTTCACAGTGTTGAACGTAATATTTGTTCCGTTCCTTTTTTGATTTCCTCCCTTTCTTCTTCCTTTTCTTTTCCCTTTCTTTTTTTTCTTTTGCTCTTTTAAAGACTGGAGAATCGGTAGTAATGCGATTCTCACATTTCGAGCCAACCTACCCTTTTTTAAGCTTTATATTCGATTACTCGTTTTGGCACATCTTTCGTCTCAACCGCGCCGCACGGAAGGAGCAATTATCTTTCTTTTTTGTTGGCGTCCTGCCATATCGTTCCCACTTGAGGGACAAAGAGATTCTATCATCATTGTACGTTTTATTAACTGTCTGGCCTACTAAACCCTTTCTAATACTCTTTTCCAGAATGTTTCACGAAGAGTTGCAGCCTAAACGAATTGTCCCTTCAAAATGGCCTGGAAAGTTGGTTAGTTCGCATAAGAATTCCGAGCAGATGTTTTGCCTGACGTATTACTTCGTTTTTGACGTATTTACTTTCGAAAAGTTCAGTTTCAGTCCAGTCAGCAACTTTAGACAAAACTTTTGCTCAAAATTCTTACGTGGACTAACTATAATAGATCTCTAGACTATTTTGAAAAAGCAAAATTCGATATTTTTATACATTAAGTAACAATATTACTCTAATCAAGGTTGGTAAGGTAATTGTACAATTTATTGGTGTTAGATCAAAATGATCTTTGAATGAATTTAGAAAAATTACTGTCTCTATTAATACGTACGACGAATGTTACAGCAGAAACTAATTTTTACATTTTTATAATTTTCATTGTTTTCATTGTGCAGGGAAAGTATATTTAGAAAAATTAAATGAAAATTCCGACAGTTCTAGTATTAAATGATATTTAGAAGAAAGGTGTATTTCTCAACGAGTGCGAAAGAAAATTATGTAGTTTTGTATATCTGCTAACGTAATTAAAAAGAGGGAAGCTGAATAAAAATTTGTTTCACCCACTAAAAAATTCCTTACAAATGCATAATGTACAATTAACGAAATTGAATTGTTTCCCTACTCGCTCTACATTCAATATAATAACCGGAAAGTCGCTGAAAAATCCCAGCATCGCTTGAAATATCGCATAACTCGATTATAAGGTCTCCAAATGGACTTGAGGAAACTTAAAATCCGGTTAGCCACATAACGTGGCTTGACATCCCGGATTGACATCGATAAAGTTCGAACTAACCGGAAATCGGAAAACTTTCGACAGGCATTCGAATCCTGGGGAACCGTGTCGTACTTGACCAAAGCAGTAACTTAGTTGCTCAGTAAAGACTGACCACTGAAACGGACGTAACAATTGCTCACGAAGCGCATTCAGCCTAATCAAAACATCAGTGATCTACTGAGATGTGAAAAAAGTTTCGAGATTCAGCGAAAGATAAAAGAGACATAACTCCAAGATTCAAGAGAATTTGGAGGAAATTTAGACTTTCAGCTTTTACGTTAAATTTATTTTAGTTAATTTAAGAAATCAAATAACGTTTGACAACGTTTGACAACGTTTGACAACGTTTGACAACGTTTGACAACATTTGACAATGTTTGACAACGTTTGAAAATTTTGACAATGTGCAGAAATTTTAAATAACCTTTAAGGAATCTCTTATCGTAAAAGGAAGTAGTAAATTTTTGAAATATTAGAGAAATATACGTGATAGGTTTGTTAAAAAATTATTACATCTATTAGAAAAAACAGATTTGCACGATTTGTCTGAATTGAGATCAAGATAGAACGCTTGCTCTAGCCAACCCGTTCGAAGATTTAATAAGGCTCAGACAGATTTAGCGGATTTCTAGATAACTTAACTTTCCAATAGTTCATGAGAAATCGGATAAGGTTCGACGGTGTCTAAGAATATCCACTTAGAATCTAAGAAGGCCCAATAGGATTTATCTGATCGCATCGAATAGAATTTGCCTAAACCTCGATAGTATTTAGGAAAACTTGATTATAGGATATCAACGGTATGCTGTATCCTACACGTTCAATACATATCCGATTTCAACAATATAGTTTGACGTAATTAATTAAGTTGGAAACGGTATATAATATTCTCTAGTTCTCGAATTGTTTTTTTTTTTTTCATTCATTTCTCTTTCATATTCTCCGTAAAATTACTTTTAACCCTCCGCGGGCAATAATATTTTTCGCATCTCTCACGAATAATCTGGGTCGGTTGAAACCACGATTAATTTTTTTACTGTCTCTGATTTTCAAAAAAATTTGAAAAAATTACTGAAGTACTTGTTATCGAAGAAGATTTTATTACTACTAAAAAGAATAAAAAATAAGAAATAAGAAAAATGAAATTACTGAAAAATCTGAAAAAATTCTGAGACACTTATTGAAATCTCTACTTTGATGTACAATCGGTCCTCAAATCAAATATTCGAAGAAACAATTGGCAAAAATAGAAATTCAACAAACTGAACATAAACGATTCAGATTGTTCGTGAAAATGACAATTGATTATTTTAAATTTAAATAACTAACAATATACAAAAGTTGCCAACAAAATACTCTTGAATTAGTAGAAACTAATTCATTCAATATCAACTAAAATTTGTTGATCTAAAGAACTTAAATTTTTTCCGGCTCAGCGTGGTCAATTTCTTTTCACAAGATAACAAGGTAATTCAGATTTGAAAGCAACGGTCATTTTCAGAATACTTGATAATGCATTCCGGTTGCTGTTTTCGTTGATGAACACATACAGAATGTCGTGGATCGCAAGTTATGGGAGGGATGCTCGAAATCAGGCGAAAGTAGGTCAGAGTTTTCGTAAGTTGAAGGTAACATGCCCGTTGCATGCGTAATTAGATGTGAACTACGAGATTGTATGATTATATTAACAGATGAAAATTCAATGAATGTGGGCGAGTTTGAGTCACTGGCAACGTTCGCGTAAAATTAATTAACGCTATAACAATCTCTAATATGTATCGAAATATTCTACAAATAAATCATTACAATTTAAACGGTAGTAATTAAAACGAATAGATTTGTACAATTATGTCTAAACAGAAATTCGTATTAATTGTTGTGGCAAAATTGTTTTTCAAACAATTGTAAACAAAGGAAATCTATAATCCGTTATATCGATAAATGCGGTTGTATAAAATAATTGAAAAAAATTGCGAATGAAATACATTAACGCAACAGGTCAATTATTTTGGAACACAAAAGAACTATAGTGTATAATAAATACAGCGCAATGAAAGCTAATGAAAGCGAATAATTGTTTTTGAAGCAATATTAATATCGTTCGAGTTTTCGCTAATTCTACCTAACCGATGTTTCAACGATAATTTGATTAATTAAATTCAATGCAATGTTCCTCGAACATCCCCACGTGATCGCGTTGTATTACGATATATTAATTTTATATCACAGCATCGTATTTATCGATAATTAGGGGTCGAAGTAATCCAGAAATTATTCTCTTCCGTTGCGTTCTAATATTCGTACACCAAGCTAAAGCGATGAGAATTAATTGAAACAAAAACAAATCGCGCGACATTATGCACTGGCATAATTGTTTCCCGAAAATTTGAACCTCGCACCGAGTCACGTTCGAACAATGGACGCGTAATAGAACAGCAGACGAAACAACCAACTAATATTCATCACTTTGTAAATTCATAAATCCATTTATTAAACCATATATTCCGCGGACAGGAGTTTCCCTCCTGTGGAACGTCACGAAATGATGTCATAAAATGAAACTTTACTGCCAATTCGGGTACGTTTATAAAGTAAAATATCCCACGGCGATTCGCAGGTTAAAGAGGACAGAGAAAAAGGGAATGAACGTGGTGGTTGAGAGGGGCAGGATAAAAAGGAAAAGCGTCCGTCGGGAGGATTTTCATTTCATATGCGTCCTCGGGAATAACCACTTTTCAACGTGCTTGATACGAATCTCACGTAGAGGGAAAGTGAAGAAAGAAAAAAAGAGAGAAATTAGATTCATGCTTGGAACGTGACTACCGCTCGATTGATTTCGCTCGACTTCGATTTGCGAATGCGACAGTCAAAATAATTCAGATTCAGGCTCGAGATGATTTATAGATTTCGATCGAGCCGAGATGCATCTTCTGCAGTTGTATTTTGGAATTGCATTTCGCGCGACTGTGTGTAATCATTTTCGTACAGCTTTGTGAAAAGCTGACTGGTCGAAGAGATTGCAAAGTTTCCGCGTGATTTCGCGCGATTCGGGATATGGAATGAAAACTGATCTCGAAATGGACGGTGTGTGGTGTTGAAGAAGGGGAAGCGGCATATAGACCGGAACGGGAAGTGACCTGCTGCTGCTGGTACATCCACGAAGCTGATTCGTGGTCGATCACGTGGAATCTAGGGGCAGGAAATATCTCGAGAGAACTATAAAGGATCCTCTGTGCGTGTACAATGGAAAAGGAATATCGGGGGATGAGTTTCTCGATTGAAAGAGTAATGGATCGAGGTATCGGAGCTGTATTTAATATACAGGATGGGTCGCCTCGATCCTATTGCCTCGCAGGATTTTGCCGAAGGTGATGTAAAAATATGTGACATGTTTGTGGAAACTGCAATCAAACTGCGTACAAATAAGAAATAACATTAAAATTTAAAGTACGATTTAAACTAAAATTCATCGCTCCTGTTGATAATATTGAGAGTCAAAAATTTCATTATTCAGCCAAGTTATTACTTACAAGTAATTTAGTATATGAATTTAATAATGTGAATATTTTTACAATCATCCGTAACTCGATAATATCGTTTGAGAATTGAAGAGTTCTAGCACACGTTACAAAGTGATTTTATCACAAAATAAAATAATTAGAACGAAAGGAAAAGAAATACATATTCAGTATTTTGCAAAACAAGACGTACTAAATTATATTTTATCCCACTGTGAAGTGTGTTATTCATAATATTGTTATAAGATTGAAGTACGTGTATTGTACGGGGCTAATAATCGATTATCAGAACGCAATAATTTATCATTAATTATCATAATTATTATTTATCATTTCATTGTGATAATGTTCAATTGATACTTGTGAAATATTAGTAGGTATCTTGACACGGAACGTCATTTTCTCTATATAACAAGAACGAGCATATGTTTCTATACAGTTCGTCAATTCACAAAATATGGCCAGTCGACTACACTTGCATTCAAACGTAACGCGGCGTGTTACAAATGACGAATTTCTCTCGCATTGAAACAAACATCGGGCAATTTACACAATTACTGATTCGCTTTGCTATTCTAAAGAGTATAACAGGTATCATGATTTATCGTAGCAACGGGTAACATAAGCAATCGTGTGCAATATGTTGCGATATAATTAAGATCATGTACAGACTGTTTATTGAAACAATAGCTCAAAATTGTCCGTGTGATATCGGTATATACAACGTTAGACATTTCTTCATCCACACGAATTGCAATCATTTATTCATTGTTCTTGTTAAATACAGAGTGAACCACGTAACTTGATCACATTGAATATCTCTGTTGTTTCACGAAGACGTAGGAAAGCTTCGTTAATAAAAATTGTTTATTACAGAAGAGGCTACAATACGTACAGTAATAATTCTTTCTTTAAGTTGAAGAGGTGTAAGGTCACCTTATGTATGCGTAGTATAAAATTGAATTGATAATTTTTCGACAAACGTAGATTAATACTTTGTTGAGCTGCATCGATCAATGAGGCAAAAAATACATCATTCCATTAAAAAGAAATAGTTACAATTGTAATTCTACTCGATAAAGTGATTTTATAAAATTCTGGATAATATTTCAATCTGTGTACTTGGATTGAATCTTAATTTAGTTACTTACGTTTAGATAATTTAAGTTAACCCGATTCTCATTAATTAACCAATTTTGTTACTAATGGTTATACGAAGGAAAACAGTGAAAATTAGGAGCAAGTGCTTCGAAATTCAGTGACTGAGGCTGAATTTTTCTCACGTATTCGAAAATATTTGCCCGTGCTACTCGTGTGCGTTTGCAAGAAGAAACAACGATCTTACTCTCAATTGCGAGCTACTTCTAACATCGAGGCTCGCTGCTCTGAATTCGAATCACATTCTTCCCTTCGAACCTCAATCAGTTATTTTAAAATTTAACACAACGTATAAAATTTTACCTAGCAAATGTTCCTCGATTACTCTATGTACAATTGAATTTTCGAAATTGTTTAATATCCTGGTAATATCTCTCCTCTGCTGCAGGTAGCTGCATCTTTGATGATGCAGTAACGCGCGCATCATCAAAGGATGAACAAACTTACTACTCGATCTAGTATTCGCGGAAATTTGAATAATGGTAGTTTACAAATAACAGTTGTGAGGAAATTTGTATCTGGAAGTTTCATGCACGCCACACGCATAACCAATCAACAAACTCGACATTGAACGCTCAGAATTTGGTCACTGTAAATTCGGAATCAGACTTTGGAAATTGCAAGTTAACAGCTTATACGTTTTTAGGCCACAGGCTGGAAGTTTGCCGCGTTGGTGAATTCTTTCAGTGAATTATGTTAATGGATTCTTTTCTCCTCGAACAATTGGAAACCTAAAGACCTTTCCTCCGAAAGAACCATTGTTCTCCCTGCTTAATTAGTCTAAATCTATACGTTGACTAATTACAAGTTTGTAATTACGATTCGATATAAGTACGAGTCTACGCGTGCGTTGCTCATTGCGCGTTAAATGTAACATGACTTTAATGTATTCACGTCATCATATGTGTTGCAATCGGATCATAGAAGTTACGTGCGATAATAGGAGCAAAATCTAACTAGATCGTTGGACCATAAATGATTAAAGCAATCTGGATGAAATTTAAATTTAGTTAATCCATTACTTTCGGTA
Organism: Melipona bicolor; assembly: GCA_030673865.1. Classification (NCBI taxonomy): domain Eukaryota; kingdom Metazoa; phylum Arthropoda; class Insecta; order Hymenoptera; family Apidae; genus Melipona; species Melipona bicolor. The sequence continues at coordinate 4,365,048 of JAHYIQ010000016.1, read as the reverse complement.
TTTAATTTTAGCGATGGCTATACAAAATACATAATAGAAATTGAAATTAAATTGTGGCCCTGTTAGAAATTTCAAACACCTATAGAACATTATTATTAATTTTTTTTCTGCAATTTATATTGTAAAATATTATATTATATAATTTAATATTATATATTAGATTATAAAATAAAATTTGTATAAACTTAAAGTATACTTAAATCGTATAATAGTAGTAAATTTAAAATCGTGTATGATTAGTACTATTTTTTACCAACATCATAAAAAAAAATTCCATTTTATAAAATTATAGATTTTACCTCGTGCCTCTTGACTTTTAAACTTTCTGCTACAGTTTGAAAATTTCTGTTCTGCGTTTTCTCTCTAAGACAAAGTAGCTGTCTGTTGATCATTGAAATTTTGATCGAAGATAAATTTTAGCTTATATTATGGACGGATATTAGCGTCAAATTAGCTGTCTGAAACTTCTACCTTTGAGTAGCTTTTGATCGTAAACGTTGTCTAGTTAATACGAGATAACTTTAATTACAAGCCCCCTTGTTTGAGAAAGCAGAAATGAACCTTGAGGATCTAAATCGTTGTAAGCAAAGAAATACCATCAGACACCTCGTCAATATTCACTTCACGATGCAGCTTTTCATTTATGCTTACAGAATTCCATTAACAAATACACGTCTAGCTTTTCTCTTTTAATTACTTTGAGAGTAAAGTCAAATCCACCCCTGAGAAGCTAAACTGATCGACTTCACTTTTTATTAATTTCTTAATTTCATTGTAATAAAGAAACAACCAGCCTTTGATATCAGAATATTTAACGCATAAATTACTATAACTTAGATGATAATAATTGAAATAAATAAATTTATACGATTATATCTCTGTTTAAACAGAAATCAATATTAATTTTGATAAAAAAATATCTTCTGATGTATTTTAAGCAAAAGAAATCTGTAAAAGGAAATCTGAAATCCAAGTCATGTTGGCGAATTATAGCATAATTCAATTTTTAGGAAATAAATGACTTACTTTCATAAGTTCATGACACGAGTAACAGTGTACATTCTACGATAAATTTAGAAGAGTGTTTGTAATGTCATCATTTTTCAATGTATGAAATCGATCAATGTGGCTGTTAAACAGATTAATAAAGCGAAACGTGACGGAGGATCTATCAAATGTATCCTTTGTACAATCCATCGTTCGATTATACATTCACAAGTCTGAAAACTGGATAACACGAATCGGTCAAATTCAAGAGGATTGTACCAAATACTTGATTCTCGAAAAACGAAGAAAAGAAGAAACAAGAAACAGGAGATTGATTGAAAATTGATCAACTATTTATTAATTTCCTAATATATGTTCTAATTGTAAGATAAATTAAAAGAAAAATATCGTTCACAAGATCATCGTTTTTCTTCATTTTTCGATTCATCAATCGATCAATTATTTAATTATTTTTTACATTATTTTTTACATTGTTTAATTACACATATATCATCAATTATCAAGCAAATCTCTTGCATAATCCGTCGTCCAACTATACAAGCTTGAAAACGCAACAACACGACTATAATTTGATCAACGAAGTGTTCAGATCCAAATTCTCTTTCGCTACAAAATTTATACCATCGTCGATCGTCGTATCTATTAGCCAGTGCCACTTTACCAATTGACTCAAGAAACGGTAGTCAGCGAACTGCAGTTCACTCAGACCCAAGAGAAAATCGCGTCAAATATTCAACGAAATTCTCGAGCGAAAAAAAGGAAAAGAGCCCGAACCCGTTACGTGTTGATTCTTAGATCCTGGCGTTTCAACGACACGTACCCACAATGGGTTCGGCATACCGCGGATTTACGCGAGTTAGAAATTGCGGAGGGCCGTCGAATGACGCCGCGGATTCGAACGGCGCGTTTCCATATAAACGGCGGGCAATCCCCCCGGCGCCGTTTTCGCGAATCGAGTTCACGGATTATCTGGATGGGAACACCGTGGTCAGGATTAAAACCAGACCACCCGTCGCTATGGAAATCGACGTAATGCCGGGCGATGATATTAGTGTATTTCCGGTGCGGTGTTGATCCGCGCGAAAGTACCTGTAATAATCTGAAGAAGCAATAACCGCGGATGAATAATCATAGCCCCACGTTTCGCGTTCTAACGGCGTGTAGTGGTTTAGAGCGATGGAAATTTCGCTAACGAGCGAATAATTAAAAACGGACGTTCCTTTCACCGCTCTTGTTTGTGGATAATGTGGGTATTTTTTAGACAATTACGGGGAATTTAAGGGTGAAATTATACGAAATATACTCGCGAGCTACGATACAGCGAATGGAACGAATTTTTATTTAAATATTTCTTTCAAACTCAAAGTGTCGTTTAAATATTTCCTTCGCAGAGACATCGAGTATGATATAATTTAAAAAATTCTGGAAATTTAAAGTGAAGACTGGTGAGAATAAAACGGACCAAAAATTAAAAAAGAGATAAACTGAGATAAAATTTTTTATTGTGCCGATATAACACGTAAAACATCGTGAACGATGTTGCAATAAATAAAACATTCCGTCCAACTATAATTTTGAACAGCGTTATACTCTACGACGCGATGTTTTTTTATAATTTGCTGCCACAATTTTGAATATATTTTCATTGGTTCTGGACTATTATTAGAGAGACAATCGCAAACACAGAAGAAATTTCGATGGAGGATCACAATGGTCTTATACATTGATATTCCAAGAGGAAACGGGGCGTTCAAACGATCACACTTACCGGAAATTCAATGGCCGCTCGAGTAACGCAGTCCTTTTGAAACGGTAGCCCTCTCCGCGAGCATTTTACACAAAATATCGCGGAGACCTCGGGAAGAAACGTTTTTGAGCGTGAAATCTTAAGAATTCGATTTACTAGCGGGAACTTATATTCAGGGGATTCGCGAATACCGGATACGTACTTCAGTTTCATTCAGCTTAAAATCCTCACGTGTCACGCTGTGCACATTCTCTCTAAATTTACCACAGACAATTTACTTGTATTGATTTTGTTTGTGTATATATTGCACACCAGTCTCTAGTTCAGTTTATTTCAATTCATTTACGTCCGTTTCAATTTCTCAAATTGATTCTCGATTGTCAACTGCAGTTGCTCAATCAAATTTTATTATTAATCGCGGAGAATGTAAAACGCAAAGCGAAATTAAATACAAGGTACGAACATAAATCGTTGCAACCGCCCGACGATGCGATTCGAGATACGAGATTCCTTAATGTCGTCGGAATTAATTTTTTATTGAATAAATTAAAAACGTCACGAGGCACCTTCATTCGCGAGTTTTATTTTGCAGCGTCGTTTAAAGATTATGCGCAATTCAAGCGAATTATAAAAAGCGATTAAAAAAAGTCCGTTTTTCTTCTGAAAAATTTTACATTGAAACCACGTTTCAAGCGAAACCTCCAGCTGCTGTGCCCGGATATTAAAACGTAATGACAAAAAGAAGAAATTCGGGCAACGCGTTTCGCGTTGAATCCCAACGTATCGTTTCACCCAAGTTCACCGCTCCGGCTTGTCCCAAATTCGCCGCCATTCGCCGCCCAGCCATGAAGGCTACGATGAGTCTGTATTTTTCTCTGCTCGATTTCATTCGAGAATTCCTCGGGCACCGGCAATGACGCATACGACGTCCGATGCATCTGCCGGGAATATGACTGGCAATGCAGCTGAATTCTTTTATACGAGAGTAATCCCCAATGAAAATGGAAAGCGTCGGCTGCCATAAATAATGCGACCTTCCAGTGGATTAAAAACCAGTCTCTCGCGCGGCTGAACGTCCCTCCGGAATGATATTTTCCTTATATAAGGAGAAACATTTTCGAAGATTCATACACGTACATCCGACGATAGAATTTTTCAAATTATTCTTCGACCGATCAAGGATCATTCGTATGGAATTGTTTCCTATCAATCTCTAGATGGACATTCAAGAATTCGTTTGATTACTTCTTCATCGTTACATCTTCCATCTTTTTGGTTTTGTAATTTCGTAGAATTTCGAGAGATGAGAGTATTTATATAATATTGTAGTAAGTCGTTGTTTAGTCCTTAATCTCTACCACGTACGTCGAGAATTTTTTGTCCCAAACTGCAACATTTTCTCAGTTTTAAGTATATTTAAATGTAACCCAGGCAAAACAAAATGATAAGTTTATTACTTCTTAATAATTTATATCCAGTGATATCATATCGACGAGTTCAAAAGTGAAAGAAAGCAACGAATTATTGTATATGGTTCGGTCACTCGTTATGGTCCGCGAACCAGTTGCAAAGGGGTTAATGGGACAATAAATTGTTCTCTCGAAGAAAATACACGATCACGTGAAATAATCTTCCTCGTGAATGTTAATCTCTTCTTTTCGTTACAATAAAAATTATTATTTACCGTGGAATTTGATTTATTCTGCCATCTGAATCTGTTTGTAAACATTGCCTCCTGTTTAGTAATACATACTAGTAATACACTTCTCTCGTTGCAATAAATTCATAAAAATCAACGAGTTTGTTCTTTCGTGTATTTGTATAAAAACACATTTCGTCGTAAAATGACGTCCCCCTTCCGTTTGCATTCTCGCAGCAGCAGTTACCGTCGCGTCGGTGTCGCGCAGGAAGTCCATTCCGAGGACAAACGGCATCGGAGTAAGGTGGCCATGGCCGTTGAAAACCCTGCAACCTCGTTGTTTCTCCATTAAACCCTATCTCTTTCCTTGGATCTGTTTCGCGATATCTTTATTTTTCCGTTTGTTGCGCGCACGCTCGTACAAACAACGTTGAGAAACGTCTCGCTCGAAAGAAATCTAAAGCGAAAGGAGTCGTCGGTGTTCGCTCGTACACAGGCACGGTTACGTTGTCCAATGATCCGACAAGGAACCGGGTTTAGGTTACTCCCAAAGAGCTACGACAATACCTCCTGTCGTAGGTATAATCGTTTTCCTCTTGCTGCTCCGCCTTTGATATCGCGATCTATTTTCACAACAGATCGCAACGCGAATTCCTTTCGAATTGAATGGAATTCGTTTTTCTTTCTCAACACTCGAGCAAGTATCTCGATATAAAATTTTATTTTCTTTATTAAAGAACGAAGTTCCAACAAAGTGTTTTGTGGAAAGTTCCAGGAAAATGTGAATGTTATTGTTATAATTCTAATATATATTTTGATATCGAACATTTTAATATATAATATATTCATATTTTTTAAAATATTTTTTTTTATCACTGAAAGTGATTTTAGCGGGGATAACCCAGAAAATCGAGCCTTTTCAGGTGCAACACTAATGCAACGAAAATTAGCGATTGGTTGATTTGGGTCACGTGATTCACAAGGGGGCGTGGGGTAGACCTCGAGTAGGAGTGGCGTTGTCTGGTGCTGAGCATATCAATGTGTGCATATCAATAAAATTTTATGGCAAAAAAGTCGTCTTCATTTCCTAGTCAGAACAAGGAGCTCTTGCTTCTGGGCCTTTCAGTGAGACGAATCGTACAAGTCGTGCAGTTTTTATATTAATATTTTTTTAATACACTAAATATCTGATGTATGTATGATTGTGTCATTTTCTTCGTGAGCTTGGAACTTTTGAATTACAAAGGTCCTTGGATTTTAGAAGCTTTATAAATAATGTTGTTTTGTAAAGAATACAAAGAGAACATTTGCGAAGAAAATATTCGTCCAAGAATTTTTATAATTCAAGAACTATGAGGTCATGAATCATTTCCCCCATTTTTATCCATATTAAATTTTTCGTTTAACTCAAAAACAATGTTGCACACAACAATATCAATATTCCTTCATTTCGCTTACAAAGTTACACAACCTCGTGTGAATTCCAATTTCTTGCAAATGTGAACGAGCACACGTGACAGCGAATACATACGGGGGAAAAAAAGACGAGAAAAATTTAAACTTCATCTCTCAAATTAAATCGTATCAATTCCTTTCGAATTTAACAATGAAAGAAGGAAATGGACAGAAAGAAAGCTCATCCATATTGCAAACGAATCGAAATGGAACTCGCGGGAGGTTGTAAATTTACCAGTGACGAGCTCAAATATTTAAGGATATAAATTCGGGGGAGGAAGGGGAGGGACTTGAATCGATATTCGGATGGATGTGTTTTTATTTGAAAAACGTTTAAATATTCGCGACAGTTCTGTACCCAGCGTACGAGCTCTGAGTAAATACACGCGAAATGGAACCAATCATAACCGCAACTCGGGCAATTTTCAACCTTGCTGTTCCGCTTCTGTCGTGGCTCTTTCAATTACAGCGGTTCCGTTGCTAACCCGGGCCACGAGCAAGCATTCAACCGTGTTCACGATATTTCCTTTTTTTTCTCTCTCTCGACTAAACCTCTCTTTCCTTTCGATTCCGCGCGCGAGACAACTTCGCCCCGGTAATCGGAATTTTTAATTACACCATGCAGAAAAATAATCTCCCGCTGAACGAAAGCCATAGATCTTCCCTCCAATCTAGATTTTTTAATTATCCGTCGACAGCGCGAAATAACGCGATCCTTCGCGTGGCATTCGACGACGAGGACGAGATTGTAGTTGACGCCAACGAAAGAAAGTGGGACGTCCGTCCTTCGCGAATCACGAACGAAACGAAAGTTCTCGACTCGGAATAACTAAGGAATTTAAAGGAGATTTGCAGAAACGGAAGGGCCAGCTTTAAGAATTCCTTTGGCTTAAGTTAATTAACACGTCGCCCTTGTAGCCTGATTTTCACTCCCTCGCGAATTTTTAGATCAATTATTCAATCCCTTAACTCTTGTTAACGCGAGTTATTAATACACTCGAGCTAAATTTCACCTTCTAGTTTGGACAACTGGAAGAGCTGCCAATGCTACCTGAATAATTTTGTGAGTTATGGTGCACTTGAAATAAATTTCTTCTCCTGGTTTGGATAATCTTGCGTACTAACGTTTATGGTAAACGTTGATATTATATATTTTGTGCTTTGCAGTGGTATTATAGAAAATCGTTTGTTTTTTTTTCAAAAATTTATCGTGTTTGGTTAAATCTTGGGATCGAGAGATTCATTTGACGTTATTCTTGATTCGAAAAAACTCGTCATCAAACATCATCCTTTAAAGTGAAATGTTCAACGATTTTGGAATGAAGTTAGGCGTGTGTGAGTTTTGGATGGCGCCAGTCACGATTCACGAAACATAATCTGATCATTACTGATTATCATTTAGTTTCAATTTTCACTCAAATCTGACATTTTTAGACGAGTGAAAAATCGTTTTTAAAAGAAATAAATAATACGATCACTTTGAAGAATATTCACTTTTAAACTTTGTATTTAGACGTGCATTACATATAAACGAATTCGGAGTTAAAATCGATCTGCTTCGTAAGAAGATTTAACAAAAAAGTTATTCGAGCAAGATCATAAAGAACATCACAAAGAATCTTCTTTTAAGATAAATGGCAATTAATTTCTTTGAAAGAGATTCACCATCGTACTTTATATTCAAACGTGCAAGTAAACGAATTTATTCTGTCAAAATCGGCAGACCGTCTGAGAAAAGTTAACAATTGGCTTATAAATTTAAAAATGTGTCTCAACTTGCATTCTACAAAGATACAAATAATTTTCTGTGCAAATTCAAAATAAATCGAAAATTCAAAGATAAACTTTCGAAGACAGATTTATTAAAAATTTACAAAATAGACATTAATATCATACTAAATATCATACAGATATTTTCTTTCGTATATAAATACGATTCTTGTTTCAATTCGTAAAAGAGATCCAAGGGGCTGCAGCGAATAAACCAAGTGACACGATGTCTTCGAATCGAAGACGTATTCTTCGCGGGAAATTTCTCAACCTGGAACACGTTGTAGCCTCGACGTGCACGCTTCGTCGTGCAACTCGCGCGGAAAATTGATCCGCGCTTAATCCACGCGATGAATTTCATTCTGGTCTTACGCACGTCGGCCGCATTCCGCCACGAAAGGAATTTCAATTTCTGAAACCGTTCCGTTATCACTACTGATTGCCATTGGGTTTGTCGCCTGTCGTTCGAGAAGTTCGACGATCACGGTCCAACGATTCTCGAGTTGCTCCGCGCGACGTGGCCTTCGAAACTGATTTATTAGTCGCTCGTGTTGCGAATCGAATTCGTCTTAACGCTTTCGCCTGGATCGCGCGGGAGATGATACGATCGATTCCTTGGAGAAACGCTTCTTCTTTCTTCCGAGAAACATTTCAGATATTTCGTTCGTGAATTTTATGAGAGTTTTATGAAAAGCTTCAATAGTAAAAACGTGTTACACAACATATAGAGCTCTGTGTAATGTGAATTGACGCATGTACGTAATTTGCGAAAATTGCGAACCGACGTGCAAAGAATCTTCCGGTCGTCGTTCATAACGTTTAGTGCAATTTCATGGAGCGGTTCTGTAAGTTTCCAACCTGAAGGCTAACTTATATAGAGAGCATTTAGTATGCATATAGAGGAGAACTTTATTTCCTTTTACAATTTGTCCTAAAAGGTTCACAGAGATTCTTCAAAGGTGTCTGATAATTTAGTAATTTTCTAAAAAAATTCAGCCATGCAAATTTTCATTAAAAATTTCAGTACCGCAAAGCTTCGAATATTTTCCAATTTTCTGTTTTTTACTTTTAACTCCTCCACTTTCCCAATCTAAAACGTCTAATTTCTAACGTTTCGTTCCTTTTGCGAACGGAAAGAATATTTTCCATTCACGAGTAAACTCTTCATCCTCGGTCGAAAGATGAAAAAACGTAAATTGATAAAATTCTGAATTAGAAAATTCGAAATTAAAAATTTCATAGTAGAAAGATGGAAGGGAAGTACATTTTTAATTTTAAATCATCGTTCCCGATTAAAGAATTAATTGTACTATAATAAACCTTTCCTCTAAACTTCGTTCGAATGTAATTCTAACCGCGGGATTCTCGCGACAAGAGACTGGGAGACGTACTGCTCGAGTGACAAGTAAGAATCTGTAATTCGTTTCTCGGGTTCACTCGGTTTAATCGAGTTATCCGTGGCATTTAAATAGACGTTCCAGTAACAAGAAGCGACGCAAGTTTTTGGTGGCGAGCGTGCAACGCTAACGTACGGAGGAACGCGAGGAAACAATTGGTGGTCGCGATGGGAAGTTCTTGGATGGAGCAAAGCGAAAAGAATAAAAGGATGATGGCGAGACAGTGCCAGCTGGAATTGAATCTTTCTTCTGGAATTTCCGTCAGACGAATTGCAAAATTACGAACTATGGCCGTCACAGCTTTGTCTCCCGTTTCTGTCCGCTTGTTTCAGCTTCAGTGTCGCGACCCTGAGAAGCTTTCATTTTCTCTGTATACCCTGTTGAATGGATTTAAGTTGCGTGACATGTATACATAACGTGCGATGTGAAACTCGTCGCGTCACCAGACGAAGGATTACAAAATCGAGATAACCGGAGCAGTGATTAATAGATCGTGGATTTTTGTATATTTAAAAATATAGAATAACGTATAAAATTGTCGAAGTGGAATATGACACGAAAATTGAAAGATCGGTAAAAAGTTTTTATACGTTACCGAAAGTATATTTTGGATATTACCAGGTTGCAAATTTTGAAATTTTTATGAACGTAACTGAAGAGATGGAATTTAAATAGAAAATTCCTTCTCCTACAATTTAATATTATAATTCAAATTTTTTATCAAAGCATAAAGATCTGCAGTCTATTGCACAAGTACATTACTCTACATCTTTTCATTTTTTAACGAGTATCTAAATAATTCAAGTATACAGGTAGAATGATAATTTTCAAGAAGGAAACTATCTGTAACCTGCAACTTCACTTTGTCAAATGATGGAAATTATTTCAATGAAAGTCAAGTCAAATTTTATATTGCGATATTAAAAACAGTTGCGATAGGAAGATTAAAAGTGAAAATTTATTGCTATCTCTCCGAACTGAACATTTATAACTTTTAATTTCACGTACCATCTGCATAAGTCGTTGAAGATTTTTTTGAACCTTTATTCTCGCTTGTCAGATGGTATTCGCGAGATTAAAAAATAATCCAGCCGGAGAGACGCACCGGGTTTCTCGCGTTTCAACGGAATGCTTAACTACATTAGACCCCGGCGAAGATATCCCCGGGTAAAATTCGGGAGCCAACAGAATTCCTTGCGAAATTAAGGCGAGACATCGCGAAAGCAAGTCCCTCGCGTGAGTGCGAGGGAAAAAGCGCGGAGTTCGGGATGTAGCGACTAATGACGTTAACACGTTGCAAACGAGCCCGCCGGGGAGCATTATCTAAACGAACAGTTTATCTTCCGGGAACGTGGATAAATCGCTGTTTATTGCCACGGAAGGGACCACCCTTATAGATTATAATTTCTGCAATCCTTGCGCCGTGGCACGCGAAATCGGGAATTACGCTTGAGAGTCTTGGAATTATTCGAAACTGAGCTAATTAAATTATTAATATAAAATATTTATCTCCGAATTCGCTCGCTCGTTCTCTCCAACTGATCACATTGTTCACATTTAGAATGCGATATAGTTTTATTATATCAATTTGCAGGAATCTATAAATTTTCTTTCTCTGATTTTTGATTCAAATAATTTTCACCCTCATTATCGTAAGCAGCAAGAAAATAAAACATCTCCCTGTACCTTTTGTTCGTCTTCATCTTTGTGTTTTATCTTGTCTCTTTAAGAAGTTTACGAGAATAGCGATTTATCATCGATAAATAATATCAGAACTTAACCACTGAAGAAATTTCAAGATTTCAACTATCAAATATAAGTCTTTTAAGAAGATGCACACGAAATTGCAAGAATTAAATTTTTAAAATATATTATTTGTAAAATAATGTTGTAATTATTGCAACTAAACTTTTGATAATATTTTGATTCGTTTTTTATGGTGTATATCTACGAATGGTAGATTGTCTATTAAAGTGGTTTATATCAGTATCTTGAGCAACTTTCACTTCGTTAAGTCGAGATCCCGAATTTTGTAGAAAATTAACCACATTCAATGTTCGTTCATAATTCATTCTTTCGTAATAAAACAGTCGAAAGAGTATATCAAGCAAGAATTAATCCCTGTGCCAATGTTTTCATATTTCAATTAATCCATCGACACTTCCAATCACTGTCAGTGGTTTCTTTTCACTCTTTAAATTCAATAAATGTCACTCGACAGTAATTTCGCTCACGAAATTCATTACAAATTACGAGGTTACGAAAATGTTAAATGCAATTGTACACGTCAATGATTTCTCGTAATTGCGAGAGCAAGAAAGACTCGGTTTCTCATCGATTTCAACGACAACAAGCCGGTAAGTAGATCTCGAATTTTGGACTTACTCAACCATGTCGGACTCCTTGGCGACGCGACAGTGAACACCACGATCCACCAGACACTTCCCGCTCACAGGATCCGGCGGCGCGAGATTGATGTAAGGCGGCTCCTCCAGGAACGTTATTTTCAAGTAAAACTTCTCCGGCACGCCTTGCGGTGGCGTGTGGGTGTTCCCTGGCCAGACAATGTCCTTGATGTCCAGACCTTCCTTCTCCCAGGACTTCCACACGCCGATCTGTTGGCACAAATTAGACGAAAGGCTGTTAAATCAGAGGGGTTCTTCTCGTTTTGATAAATGAATCAACGCGAACACCGGGGTCGAGCGTTTCTCTTAATGCGACGTTCATTCTTCTTCGTACTTGCGTAATTTGCGCGACAGCGAGATATTTCTTGTTATTTAGCTCGGTGTCAGAAACGCATTAGCTCTTCGGATTGTGTTTCTGATTGATCTCGAGGGAAGAAATCTGGACGTGGATTATTTTTCTTTATCATGAAATCACACAACGCTGGGCTGTGGACTTGCTTATGCAGTGACTGAAAAAGTTGATTGGATCATTCTTAATTTTTATTAAATGAAAATCTTATACGTAAAATGTTTCTACAGAGATAATATCGTTTGAGATCTGAATGCGTATTATCAAGTTTTTGAGTCACTGTCATAATTTTCAGTAGGCTAAAAAAATTTCTATGTAGATTCTATTTCTTTATTAATGATTGGAAATAATGATATGAATTTCTTTGTGACTCTTTTTATTTCTATTTCAATTCATTATTTAGTCATTTAATGTAAAAATAAAGGAGCCTTTTACTTTTTCAAAACTTTATATTTAAAAATTGTTTTACATCCTTTCATATTTTTCAGTTACAATGAACTAATCGAGTAATCGAGTCGATAACTTCAGGTTTTGCGTTTCAAATTTTGATCGAAATAATTTTTCACATATCATTTTTTGATGAAACATTAGCAACAATAATAAATATAGCAAACAAATGTCCACAGGGGTTATCACTGCAGTTACGCTGTCCGCTATAATTTCTGCGTACAAATGCAAACCGAGAATGATGACGTTATTTCAACATCGAGCTAATTGCGAGGAACAATGAGAATGCAACATTATCGAAGAACATTGTTCAGAGTGTAACACGTGCCAGCATTATCATAATTCTGATGTGCGAAAATAAGAGTAATGTGTAATTAACAACTTAAATATAATTAAAAAATTTCGTTCACATTACCACATCATAGGCAAATGAAGAGCATAAATATACTAATAAAAATAAAATATTCTTAATAACTTAAACTAATATAATTTCGTGAAAGAAGATTACATAACGATTTTCTTTCACGAAACTATCAGTTTAAATTATCTACAATTTTTCAGTGTCACTGGTACAATTATGCTCTTTCAGTATTTTGTCCTTTTACATTATCAAAACACGATTCATTAACCATTTAACTCAAATTTTTGTACATTAATCTTTCAGTTGGCGAACCAAAAGAGTTTATGATGTTCCAAGATGTTGAAAATGTAACCAGGAAATCATGCATTAATAAGAATTATTTCATATTATCACTCAAAGTGATTTTAACGGGGGTAACCCAGAAAATCAGGCATCTTCAGGTGCAACGCTAATGCAACGAAAATTAGCGATTGGTTGATTTGGGTCACGTGATTCGCGAGGGGGCGTGGGGTAGACCTCGAGTAGGCGTTGTCTGGTATTGAGCGATCGCGCCTGTAATTTTTTTCTATCGATTCAAATGTCTGCATATCAATAAAATTTTATGGCAAAAAGGTCGTCTTCATTTTCTAGTCAGAACAGTTGCTTCTGGGCCTTTCAGTGAGACGAATCGTACGGGGTGCAGTTTTTTTATTTATACTTTGGATATCCTTAAACATTAGAAAAACATAATTTGATTAAAAGTGATCGGAAGGACGAGTTAACTTGTCATCGTGACAATGTCGTGAAATGAATCGAACTTTCGAGATTTTCCAATTTCTTCGAAATTTCCTAAACTTCAGCTTTCGTTTGCGATTTATCGAAACGCGACACAATTCTCATAAAATATTCGCCGCGCATTGTCAAATTACGCTGAAATGTTTGAAATGGACGTGTATTTCGGTCGAATTCGCTGCAAGTGGCTGACACAAATATTTGTCAATTTTCGAAATTTTCCGAGATATTTGTTTCCCCTGGCCGTGGAAAATCGATGCCATTTTATTTGCTTTCTACGGGGCTGTATTTTTCCTCGGTGACGTATTAAAGAGCATCAACGCTGACGGTGTAATAATCTGCAAAGTCAATTTCCGTTACAATTTAGTTGACAGGATATATTTTAAACATAAACGGGAACGCGTTTTTTCAACCTTTTAGCTTATACATATATATATGTATTAGAAATGAATTTCCCGCGCGTCGCAGCAATAAAAAAAAAGATTCATCGATTTGAGAAACACGAACACTTTTAGCTCGTATATTACAAATTTCAACCGTGACAAACTCTGTTCATTTCAAAGTTCATTTTATTAAAATGAAAATAATCCACCAACTTGTCGAAGCTACACAGAAACGAAGACAATAAAATCATATTATTTTCATTAGTAGCATAATTCGAGTCACCACGATTTCCAATCTGTTTATAACATTTATTTACTCTATGCTTTTAAATAAAGACGAATAAGAGTATTTTTCTACGAAGGTTTCCGCAGAGATTAAAAAAACACAGCAAGAGTAATATTTTAAAGACTCTGATATTTCCAGTGTTCTAATCGACACAAACACGCGACGAGACCAGGAAGAACATTTGAAATGAATACGCAATATATATCGTTCAACTCTCGAGCTGAATACGCGAAAGCGCTATGAATACGAAGCTGACGGATGCGAATTAAAAATAGACAAACCGTGATCGACCGTATCGTTTCTCGCCAGATCGTGCCGAATTTCCGTGGGATTTATTTAACGGTGGCTCGAACGAAATCACCTCTACCGTCCGGGAGATCCCTCTTTAAAGGGATTAGCCCACGAACGGACCGTCATATATTTTCCGCGCGTCGAACGACAACAGCAACGAGCGCACAGTGCCGCGCGGAATTTTCGAAGCGGGAGCTTCACGGCCGGCGGACAAAGTGGAGGGAAAATTGCGAACCGGGCGAAAAATAGAGCGTCTGCAAGTTCATCGCCGTTGCGAATATGTAACAGGACGAGAAAAGAGCGCGTCTCCTGTGTACCATCGGCCGACATTCGAATATTGGAATCCGATACAGATACAGGTCGAACGTGTCGCGATGAAAATTCATTCGCGCTCCGCCCAGTCTCACCGCGCGTCCTTGTCTCGTCGTCGACGATTTCGAGAGAAACTCGCAATTTTTCAACCACTTTCGGACCGCGCGAAGGACCCGATCTCCCCTGTTACATTTTGATTAACGTCCATCGGCGACTAAAGTGTGGAACGCGTATCGAAAATGTCGGAACAAAAGGTTTCGAAGAAAAAAAAAAAAATAGGTATTCTCTCAAAAGTATGCGGAGTATTCGGCAATGAATGGTACAAGAATTTCAAGAGCAATTGGAATTTAATAGACATTCGAGAGGTAGTGAAAATCGATACTTGATTTGAAGTGAAAATTTGACTGAAGTTAAAAGGAAAAAGCCAGATTAAAAGGTAAAAGTTCAATTTAGATATTCCTGAGTAGGTAAAATAGGTAAACTCTAAAGTGATACAAAGATTAAATAAGCAAATTATATATTGGTTGTTTCAATGTAATAATTTGTCATAGTGGAAGAGAATCAATTAATCTTTTTTCTAAATCTAGAATGATAGAAAATTATCTAATTATTTCAATGTAATAATTTTGTCACTAAAGTGGAAAAGAATTGATTAATTGTTTTTACAATTGATCGAGCTACATATATCAAATATATAAATTAAACACATAAAATAGGCAAAATCTAAGATGATACAAAGATGAAACGAACAAATTAATTTAAATTTTACAGTTTACAAAATACAATGAAAGAGAAAGAAAACTACCGTGTTGTGTTGAAGTTATTTACTGTGTAAAGTAATAAAAATTTAACAAATTTCTCTATATAAAGAGATATAGGACAACGTAAGAAACAGAAGACAGTGATTCTCCAATAACAAGTGATAGCAAAGAAGATTATGAGATACAGCTTAATAAAACTGTACGAAGAAAATCGAAGATAAAAAAAATTCAACTTGCCTAGAAACAGAAATAAGACTATCAGAATCAGTAAAAGACTATTAGAATCCACCATCTAAAATATTGGAGTAAATATTTCCTTCGATTCCTAAATTTTTGGAAGAATTTCAAGCCCAACGATTTTAAATCTAACTTTCATAAAAACTAACATAATTATGTTAATTAAAACATATTCGTGCATTTGACAGTTGTAAGATACAGAGAAGATTATTATTCTGTTTTTTTTTATATCAACTGTCTTACGCGGAATATAATCGTATATATATATCGCATCGACCAATACAATCGCATACTTGAAACGATACTTTTCAAATTGAGACCAAACGAAGGTGCGCGCCATTTTGGATTTGCAGCGCGAGATGCTTAGCTCCAGTGGCCAACGAGATTAATGGAAATGTTGTACTGAAAGGAGAAATTCGCAATACAGGCAAGTAACGTTTCCTGTCAACCAAGTTATTGAGTCGGGGTGGAAATAACAGGAAATGCTGCACAGTCGCTGCCTGATGATTAATGCAGTAAACTGCCCTTCGCGAATATCATTCCACCTCCTCTTCATCGGGACACATGGGACCAATTTCTCTTGTTTCTTGGTACGCCACCGTTCGAAATACGCGTCTGAATAATTCTGTTTATCGCTTACAATTGTCTGGCTAACCGCTTTGCAAAGGGAATGACAAGGTAGTTTTAGGACTGACACGTTACATTTCACTATCGTTTCATTTTTATTTATTTAACACGTTAAACAAAAGAAAAACAAAAGAAATTAAAGTCAGGGATAATAGAAATTAAAATTTCAAGGTTGTCAAAGAATAAAAATGCGGTGTTCGACGTACCAAATATTCAATTCAATTTAAAGTGCTTAAACTGCCACGGAATTTTATTTATTTAATCGTTATTATTTGCTGTTTGCTCAACCATTCTTTCGTCTTTATTTATTCAATTGCTCTTTCACTTCAATTTTTATATTTTTTTTAACGTTGGAGTATCTTAAGCAAATTCGTTTAAGAATTCTCGGTACCGAAAGATAAGTCACTTGCAGTGAGTGATTGCTCGAGATATCCATTTCCAGATATTTAATTATCTAACATTTGCACTGCTAATATTAAACAGTTTCCCTGCGAGTCTGAACAAGAAGACGGTGAAAGAGTCGCGATGACGAAAAAAAAGAGCAAAGAAAATACAGCGCGGAAAGAACGAGTTCCAAATAAGATAAAATAATGCGTTTCAGTGATATAAAAGAGTAACGAAAGACGACAAACGAAATATAAGGAAGATATAAGGAAGGTTTTTCTTAGAGGTAAAAATACGTACACGAACATGTTCCAAGAGCTCTCTGAGGACGAGCACGATTTTTGAATTCTTTAAATATCTCAGGATTCTATTCCAACAAGAGTATGCCAGAAATCTGAGAATGGCCACGTATATTAGCCGCTGCATTGGCGCGTGCCATATGCTCGGTTTAAATGGAATTAAAATACAACACGGAACGTATAAAGCGGAACTTAAACGTGAGCTTAAATTTAAAAAGGACATACACGTCTTGGGAATAACTTATGAAAAAGGCACCTGCGAAAAAATGCACTAGGCAACGTTGTTTTTACCGAAAACTCTTTATTCCATGTCAATGGAAGTAAAATGCGATAAAGGATTCTTAAAAGTTAAAAACTTTTCATTTACAATCTTTCCACAGAGTTCACTGACGAGAAAACTTCTAAAATTGAGAGATTAAAAACTGACGAAGGCAAATTAATTTAAAGGAAGTTAGCATTAGTTTAACGGCGCAAGGATTGATTACGTTATTCTACCCTGATTTTCAGCAGTTCTGAATTCTCGATCGAGTTTGTTAGCCCCTGTTGAAAGTAGCCAGACGTTAATTTCGGTCTTTGCAAATCTAGATACGACAAAATTAATTATTTACTTTGTAGAAAATATTCTACAAATAAGAAATTATTATCAAAGAATTAATTCGTTTTTTTTTTCTGATTAATATATAACGAAGTCAAGTATTAAATTCAAGCAGTATTGCTATTGATACTAACGTTCAATTGTACTACCAAACCAAATACTAAATTACTAAAAACCAATAACAATACAATAATATTAGGTTCGAAACATTTTTCTTCGTTTTCCATATTTTCACAAAAATATTCCCATACTTTCCAAAATCAGAAGCTACGCTCCAATAATTTTATCGGACAGTTGTTCGTCTCTCGCTTCAACCCGAATTGAAATTTGTTTGTTTGAAAACCAATATAAAACCGAAGAACATAAAGTATTCCGCAAAGATACCTTTTCTTTTTTTTTCGCTAGAAACATCAATTATTCATGGGTTCTCGGGAGTTCCGCTTACGTAACGAGCGAAGATTCCCTAATGAAAGAAGAATTAATGATCGGCCGCTTAATCACGATCCGCATTACCGCGGAAATGTCGTTAACGAATCGCGTTGCATGTAAATACGAGCCGCCCCTTCCGCTTATCAGAAGTTGCGGCGTATCCTCGTGGGATCTAGCGAGAGCCAGTGAGTAATGGCCTCGATCAATTTTCAGGGTCCATTAAGGGTGTATATCATGGAAACGAACGACGACGAAGGCGATCATGCACCGCTGCCGGACGTCTTTTCGCTCGAGCGTCTCCCTGATAAACCTCGGATCAACGAGAAACTCGGCGATATAGCCTGCCGGAGGTTTGCTCAGCTCGTCGCGGGGCAAATGAAGTTCCTCTCTTTTCCGGTCTTCGGTGGAAAAAAAGAAAGGTAACAAGAAACCGAGATGAGCTGCGAGGGACAGGGATGTTAAATTTTTAAGAGAAATAGCGATGCTTCTTGCGACTCTCTCGCAACTTGTATTTTCTAACAAGAGCGTGGAAGAAAGAGCGGTCTGATGAGTAATTTGCACGCAGGACATATTTTTATACATCTTCGTTCAAAAGACTCGTTTAATATTCATTGATGAGGAAATTTTTCAATTTGTTACTTCATAATACGATTTTTGATGTGTTGTACACTTTGCAGATATTCCATGTTGCACAAAGTACTATTTTTTTAGTATTTCTTTAGTTTTGAAATAAATATAACATTGTGTAGACTTGTGTACGAGACATATATCACTTAAACGTCTTGAGAAATTTTATAGGTAATGATATTGCAATAACACGAATAAATAAATATATAATAAAAATAATTTAACAGATAATAAAAGTCTTGATAAAGAAATAAACAGATAACAAAGTTTAGAAGTTGATGAAATAATATTACTCAATCTTTGAAAATAAAGTTAATATATTAAAATATTGTTCAACCAATTATGAAACAAGTATTTGTGATTATTGAAGCTTTTGGATTTTGGTACCTATGACGCATGATTACAAGCCGCCTGCATCGAATATCCCTTTTTCTTAAGATTACAATTTCATCGCGAATAATACATTACAAGAACGAGCGAACATTAATCGCCAGACACGAGATACGCAACACCGTGTGAAAATCAATATCGCATCAAATTCCCGAGGAGATTAATTGGAAATTTTATCAACGAGACGAGGGGGCATACTCTTTCGAAGGGGCACACAGGATTATGACCGAAGGGCCTGCGGTACTGCGAACCTCGCTGGATCGAAACTTGCCCGAAAGTTCTCATATACCGCGCGATCTCGTTAGAAAGCCACCGTTAATCTCATTCTATTAGTAGTCATACATTAGAGGCGATGTTACGGCTTGTTAGGTGGCCTATTACTCTCTACTAGACTCCGCAACGTCTACTACACTATATCAGCTAAGAAACTTCTTCTCTCGCCGCTGTCGACGTTTCGAGCTGTTTAGTGCTTCAATTATCTACGATGTGTTGAATACGACCGATAACGAGGCGACATCCGGTTAATGGACTAAGTAAACTAATCTGGCCGAATCGCTTGTTGAAGTGGATTACGGTTAAACGATCAGCGGGGCTGGCTGAATTTCCCTTTTCGTTCAATTGGAAACTAAATAATTCAAAGTACTTTGTCTGCCTTTTGTAAAAGAAAAAAAAATCGTGACCATTTACATCGTTATAAATGTATGAAATTTCAGTGAAAAAACTGTGACTCGAGTATTATTGTACGATTACTTTGTCCAATGACGGTGAAAGCCATAAAATACCGAAGGTATAATCTCGGCGTGCGTTTGCATTTCAATCGTCAATTTGATGGCAATCTATTAGAACGTTCTACTCAATCTAATTAACTCTCGGATAACGGATAGTTTTATACTTACACGCATTTCTTTGTACATCTCTGGAAGCAAATTTCTGTTCTCAAACACTATATTTCTCTTCTTTCTTATTGAACGAAGATTTATCTTTTATAACTCGTAGATTTTCCTATTTCTCTGAGATACGAGTCAACGAGGCATAATTGCATCATATTCTTCACGATTGTACGATCGAGGTCCTACCGATCGTCGATGTTAAGTAAAGCAGTGTGCGGAACCCCGCTAGGATGGGTGATCGGGCCAGCCTAGCGCGAGGGTAGTTACAACAAGCGTCTGGGGTAAGGAGTCGCTGCCATCAGCCTCACGAGACATGAGTCTAGGCAGTGACTCCGAGATGAAACGCAATCTTCTCTCTTTCTCACTCACTACTTCAAATCTATCCATCCTTCCATCATGCATCCTTCCCAGAACCTTAAACCCCATAGTGTGATCATTTGAAGATTTATCACCTCACTAACGTTTCCAATGCAGCCAAAGAAAATTCATTTCTATTTGCCAATTCGGTGTGAAAATTCACTTAAAAATTAATTTTTTCACTGTTCAATGAAGTTACGAAGAAACTAAGAAAATAAGAGCTAGTTGCCCGTACGATGCAAAAACTAAACAGCGAGACCACTCTTCGTTTCGCCAAGAAGGGATCAAGGAATTAAAATAAACCTTTGTTTGGCCCGTGATTATTTTTACAATGCGCGCTTAAATCGAAGAATTAAAAATGTTTGCATTCTTTTAATGAAAATAAAAAATAAACTGAATAGTTACCCGTCGTCCAGGCAAACGTTGGAGTTATTAGAATATCGTTGCACACGGGACTACGAAGGGTCAAACATCTCCCAAATCGAACAATTCAATTTCTCGTGTCCGTAACGTTTATAGAAACTTCAGTCATTTTCTGTGAATTCGGTACAAAGAACCGTTTATTCGGTTTGACGATCCTCGCGAAGAAAGTGGGGTAAATTCAGAACTCCAGCCGCGTCGTCTGGAAACTTGGCCCATTGCGAGGAGCGAGCGTTCGGAGAAGATTCGGCCGGAAGTTTTGCAGATTAGGGGCTGCGTATCCCGTCGGGCATTCCCGTTAACGATTATGAGCGACATCGCCGCGATTGGAACGTCGCCAAATGTTGTAACTGCCGTCAAGAACCGCCCGGAAGTACTTCACTGAATATGCACCTGACGATGTGACTGCCGCGGTAATCTCAGCGCCGATTTTCAGTCGTTTAGGCGAGTCGATTATCGCCAGAACGATTGTGAACTGTAATTACTCGATGCATTTGCCGTTTCCAAGTTTGACGCTCGCGGTCACGTGAATTATTATGTCGCGATAAGCGATTCGAACGAAAGATCGAGTCAACGTGCCGGATTGAAATTGTTGCACGAACCGACGGAATTTCTGACACGTGGATTAAAATAACATTTATTACAGGACGCGATCAATATTGTAAATTTATGATAAAATAATACTGTAAATATTATGATACAATCTCGTGAAAATTTTTTAACGATTTGAATTGATTGGCGTTTTGTAATATATATATATACGGGTAAGACAAAGTGTAAATTTTGTGCTTTTCAGTTTCGAATTTTATTGTGTGGAATGAAATACCAATTTCATGTAAAATGAAATTTAAATGGAATATTTCACGGTGTTGGATAAAAAAAAAAAGTTAAATAAATTTAACGAACAATTCTTATTTTGTTATTTTATTTTACGAAAAATGCTACGTGTTGGAAATCTTACGATTGCTATTTTATATTGCTTGTAAGAGCATAGTAAAAGAATGGTAGTTCAAGTTTCTTGGATCTTATTCAAATGAAAGTTTGACGTCATTTCAGTCGTCTAAACGAGAAAAGTTTAACTGATTGTTCGGCATTGTGATTCTAATCATTTTGAAGTCGTGTCCCTCTGCAACTTTACGTCATCTTTTAATCATGAAATAAGTTTTAATCGATGGCTAATTTACATAATTGGAAGTATATGCCTAAATTTACATTGACAAAGTAATTACATCGAATATGATGTACTTGAGTACTACAAGCTTCATCTACATAGTAATAATAATCTTTATTTACATCAAATATCCTTTGATAAAGTGAGAAATAAATAGTTGCAAAATTAATGCTAAATTCCTTAAATGGACAAATAATTTTCACAATATTATTTTGAAATAGGAATATAAAGTGTTATAATAGAAAATGCTCGTCTCACTGTTTCACACTGTAATATTTCTTTAATGTACATATTTCATTATTTGCATATTTATAGTATTTGCATATGCAACGAATGATTAATCGGAGCGAATATATTCGCTGACAGATTGACTAGAATTACATGAAAAATGTAATTAATGAGAAAAGAATCGACGTGTTGACAGATTTGAATAATGTTTGCGGCGAAGTCAGTTATGTGCAGAAATAAGTGTACAAGGAACATCTAAAAATTTCTAGCTAAAATGTTAAACTTCACAAGTTCAAAAATGTCAGAGCAGTCGATGTAATTAGCTATCACTTTGGCAATGAGCATACAATCTAGCACAAGTATCAATTACATTTGTTCCAAATTGAACAAAATTGGAGAATACCTCATATAAATAAGAATGTACGGAGTATTAACACATTGAAAATGCAATTTAAAAATTTTGTCATCTACGACAAAAATATTGAAAAGTATGCAAAAAGTTTCGGGTGAAAGTTCATTCGCTTTTCAATATGTGTAATTACAGCGTTTCTTGAGCTAACAACCACGGAAAAATTTGATGATCCCTGCACTTGAATGATTCTGCTGGAGGAAGACTTTCAGGACGAAGAGGGTAACTCCACTTCAGGGTACTCTAGGAAAAACAGGCAAGAGTTCAGTAGTATTCCGTCTACTGGCTTCGGTCCTCGTGACACGGACAAACCGTTCAAACTTTAATAAACTTCCGCCAACTCCTGATGTTAGCAAGAAGCCGACAAAAATCGCGAAAACACGCCATGTTTAGCGACTTTCAGTCCAGGACAGGCTTTATCTACAGAGTTATTTCCAAATTATGGTCTCAGTTGCTCAGCAAGCCACCGACAATTTCTACAAAATTGCTACAAAATGAAACAGTTTAATTGTAATATCATAATTATGTTATAACGACTAAACTGTTCCGCCGATTGATAATTTTAACATCAAAAGGATATTTGCACGGTATAAATTACATCTAATGGGTGGTAATTTACGCTGATTGGCTTCTGAGCTCTCCATATATTGATGTACAACATTAATATCCACTGGGAGAGTAAGCAGTGGATATTAATGTAACTGAATTTCATTTATACCTACGGAGGAACAAGCCATTAACAGATGAAGTTCATATAGTATAACAGAATTTCACTGCTTTTCTTTACTATTTGTAATTTTTCGTTCATGCAGTAGGACTTCAGATTTTCCTAGTAAGACAAAGATAATCTCCAATTAATTGGCATTTTTCAATTTCACACCAGTCACGTTGTATTTCACATTCTTAGAAAAAGATTCCTGACATCTACATACGACCAGTTCAAGAAAATGGCCCCACTACTGTAAAAGTTTCAATTACCTAAATTAGTAGCACAAATAAGACACAAATAATCGACAATTAATTGACATTTTTTAATTTCATACGAGTCACGTCACATTTCACATTTTTAGAAAAAACCCTCTCAGATTTACATATATTAAAAAGCGACCAATTCAATGAAAAATGCCCCTATTACTAGAAAAGCTCCAATCACATCATTTGGTACTCTACTAGAAGAAATAATCTTGAACCAATTGAAAAAAAGTCAAGCATTTTAGAAAAAAATATCTGACAGCTGCATACGTAATTAAAAAGTTCAACGTAGAAAATGGTCCCACTGCCGCAAAATTTCCAATCAGTCAACTCAGCGCCCAAGACGCGGACAATCCCGGACCAATTGACATTGCCAGAATGTTATAAAATCATCAACGCATTCCAAAACGACGTTCCACCCCGCTCCGGTCATTCGAATATGCTTAATGACCATCGAAACGTTCGAAACACGCGAACTGCAGCCGGTCGTGCACCGACCGAGTACGGTGCCGTTCGAATTCACCGGCGACTCGATGAATCGTGCCGCGGGGATCGAAGTCCAACCTGTCAAGTGGCAACATCTGCTAGCAGTTACGCAATGCGAGCAATTTCCTTAATTAGGCGAGGATGCATGTGCGCGCCGCCCACGCGCTTCGAATTACGCCCGACGGTCGTGAGGCACGCGTGCACGCGCCTACGCGCGACGCGTGTGTGAATCGTTAATAGGCGAACGCGGACCCGGGTTCTGATATCGAGATCCCTTACACGGCCACGAGAATGTCAGATCGCTCAGTTAATATCACGCGGACTGACTCGATCCGTTTTCAATGATTAATCGTCGGATAATCCAGCGGGGATTACTACTTTGCTCGCGATTTGGACATTGGTCGAAATTGTTCGCCGGCTGTGATAACGAATTCAAAATGGGAATTCAGATGGGATTAGTTGTTTAGACGGTTTTTTTCTTTTTAAAATGAGATTTACGTAAAGAAACTTTGTGATAAGAATTTGTATATCGTTGTATGCTAAGGTTGTGTAAGAATTGAAGGAGAATCGGTGGAGAATACTAGACTTTCGTTTTTCAAATATTCGAAAATGATTAAAGCAAGATGAATATCATTGGCGAATTAAAATTTAGAGTTAGCCAATGCCACAAAAAGAAAAAATATACTGTAATATTTCGTAAAAATTAAACATTAGTAGGCGAATTGTATAAATTTTGCGTAGCAATCAGTGTTTCAACATTTGACAGCTTATAAATTTTATGGTTTAGGTTTCCTATTTCATGAGAAAGAAAATACGTTTGTGTGGTTTTCCTATACCTGGACTTTATTAAGTCTAACTTCATTCGTAAATTCTTCTTCATTAAATGTGTTGTCTTTACGTAGACCTGATCTGAGAACTCATCTAACTTTCAGCAGTTTGTCTTCGAAATGAAGTCAAATTAGTTAACACATATTCTCGAACAAAATATTCCTGAAATAATAAGCTGTAGACAATGTTTCAGATCAATTCGCGGCAACAATTAACATTCCATTTCCTATCGGCACTTGTTTACATCTCATTGTCCTCTCGCACTTGGAAACTAGAAGTTCGCGGAGGCTCTCAGCACCTATCTTAATTGAATTTCCTCGATTCAACGACTCTCTTCCTGTGCTCGTTACGAACGTGTTGCTTCTTAGTAACTATGCTAATTCACAGAGACATTTGTATCCATTTTGTACGAATCTACTATCACGTAATGAGATTCACTCAACTATATGATTATAATTATATATGATTACTTTCGCTAAAATTGTTTAGAAAGATATCTTTGAAAATGATTTACTCAATATTCAAATTTCTCCAAAGATTGTACTTCGTTCACAAATTTTCTTGATCAGAACGAAAAATCAATTTTGATAAAAACGGCACGACTTGTGAAAGGCCCAGAAGCAACTGTTCTGAAGACAACTTTTTTGCCACAAAATTTTATTGATATGCAAACATTTGAGTCGATACAAAACAAATTACAAACTACTCCACGCCCCCTCGCGAATCACGTGACCCAAATCAACCAATCGCTAATTTTCGTTGCATTAACGTTGCACTTGAAAGGTCCGAATTTCTGGGTTATTCCCGCTAAAATCACTTTCAGTGATAATAAACAATCCAAAGTATATAAGAAAAATGTCAATTCTCAAACTATTAAGGACTAAGCAATGATTTATAAATACCTCAATTTATTGAAATTGTAAGAATTGCAAAATTATAGAATCTAAATAAAAGAAATATTATCGAAAGAAATATCGACCAAATTTCTGGAATTCCTAAGCAAAATTCGGTAATATAAAATAACTGAAAAGAAAATTACAAATAAAACATTACGTGTAATATTCACCTTTAACAATTTAATATGTGTCTCTGCTGTAATTGGCCAATTCACGCAGAAGTTTCATTTTGTCCACAAATTTTCATAATCGGGGTGAAATATCTCTTCAGTCGAAACAATTACACCCAACGTAAATGTGAAAATTATAGTTCACAGATGATCACCCGCATAATTAGAACTTGGTTATCCAGTGTCGTAGGTGACTATTGCTTTCGGCGCACACGGTCGAACACCTAACTACGAACGCATTAATCCAGAGCTAATTAGTTTATGCACGTTCGTTAAATTCCCATCGGCAGACAAATTCGCCAAATAAAGTTGCAACGGGTTTCCGAAACTCGAAAATAGATCGTCCCGATATAGGAAATTGAAACACCATTTCGTTAAGCCAATATCGCTTCGAATAAGATGCCAGTTAAAATACCACAGTGACGAGGAGCTCGATTGCAGATTTTCTCGCAGCCCGGACGATTATCGACAAAAATAGCACGGCGCGGCGAGGATCCCGCAAAAAGCGGGATAAAATGAAATCGCTGAATCGGTTCCGACTGTAAAATGTAAACCCAGCGAATGGTTACGTACGTGCATACGAAGTTTGAACGCGTTACTTCTCACGCGATTAACAAAAATTTTCGAATTTGCGAAAATTTGCGATTACTCAGAGATTGGAGATGTCGAAGCGAATGCATTTAACGTGAAATATCGCATTTTCGCTTCATACGTTTGCGCGATTCCTCTGAATTTGGGGAAATTTGTCGAGTGTGATACGTGCACGCGAAAGAGTAGGGATTTTTGCGCAATTATAGGGAACTTTCGAGTGCGAAATCGCAGTGCACGTAACGCGAAGAGACGCATAAAATGTGTCAGTACGTGAAATAATTTTCCGGCGAGATTTTAACTTATGTAAATTACACTCTCAAAATTACGAATTTCCGCGTAAAAATCCGCGATCCAGTGATGACGTAAAATTGAAACATTGAGTTTAAAACGAATTTGTGTTTGAGGAGATGAAAATATGAAACTGAAGCTAATAAATTTCTAACAAATATTATAATATATTTTACAATGTACTATTACAATGATATTACACACTACATATTATAATAACTATTCAGAAGTTGATATTGTACCTACCTGCATGTTGTTAATAACAATATTTTGCGAAACAATTTCCCGCAAATCGGAATTACTTAATTGCTTTATTTACATTTCAACGTTCAAAAGCTATCGCGTGCTTCGACAGTCGTTGATTCCGTTTATTTCGCATTTCTGCGGAACAAACACGCCGGGCAAATTACGATCAACAAAATAACACTCGTCTCGAGTTTTATGAAAATACCGTAGCGCATCGAGCCCGATAAAAATTTCATTCGATCGGACTTTGAAGCACGAGCGTTGTTTTTCACGGCGCGAGACGAATTTATCGGAAGTTTCGCAGCTTTTTTCCCAAATTATCGATCGTTGATTGCGGTACCGCGTACCATTGAAATTTATCGAATGTTTCGAAAATGGAAAAAAAAAAAAAAGAAAAAAAGATACTTCATCGTGGACGGTTAAACGAATGGGGGCACCGGTGATTTTCGTTTGCATATTCAAACATCTCCCCGTTTATATTCACTGTATATTTAGCGAGAAATTTTTCGCGAAATACAAATTCAACCGGACGGTGCATCGCGTTTGTGTTCCCCCTGTAATTGCTTTGACGTCGATTTGACAATCATTCGATCGAGCTTAATTGAGCCACGTTTTATATCCAACCTGATTTGATTTTCGATTATCCGAATTGTTAGCGCACTTTTTCTACGCGGTAATGGAAAAAACGTCGAAATAAAATTCACGCTGTGTTTTGTGAAGAAATATTTCATTTGCAAACAGACAGAGAAATAGAGAGAGAGGCTTT
This sequence comes from Melipona bicolor, assembly GCA_030673865.1. Lineage (NCBI taxonomy): Eukaryota > Metazoa > Arthropoda > Insecta > Hymenoptera > Apidae > Melipona > Melipona bicolor. The sequence goes on along the minus strand of JAHYIQ010000016.1, from coordinate 4,337,360 downwards.
CAATTTAGAGGATATAAGGTATAGAAAAGCGAAAGATTATGTTTTTTATTTTCCCGTCTTAGGGAACGTTACTATACCACAAACGCTTTTAGTTTTGGAATACATTTGAATAATGTTTGATTTCAAAGTACTCTTTGACGGTCAACCTGCTATTACAGCTGGTCCCACTAAAATTATGGACCACAATCCTAATTTCCATACATATGCACATAGCGTTCACCAGACCGGGACATCTGCTTTACCATCTCTCTTTCGGCGTTTTATTTGACATTGAATTATCATTACATTCGTGAAACGCCAAATCCCTCAAAGTGAGTTTTGAACGAGAACTTGCGCGTTCTTGAATCTCTAATTTTCCAAGCTGTAATTTTTAACTCAATTTTAAACGTTGCCGCGAAATTGAACGACACAGCGTTTCAAAGTGATGGAAATTTCGCAATTTCTGAAAATCTTTTCTGAAAGTGGAAATATTTCAAAGGCATCAAGATTTTTATTTCCCTCGACGAAACTGGTATTTTTAGTACATTTACACATACTAATTTATGCATGTATTTAAAGTGTCTGGGAAATCCGAGGGAAATTAGTTTGACACATTAACCTTAATCTTCCCCCTTTGGTATTCTAATAGAACGGGGATGATAGGTAGCAGCGACGAAGATAAACATTGCATCGAAAATCAGCAAATAAAAGTTTCAAATACCGCATTTTGTTCAAATATTTCCAAATTTCTGGCTGTATAATATTTGCATAATGTTATAACGAAGCATCGATTCTCTTAGCTTTACGTTCTGCCAATATGTATTTCAAGTTTTCCCTCGGAAGAGTTAACTTTTTTCCAATTTTTTAAATATTTGCTTCATCCTTTAAGTTGTAAATTTTAATTTTTGAAAAACACTGAATTCCATATTTTTAAGAGTATGATTTAACTAGCAAAGAATCCCTTTTATACTCACTACAAATATTTCTCTAAAACCAAAATTTATGCATCGCCACGAACAATAAAATTCGTTTTTCTCCCCAAAAAATAGAATTTCAATCTCGTTATACCGAATCAATCTTTGTTACGAATAAAACTTCGTCACAATTTGTCGCTCGAATCTCTTTGAAATCGCTGTCGTATCGGGGTAACTCTACCGTGACCGTGGAAAAAATTGCACAAAACGAATAAACTATATAAAACTATATACGAGGAGATAGAAGTACATCTCTGTAAAAGTAAAAAAACAATCGCCAGCTGCAATTCCAGATGGCTAGTAATCTCGATAAACGAATCTACGGACAATTGTCTCAGAAACGATCGAACAATAGCACGAACAATAGCCTTTCTACCTTTTCAATAAATATTTTTCTCATCTTGATATTACACTGAAGCCATTTTTCTTCGTTTCAATCAATTTGACCCTCGAATCTCGTTGAAATCACAGTATTTTATAGAAACTATGCGCGAGAAGTATAGAAGTATTCTCAGACAACAATATATACCTGTGCCTCGTGAATCACATTGTTATCCAAATAAAATCCTGACAAATAGTCGATTAGATTGCTTATTGTTTGTCAGGGTAAGAAAATTGCCTTTTGTTTAAATAATCTATAAATATTTTTAGAAATGGAGAAGAATATCATCCAGTATCGCGAGTTTTCAGTTTTATCTGGTCCCAAGCCTCGAAGTTGTGCAACAGCCAAGGTCATTGAGGCAACCCTCACAATAATTGAAAAAGAACTGTCTCTGTAATATTTTTATATTATATCAATGCCTCGGAAATCAAGCTTCTTGTCACAAAGACTCTATAGAAATACGAAACTTTTAGTTATTTTTTTACTAGCTAGTAATCTCTAAAATAAGAATTAAAACGATCAGATCGTTGGACCAAAAATACCGCTTTCAGTTGAGAAATTAGAAATCGCTTCAACTTGATTGAAATAATATCTACACAGACAATTTTCAAGTTGATCAATTTATGATTCGACCTGATTATGGCTCGGACTAATTCGATATGACAATTGTTCGATCAAGAGTAACGATCGTCCAATGTAAACGACGCCTAAACGAATTTACGGGCAGTCGTTTTAAAAAAACTACGCGACTTGTACCCCAGTGCGACTCGTCTCACTGAAAGGCCCAGAAGCAACTGTTTCAAGAAATGAAGACGACTTTTTTGCCATAAAATTTTATTGACATGCAAACATTTGAATCGATAGAAAACAAATTACAGGCGCGATCACTCAGTACCAAACAACGCCACTCCTACTCGAGGTCTACGCCACGCCCCCTCACGAATCACGTGACCCAAATCAACCAATCGCTAATTTTCGTTGCATCAGCGTTGCACCTGAAGAGACCCGATTTTCTGGGTTATCCCCGCTAAAATCACTTTCAGTGATAAAAATCTAAACGTCGCTACGAAGGTTCAAGCTCTGCCTCTCTTCCAACAACTGCATTTCCCATTCTGACGATCGAACAAATCTCTTCAATTACATCCTCCGTTACAACGGAGCAATTTTTCTCCGAGTGACGAAGCTTCGTTGCGATTATCCCGGTTTGATTGCTCGAATTTCTTAAGAGACTGCGGTCGTATCCTTGGTCCTGCCCCGACCACGAAAACAGTTTGACGAAACGAATAAAACTGTGTACACTGCACCAGTTAACAACCGTCTGGTACTTTTACAAACGTGTATCCTCGTAAAAGTACGAAACGTTTGTCGACTACCATTTCACGCGGTTATCGACAACCATAAACCGTAAACAGCATGCTGATGAAACAGCAGGAAATCCCATTCCGGATTTAATTAGCAGTGTCCCCGTTGAACGATGAAAATTCCAGCGTTAATCGCGGCCATCGAGTCACCGAGGATGAGTAAAACGTCGACTTCGGGACGGTGGTCGCGTGGTCGCTGATTGGAAATCGACACGGTGAAATTGAAGTCGAAAACTGCACGATGAATGTTCGAATTGCAAGTGAATGCCAGCGCTGGTTTTCTCAGGGAGACTGGTGTTACTCATCAGAGGGACAGACAACTTCGATTCGATTTGCGGATCGTTGACAATTGAACCGATGGAATGGATTGTCGTTTGAAATGGGTGGTTTCCAGAACGATTTTTGGAGTAGAAACGTCAAGAGGGTGTAAAAGTAAAATGGACGGAGACTGTATTGGAAGGATGAGATAGAAATGACGAACTGACGAATTAAAAGTAACTGATAGAATTGTCAAAGTAATCAATTGTATATTCTACAATATTCTGGAGTAATTTAATTTTAGAAGAGAAACATTTATCAAAAACATTCGGTTTTGTTTAACAAAACTGACTAATAAATAAACGAACGACTTAACTTTAGCTGAAATATTATATACGACGAACGAGAGTTTATTCCATCATGAGAGTTTATTTCGTATATCATTCTTCATTATTTTCAAAGAGAACAAACCATCACGCGGTAAAATCACGAGATTAATGCCGAGATTGACGTTGAATCTTCGTTTCTAATTAAATGTGAAAAAAATTGAAGAATTCAAGTATCCAGGGAAGTCGTTCGACCCGAATACGTTCAACTTTGGAATTAAATTTATTTTATCGCCCCAGTGGAGTTACGGCCGGGGTTAATACGGTATCGTGGTTTTTAACGGAGGTCGTAAAAGTGAAAGTACGGATCAACAGGGGAGTGAAATCAGGTCCATTAGGAGAACCCTCGGTTACGTCGAAGACCCGCTGTTTCGCTAACCATGTTTGACCGTAGGCGAGTGATAAAGCGCGTGGAACGTAAAACAGTAGGAACGAGTGAAAATAAGAGGAGCACAAGGGAGATGTTTTTTCGTAGAATAAAAGCATTCTGAATCGTTAAAGGGAATTGGAAAATCGAAATAATAGAAAATATCTCTTTTAACCGTTTGAAACCAATGTGACTTGATACTTTTTTTACTTGGAATTGAATATTCTTTCGATTTACGATGAAAAAAGATATACGGTCCAATTAAAGAAAATAAAGACGACCTTGGAAATATGGAAAGAAATTGATACGCCATATTTTGTCCTCTTTGAAACCATACAACTTGTTGAATAACTTTTCATTAGATACACAATTTAAAAGATCTTGCTACTGTGCAAGTTACATGATTCACCTGTACTAATGACAAAATTTGCAGATGACACGACATAGTCTGTCCGTTGATGACTGTCCGTTGTCAAAGGATTACGTTGCAAGTTGCTGGAAAAGTGATACCAAGTCTGCTACGATACAGCAACAAAACGAAAGGACAATTAACCACTCGAGCAACTTCTTCCACAGAGGCACAGTCGCGTCGTTGAACAATCGTGCACTCGACGCGGAGGCACTCGTTCATCGTTGAACCACCATTCTGTCGTGAGTGAAAAGGATGGTTCGAACTCCGTAGGAATTGCTTCGACGAGGTCGTTCGTTTCCTTCCGACTCTATTTGTCATTTCTCGTCGGTCCGGGGCCGTTGGGTTCGAGGGTTCCTTCCGAGTCGTTTAATTATTTCCACCAGCCACGTGGAAACGCGTGCCTACCGAGACGGAAGGAATTTTTCTGGTAACGTCGTATCGGAGATATAATTGGAGATTCGTGACAGCACGAACGACGAAACAACGCGAATCGAAGGACGTAATTAGAATCGTTACGGCGTGGGATGACGTCTAAGGGAAACGAAGGTTCCCCTCGAGTGACCTCGTTCTCCCTTACGCCAGTAAGATAATTCGAATGGGGAAACTCGACCTTTTTTTCCCCCGGGATTCGTCTCGAGTATTACTTTTGATTCGATCGAGAAATTATGGAGAAGTTGGCGAAACTGTTGCGAAGGAGACGATACAACTGTCCCATTTTATGAAGGATTAATATTGAACAATAAAGAAGTAAAAGAAAGTTATGTCTGGTCACTTGAAATTTGGTCGGTTGAGTTTTATTATCTTCAGAAAAAACTGATTTATTGGTGAAATTGGTTGTTGATAAAATTATCAGAAGGGAACGTGTAAGGGGAAGAAAAGTTCAATTTCTTTTGCGGGATTAATATTGGACAGAAATAAAAGAAGAAATAAAAGAAAATTTGTTGAAATCGGCTGGAATTTATCAAGGGTTTCTTGGTAATTAATAAAATTTATAGGGAGAAGAATTGTTCAATTTTATGAGGGATTAATATTGGACGACAAAGAGGTGAAAGAAAACTACCTTTGATCAGTCAAAATTATCGATTGAGTTTTATCATTTTTGAAAAATTAGTTTGCTTCAGAAATTAATAACTGTAACATCTAATTTGAACGTTTGAAATGCAACGCGTGTATTTTACCGAGATTTTTACTCTCGTCTCGATTCTACGACGACGCTTTGTAATTCTGCACATAAAAAAATTGCAAGTAGCTAAGAGGATTGAAGTATGAAGCAGCGGAAACAAATTTATTAGAATGTACACTGTGACAGTAATTTTCGTATCGTTATATCACATAGTGGAGTGTTATATTCTTTTTTTTTTTTTTTAGAAGAGCGAGTTAATTTTGTGAAATTGCAACTTGCTTTGAGCGCTTGGTTTCAAAATGATATCTCATACAGTACACGTAATTTATATTTTTTATTCCAACTATAACTAATTTTGACCGCAATGTATAAAATTATTTCAACGAATGACTGATAGAATTTTAACATTATAATAACTATTCTATTTATCCACAAAATATATCCATGGTTTTAAATTCAAATTAAATTTTAATTAAATAGAGAAATTTTAACGAAAAATTTAATCACCTTTCGTAAGATGTAAGATTTCAAGGGATAAAGTTGAACTATCGAGGAAGAAAATTAACGGACGTGTGTAAGGTGCACGGCCTGTAACGATGATCAAATAAAATCCATTCAACCCGAAAATCGTGATACATGAGGGGGAAAGTTTCTCGAACGATGGAACGTTGGAAAAGAGGAGCGGCGTTTACTGTCTACCATGGAATCTACCGCGAACCTATAAAAGTTGCGTAACTTAACACTGACGTTATAACTTGCGGTTAAGTTTTAAAATGGTAGTGAGAATCTTCGATGCACGAACCGCGTTGTAAGATAACGTTGGCAGCCATGTCAACTAGAAAAAATCTATTTAGCTACAACTACAAACAAGTTCACGAGTCATAAATCAATTTTGTAAAAATTAAACCTAAATTTGATTTCTTTGATATTTGCAAGACGTACCTTGAACTTTAATCATATTTAAATCACAGAATTATATTAAAAATTTTATGTGGGTTCTAAAATTATTTTGGAAAATAACTGTAATATACTTTGAATATAAAGATATTAATTGTTAGTGATCTGTAAAAAGTAGGTTGTAAAAAGTACAACGAAAAATTTGATGTCTGACTGGTTACTCTATATACTACTTAAACTTTCCAAAAGAATACCATAGTATTATCTGTCTCGATAAAAATTATTTTCAATCGAAGAGAAGAGAAACAAGGAGAAATACAGTGTCTGACCAGTTATCCGATCTTCTACTGAAATTTCCTACAAATCCATCCAAGTACAATATCCGGTTTGAATCGAAGAAAAATAGAAACTACAACAGCTACACGATGCAGAAGCGTTTTACAACTCGCGCAATCGAAAGTAAACAGGAGTAAAATAATCCTAGATATCTTCCTCGTTCGTACAAAACGACGAATATATACAAGGTGGAAACCAAAATTTTGCCGCGAGGGTAAAATATAATACTGCAGCAAAGAAAGAAAGCAAACTCACGGTAACAAAGTACAGACAACAATTTCGAAAACAGAGTAAAATTAACGCAACAATTTTCTAGTTTTGACTCTAGTGATTTTCAAGCTTAAGTAATATTAAAAATATAAAAAAGGAAAAAGAAAAGAAAAACAGTCTTCAAAGCGTGTACAAGAAGAACTGCGAAAACAACGATAAACGATAAAACCAGCGATTAAATTTAGAAGAAAAGAGGGAAAACACCAAATTATACACTACTAAAGCACGAGCGAAATGGAAACGGTATAAACGGTCCGAAAGCAAGCGACGAAAAAACGAATCCAGCCGTGAGAAACAAATTATTCAACGGTGAAAACAGAACTGGCGAGAGAAAGAAACCAGCGAGGCAGCATTGAAAAGAAATTCTTTCTCCTTTACGCAGTAATTACGCCGTATTTTCATCAGAGTCGTTTGACACTGAATTCTGGTTTGATAAATGTTACAAATTTTACAATTTGTAATTAATTACAGTGAGAAATTTCTGGATCGTCTGACTAGTTACTCATTCTTCTACTTAAACTCCTAGACTTTAAAATTATTTTAAGACTATTTCCAAATAGAGAATCGAGATGAACCTCTATAGTTTTCGAATATCGAAATATTCATATAAATGTCACGTTATCGAAACAGAATGTCTCTTAGTAACACAGCAATCTGCTATTAGCAGATATTCTATTCTATTCTCGATGCTATAGCGTCGGATGCCATTTTGAATTGAACAAAAGATATTTGGCTGCGAAAGTGTGAAATTTATTTCCACAATTAAAACTAAAGTAACTGAGCAAAGCAATACACCGACGCACTAAAGCAGCCTCATGGAAAACAAAGTTATTCAACACGGAAAACAGAGGGAAAAAGAATTCACACGGTGGTGAATGCGGCGCTCACGGCGGAGGGAGGAAAAAACCAGTGAATCAGCGTCTGAATGGGAGAAAAGATTTCCCGGTTAATTACGCCGCGTTTACATTAGGATTATCCGCGAGGCGGCCGAAATCCTGCGGTCCGCGGCGCGTCGCCGCAATTAGATGGACATTTTTAATCTCGGCCGGCCCGAATCCTCGTCATTGACGCCGCGTGAGAACGATCCTTTCATGAAACGAAGAGCGCCGCTCTCTGAAAAGAGGCGTTGCCCTCTGACAGGCGAATCAGCTGTGTCTGGCAAGAGATTAGATACGTGAATTAGTTGAATGAGTTAGCTGAAAACGCGCGAACAACGGAGGCTCCCTTTGGAGTATTAAAGGCCATTCAATTCTTTGAGGCTGAATGGGAGTACGTGTAAGACAGGTTGAATGAAGCGGGAAATACCGGGATTTGTACGCTAGCTTTCGAGGTTGAGTATCCTCGGTTGGGAATTGTTCGTTCTTGATGTTTCCACTGCTGTTGGAGTATTTATGTACTTAAGATAGATTTGGAACGCTGTCAAGAAAATGTGAACGGAGCGTGAGGTTCGCGCACGTCGCGAAAGAGGTGGATCTTGCCTTGAGAAAGAAAATGTACGACTGCGGTGCTCTTTGTCGTATATTGGGATTTTCTTAGGCGACTCTTCCACGGAATTCTCACACAATCCTCGAAATTATTCAAACGATATAAAGGTATGATTTTTGTAATTGTTTCCAAAGTAACTCTTTGTTTTATGATGAACTTTTTGAACAATGCACGGTGGGCCAAAAATCACTTCCTACTAAGATAAATAAAACTTCTTTATTATTCTTAATAGAATTGAGAATAGAATTAATTAAAATTTCTTTCTATATTAATTAATTAATCGAAGTAAGAATTAAATTAATTAAAATCTTTTTTCTTACAGATTGAAGTACACGCTTGAACTTGAATTTAATTTAAAATTAATAAAATTAGTTTTCTCTTATATTTTGATGTTTTATTGAAAATTTTTGGCCCACTCTGTATATCTGCAACGTGAATACATTTCAGTCTTTCAGCTCAAGTTCAGAGTGCCATTTAATTGATCGATAAATGAGAATACTTAATAACAGAATCTTAGAGAATATTTAATAACAAATCTTTGAATTTGAGCAGAATTTCAAGAAAAATCGGTACGTACAAATATCTGTACTCTGTTCCACTTTTTTCAAAGGAAGGAATCGTTTCACCAACAGTTCTATAGCAGCGATTAAAAAACACGACTGGTAGTCCAAGCATCAGACGACCCAGATATATCCCACAAAACACCTTGTTACGCGCAGATTTACGAGGCCAGGTCACAAAAATACGACGAGACATCCGATGGACATGTGAGAGCTGCTCGTGAAATTTCTTTCGCCGAGAGAGAATCCGGACGTTCGTCAGCGAGCCGTGAATAAACGTTTGAACGCAACGGAAATTAAAGCGGCCGCCTCGTTTATATTCCAGCTTGGGGTACACAATGGAGTAAACCGGTACACGACAATTTTTCATAAAAGAGCCTGTCAGTTACCGGTGAACTTGAACAATTTGGAACTTCAGTGAATTTAATTCAGCTATGTAAACGAAGAACAGAACAAATCTCAATTCTCGACATTTTTAGATCACTCTACCATCTAAATTTAAAATCGCTGGAAAATTTTCGTTCCCTGCAACTGCATTATTGATGGTCTCGAGAGATTATTATTTCATTGTGTTAATAAAAAATACTGAGAGTCATGATTTGTTTTTCAGCGTTGTTCTTTGGGGACCATAGGTTTAATGCTAATATAAAAATTTCAGATTGTAGACATCTGAAGATTTCCTTGGAATTGTACAAATTATTATACTATATCATTTTAAACTCTCATATCATACATGAATATAATACAATTCATGCAAGGTGCCAATTGTATATGTGCTTCTTTGTTGAAATACTAATGTCAAGACAACACGAATCATTGAATTACAATAAAATGTTGTCTGTATTGAATGCTATTTATTTGAACCAAATTTTAATTTAATCAAATCAACGCAAACTGTGGAACCTCCCTTATGTGAATCTCCAACTCTTAAGTATTTAGAATAGACTGTTCGCTAATGACAAATAATTGTCCAATTATTCGTATCATTCTGTTCTGATAATGTAACATTTTGAATATTAAGAAAGTCCTATTATGATACGGACTATACATCCAACGACAAGTTTGTACAAACAAACTTCTACCGATCTTCAAGTTTTGTACAAACAAACTTCTACCGATCTTCAAGTTTTCTGCAAATGTAAAAGTCATTTGGATGACAAAAAGGATGACAAAAATCTGAGAAAACGAAGGTCCAAAACGAAGGTCCAACCTCGTTAAAGTCACACAAGGTTTACGCACCTTAGTTTTGATTCAATCGCTGTATCGAGAAAGATGGAAAGTCGCTTCCAGTAATGGATCTCACTGTTTCAATCGACGCCACCTTTGAAACCATTTCATATCAGCGAGTGCTCACTATACCGAGCTAAACGAACGATGACAATTCGCGCGTGTTCTCGCGAAAATCCACAACGAGAATCAACATAGGGTCTAGGCAGAGCGCGTGTGGATCAATACAACGCAGGACGTTAATTAAACGTCAAATGCATCCATTAGAAAACGAAGTTTCTCTCTCTAGTCGAAAAGCCGCCGAATTTCCAACGAGATCCGCCTATATTTTAATACTTTCAATGTGAAAAGCATGTCTCGATGCATGTTCAATGCTTCGACCTTTTAATGGACCGAGCGAAGCATTGAACAATTCCGAATTTCTCAAAGGATGTTACAGACTTTGTAGATTTTCGGACGATTTGAACGATGGTTTGTAAATTAGACTGAAGCATATTACAGATGTCGCGATAAAAATATTTTAAGACGAATAATTTCTATTTGATAGGATTAAAGCACGATGACATAATTTATCGTTCTTCGTGTACCGAAGGACAGTATATAAAAATTAAACGAACTGATATCATTTCTATGTTGATGTTATTTGATACTATTTTATACAATGAACGAAATTAAATATTTCTGTATTATTTGTGCGTAATATTTCAGACTGTAATCTTTTGGACTGGAACGAACAAATGCGACAAGAAATAAGATTCTATGAATTACGTTTGTCACTATGTATATATTCGTTCTTTTTTGTATAAAGAATAAATATATTCGCGATTTCTTCTGTTTAACGTGGTAAAGATGTACGAAATCGATCGAAAGTTCGACTGGAGTGGAATTGGAGAATCCTTCCGGTTATCTCTCAGCTGATTCGATCGAATGAAATACTGGAACTATCGACAAATTCTTCACCTTTGGAACCAATTTCTTAAATCGTATCTTTTGTGCCCAACTACGGCCAGCATCTATCAAGGAAGATCTGTAGTTCAATTAAGTCGATCAAGGGCAATGTTCTGGGCCATTAACAAAAGTGAAAAGTCGAAGTAGGAAATATCCGACGCAAAATTTATATATTAGAGGTACCTATAAGTAATGTCGTTTCTTTGGGCACTGTACAAAATTTTATTTTATTTAAGAGTTAATAGAGTTTTGATCTATAATATAATTCCCATCGTTATTGACAATCTTCTCTGACAAACTTTTTATAAAATGAGGGTAATTTTGAAGTAAAAAACAAACAATGGTCTTCCAGATTTTGTATCGTCGAGAAGATTGAAATCACCGTCCTTAAATTTTTTAAATCAACGTTAACATGTTCTGATATCCAGGATAAACAGCATCAATGGCAGTTGTGGCATTCTTATGCTTTCAAAAATCATAAGACATCAAACATTTAATATGGAATTCACTCAAATTTTTGCAAAATTTAACAACAAGCGCAATAAATGTCAATACATTTAACTACAAAGTTAAGTTATGTTAGTATAGGTTAGTATAGGCAATGTTTATTAAATTTAAAAAAGAAACATTACTTATTGAGTGATCCTAATACTTTATCCACTAAATTCATTATTTTCGTTAATGAAAATTAGTCTAAAACCGGCAGATTAAATTAAACAAACCTAGTAAATCATCGCAACATTTTTCATAGGTATATAAAATCGAAAAGTCGGGCGGTGGATATAAAAAGATGTTCAGTGCTGATGTAGCGTCTTTACGTCAGAACGCAAATTTCGTTTTGTCAACTCGGATCTCCAGAGAAATTGAATATTTTCCAACTTTGATTCTTCGTTATCTTTCGCATCTGGCCGCTGAGCACGCGATATCCCGCGTTACATTTTACGCCGACCTTTGCAAAACCCGCCGCACGAATTCAATCGCGTACGCGTTACAACGGATTCCATGTTACAATAGGAAATCTCGATTTAGATCGCGAGTTTCTCCACTGTGCATACATCAAACGCGGAATCCTCTGCGTTACGATAGCGGATCTCGATCTCGAAATCGCGATTCATTCCCAATATAAACCACGAGGTACACCTCGTGTTGAAACGTGGTGAAAAAGAAAAGAGAGAGAGAGAGATAGAAAAAAACATGGAGAATTTCACACTCACCTCCTCCCAAACGAGTTGTTTGCTCAATCCGGGTCGGAGATTCATGATTTTCAGTTCGGCTGCCTTCAGAACGCCGTCCTGGGTGAACTCGACGTTCGGTTTCCCTTGATCACCCTCCACCGACACGTTCTTCAAATACCTGAAGAGAGAAGTAATGCGATTCTCCCTTGAGGACAACGCGACAACATGATTTCGTTCGAGTTTGCTTGGATTCTCTGGACTTCTTCCCGGAACGAAGTTTTACCATTCCTTATAACTTTAAAATTTCTATATTTTATATCGTTCTCGCAATATCTTTCATCATTTTCACTTCATTACACTGCTACAATTTTTAGTATATTCGTTTTATTATACATAAATATCTGCAAGAATTTATAACTATCACGGGAAGAATCAAAAGAATCTAATGAAAATTTGTTTCATTCTTTAAACATTAGAATGAGTGTTTGAACATTTCGTATACTTTTGCAAATTTAGATCTTTATATACATTTATATACATTCGCATTTTTTATCACTGAAAGTGATTTTAGCAGGTAACCCAAAAAATTGGGTCTCTTCAGGTGCAACGCTGATGCAACGAAAATTAGCGATTGGTTGGTTTGGGTCACGTGATTCGTGAGGGGGTGTAGAGTAGACCCCGAGTAGGAGTAGCGTTGTCTGGTACTGAGCGATCGCGCCTGTACTTTGTTTTCTATCGATTCAAATGTTTGCATATCAATAAAATTTTATGGCAAAAAGGTCATCTTCATTTCCTAGTCCAAAACAGTTGCTTCTTTCAGTGAGACGAATCGTACTGGGGTACAGGTCAAGTTTATCTATTCATTTATTCCTTTATTTCTTATCTTTTTCATTAACTTACGAAAAAAATGTCTCGATCTTAAAACTCGTTTCTGCTACAACAGGTCTGCCTACGATTACTCGAATCTGCAAAGGACCGACTTTATCCCATTTATTATGTTCCTGCTGCCTCCGTAACGATGAATAATAATCCCCCGAGCCTCGCCCCTATTTTTCTTCGTCTTGATACTTTAATTTCTTTCATCCAGAGAGTGCCACTTCTTACCCATGAATAATGAATCAAACTTCGTGTACAATTCGACCTTTCAATTAAATACGATGTGAAATGAATATGAGACCACAATGAGACGATAACGACTTTCATTCAGCACGATTTTGTACTTTTAATATACTCGAAGGCTGTCGCAGTAATTCCGGGATAATTCATTTTTTTTTTTTTTTTTTTTTGCGTCAGGCGAAATAACGATTCCGATAAATTACTATTACCGAGAGGATTTAATCAACATTCGCGTTCTTTATGGAGGCAATTACGCCAAGATTATCGTATTATATACGCTTAACCACGTGGTACAACTGTGCATCGAACAAATTCACGAATTAATTACACCAGTAATTTATAGTTAGCGCGACTGTTAATTCCATATCGGAAATTACACGCTGGGTGAGCTGTTATCTTGCAATTCGAATGGAAGCACGTGGCTAAAAATTTGTTGAATGGCTACAGTTGAGCAAATTTCTTTTGTAGCGTTGCCTTTTGTAAAATGTACTATCGATTCGTCATTAACGAGAAACCTCTCGAAGTTCATCACGTGTGTCATGTAACAACTTTAAATTTTACTTTCGTTACGTGAATTTTATATATTTAATTTCTTACAATAAATTCAGAATTACAATTTCTGGCCGAAGAGATAGATTATTTAACTTTGAGAATATTACGACGAAGTAATGGAACGAAGGCTCAAATGTTCAGTTTTTCATTTTTATACAGTATAATAAAATATGGCCAAGTACCTAGATTGCCAATTTTTATATGCGTTTATAGGAACTTTAAAATGCAAAATTATACAAAATGTTCACAGTATGAAGAAATATATATATATATCAAAAATGCAATACTGTTTGTAACATCTTCTTTGAAAGTTCAAATAAACAATATAAAAGTTATGAAATAAAAATAAAGAATTTATACTCTAATAATAACTATATAAAAAACAGTGTGCTATTATGTAAAGATTATATTTTCCAAAATGCATATACGGTCACTCCAAAAAGTCTTTGCGAACAATTATACATGAAAAATTATAGATATTTTAAATTTTTGTCAACTCTATCGAAAAAAATTACACAATGAATTTTAAAAGAAATCGTTGTAAAGAAATTTCCATTTTCAAGGTGGTAAATTTTTAATTATGAAGAAAAGTTTCTATCCATAATAGTTTGTTTAAAAGTCTGAATTTGAAGGTTCTTTTAAAGAAAACGTATACTTTCCTTCTTTAAACTCAACTCTCTTTCTCTCTCCTTCTGAATGACATAAACATATTTTTGAAAGAAACAAACACATCCTTTAAAAAGCAGAAACTTCAAAATTTAAAATGAATATAAGATTGATAAAGTACGATTTTTATTAATTTCCACAGCTACAGTTAATTAAAGTGTCAATAATTTTCTATAAAATGTGAGAATTCCAAGTGCAACCAGAAAATATATTTAAAAGTCTGCAACTTTTTAACAGAAAATCTTAGAATCGTCAATTTTATATTCATTTTAACAAAGTTTCTATTTTCAAAATCTTGCATTTGTTTCCAACAATTTTTCTCCAAAAAATTTTGAAAAACTCAAACACCTTTATAGATACTAAAAAAATTCTTTTTGCAACTAACTTTATCACAGTTTTGAAAATTAAGCGAATTTGTTGTAAAAAGATTTTTCGTTTCACAGAGTCAATGTCGGGAGTTTCAAATATCGATATTTCTCCATTTTGTGTACGGAGACTTTTTGGAATCTTCAGTGCGAATCCGCATATCGTGTTGTTGAAATCAAGAAATATTGGATTAAAGGGAGCACTCACTTGAAAAACAGGTCCCCAGTGTCCCACCGGGACTCGCCGTAACTTCCCTCGCAGCTGAGCTGAGTGTTGAGACTGAGATGTTTGTTCACCGGGTTGTTCAAGAAATCTTCGGCGCCGTACGCGTAAACTTTCACCGCGGTCGTGATCTCGCTCACTAGACTCTCCGTGCTCGTATCAAAATGTACACCTGGAAAAAGAATCAACGAAAATCACGCGAGTGACAAAGAGAAAATACTTCGAGTTACGCTTCTTAAAAAATTATTTCTGTTGTGTTTAAGTAAAAGTATAGCGTCTGTTCTCTACATGGCTCCTGGTGTCTCAGAGGTATTTATTTTTCTCTCTTTATGTTGTCGAAAGAAAAATATACGAAATATGATTAAAGAGTTTGCAGCAAAGAGAAAAAAAGGCTTCACTCTTTTTATGCATTTTTTGTTTCATTCATTCTGTTTCATGTAAAAGAAAGATGTTATATAATATAAAAAAGAGTTAATTCCAAGCAAAAGTTTATTAGTCGAGCATAAATTTATAGCGCGAAATTTATAGCGTTGAAATAACATATAAATCTTTAATTGTTTTTTATTGACTTATTGAATTTATCCGAAAGTGGGGCCTCCTTGCTGATTCAAACGAAGAATATTTTCAATATAATAGAACATTGTGAAACACTGTTAGAAAACAGTATGAGCGTTGCCTGAAGAAACTACGCAACTTGAAATTATTTTATTCCAAGTTTATGAAAAAGGAAGTTAGATTTGTAAAAATCTCTGTGAATGCCGTTTCATTGTTGTGCAGAGAAATATTAATTATTGTAACATTTTATTACTGAAAGTAATTTTAGCGGAGGTAATCCAGAAAATCGGGTCTTATCAGGTGCAACGCTAATGCAACGAAAATTAGCGATTGATTGATTTGGGTCATGTGATTCGTGAGGGGGCGTGGCGTAGACCTCGAGTAGGAGTGGCGTTTGGTACTGAGCGATCACGCCTGTAATTTGTTTTGTATCCATTCAAATATCAATAAAGTTTTATGGCAAGAAAGTCGTGCAGTCTTTTTTTTCATTCCTTTTCTCTTTCTACTCCTTTCTCTTCTTTTCCTAATTTTTTTCTCCACTTTCATCCTTGCCTCAACGCGTCGACAACAGCTGATCTCTCGTTAATCGTTCGCCTCGTCGAACTCGCGAAATGTTCGATTTCCACGCGGACCAACACCAGGTTTCAAAAATCAATAGAAAACCGGTCTTCGTGGCTGCCGTTCGAAAATTATTTGCCAATACCAAGCCCGACTTTTTCGGCACAAATCTCGTTTTCTCCTCCTTTTCCATGTTTTCAGCCTCGTACGTCGCGTTCTCACGTCCACGTTCCCCCGCGGGCTCCCACCTGAGCAACGACATCGTCGAGCGTTGCAAGTACGTTCCTCCTGCGCGAAAATATTGAATTCAGAGAGACTTTCTGCCAGCGACGTGCTCGCTCGAGGATCTGAATTCCGCGAATATATGCACGCGTCCTCCTCGGCTTGTCCGCGAAAAATACACCGAGGACAAATCGGAGGCAGAACGGAGCGAAACTCCGCAGCTCGGAGGTTTGAATGGTGGAATTACTTTCAGCCGCGGTAATTTCGTTTCGTAAACGTTGTTTACATCGCATTTACATCGAGGTGCTTTTGAAGTTCGTGAAATTACACTCGCGGGAAGGGGGGAATTTCGTGAGCAGATTACATTTTGAATTGTATCAGCGACGTAAGACTGGAAGCGGAAGACGTTTCGTGCCGTCTGATAACCAGCTTTCACCTCTGGATCTTTCGATGTGTAAGAATTTCATTGGCGAAGGAAAGTCAGTCCCTGGTGCACGAATGCAAATCGCATGGGAGAAACGCGAGCACCTCTCACCTTGTATTTATTATTTATCACTCGCGTCTATATTTTTCTCTTTCGTGGCAACTTTACGAAGAAACAGGTTAAGATTAGCTCCCTCCCCTTTTTGTTGTTTCGTAAGAATTTAATTTAATTTTCCACTCGTGGATGCATAGATAGTAAGTTTGCGTAACTTGTTCTTTTTTATATTCCTCATTTACTTCCGCAGAAACTCCACGAAGAAACACGGGAATTAATTAGAATTAGTTAGAACAGAAATTTTGCGAAGCTGATAAAATTTCAATTTTCCCGGCCTTCTTTAATAAGTTGTTTTACTAACGCTAATTATGCATTATTATGTTGCTTACGTTTATTACTTTCTAAATATTTACGTCTTCCATTTCTCTCCGCAGAAACCGTAAAAAAACACGAAGAAGATCGTAAAGGTTAATTCCCTTTTTGTATCTTTCATAAAAAATTTACAAAGCCGATGGAGATTAAACTCTCCCTTGCCTTCAAGTTAATTTCGCGAAAAGTC
Organism: Melipona bicolor; assembly: GCA_030673865.1. Taxonomy (NCBI): domain Eukaryota; kingdom Metazoa; phylum Arthropoda; class Insecta; order Hymenoptera; family Apidae; genus Melipona; species Melipona bicolor. The sequence continues at coordinate 4,319,926 of JAHYIQ010000016.1, read as the reverse complement.
ATTAAAATTCATTTTCTCTCCTTTTTTTCGTTTGGAAACTACAACGAGAAGTGTCCGAGAAACTATTGCAAAATATTCGTCGTTATCTTCGACGCGTTAAGCCCCATAATCCGGAGAAAGCTTATCAAAACGTCAACGTTAAACACCCGTAAGGAAGTTATCCGTGCAAGGAGTGGCGAAAGAGATTCCCCCGCTGTTAAGGAGTTTCTGTTAGGTTCGCACGTCGGCCGATATTTTGAGTGGTTGGTCGTTGAAAAGGAGATTCAACGGCGAGGCGAAAATCGCGGAAATCGGAAATTGATGCCTTCCTCCAGATTCCATCGCCACTACCCTCCTAGGAGGAATAAATTCATCGAATTCTGTTCCGCGGAAGCACGTCGAACGGCGTACGTTTCGACAGATCGGACCCCTCGATTTCGTCGAGGAGAATCTCCGATGTGACGATTCTCCACCGAGTTCTCGACACTTGCGAACGAGGAAGGGAATTTTCACGTACTTCGTCGAATGATATTTAATTGAGAAATCCGTCACTTTATTTCGCACGTTTCTTTAATTTCTTTAATTAAATTGATTTATGATATTTTACTGAATTTCTTTTCACGTTTTAATGAAAAGCAAACGTTACAATAAACAGAGGTTTTAGTTTTTCAATTAAATTTTTGGAAGAGTGAATTTGCAGAAAAATTAACAATTTTATCGTTTTAAAATATTCGTTTGAAATTCGCGTTTAATTGGAGTATTAAACGAATTCTGAACTCATTGAATTGGTTTTAAAAAAACGATAATACAATTCTCTACGTTTTGCGTTAACGCAACTGGACGCTCTTATTATCTTCTAATCGTTGGAATAAAATTTCAGTTACGGAGGAATTTGATACACGACATATGAATATTCTCGTTTTTTTTTTAGGTATGAAAATTTCTCGTTCCAATTTCGCATTAGAGGATTCATTGAAACGTTAAATGTCTCTTTGCCTGTTGAAACAAAAGTGAAATTTAGATTGGGAAATTGGCAAGCCGTAACGGGGTTAAAACGCGTTACTGAAATATGCATAGTAACATCCTCTTGGTATCAGGAGAATAAAAGCTGACAATGAAAACCAAGATATCCAATCAGCGGAGCAAAATAGCAATTTCATCATATGTGTACCATCAGGGCAGATTCCATTTCCGAATGACATGAAATAATATCTGCAGACGTATGTTTCACTCAAATTTCTCGTTTATATGAATGTCAGAATGTGAATTTTTTTTCTCTTTCATTTTCCTTTTTTTTTTGTGCTACACTATCTCATGTATTATACTGTATCATTTGAAATATTTTGTGCGTTATAAAATTTCTGCATTCTAAAATTTTTCCTAAATGTATGTACATTTGCAGTGTAATTACAGTGACCTTCAATTAAATTCCAATAAATCTATTTTGCTTCAATTTAAGTGATTCACTAACTGTGCTCATTGCTTCAATTATCGAAAGACGGTGATAAAATGTAAAAATTATTCTCCATTTTCTGTTTTTAACAAATTTATTTATGATCCTTGTCATAAAGTTCGGAAATATTCCTTGAGGAATATTAGCTCGTTAGGAACCAATATTTTATCATAATGTCATAAATACTTCAATTTCTTGACATCTCAGAAAATTATCATCTTTGGGATATCCTACATTATCTAATTTATCCAATACGACGTGCCTTGTCAGAATTTTGGAGCATTCTCAACTAAATTCCTTAGTATCTTTCTGCGAAATAAGAATATTACAGTTACAATATGAATTTCTAGATGAAATTAATTAAACGTTCAGTTTCACAAAGAGACAACGTCACGAATAAAATGTTCATTTACTCGAGGAGATCATTATTTCTTCTTTGGACTCTTGCATGCTGTAAACTTTTGAACTTTCTGTGAAAACTTGCAAACAAACTTACAAATCGTGAAAACTGTCCAAATTTGTAAATAGAAGACCAAAAAATATATATTTATAAATAATTCTCCGAATATCACCCCTGGCGAAAAGTTTTCGATCAAATACAAATATTTAAAAAAACATTGAGACCTTTCGTGTAACAAAATTCGATTAAAATCGATTCGATTTTAATTTTCCATATCGAACAAATACAACAATATCTTATTACCTGAAAGGTTTCAACGTTTTTAAATACGTTCGAGTATTTGAACTTGTGGTTTTGTGTGTGTGGTTAGTAGATACATGCATCACAAACGTAAAAATTCCCCTAAAAAGACTCACCAAGCATCCCAATCGGAAACTGGCTGGGCGTCTGCAGGTTCTCGATGACACTCTGCGTCACGACCCACACGTAATTTTCCCCGGTGATCTTGTAATCGTGCGCCGCGCCCAGTATACTAATAGCTTCCTCCCTCGTCGAGTAGAGCAGCATCACTCTGGACTCGCTGTTTACCAGCTCGAGGAGATCTCGCGGATCGGTGACCAGGATCGCGCTCAATATCGTAAACTTGAAGGTGTCCTGCATGTCGGAGATCCTCTCGCGGACCGCTTGCACGAAATCGTCGTGTCCGGCGATCTGCGATGTGACCACGCTGAATTGATGCCATTTGTATCTCTCGAGGATGCTGAGCATCGCGGCCGTTTGGTGCTCCAGCGATGGCGCCAACTGCAGCTGCAGGTTGCTCTGCGAGGCTCTCTGAAACGTGACGGAAATTCATGCATTTTCAAATGGATCGTTCTGACGTGATTACGTTCTATGACGGCTGTTGAGATAACGCATCCGAGTTACGTCGAACAAATTTTCGTCCCTGTCTGCTAGATTAGCTACATTAAGCTGACAATGAACAATTTGTAAACTAATCGTTTTTCTAAATTAATCGTACTTTTCCACATTATCTTTTGTAAGTTTCTTGAGTTGCAATAGTTGTTGCTAATCTATACGTCGCTGAAAAATTTAGAACACACTTTTTTGGGGAGAACGAAACAAGCTCTTACATTGTTTGAGAAGTGATTTTAACGAGGGTAACCCAGAAAATCGGGCCTCTTCAGATGCAACGCTAATGCAACGAAAATTAGCGATTGGTTGGTTTGGGTCACGTGATTCGTGAGGGGGCGTGGGGTAGACCTCGAGTAGGAGTGGCGTTGTCTGGTACTGAGCGATCGCGCCTGTAATTTCTCGCAAAAGTGCAATGCTAGAATAGTTTGATTTTCATTTCTATTTGCTTTGCAAGACACTGAGAAACAATTCTTTCAAAATGGCTGCGTGCCTGTCTGTGAAAAACGAATGTTCAGATGAGAGGAAAGGGACATTTCAACTCACCCGCTCCAATCCCGAATTATCCGCGTTCCATGCGATCACTGGGATTCCCAAGTAACCAGCTAGCTGCAGGAAATATTGAGCACTGGCAGTGCTGCGGCCGTATTTCTCGTAGTTCATCAGGTACAAGATGGCGGACACGTTCATCGGCAGAAATTCGTTGCATAGCGACTTCAGAATTTCTGCAACACGAATAGAACACCGCCGACGTCAGACACTTTTTTTTTTTGCTTAATGATAATGTAGTATTTGTTGAAACGATTGTTTCGACAATTTTCAGATATTCCATTACATTAATGACGAACATTTGCTTGCCTTTGCTTAATTATTCAGAAACTTGTATCGATCAGTAAAGTACCGATCAAATTATACAGATATGATTCTCATTCCATCAATAGGAAAATCATGAGAGATTCTCTTCTATTAAGGTCCTTATATATTGCAAATCAATTTTTTTCCAATTTAATCTCCATGATACAATTATATAATTCTTATTATTCAGCTACTATTCTATATTTTTATTATTATCTATTATATAATCTATTATTATTATCTATGTTTCTATATTTTTATAAGTGGAGTTTAAATTTAGTTATTACATAATGTTACATAAATGCTCTGCATTCAACAATGCATAAATATTCGCAGTCCACATTTCTGAAGATATCACGTACTCGACGATCTCAATCGTTTGAATCACCGTCACGTTCTGATAACAAGAGTTTCAGTAAATTTCAAATTAACGACTACGCGAATTTATCGCAGCGAGTCGCAGCAAACTGATAAAATAAAATGGAAATTATCCGTGTAATGGAAGAAACGAGGCTGGCGATCGCGTTTGCGTGATTTGTTGTCGGTGTAATCGTCCCTGGACAGTATTTCTGCGAATTACCGCCACGATATACGTCGATTGCTTGCCGATTGCGAGCGCTAAGCGGTTCCTCTCCCGCGCTTTAAAAAGAAAAAATTGCCACGATAAACATTTGCAATCTCTAAGGAGCAATACCCAACGATCGACAACGTTGAAATGCTCATCTTAATCGATCAGCGACCATCAATTTTACAAAAGAGCTCGTTGCTCGTACCGATCGTGAATCGGCAGCCCGAGAAAACTCAGTGAACTTCAGTGAAAAATGAGAACACGAGAGAGAGAGAAGGAACGAACTTTTATTCCCTACGTGTTACTGTTGCAAGATTCGCGGCTGAAAAATTCACCAGCTATCGGTCAAGCTTTAATCTCGACATAACAGAAATCGTGAGCTCGCAACTGTTGGAAATCTTTACCAGCAGGCAATAACAACCACACATTCGAGATGATAAATCCCCCTTCCCTCCCCTCTGTTTCGTTTTCATTCTTTCCGCGATACTTCGCACTTGCTGGCAATTTCATTTTTCCCCGTTTGCCGATCGGTTTATTCTGTTTCTACCGCGAGCACGAACGCGCAATCGTTGTTACGGGTCATTTTCGTAAAAGGGTAGGAGATCGCGACGTAGAAGGAGGAAACTGATTGATTCGCGATGGTTCAGGAAAATTTATATCGGATTCCACGTTCGATATGTTTGGAGAAAATTTGAGTTACCCTAAGTTACAGGCTGTGTTACTTAATGATAGTTCTTTTCTACAATAGTTAAGATAATTAAAACGTAGACAAGTTTTTGTATGTCTGTATGGTTCATCGTAATATACTGCCTTTTTTTTAATTTTATTTTTACCGTCATGAAAAAAATTCAATAACACTACTCCACCGTCAGAATTTTTCCAGGCAAATCTAATAATTTCATTCCTTCGTCGCTTCGGGTTAATTTAGTAATTTCATTCCCCCATTTTTCGCGCACGAAACGCCGATATTTCTGAAAAATTCCGAAAGCAGCAAAAATTTATTAAAAAAATGCGTGAAAATATGCGAAACAACCAAAGTAGAGCAGACATGTTCCATTCTTCCAGTTGCAATTTTAATACAAAGATACCTGTAAAAGTTCGCAGTCCGATCATAAGCAATTCACCTATTATCCTCGTTTAGAATCCTCGAGGCGATTCCCGCGGATCTCCCGTTCGAAACGATGTTTGGACAGTTCTCTTGCTTCATCGATTCCGTTGGCTCTTTGGCCGTCGCTGTTACGAAGCAACAACGCAAACTCGAAATCGCGACCATCGTTCGAGTCATGGACACATCCTGACCCGTCCCCCTCCGCCTCGTCTCCCGATGCCCTCGTAACCTCGTTCTCCTCGCGTCCTCGTCCCCGCCCCTTGTTGCATTTATTCTTCCCGGTGGTTTCTTAATTTCACTTCTTGCTTACGATCAGGACTCCCGACAAGGCAATCTTATTAACCCGTGGGAACTTTAATGAAAGCGTAAGCTGCCGTTCCGTATGCAACTGGAACGGTGAATAAAAACCTACGACTCGCTGCGACTTCTATTTGGAATTTGTCCAATTGATAAATCTACAAGTTTATTTATGTTCGATTTGATCTAAGTTGATCCGAGCGATTCGTCGTCAATGTCAAGAAGTTGAGTTTCGATTTTTTTTTTTTTAAGTATTATATAATTGGAAATCTTTGATCATTAATTTGTTTCATTAAAAATAGTCAGACGTGGATACTTCGTTTATAAATTTGGATTTGGAATTGTACTTGGTATAATATTAGGTATAATTTATTAATTTTGGTCTCGGAAATTTATTATTTAAGTTCCTATTAAATTTGTTTCTTGGATTATTCCATGTTCTTGAACAAGTTTTTATTTAATAATTTCTCTAGTTCCTCGAATCGTTAATTTTCAAATTTCAGTGTCAGGTGTATCTAATTATCAGTCAAATATATCTAAATTACTATTTAGAAATCATTGAAAGTTAGAAAAAGTACAGTGTGTTTTCGACATCTCGTTTATAAAACTCTGAATTCACGCAAAATATTTCTTTCAATTGTCCGAACGATGTGGCAGCTCCTTCATTTTCCAGACATTCCCTTTATTTCTCCAGTGACCCGCGCAAGTTCGCAAACGAAAATACAAATTTTTCGTTACGGTTCGTTTCTCTCTTCTCTCATATCGTCGTTTGTTACCAAGCGACTGCACGAAACTTCCCGCGAGAGGCACACGTGACGTGTATCAAAGAATTCTCCATGAAATTCCCAACTTACAGCCAAGTTATCTCAATACCCGGGTGTGAAATTCTGCATGTATCCAGTGTGTCGACTATTTCGAACATCCGGTGTACAGCAGAGCGAATTATCAACGATGCCAAGGGTGTTCGTCGAAAATGAACCGATGCTCGTGGTACACGCGTGGAACGTGTGAACGATATTTAAGCATAGTTCCTCGTGCCGGATTATTTTCATTTGCTTCCCAAACTGAGTAAAAATTATAGTTTGATTGAAATCGCATACCTTTTTTCGTTTCCAATATTTAAGACAAGTATTTATATTATTGTGGATATAGGATAATCAATGAAATTCGTTTGTTAACTTATTGAGTAAATAAATTATTGAGAATAGAGGATAATATTGATATTAATAAATAATAATAATAATAATGATAATAATATTGCGTTCACAGTCATCAATTTTTTTCATATATAAATACATTTATTTCTTTAAACTCCAGTGATAGGAAAGTTGTTTTTGTGGGAAAACCCGGAATATCTTTTACAATAGATTCAGCATCAATAAGTTTCCAAATTTTTGTTATATTTTACTTTTTCTGTCCCATTCTGGGACAAATTTCAAAGCAAATTTTTTTAAATTCGTACGTAGAATTATATGTAATCGAAGTTTTATTTTTAGTTGCATTTTAGCTGATATTTTCAGCATTCCCAATAAACATACACAAACGTACAGATAATATACCGTATCTTTTAATTACCGAAAGTCTTCAAACTCTATATTTCACGTGTAATACCGTCACGAAAAATACACCTTTCACAGCATTTACTTGATTGAAATACTGATAAAAATGACTCATAATTCATTCTTTGTATTTTATCACTGGAACATATGCATACATCCTAGTTTCCAATTTGCAAGCAAATTTTTCTGAATTTAAGTCAAGAAGAATATTCCAAAATTAAGCAAAATATCCATAATTACAAGCAAAAAAAAAAAAAGAAAAGAGAGAGAGACTGAGAAAATTAAGCCTCAGTGCAATAGAGTTGGCGTTTCCATGGGATGGAGGCACAAAATCAACACTGATGTGAACACTGGTATTGCTCATAAAAGATTGAAATTTGCCGATTGTCGACATCTGATCGGTGGTTGCTGGCTGACACGAGTCCGTACGTGTGCGCGGAACATCGCAACAGCAACTACTATTCAGTCCGACACGTATGATTGTATCGTGTTCTGCCACGTGAATTTCAACGAACATCAACCGGAACAACGCTGGTGATAAATAACCGCGCGCGATCGTGGGCCTATCTAAACGGAAATTCACGTGAAAACTGACGATTAGTATTGCCATCGAGTTGTTGTAATTCGCATGCTACACAAGGGAACATTATGACATCGCAATTATATCGTACTTTTGTATTGTTAAATGGACATCGAAGGAGTTAGAATTCGTTCTTCTGCAATTTGTAGCTTTTCCTTTTCACCTGCTCTGTTTGCCTAATCGTTCATTGAAATTGAATATTAAAATGAGAATGCAGCGGCATACGATGGGTTGCTTTATCATTTGCATTTCTCATTTCCTCGTTTCTCATTCCCCTCGAACGGTTTGTTAATTATTACATGAGTATCCGGGTATTTAAAAATACGGCGACACGACTTCCGAGATATCGACTCTTTCTTTTTATACATTTCGTGACGACCAAATATTTTAGAGAGAGAAAATAATATTAGAGACGGGAATGATATCAAGGAACACTCGAACTGTAATTAAAGAGGTATTGTTATTCATTGTCATCCATTGAAGACCAATGTTCTATTTTCAATCAATCAACATTACAAAATCACATTTTTAATGCCAAAACTATGAGGATTTCCCTTGTGGAGAATTTACTATTTTATGAAATTTCAAACAATCGAAATGAATTATTATCTGAACTTTAGTTCGAACTCAACAGGAAAGATCTACGGAACTTCGACAATTGGGATTTACGACTTCACCACCATGATTTATCCTTTGTCCCGCGATTTACGCAATTTAATGGGTCTGGGATGAATGATTTATCTTTGATCTAGCATTACGGCATTGTTTAGTAAACAATGCACGTTGCAGCTTCCAATTAGAAACGCATGATCAGAGACGTATCGACGGTGTACGCAGGATAATGCAGTATTTGCAGATCTTTGCAGACCCTCTGTTTCTTAGATCGTCTTTGTTTGTTTGGCAAGGATTATAGTTTAACAGGATTAGAGAATTCACTATTCCAAACATTCCAGTCTAAGGGCCCACTGAACTTCAGTGGATTAGATGAAAAACGTGAAATTTATTTTTTATTGGTCATCAGGTCACTTTGAAAATCTTTCTAGTTACCAAGAATCAGACATTTATTGTAATAATTTGATAAATAAAATGCTTATTTCAATATATTTTACCTTTTCCGAAAAATATAATATTACCTACGCCACAGTGTTATTAATTAGGAAAGTAGGAAATATTTTTAAATAATTTATAATTCAATGTTCGCTAGATATGATAAATCGTTCATTAGCAAAATTTAGATTATGGCTGATCATGAGCGGTCGATTCTCGTTTCTGCATAAAGAAGTCTGGTTCTATTCGCGTATTCTCACAATATAGGTTCATAAGAAATTAATACTAAATCCTGCACGACTTGTACCCCAGTACGATTCGTCTCACTGAAAAGCCCAAAAGCAACTGTTCTGACTAGGAAATGAAGACGACCTTTTTGCCATAAAATTTTATTGATATGGAAACATTTGAATCGATAGAAAACAAATTACGGACGCGATCGCTCAGTACCAGACAACGCCACTCTTACGTGAGGTCTACCCCACGCCCCCTCGCGAATCACGTGACCCAAATTAACCAATCGCTAATTTTCGTTGCATTAGCGTTGCATCTAAAGAGGCCCGATTTTCTGGATTATCCCCGCTAAAATTACTTTCAGTGATAATATAAGAAATATTTAGTAAATTTTAGCAAATATTATGTAATTTGATATTTGTAAACATTACAATATATTTAATTGTAATTATAGTAAATATTAGAAGACAAAGATACTAAATCTACAAATTCTTTGTAGATTTAGTAATGCAACTCAAATTTTACATGCACATAAAATTTGCAATTTTATATATGTATATAGCAGACAAATAAAGTGTACAATAAGAACACTATATACATTAATAATCTACTAAATATTATACTATTCATTAGCAACAACAATCTCAAAACTTCATTATCACTCTTGTCAAATGCAAATTTGCTTTCCAAAAGACGATATGTCCCTAACTATATAATATTTAGACGTATTTGTAGAATAATTAATTTCCAATTAAAATGAAATCCCATTTCACAAACAAAATTCGGCGAACAACAAATTAAACAATCGCAACGTCGAATATTCGATCGGATTTAGGCAGAATGAGGAACTAAATGACAAAGCAATGTGGCCAACCAATTCGGGGACGTGACGTTTCGTTCATAGTTAGTCAGAAATTCGTATTAATGATGTAACGTGATATTAAATTTGTTGGTCAATGGCCTGTTCGTTCCGATACGACCCCGTGTGTAAATTTCACGCTGTCACCACAGTTGAGAAAGGGTTTCTAACTCGATAATGAAAGATGGGGGCCAACGGGATGGGTCGATCGAAAATTCGTTCAAAAATTTTCACTCCCTAGCTGAGGTTGAATAAGGCGTAACCACCCGTTACTTCCTTTTTGATGGACTAGTCGAGCATTGTTTTTTTAATCACACGAAGAATCCCGTACGTCACGCTGGCTGCGATATTTAAACAATCGAGCCATCTCTCTGCACGTCAGAGTGTACATATACGAGCTTCGAGCAAATAGCAGCGAGCGATTCGGTCACGAGACGCGACTGAAGCGGATATTAAGCTCACGATCAATTAACACGGACTCGTTTGCTCGTGCCTAGTGGACGTTAATTATAAACTGGTAAATTGATGAAAATTTTTGGAATTTATTTCTCTTGATTGCCCTCGTCATTCGCGATTGTTACGAACAAACGTCGTTACGAAAGGAACAACAGTGCAAAAATTAGGAGATAAAAACAACAGCAAGTAAAAATTAGTAAATCATCCGCGTGGAATTTATGACGAGAAGTTTTTGGAAGTAAATTGCACATATCGATTGAAATGGATATTTTCAACTTTTATTTCCAAATATTATTTCGTTCGAATATTTTCAAGAATTATTACAACATTCAACGTGTTAATTTTATAATTTTTTAATTTTTTTTTGTTTCATTTATTTTTAGGAAGTTTAATTTAATTTACAAAATGCACGGGACGTGTGCGACACGCAAAAGTGCGACACCCAATTAACATAAAATGACGTGACGTACAAAACTACGTAAAATATCTAAAATATGCCATCACTTATAATATTTAGTATTTAACTATTTAATGAATAGTTGTTTGAAATTCTATCTCTGGCATCATTCATAGAATTGCGAACTGATATAAACAACCAGCGGTTTATTGATGACGAAGAAATTAGGTGAACGAGTTAATGGATAACGATTGGATCAATCAAGTGTTTATTTCATCGGCGCGTATCTCCGATTCTCAATGAAAAGTTGTGCCGATCGTGACGTTGAATGATATTATGGCACGTTGTAATTAAACCTGGAATTCGTTTATCGCGTGCACGTCGATTAATGATTTGAACGTTTCGACAATATTATTTCAATCAGTGCGGATCTAGGCGCGCTGTTTATCGTTCCGATAATTAAACGATTTATAATTGATCCGCGCGAGGTAACTAACGAACCAACACCAAAAAAGAAAAGAAATAAAAAATAACAGCTCGTTTGCGAAATTGTAACGCGCGATCTGAAAATTCTCGAATTAATGGATGATATTGATATTATTACGAACGCGTTGATATTATTTTTGCGATTCCTCCTCCGGATTCAATATTTCCCTCTTTATTATTATTTTACTACTTTTTACTTTACTGTCGTTTTATTTTTGATACTTTCTATTTCAGTACATAAAAAATAATTGTAATTGTACATAACTATATTAAAGTATAAATTTAATATACGATAATTTTTTAGAGTACACTGAACCCTTTAAAAACTTTACAGATAAATTTTAACATATAAAATATCAATCATTCCATTTCATTCATATTTTGTAATATTCTTCTCATTTAACAATAAATTTAAATTTCACACGAACGTACAGAACTGGAGGATGCAAACAGACCGTGCTTAACATTTGGAAACGAAGATGTTCCCGCTAATCGGTGAATAAATTCAACAGCAAAGTGAAAAATAAGAACGTCGTTCCGAGCGTTTGCAGAATTTAAACATCAAACGTTAAGTCTCCTCTTCTTCAACCTGTTGTTCCACCAACGAACATTAAAGCAGAGCCCGGTAAATAAATGGGTCGCGCTTATTATTAGAATAAATTTATCTTTTAATTCGTTTCATTTCTTTCAGAGCGTTCTCTAGCAAAAGGAGCGTAAAATATGTAAAAATTAAGTAATTTATTTAACAGTTTAGAAAAGTTTTTTCACGCTACGACTACTGAATTAAATTGAATAGAAAATGTCATCGAGAATATCGTATCATTGTTAGACTAATTATAACTATGTGAAATTATTAACGTGTCATACTGTACAATTATACATTATGTTAAACATTCGATTAAAATCCATAACAAGATTCGAAACCTTCTTCATCTGCGGAACAGAAAAAGAAAGATTTTGTATATTTTGCGGAGCTTAATTAATTCTTTTAATTAAACTTAAAACAAAATCTTTGTACAATTAAACTTATACGACGATTCTTATATTCTGGCTAGAATAATAATAATTTTACCTACGTTTTTCATATTTTAATTCCAACTCGTGATAATTGTGTGTTAAATTTCACACGATCCTTTATTCCAATTTATTTATTTATGCTTCCTACGGGACATATTTCTTATTTTCACAGAATCTAACGAATAAATTAGTGCCTGCTGAATGTTGAAAATTTTCCTTATTATATTTTTAAATAATTTCAATCTCGCGTATGTACGTTTAATGCAAGTGCGAGTTCAATGAGAAATTTTGCTTTGTGTTTGTTCGAACCGATTCCCAGGCTCCCGAGGGAAATCTTACGGACTTAGAGAACCGAAAACGACTCTTCGTGTCTTCGAAATTTACGCACGTGTACGCCGACAGCTTGGTCCTAGGAAAATCAATTAGCGTAATGTACTCGGGGTAGAACATCGGCGTCCTGCCGCGACAAAAGGGACTAGACGAGATTGAATTATTAACGGAATTAAATGGACAATAACTGCCGCGCCACCAAAATCGCTTTATCCTCTTACACGACCGGTTGTCCAAAACTACTCCAAATAAGGGAATCCATTTGCTGAATAATTTTACAGTAATTGTGAAGTTACATACACGTATACACAACGTCATTTCGTGCAATGATAGTACTTAACTGCGATTAACTCTTTCGTGGTTATTTGATACCTCGTTGCATTATTCGTGTTTGACAAAATAGAATATTTTTAAAAACCTTCATGCCTTCATAATTAAATTCAGTTGAATCAAGTCCAGCGTTGAACTAAGAATTATCTATTAAATTTATATTATAGTAAAAAATATATTACGAAAGTGACAAAATAGAATTTCATGATGTATGTGTAGGATTGCGAAAATTTGAAGTTGATTGACGTTCATTTGTTTCGACGAATTATATCATTATAATATTAAATTAAGCTCAGAATGTGATTTGACATGTGTTGAGCTAAGAATGTGATTCATCTATTAAATTTAGTATATATTAATACACAAAATATATACTATAAAAGCGAAAAATAATTGGACGAGGTAGAATACGCGATATACAGGATCACGAAAATTCACGAAGCACATTCGTTCGCTTTAACGAGTCAATTTTTCATTCCGAACGAACGAACGACCGTCGAAAAGTCACAATCAACGAGAAAGAAGCAAGGACTACGAAACTTTTGGATTGCACTTGCGAGAAGTAACGTAACAGGAAATTTGAGATGACGTTGCAGGTCCTGCAGGACCTCGTGGTTATTTGCGAAACGTTCGGGTGATCCATCAGTGACGGACAGTAAAGCACAATTGGTACATCCGATATCGAGTTTTGGAAGAACGCTGTCAGAGCGAATTGGAAAATTCTTCAAATAATAATCAACAACAGCCTTAAAAATAGATATTGATCTTAAAAATAAATAATATATTTACTGATCTTTTTCGTACTCTCGCGTTACATATTAATCTCCTTTTGTATTTGATATCTGTGACTCTTTTCTTCCGCGTAAATATGTTTTCGTAAATTAATTTCATTGTCTCTTCGTTGATGGCGAATTTCTTGTTAGATTATCGTTACGTTCGTGTCTGGCAGTGAGTCAATTAAACTGAATTTTTGGTACATTTTTATCGTTTAGAAATGGCTTAATATCCTGACTCTTTAATGGGTCTAAAGAGTATGATTGTTGCATTGGCAGAAAGTTTTCGACTAGAGGCAGGTATTCGAAAGTATTGAAAAACACAAAAATCTCGTGTTTGCTAATTAAATTAAAATGGCCACGTATTGCCATTATTTGCATTTGATTGAAAACTTTTTACCAGCGGTGTACTACGAAATTTGTATAGCGAAATTTGCATATAACAGTAATAATAATGAATAATTACATGATGTAAATATCAACAAATAGTCCCTATATAACATTATAATTACATAATTACATAATAGGTGTAATAAATAAATAATTACACAACAGAAATATTAACAAACAGTTTCTATATAAAAAAATATTTCTATCCATTCGTCGTCTCAAAGCTTGCAGATAGCGAAAGAAAGCGTTAATAATTCCTTTTGTAGCAGACCGAATTCAAGCTCTGCATTAGCTTTTAGCACCTTAGTCTAAAACTATATTCCGAAAATTCCCATGAAGATTCCCGCGGAAATCCCGCGGAAGTTCCCTTCCTTCGCGAGGTGTAACGTCACGTTTCATCCCAAAGCGGGGAAGAAGCCACGGGATTCTGAAAATGCCGGTCGACTAAAAGCTGCTCGAGCGGCTCGAGAGAACAAAGAACCCGTTGAAATTTCCACGACAATTCAAGGAAACAACGTGTCCGTGATGTTTCTCGAGAAACAGCGTTCACGACCGCGTAGTGGCTCATGCGAAAAATCAGAATCCGCAGGCAGCTATTGCCGCCAATGTAGCGGGCGTGGAAACGAAAAACACGTTTCATAGTGAACGCGAAATCATAGTGTCCACTTGTTACTCTGTCACTTTTTAAAGTTAACGTAAAGTGCTATAAAATTTAAATATTCTGGCTTAAGTATGGAATTTTTATATTATAGTATATAGTACCAAAATCATCGTTTCAAGAAAATTTAATTATTATCAATATTTTATTATAAATATTATCAAATATTTAATTACTGTCAATATTTTATTATGAATATTATCAAATATTTAATTATTATCAATATTTTATTATAAATATTATCAAACATTTAATTACTATCAATATTTTATTATAAATATTATCAAACATTTAATTATTATCAATATTTTATTATATATAAATATGATCAATATTGTTAATACATTAAACGAAGTTGTTTGCTTTTAACCGATGGAATATCAAAAGTCTCCTGCAAATAATCAAAAGTACACAAAAAAATATAGCGTTAATCTTTTATGGCCAGAATTTTGTTGCATTACGAAAGAAAGAAATGGTGAATAAGTTCAATTACGTCGAAACATTAATAATTAATAAGCGATTAACAATCACTTTTATGTAATAAAACGCAGAATTCTAAGAGGCATGCATTACCAGGAAAAAATCTTGAGACAAATTTTATTTTTAATAATCACTATTTTTTAAATAGCACGTGTATTTCGTAGTAAAATCGTTAATGTATTAACAAATTCTTTGTCGCATAGTGTCGTCCAATTTTTCCAATTTTAAAACAGAAACGATACTTGCAACAATAAGATTATTGATCGAGGAATTGCATCTGAGAGACAGAAGTCTTAATTCTTTTTTTATATGTGATCTTTTGTTCCAAATTGCATTTTGTGTTTCGTGATACACGAAGTTTCCAATTGTTAACAATTTTATGAAAAAAATTCCTCAAGTTTTTATTATCTCTATATTTAAAAACTTTCTACTTATTCCACTTTATTTTCATCTATCACTAAGATGAGAATTTTCAAGGATTTCTCACGTGGATTTAGCATGTGAAAAGTGCACTATCGTGCACGTGACTCGCAATGAAGAAAGAAGCTTAATTTCGATCAATTAACTCTACACTGTACGTATGTGTACGAGTGAACGGTGACTTGATTGTTTAATTGAGCGAATATTCGATCCATCAATCAGAGATTGGCAACAAAGAACGATGCAAGTGTAATTTAAGTATTAACGCAAATGTTAATTATTTTCGCGAGAAAATTGATATTTTTCGTTTGAGCGATTGTATACTGCGTAAACGAGTTATTCTTAGTTGAGTAAAAAATAATTCTTCTGTGGAGAGATTAAATGTAGCCGTTGGCGTTGTTCAAACGTAGTGTTTAAAGGAAGAGCGAAAAAGTTCACAACACAGCAGTGAAGATTACATTTCAAGTACAAAGGATGGTATTTAAACTACGAAGAATAAACACTTTCGAGAATAGAGAATCCTTTTGTACACACGTTTACTCTCTTTATTCTCGTATAACTGAAAGCCCGTTTTAAAAACGGGAAGATGTGGTGTCTGTCTAAACGTGGTATAACATTTCGAACGAAAGACGGATGATAATAATAGTACTCTGAGATTATAAAAATTACTTTTGAATTCCCAACTTAAATTAGTGTAAATTCTCTACGTAATAGAAATGATCTAATCCAATAAAAACGAATAAAACAGTAATATTCTAAGACTCTAAGCTTACTTCTAAATTCATCGGTAACAAACAGAAAAATTATTTCCAAAAATCGTCATCACATTTAAAATTGTTCAACGACAGAAACAAATAATATGATAAAATGAAATATATAAATAAATAAAATTACACGCAAATAAAATAAAACAAAATATGCGCTTGCAAAAAAGAAAAAATAAATCGGCACAAACATTTTTATTTTCTAACCAAATTTTAATCACATAAAAAACATGCGATTTCCAAATTCTAAATCTACAATTGTCAATTTTCGATTGAATCTATAAATAACAGAAAGGAAGGTTATTTTTAAAAATCGTGCTCCGCCAAAACGAAAATGTAAATTCGCTGAATAATCTTGCCAATAATTCGTTAGGAAATCTGGAACGATACGATGCTGGTAGTTACGCTTCCTTCACTTTTATTCAACCTCCAACTTTCCAACTCCTACATATCATCGATAACTCGCAAGAAACAAGAACAGTAGCAGCAATCGCGTTCCAAAAACTATCGCGCCGAATAACAAATCCACCACCGATGCTAATATATTCGCAGGGAATGCTGCCAAAAATGTTTGAAATATACACGCGTGCCCCTGAAGTTTCAAACAACGATCCATCAGTCGCAAACCCGTGCAAGAAACGCGATTGATCGATCAAACACTAAATCGAACCTATTTATTCCATTTGTTCATCGTTCTCGTCAACGAACGAACGACTGACAAAATGGCGACCGACGTCTATGACTGCGGATTTTTATTCATTTGTGAAAAATTCGAGAGACTCAAAAAGCGTAAAATGCACATAATCTTTCAAATTATAAATATAAAATATCTCTTTTAGTAGTAACAGTAACCTTCAACAGATGCAATAATTTTCTCTTCTAAAAGTAATGGTCTGTTTTATAGGTTATGTTTTTGTAAACATAACCTATAAAACAAACCATAGGAATTTGTATGAATACCCGGCATATTTATGACTTGTCCTAGGAATTATTTCGAAATATACAAAATAATTTTCTATCCAAGTTTCACTTAATAATAATAATTTTTCTTGAGAATTATTCAGAGGTAAAAGGTTATATTCGAATGAAAAATTACTCAAATTCGATCATGTTAGTGTATTCCTCGTGAAACAATTGTCTACGCGATGTAAAGTAAATTCAACTCCATTTGTTCCTCCGCGTTTTCAATACTAGCTTTGAAACTAGACTGACAAATTTCTTGTTGGAGTATGTATTGAAACAATGCTGACACTGTACCGATGTAACACGTCAACGCCAATGCGTAGATAGTAAACAGCATTAATCGCGAGCCTGCTAAACATTAATGAACGTTGCCACGTATGTATACTCTGACGCTGTCAATTCCAAAACTATTGACGAGCAAAGTACGAAAAATTTCATAGAGGCAATTGAAATGAGAAATATACGAAGATCACTTTTATCCATGTATCTTTATCAAAAACGAATCGTCATAAATGAATAAAAGAAAGGACAAAAGATAGTTTGAAATTCATGTTTCGTGTACGTGCAATGTATGAAATTTATATTGAACATTTTCTCTGTATCAAAATCGAATGATATGTTGAGTAAAATATGAAAACTTAAAGATAATCGATAGTTTAAATACAGATTTTTAATAAGAAACAGGATTACTGCAATATCTAAAGAGCTAATAAAAACAGGTTTAAATAAATAGATATTCTCCTATTAATAGTTCAGTTTTTCTATCTTCTTTCCTTTTTAAACTTTCTCTCAGCCATCACTGTGTCTAAAAATTTCAAAATTACAAACTCGATGAATCGTGAGTGTGTTTACTCTAACTTCCTTTTCGTTCATTTTGATACATAGTTTCATCAGGCGTTAAACAGAGGATCGAGTTGCGGTGTCTGCGCGAAGAAAACGCGGAAGATAAAGTCGGCTTATTCTGAGAATCAAAGAAGAGATATTTCTCACTCGAGCTTTCGTGTTTTCCGGTCACGTTCGCCCTTCATAGGGTAATACGGGCATGGCGCGCGTTTGCACACGTGAGCGAAAGACGAGGCCGCGGTGGGAGGATTGGTGCGAGCGAACGTTAAGCCGTACATATTGACCGCTGCGGAGACTTTCGGAGGAACGAGAACATTAATTTCGACGTCCTGGCGAAAGGAAGAAACAGCGTTCTTCTTTCTTTTTTTTTTGCAGTCGCGTGCCGCCAAGGGCAATATGAACGCGGCAATATTTTCCTGTTTTTGCTTTCGTTGCGCGGAAATATTGCGATTCGTTCGGCTCCACGGCGAGCTTCTCTTTTCTGTTGTTTTCGAGAGAAGATACCGATAAGTTATTGACTGACCGAGAAAAGTTTCGGTGACAGAATCTACCGTGATTTCTCAAGACTCGAAGATTTGAAGATTGTCAGTAATTTGTTATATCACATATTACAAATAGTATTTATTTTAACTAAATTCTTGTACAAATATGAGAAATTTTAAAATGAATGCACTCAGTGGGCAAAAATATATACAAAATACTCGAGGTATGATACTACTCGTAATACTTGTCAGATGAAACAATTTTTTATTACTTTGATTATATTTATAAAAAATTGAGTTTGCGTAAAAATCCTGCAAATCTATTTGTCATTTGTAGGTGAATCGCGGATTTTGTATGCGAGTTTATATTTTTACGAACACAACTGAAGAAGCACGAGTTTGAATTAAGACTTGCTTCGTTTGTTAAAATAATTACTCTTGCACTGGATATTTTACATTTTTTTAATTTCACTTCATTTTCCGTTATTGTTAAACGAATAAAACAAGATTTATCTACGTAAAATTATTGACGGGTGAAACAGGTAGTACGAGTCAATCATTCTTTCGAAGGGTATATTTTTAATAAGTAGAACAGTCCAACTATTATTAAACCAAGTAAAATAGATCTGCCTACACCGATCGAACAAGTAGTGCAGGTCAATCATTTGGTAGAAGCGTGGTAAATATCCGTCGTAAATAGAACAGGTTGTTAGTCAAACAAAGAGAATATACCAGCGGCAGATCACGTAAGTAGTACAAGTCCGCCATATGGAGAGGTAATAAACATCTGTTGCTAAACAGACAAGTAGCGAAAGACAGTTCTTAATCAGACTAACAGTAGAAATACGTTAATGTATTAAAATCAATTACATTTGCAAATTAACATTTGTTCTTAAAATAAATCTTTCACTAGAAAGACTGACCAAATTTTAGTTAATAGTTGAAAAACTGTAAATACTGTAACATTTTACTTGAAATTTGTGTACTCGATATTTCAACCAATAAAATAAAATATTCTTCTTCCTGTCAAGTGTATTGAAAAAAGCGATAAAAAGAAGTTAAAGAACTGTTTGGAGCCAGTACGAATTTTATCATTAGCTGTACTTCGTTTCATCAGTCGAGAGTCAGGCTTTTAATCAATTACAAATTTGTACACAACATATCAACGTGAATAAAACGAAATAAGGACAATCCTCGAATAGCACGATCAATTGGTTCTGTTATTCGAACCTGTAACAAAACCAGGCTCGAAATCTGCGATGCATCTGTACAAACGTACCAATTATCCATTAAACCTCCACTTCGCAATTTAACGAAAATCCGAATATTAATTTAAAGTGGAAAAATCTCGAATTTCATAGACTTTGCAAATTAACAATTACAAAGGATTCGAGGATACCGAAAATGAAGAGGCATCGCGTTATTCGAGGAATCGCCCGCCGTTTGTTCAATTTATTCGTGTGGTGGTACCTGTTGGAGCGGGTGTGAGCGTCATCATGCTCAGTCGGACCGAGTTCTGCGTGAAGTCGTACTTATCCAGGAAGCTGTACTTGTGGCCTTTCGTCCTGTAGCTCTTGCGCACGCTGCCGACCGTACGGTTCACCGCCTTCGTGTACTCGCGCACGCCGAAGTTGGTGTGCGGCACCACCAGCCCGATCATCATCTTCGGCAACGATCCATTGCGCCGCCTCGACGACTCGTGAACCACCGACTCGCCGATCGGCCCCCGGCCGCAATCGCCGGAGATCACGAGCGCGCCGAGGACCAGAAGGAGCTCCGCTCGCATTTTTCCTCCTCGAACCTTGCGGTGGTTCTCGTCTCTGCTCCACGGTTCTTCCGGTTCTTCAAGATCGATCGAACGTAGCCATCGTAATCGTCTCCGATCGGTGTCTACAGGGAACGTGGCTGCGAATTCTCTCGATTGCCAGCGTATTTTCGTTGGGTGCGAAATTTGGATTTGCACCGGTTATTGATTTGTGGCTCGACGCTCGTCGAAGGTCATTCGAGCCTCTCGATCATTTTTTTCCGTACTCTAGCCATCGTCCAAGAAGGATGAAATATATCGCGAGATGAGATTGAAAATTGTTGTATTCTGATTCCACAACGTGGAGAATGATCGTTCAACTCGAATCTTTCAGCAGCCGATCAGGTTCGATTTCCACTGCTTCTTGCGCGTCATCCTTCGATAGCCGATCGTTTGTACCGATAATTTCAAGACTGTCGACGACGCTTTACCAAATTTTTTTTTTCTTTTACAAGATATACGTATATAGGTTATTATTTAAGCTACAACTTGTTAATATGTTTCAACAAAGGAAGACGAAATTTGATTTCACGCTGGCGGTGGTTCGCGATAACGAGAGGAATTCGGTTGTCGAGAAGGATCGCTTTCGCCTTCGTGCGGACGAGACAACTAATATTTTCGGAAGACACTGAAAAGAGAGAAAGTAGAAACGTTGTAGATGATTGTTTCATTTTTTTTTTTTTTTTTCGTTTTTCGAAAGTGGTCGCCTTCTGTCGTTGATGGAGCCTCGAACAAATTGTTTTAGCTGAACGAAGCTACGTTTCGCTGAAAAATGTTTTTGCCATCGACGTTGCATATGAAAGTACAAAGGATAATTGCAAACAAGGAAATGACGTGACTAGCAGGCTTCTGGTTTACACCATCTCTTTTAATTATACTCTTTCATTTTGACATTACAGCTTCACGAAGGATTTTGTCAACGGTGGTCGTCATTCAAATGACGCTCTTTTCTCTTTTTTTACTGAAATGTAGCTTGGGAGAAAAAAATTAGCGCGTAATAGGTCATCCAGAAACATTCTACACTTTTCAAAAAAACTGTACCTTCGCTGAAACCAGATTTTTTTCTTTGTTTAAAATGAGTACACGAGATATGTTTGTATTAACGAAAAATATTCGTGAAATGTGCAGATATCTCGTGTGTATATATATATATATATCACGCGAATCAGCAGAAACACTTTTTTTTTAAACAGAGATAAAATTATTTCTTTTAAAATTTGAAAAAATTATTATCTTTGTTTTTTTTTTTGATATTTCAACATTAAAACTCAAGATAATTTCAAGAGAGATGTGGGATATGTTATTGGCATTCAAAATTAGTTGAAAATCACTCAAAGTCATTACATATAAATTGACAAATTAAAAGCACTCATCGAGATTGTGTCACTGACATTCTAGGTCGATTGGAAGATAATGATCACTATTGACACCATTGAAAATTATTCAAAGAATATAAATAGTGGCTAACATTGGAGAACTACCAAACTGGACAAAATGACCAATTTATAATTTTTGTTTTTATAGATGTAAAACAGTATATTTTTAGAGATTTAAATGATTCTGTACAAATGAAATGTATAAATAAACATCTACCATATTGTACAATTGTTTTATTTTTATTTTCCTTTTACTTTAATATCTCTGGTGGAAATTTTGTACTTTAGTCATGCAGATAGTGTCAAAATCATTAATCTAGAATCTAACCAAAATTCCCCAAAAATAGCTGTGGTATATTTTATATATTAGAGTAGATTAAACATCAATAATCTGGTTCAATAATCTCAAATCTCGAATCACGATGTCGAATCACGATGTCCATTTTACATTAATTTTGTTGGAAAATTCATTGCATCATAGTCATTGAAATTAATCTTTCATGAGACTAACTACAAAGTAGACACACTCTGGTCCAAAAATCCTCGAATCTTGCATGATGCTGTCAATTTCTCAATCAGTCTTGTGGAATAATAGTAATTAGATCGAAAAGTGAATATTTATACACAACCCAATGGAAGACTCGAGATACGAGGTAGTCGAACCAAAGTGAAACTACAATCAGCCTTGCGAAAGATGGATATTTCATAAGACTGACATCGTGATTCTACTCAAAACGAAACGCGCGGAAACGAAGAAACAGGAAGATGCCCGCCGGACAAGAACGCAGCCTGCCGCGAGAGAGACCGACTTTCAAATCGGCGAGAAACAACTCGCGCTACGAAAGTTATAGCCGGTAGAATCGAGCACGCCCGCCGCGAGACACCGATAAGATTGGCTGGAAGTAATTACGCGGCCCCTCAATTAAGCCGACGCTCGATATAATTTCGTGCGAGGATCTGGAGCGTCAGAATCACAACGAAGCTAATTATTGAGATTTTCGTCGGGCCGGCTGACAGGGACCGTTGCCCCGTGTAATTCCACGTTAATTGGTAATTACGGGAACCTATCAAGCGCCCGGCACTTTCAACCGCTCTTGTCGCCCCTTGTTTTCGTCCTTTTACATCGCCTCGAGTGTGTTCCGCTGCCTCGCGCCCTATTGTCCGTCTTCGCGAGCAACTCGGGCTCGTCGCGATCGCGGCATTCAACTTTCACGGAAGCTTGCTTCGAAGGAAGCGGCGAATTGCACTTTTGAAAGTTGCCGAGAGATTCGTCGACGAAGAAAGAAGAGGGGGGGCGGAGGGAGGATGATTTCTCTTGTTCGTCACTTTGAGAATATCGCGATGTGTTTGTCAGTCAACTTTGCGAGCGAGTTTCGTGAATTTCAAGCCAAAGTCGTACGATTTTTAGAATTGTTGCGAGAATTATTAATAATAAATGTAACATGATTTGGTAATTACACAATAATAAGTAATAAAAGAAGTATGATATTATGCTGATACAAGATGATACAAAGATTTTAGCATTTGCATTTCCAGTAATTCTATAAATAAATAACATTTCACATGGGTCTTCCAAAAACGTTAATTTATGGTTAAAACAACGTTCCAAAACTACAGATATTTATTATCGAAGGATATTGTTCTTTTCTGATCGTTCATTTATCATCTGACCTAGTAGAAAACAATAAAATTATGAACAAAATTAATTGCTTCTTTCGATCGTCTTCGTTTCAAACAAATGAAAATTATATTTAAACGTGTATACAACAAACTCTGAACTGAACAATAATAGTTACTATAAATTTCAACAAATTTGCTTATCTCATTTGCTTAACCCTATTTCAAAACACCCTGAAATAAAAAGAAAAACATGATAATTCATGTAACCAACTTTACTTCAAACCGCGTAATTCATCGCGCAAACATGATACCTGATTTGATATCTGTTTTAGGCAATCAAAATGATCAATATATCGTCTAATAAAGTTTTCGCTTCTCGAGAAAATCCGTCTTTCATCTGCACACACGCGCAAGGAAAAAAAGAAACGCGGTTACTCTCCGATCAACCTAATGGAACAGCTGACAAACGTGGAAAGCCATTGCACGTAAAGCTATTACAATTTATGGTGCGAGTCGTCTACTTCGTCAATGGAGGAGGAACGGCAATGTCGCGAGACCACGGATCCGAGCTCGTTCCTCTTCGTTCGAGCGGCAAATGTAACTGTGTGTAGTACATCGAAGATGCCAGTCACGTGGAAAATTTACATGCACCATCGGTGTATTGGGACCCACCTACCACGTCCCTCTAAGAGAAGTCCAAATCTGTTTTACTCGAAGGATTAAATTTACTTTCGAAAATTCCTAACGATTGGATTTCCGTCTATTCGCCGATTTCGCGTTTCGTTTTCTATTCAACGACCGTTCTCAATGTACCCGTGTTTGTCCTCGCGGCAGAACCGTGGGCGAAATTTCGTTAAGCCGTGCTTTTCGCATGCAAGCGTCTCGGTAAACTGAATTCTTCGTTAACGGTTCGTTTCAACGCTACCAAAGTTTAAATTAGCTACCAGCTTTCGTTGCGAAGCGCGCGTGAAGGTTCGAGTTTTTTCTCGTTGGGTGTAATCTTCGCGGAGGAGGGGCAGCGAGCGCGGGTGCAGCCGATTGAAAGTTAAGCAGTGACTGTAAAGTGATTATGAATCAGTGCTTAACTCGCTCCCTCTACCTTTATCCCGATATGATTTTACAGAAAGGAAAAACGAACAAGACGCGAACTGTTATGGATTATGAAGCTCGGAGCTCGTCGTTGAAGCTCTCCTCGTTATCCAGAACGATAATCGTAGTTACGTATCGTTGTGAAATGCGCGACGTCGTCGCCGTCGTAGTTGCATTTAGCGTCTCGCTCAACGATTACGCTTCACGCGATGTTCGATATCGCTCGCTGAATTTAATTGATGATACAGGTCTGACGCAGGTTGTTACGTTCGCGTTTGGTTGCTTGTACTTTAATTTGTATTACAACGATAAGATGATGTCTGTGGATCGTTTTGTTAGAAAAAGAGAAGGCCATTTTTTGTCAAAATGGACTTTATTTTATAGAAGATTGTGGGATCACGTATAAAATGTATATTTTTACTCGTTACATATGGAAAAAGGAATAATAATTGAGTCAAATCTTATTTTATGGATTACTTCCTTTGTTCTAACCTAACCTACAACTCAATAACTGAGTCAAATTTTATTCTGCGAATTGCTTCTATTCTAACCTAACCTAACCTGCAAATCGATCGAACATTTCGAAAACAAAATGAAATTTCTCTTTGGAATATTCCCTATTACCGTAGGAACGAGCCACAAATATCAATAACGATAATCAAAACCGAGAAGGATAATAACAGAGATGTAACCGCAGCTTTCATCATTATCATTTATCAGCAAATACAAACTCCGCTCTAAACTCGACGCTTATCCGGCGCAAATATTAATAATCAAACATAGGGGACACGACGAGACGAGAGTTTCCATGTCGGAAATATTACCAGCCAAACGGAAACACCGGGACGGCGGTTGAACTGCAGTACGAAACAAATATCGTAAATGAAAATTGCACTCGGCTGTGTCGACGTTGATCCTTGTATACGAGCGGTAAACTGGCGTTAACACCCGACGAGTCTTCCCCGATATCAAGGATATCCGGCGTTCCCTGTTTGTTCTCGAACTCGGGGCAAGTTTCCCTCCGGAGAGGTAGTCGAGGTAGTCGCGGAATTGCCAATGGAAACTAGGCCCGAGGTTGCCCGTTAAAGAGACAGTGTGTCAAAGTTTCCTAAGAATTTCGGGATTCAGCTGGGATCGTGACAAACTCGTGCTCGATATGGTCAAGAATCGTACCCGGAAGGTCGTAGGATTATATCCAGGTCCGAATAGATCAACGAATGGCGTAATATCAACGAAACACGAAAAAGCTTTGAAACCTAATTGGACGTCGCTGCTGCTGCGAATCTAATTCGTTCCGCGAATTAGACGCTCGCCAGCTGCACGACGGAGAGAATTATTTCTTTTTCAATGAAAGAGAGAGAGAGGGATAATTCGTTTTACGAACGGTGGTGATCACCGTGCATGTTGCAAAGGTTAGATGTTGCAGTACGTTGTACGAGGCAGATACGATCTGGGAAACGGGCGGTCGCCGGTGTCTCGTTAGAAACACGGCTCGCCCATTGCCATCGACGTTTAGTTTCGGTCTCGAGAGTGTGGAAAATTAGTCAGGGTAAACGGGTTACCGAGGGGCAATTGCTCTGTCTGTGAACAGAGAAACTGCGTGAAATTCAACTGCGTCCCTCTTTATAAACTGACCGAGGCCGTTCTAGTGACTCGAGCTTTGGAGCCTGGGGAATTTCGTGCTTTGGTGCCGATAATACTTTGCTGTGTTTGATGCTTTTCACTCAGCAGAGATTCTAGTCTAGTCAAATTTTTTTTTTTTCATCACTCAAAGTGATTTTCACGGGGGTAACACAAAAAATCGGGCCTCTTCGTGGAGGTGCAACGCTAATGCAACGAAAATTAGTGATTGGTTAATTTGGGTCACGTGATTCGTGAGGGGGCGTGGACTAAACCTCGAGTAGGAGTGGCGTTGTCTGGTACTGAGCGATCCCGCCTGTAATTTGTTTCGTATCGATTCAAATGTTTGCATATCAATAAAGTTTTATGGCAAAAAAGTCATCTTCATTTCCTAGTCAGAACAGTTGCTTTTAGGCCTTTCAGTGAGATGAATCGTACTGGGATACAAGTCGTGCAGTTTTTTTTTTTTTTATATGTTGCGCGTATTTAAATATTGCAAGAAATGCAACGAAAACATTACGAACGTCACGTTCGTATTAGAACTGACAACGAATATACATTAGTGTACAATCTTCAATTTAATAATAAATTTTATCTGTTAAAAAAGCTTCTAAAAAATTAACTAGGTGCTTCAAACTTTCAAAAGCGTGTATTTTGTACATTATAACACATTTTAAGATGAAGAGCCCTCGTTTTATATGCAACATGTATCGAACGACAGAAAATATTATTCATCAGCTAATGGTAACGTTCGATTGATCTAGTTATCCAGTGACGTGACAAAAGCAATCACTCGATACATTGCGATTTACATTGCAAATGCCGCGAATCGGAATGAAATTTTCGACGAACTACAGCTGTTCCTCAGCCCTAGTGATCGAGCGTTGAATTGAAAGTTTCAGTTAAAGAGGCAAGCATCGTTCCGAGCATCCGAACTCGAGCGGAACACTCGAAATTATACCGTGTAGCAACGCCTTCTCCGCGTCCCACCTCTACGCGCAGTCGTAACCAAGATCCCTTACACCGCGTCGAGTCAACCGAAACCAAGAGAGATAACTATCGATTTCCCAGTCCACCTCGCGCGATATTTCGGTCACAAATATATACGAGTCGAGCAAAAGTATTTTTTGTATTCATTGCAGCTCGCTGCATGCTCCTCGTTTGCTTCTCCAACGTTTGTCAACTGTTGGAAATGTAAATTTCCAAATAAAAATTTATATCGGAGGCAAAGTAAATGAAATATAAAATATGCTTTAACGATAGATCATCAACATAAAACTAAAGCGTGTTTAATAATAATAAACTGTACTGTAAATGCACGAAGATTGAACGCGTGTCGCTTCATTTACTTTTCGCCGAATCCAATAATTTTACTACTTTGCTCCACCATTTTATTCGTTCTGTTGTTTTAGTCGTTATAAATATTCATTATATGAATGTTGAACCACGTTAACAAAAAAAAAAAAAAACTATTAAATTTTTCGTACGCGTCGCATCTTCATCCATGTTCGTTTTTCGTGCGTATTTTTTCCAACATGTGCGTTTCTCCTTCGCGACGGGGCGAACGGGATCTTCCCGGGCAGCTCAGTAGGACGTAATTTCCCTAGGATAGATCAGATTGGATCCATCACCGTTCGAGTTAAAGTGACGATAACACGATTCGTGGAAATATCACGATACCTGGGACAGGGATTCGCCGTTCAACGTTTCGACTTTCCGTCAGGATTATCGGATAAAACGACACCGTCTAGGTGTGGGATCGGATGGATTACGGGCAGCGAGGGTTAGTTTTATTACCGCGGGAGGGCTCGCTTTTATTTATATAGTCGCCGGCGAACGGTTGCTTTAATTTTGAGCTGAGCGAGGGAGCTACATTGCGCGATAGCAGGCTGTCATAAATGACTACGAAATGAAATGAATTTCTCTCATTTTTAGAAATGAAACTCGTCGTTTTTAGAGCTGTTGTATTCTTGGAAATTTTTTGCGAATAAATTAAAGTTTCTTTATTCTCGATTTTCATTTATTTAGAATTTGTAAATCAATCGAATGAATTAGTTATGCGTGATTATGTGTTGGTTGTTGGAAAATATAAAATAAAATTGTAACGATTGTACGCATTACCTAGAAGCATCAATCATTTAATTAAACGTCTTTGATCAAAAAAAAAAATTCATAGAAATTCTCTCGAAACGCATAAAATTTTGAGTTAGGTGGAACTGTTGAAATTTTCCGACCTTACCACGGAACTATGTGACGTGAAAGTGGAATAAGTTCGCCACTGATCGGACAGTATAAATTAGTGTTATCCCCGTGAATATCTATTATTATTCAAATCAGTGATCCACACCTGTATCTGATCGGACAATCAACGTGTCTAGTGTACTTATGTAGTGGTGTACAGAAACCTAACTAGTGTTATACTCCTGTGACTAGTCAGACAAGTAGTGTATCACTGGTCCTTAGTGAAGCGTGAATAGATCCAACAAGTGATCCAACAACTGCGATTGTTTAGATAAGTGTGATAAGCTTAGACAACTGTCAGGGTAACATGACACATATGTATTTCTTTTCAGGCAAGCATCCGCTCAATTTCATTTCGTCTCGATTATTCGATATCATTATCCAAGTCTACTGGTTGCTGTTTAATTTTCAGAGAAGAAACTTTTCACAGTTCCACGTCTCGTCGAATAATAAATTACACAACATTTCGTTTCAATTTCATCTGGAAATATCAGGTGACTGTCGTAAAATCGTCATTGTTGAAATATCTCGTTATAGACGTTATCGTCCGATTTTCATCGAACTGGGTTATCGGAAGATTTTGTAATGTACCAATATCGGACAATTTTGCAATTTCACAATTCGACGACACGTTAATTCTGAGATTTCGAGTTGAAGCTGGCGCTGGGACTGCCGGTTTTTGGGACTAAAATCCGATCGAAATGAGCTCGTACCGATAATCGAATGGCAAGAGGTATCCACGGTTCACGAGTAATTAAGCATCGCGGATCGATATCTTTGGCATGGGTCGATACGTTGACTCAACGGCGTGAACTGGACATTTCGGGAGAGAAATGTCCCCGTTACGTACTTTTCCGACTTACGGTTCTGACAGCTTTGGCCGCTGCCATATTTCACGGATTCGAGCTCTCCGCGACCGACCCAGCATACGTGGCCATTTTTGAAATAAACGAAAAAATTTCAAACTTTATATACTAACGATATTGCGAAATATTGCAAATTATTAGGTTTAACGTAAAAAATATTAGGTCTTCCGACAAGTAATGCACTCTTCAATTTTCATATATATATATAAACAAAAAAGTACCAGTAGCAAAGAATTTTCTTGTTTTTCTTGTAATTTCTTTTTACATCTTCCTTTGTTCTGATTTTATAAAACTCCGGGTCTCTATTATTTTGTACAATATCAAGAAGTGTTTATTAAGGTAAAGATATCGATATCCAATAACTCAGAGCTTCTCGTTAAGAATTACACTTATAATATTCTTCCGTCAGTTGTCAGAACAGTTTTGTTATTGTATTACAATAATTATATTGCACTGACTAAATTATTCCGTGGGCTAAAGATTTCATCAACAAAAGGATATTTGCACGAATCGATCTTAACAAAAAGCGACTTGCACTGGATTAACTCTTGGATTCTTAAAATATATAGGTATGTAAAATAACAAGTGCAAGATGTAGATTATATTTGTGAAATATAGAAACATAGATGAGAGTTTGAAGAAATTTTAGAGAAATTCGATTCATTCATAAATCTCCTGTCGAATCTCGAATCTTCAATGACACGATATTGTTACTTAATCGCATCAAATCAGTCTTACTATACTATGCGATACCATCACGTATAAAATTCGAAAAGTAAGAATCTGAAATGACAAATTTCGTACAATAGTACAGATCGTCTATCTTACCAAACCTTACCACCGAGTAAAATCGAAACGGCAGAATTCTCGTCGATACCCTCATCAAAAACCCCGGCCTTTCCTGCAAAAGAATAAACTCCGCGCAATGATAAGAAAGCCTCGGACTAACTCCGGACTGAAGAAAAGGAGAAGAGGAGGAAAGAAAAAAAGAACCACGATCGCAATATTCGGTCGCGAAAGAAACTTCGTGGCCTGCAATTTCCCGTCGCGGCCACTATTTCTTTCACTGAAGAACAGAGCGCAGGCTTTATCGGCCACGATAGATCTCGATTGAATCCACCCTCGAATTTCTGAATTGCTCAGCCGAGCATTCGCAATATTGCGCCATTTCTGCTCGTCCGCTCCGCGACAATCCTCCTTAATACACGGTCGCTGGTCGACCAACTTTTTCCACGCCGTCGTTCGATCGTCTCTTGGAAACGATACCGCCGCGTCTCGGAATCCCGACTTAGCGACGGATAACGAAATCGCCGGTCAATACGAGCAGGTTCAATTACCGAAGAACCGTGCTTTCTCCTCTGTCGTTCGATCGTAGACTCTTGGTTAAGGGGCGGATACACCCTACGCCGTGCACGTAGCAATCGAGCAAACCCCTTCGAGGAGGGATTTTCTCTTCTAATCGTTCTCGACGTACTATCCTCGCCACGGAGGAGGTGATCTCCACGGTCGGGGTGATTCTACGTGAGAAAATGGGATAACTCACGTGGTATTCCAGGGTTGCCATGGAGTTTTTAACGTGACTTGTATACTTGGCTGCTGATACAAAAGGAGGGGAGGAGTTGGTTTTGTTCAAGTAGAATGAGGAAGCTAATTTCTGAAGTCGAGGGATATCATGTCATATAAATTATTGTGAGATTACGAAGGATTAATTATATTCTGTAAATAGATAAATAAATATAAAATTCAACAAATTTGACACACACATTTAAGTGATATTATAGAAAAGAATAAAATATTAATTTGACAATGTAAATTTATTAAACTTGAGATGTACAATTGCGTACTATAATAATATCCTGAGAAACATTAATGTATACACAATTTATGTGTTCATACGAAATGTATGTCATAATCTTGGCTTAACGATTTGCTACGATTAATCCAAAAGTCTTACAGAACACGTAGGAACCGAGTGGAAAAGGGTTTTCTCGTCTAATCGTCTTTAACGTGCTTTAGGTTCTTTCCTTGTCTTCGCGCGATCAGGATTATTTCCGGTCAGGGTGAACCTACGCGAGGAAATGGGATAAATCACCGGCAGATGGTAGTCCAGGCTCACCATGGAGCTGTTGACCGTGACTAGGCTACATCTTTGTTGGTTTCTGATGGAAAGAGGATTGGGTTCTACTCGAGGGGAATGAGAGAGCTAATTATCAAAGTCCCGAAGATGAGACAGCGATAGAAGAAAGCTGATTTTTGACATTTCGGTGTTAACGCAATATTTTTGCGACTCGTATATACGTCAAACAAGATCACTTACATAGATCGACTCGAAAACGTTGGAACAAACGTTTTTGTTTTTAGTTTTATTGTTAAATTTGAGATTTTTATGCATTTAATACCAAGTAAAAATGTACAGAATATGCCAAGTACCCAAAGTACAGCGATAGTTATAACATTGAAACATTTTTATGTATGTTCAGGTTCTATTTAATTTTTAAAAGAAAATATTGAAACACATCTATGTTAAGCTTCTATCTCTACTTTTAATTCCGGTCCTATTTTGTTAATTTCTGAAGGAAGATTTAAATTTTTTACAATTCAGACAAGTTAGCTATCTTTTATAAAATAGAAAATAGTATGAAGTTCTTAACAAGTAAGGGTCACGTTGGTTAACCTCTTTGGTTAACACCGGCTCAATGAGCGAATGTAATGTGAGTAAGTACAGATGCCAGATAATTGGAGGATGTTAACACCTTCCTACGAGTTTCACCTTCCTGTGAAATTCCGACCGTAACGATCGGTCGAACGTTTTCGAAACGGAATATTAAAGAGGATTCGCGGAATAATTAATGCGCTCGAAAACGAAATTCGTCTGCGATGGAGCTGGCCAATTTGCACCTGCTGTTCCAGAGTGGCAAAATTCAAAGCAATAACGACGAACCCCCATGACACGACGCGAGTAGATAACCTTATTTATATCGAAACATTCTTTTTGCTTTAATTTTCTGCTTCCGTTTTAATATTGTGCTTCAACTTATATGATTGAAGATTATCTTATAATTGTCTGTCAAGCGATTCTAACTTTTAACTGACAGATATCGCACCGTAACATGATCGAAGATTGAAACTGATGACTTTCTAATTGTCACGAGGCAGAGTTTCAAACGGTTCAAAAGTAATTTCCAGTGATTTCGAGCGATTTGCACCGAACATTGTTCTTCAATTTTGCTGAAGATTGAAATTGATGAATTCGTAACTGAGTAATTTCTGATTACATCGAGCGATTGTGCTTTAACCTCGTCGAGAATTGAAATTGATGATTTCGTTAATTGGCAAGGGAGGAGCACAGGAGGTTTTCGAACGATTCAAACAATTTTTTAAGTGACTTTGAGCGATTTATAATAGATATTGTGCTTTAATTGAAGATTGAAATTGTTGACGGAACTGAAGAGAATTTTAAACGATTTTTCGGCAATTTGAAACACACATCTTCGTTAATATCATCTTGCAGACAGGTGGAAGTTTGTTTGACGTTCGTTCGTCAGAAATTTGTACAGAAATTCTGATCAGAAGCATTTTATTCTTGGTTGACAAGGAGAAATGTTAAAGGAGAAGTATCGAACGTCGGCTTCATCACTTTCACAAGTCAACGTAGATTGACTGCGAAAATGAACAAGGTGAAGTATGAAACAGAAAGAAATCCATTCTCATTGATTGCCGATGTATCAATGCGTCGAGCTGCGTGTTTGTGACACGACGTTACGACTGAATCCACAGAAGTGAATCTCGCTTATGAACGTGCAAATTTGGCAAAACGAATTACAAACTATAATTTGCGAACTTCAACTTCTGATTTCAACGAATAATAATAAACAGATCGGATTATGAAGACCTATAAGTTTGGAAAAACTGCACGACTTGTACTCCAGTACGATTCGTTTCACTGAAAGGCCCAGAAGCAACTCTTCCGACTAGGAAACGAAGACGACCTTTTTGCCATAAAATTTTATTGATATGCGAACATTTGAATCGATAGAAAACAAATTACAGGCGCTACTCCTACACCACGCCTCCTCACGAATCACGTGACCCAAATCAACCAATCGCTAATTTTCGTTGCATTAGCGTTGCATCTGAAAAGGCCCGATTTTCTGGGTTACCCCCGCTAAAATCAATCACTTTCAGTGATAAAATAAACTGTACATAATACAATGATAGTTTGTAACTAGTATAACAGTGTTCGCGTCGTAGATTCGAGCAATTTAATTGTAGAGATCCAACAGGGGAAATTAATTACGAAATTCGGTGCAAGAATGGAATTGCCAGTGAAATTTGGTCGAAGAAGGGATTTAACACTGAAACTACGACTAAAATATACAATTTGTAGCAAAGAAATTGAAGGAATAGGAAAAATTTGCTTCTATTTGTATTTTGCTAAGAATCATTCAACTTTCAAGAAAATACACTCTTTTTAATATGTAAAATTATAAATTAGCCATTTTAGTCAGCTCAACTTCTGATTTGGTCGATCTAAGAAAATCTGTAAGTTATATGTTAATTATAATTGTAGGCTAAGTATAATGGTATTCGAGCAATTAAATAGTAGAGACTCAAGAAGAGGAGATAATTTTGAAAATCGGTCGAAAAGAAAGCATTCAGACTCGACGTTTGATTTCGAATGAATCGAATTCGAAAAATTGCGAAACTCAAAAAATATATGATATAATATAACAATGGACTAACTAATATTACGTATAGATCCAATTTGATAGCAGAAATCTAACGAGACGAATTAATTACGAGGAATGGACTTGGACTCGATTTCTAATTCCGACAGAAGCAAACAGATCGAATTGTGAATATCTGTGAATTTAAAAAACACACTCTATTGTACTGTTACACGGTATAACAGTGTAACACGACATGGTGGACTAATTAATATGATGTGCATAGTCCGATTTGACAGCAGAGGCCGAACGAGATGAATTAATTATGAAGTTCAACGGTAGAATGAAATTAATAGTGAAACTCGTTCGAAGAAGGGATTTAACCGTGACTCTGCTCAATAAGAGGCAGCGATACTAGGAAACTCGGTTGGAAACCTGCTGACGAAGCAGAGTAATGCTGTTTAACCGGAGAAATCAATTTCGCGGAGTGCAACCGCTTGATGTTTTGATAAGGGCACTTCCGCTTTAAGCTGTTTGCGCAGCTTGCGAAGGCAGCAACTTTGCCAAGCTGACCCCAAAAATACACCGAAACGTGTCGGGATTCTTGTTGATAAATGCATGAGAATAATTCGACGCAGACGTGCAACGATTAATGAGCGGATCTTGGTCGTGCCAAGTAGTACAGCGCGAACGGTTTGTAGTAAGCTTTCGGAGGGGTGAGATTAGTCATAAATAATGTAGCGTCTTCGAACATGATGCGATGATCGGATGAAAATGTAAAACAGCTCTCGATTTTGTGAGAGAAACACGCTTAAAAGTCTTACGACATTTTCCACTTTTCAATATTTTTAGTATTCATATATAGTTCAATTCGTGTAATTACATGTATTGTATGAACTGTAATTTAATAATTCAGTCGCGGATAATAACATTTTTTAAATTCCACGCGATAATGTATTAACACTTTACAGACCTTTTATTGGAGAATTTTATAATTTCTTGAAAGAAGATACTTCTACTTGGTAATCATGTTACTTTTTAATTTAAAGATGGAAGGAAATGTATTAATAAAATTCAAGTGAAATTGTAATTAAATTAAACTGGAATTAAAGTGGACTTGTGCATTTATGCATTTGTGAAATATTAAATTTAATTTACAGAGACATATTGTAATATATTAATATAAGCATGCGAAATATTTAGTAAAAATATACAAAATATATACCCAAAATATTTAGACGATGGAGAAATAGTTGCATGTACCTATTTAAAAATATACAAATTTCAACAAATGTTACAATACCAACGTGTTGTAAAATCAATGCCATTGTAGAATTAAAACGTGTTAAAGTTAAATGCAAGCCGTGATATTAATATTCTGCAGTATTCATGAAACGGAACAGTAACTGTTATCGATATATACGTACGTACATACGTGGAACGTGGAATTTTATGTTATAATATCTGAATATTGATTCT
Organism: Melipona bicolor; assembly: GCA_030673865.1. Classification (NCBI taxonomy): domain Eukaryota; kingdom Metazoa; phylum Arthropoda; class Insecta; order Hymenoptera; family Apidae; genus Melipona; species Melipona bicolor. The sequence continues at coordinate 4,284,527 of JAHYIQ010000016.1, read as the reverse complement.
TTTTCCTATATAATTCGTAAAATTGAATATTGCAATGAATCCGACAGCAGTACAGAGCCATTAGCATCGGCGATGACCATTCGATCGTTTCTCTTTAGGATAGGATCTTTCCTTTCCTTTCACACTCGTGAAATCTGTTCATGTCAGAACGCTGGTGTTTTTTTGCTCCCAGCTTTATCGGCCCTTTAATGTTTAATTTCGTCGCGTTAAATTTCAAATGACGGCGAGTTTCTCGCCTGAATTTCCAGGAGTTCCCTTATTTATGCATTCTTTAATCGTCCCCCAGTCCCCCTGGAACGGCCAGAATCAAATTCCTCCCCGCAGTTGAAAACAAGGGGAAGACTCATTAAAATTTAAGAGATCCGATGGAAATTCTTTTTAACTTGCCGCGCACTTTTTAATGAGACGAGCTTCACGGGTATTTGCTTGGAATTTCGCACGTCTTGAGGATATTAGAAAGAAGAAAGACAATTATTCCTTGGAGAGAAATTTTCTAAACGTCTCGCTGCCGACTTCTGCCCTAACGTTGTGTCTCGCTCGAAATTTGAATACTTTCAAATAACAGAAAACTCGTCGCGTTAACTCTTTTCAATTGCTGTTTGTCGAGGAAGAAGCAAGTATCTGCTATTTTCCAAACTTTCGAAATTCAATGGAAAATCAAAAAACGTCCAATCTCGTACGATTTTTGCTTCATTCCGGAATGATCGAGGAACATCCTCCGCCATTACTTTTAATCCCCCCGGAATCAACCTAACACCCTGAATGAGAAAACTTTCGAATTTTCGTACAATTGCACTCGAGCCAATGAAGAATGAGTCCTTTAAAGAGGTAAAAACTCAAGCTCGCGTAATTAATCAATCGGGATTAACCGCTTCTCGACCTTTCCGCATTTCAATTTCGTTTCCGAGCGAAACTGTTGCCCCGGACATTTTCGCGATTCGCCTCCTCGTTGTCGCATCGTTTTCGCGTCGATTTGGCGTTTGAAAAAATTCCAATTAAACGGCGCTCAATCGTCGATTTCACGGCTCGCGCGAACATCGAGGCTGTCGGCATTAGAGCGTTTAATAAGCGAGCGATCGGCAGCCGTAAAAGAGCAGGGGGGAAAAAAGGGAGGGGAGGATCGGTCGCGTAATTGCAGACAGAATGCAAAACGACGACTTGACAGGTTTTAATGACGAACGGGGCGAAACACGGCCGCGAGTGGACGCAATTATTCGAATTTCTGTTGGAGCGCAAATCAGACATCTCATTAATTTCGCCTGTTCGCCACGTTTCAACGCGAGACCGAACGCGTAATGTTGTAACGCGGCGGATTGCCAGCAAATTTTCTTTGGCGACTCGTCGCGAATTTCGACTCCTCCCGCACGATCTTGTTACGATTCGCGCGATTTGCGAGTTTTATGCTGGCGATTCTGTCAATTTCAAATTGTAATGAACTCTAATATTGCAAAAGAATTGGAGAAATTAAATAAAACTCAGCGACGAATACTTCATCTTATTTCAGAGGCGTTAGAATATTACAGTGAACTGTAATAGTTTCCTCTTGTAGACAAAAGGAATTTAGGTCGTGCAAAATTGAACAATCAGTATACAAGCATAGTTGGACTTAATTAATGCTGATCCGAAATCTCGATTTCCAGCTAATTTTACACTCCTGGCTAAATGTCTATGATCAAAGAAGAGCATTAAAGCCTTTTTTCAATTACAAAACGCAATTGCGCGTGAAAATAAAATAACAAATTCCAATTCAATCCGCGAACAGGAAATTTCAATGTTCCTGAACGCTTATACTTGACTCCTTAACTTGACTCATAACTGTCAGGAATAGTACATTTGTTAATGTCATTATTTTTCTGACTGTGAATTGAAAAGTGTTTCATTCGCAAGAAAGTGTAGAGATGAAGTCTCCAAGAATTCAAGTTGCTTCGCGAAGTTCGTCATAAAAAAGTTGCAGCGCTTTCGTCAGGATGATATAATAATCCGAAAGCTCCGTGGTTGAAGAAGTTTTTCAAAGGAGAACTCTTCCGGTTTTCAGGAAACGCTTCAAACGAAAACGTACACCCGCCTCCATTGTACTGGAATAATTGACGCGTCAGTGTAAACTTTCGTACACACCGCCCAGCGAGCGTTCTCGGGGATGAGGAATACGTAGATAACCGTATCATAATGCGAGTAGGAAGTGTCTGTGTAGGACTGCCTCGGGAGAAGTTTGCTCGAAACTTTTCTTTGACGAGAACTTGTTAAAGCCGCGCAATAAACAGACGTACCATTTTATCACGTTTCAGTTTTAATTGCAACGAAGCAAAGTTGTTACTTGCCACCATTTCTTAAATAGTTACATCCGATTTCGTGGTCGATACTTTAATTGTGAAAATATTTAGTCAATTAGAAAGAGTGAATAGAAAGTTTTAGGTAATCTGTGCTTAATGATCCACCCTTTAGGTACCATTTTCCTTTCCTCGCAACGCGCGGAAATGGAATGCCACGAGGCCGCAATAGATTTCGTTCGCCTCAGCGGTAAACAATTACGGATCGCATCTTTCATTTAAAACGTTCCCTCCCCTATCGTTGAAAACAACGGAGACGGCGTATTTCTCCCGTAACGTTAGACGAGCCACCCTGCCCGTGCATCCTTCGTACCATAATTTATCGCGCAACTTGAGTCATCGTAAATTCGAGACCTCGAGCGCTCGCCGTGTTTTTCATTTCTACGTCTTCCATGGGCGAAACGCGTTCCATTTTCAAACAAATTTTGAAACGTGGTGGTCTTAACGTTGTAAGAAATAATATCGAGCAGCGATGGAATAATAATTCAATTTTCATTCAAACGTAGAAAATAATAAATACAGGGACAGCAAAATGAAATATTGATTAAATATTTCCAATTTCTTTACCTTCGTCGCTTCTCTTTCTTTGAGACGGGTAATGTAAAACCGCGAGGCTCCTCCGAGAAGTGAAACTACACCCTGAACGAAAGGAAGACACTCGTCTGGGCGAGGGCGCAATTAAAAATTTTATCACTCTCCGGGGGAAAATTACGGCGCACCGTTAATCACCGAGTGTCGCTGAGGGGTCGACGCTGAAGCATCGAAATATTAAATTCATCCACTCTTCTCTCCGTTTTCGACCCACCGCCGTTCACTTCAAATTCATTCCCGCTCGACTCTTCACGTTCTGACGTTCACGTCAGAGTCCCGTCAGCAAGAAGATGAACAGACGCACGTATTTGAAAATGATGTCTCAAAAACTTGTTACAACCTTAACTTTAACTTGACATAAGCTGAGGATATTTATTTCAAAGTGCAGAGGAAACTTTTCCGGAAAAATTACACATTAATTTAGAAAATCAAACGTTTTCTGACATTATTTTTTGACAAAGGGAATAAATTTTACTCTGTACTCTGAAGTTTTATGCTTTGTTGCACGTTAAAAAAAATAAAAGAATCAATTTTTACAATAATGGAAACTATAGTTCGCAGTTTCAGCAATTTCTTAATTCAAGATTGCGACCGATTTTTTTTGGCAGTTTAGAAGTATCCAGGGGACGCTCGTTAGGAGGCAGCTCCAATCGTGCGCGTTCAGTTGCCCCCATTTGTTAATAACTGTCCCTTCCATTAACGAGATGTTGAGATATTTGCCAAAAGGTAATTTCGGCTTTCCGCCAAATTAGAATTCGTCTCGTGCCCTCGCGAACGATATCTCGAACTGGCCAAGCACGAATGAAAATAATTCCAGAATTCGACCGGCCCTCCCGTTCCCTGAGTACCTTTCAGAAAATTTACCTCTCGCGCGTGAACCGTAATCGAAATGTTTACCCTCGATGTCTCAGGATCACGTTTCTGACAATTGCTTCGTACGTCCTTTTTCCTTTTTTAACAAAGGAAAAGGAAAGTCACAATATCAAATAGATATTTTTTATAGTTTAATGATTTGTAGTGAATTCTCCGTTTATCAAGACGACCACAATCTAGTAATTTTTGTCGAAATTTATTACTTTATTTTCCTCCTCTTAAATCAAACATGAAATATACGGTTTTTTAGTCTCGTAACCAAAAAAAAAAATTGGAGCAAAATAAAAAATTCAAGATTTATATTTTGAGTTTTTGCTTGAAAGCACAACAAATAAATCCGATTGAAACGTTTGTTGCGTACACGTCGAATTTACCCGAACCCGAAATTTTGTAACACGCGTCGAATTAAATACGTGATATAAATGAAATAATAGATTAGCGAAATTTTGTAAAAAGCTAAAAATCCACGCGGTATAAATAAAGGAATATCTGCGATGGGTAAATAAATGAGTATTGTGCGGAAATTGTTTGTTAGCAAGAGAAATAGAAAAAATTCGCAAACAAAAGTGTGCCATTTTTCCGCCAATTTCTCATTGAATTTACCGTTAATGTCTATCGTTCATAGCATATACATTATCGACTGTTTCACGCGCGTTGGATGTATCGATAACTCGAACAGAATGTGCGTCGAAAACGACAAAATAAGCGGAACGCGTTTGAAACAAATATTTCACGTCCAATGCACAAACGACAGCAGTTTAACATGCAACGAGACGAAGCTTTCGCTTTAATTGCAACGCGTCACTTTGTTCCTGAAATGCACGCGTCCCGCGAAACTATAATAAAGCATCGAGGCAGGCGGAGATGTTGAGCAAATAGCAGATGACAGAAAAGAATTTCATTAGCCAAAATTAAAAAATTTCGAACGTTCCCTGCTTTGAAAGTGATTCGAAATGTAATTGTCAAGCCACCTTTACCATTTTAGACGAGAACTACGATTTTACACGTCTACGGATCTTCAGAAGTATTTGCAAGATTATTGCAATCTAAATTTTATGAAATTTATCGTACTTGATTCAAAGAAATCGAGATTGAGGTGTTTCTTTTAAATCGAACATTTTCACGTGCAAATACCTCGCTGCTTTCGCACGGAGATCCAAAAATATCATTGAACGTGTGAGAAAAATTTTTTTCTTTAGTTGAGAGCTGAGAGCTGACTTTGAAATCGTGAAAGCGCAATTACAACTTGTCGAATTCCCCTTTCATCTTCTATCGTTTCGGAGCTCGTTCCGGCTCGCAAACGATCTCAGGAACGGTTGAAGAAATTCGCGTGCGCGATTGCGAATTGAAAACACTTCGCGAGCTGGCGAACAAATTTCACAGAGAGAAGATGAAGGCAAGTAACATGTTCCTGGACCAATCAAACACGCGTTTACCTAGTATTTCAATAAATGTTTGCGTTCATTACAAACAGAAATGTATGAACGTTAGAAAGTACCAATTGCTGGAAAAGATTCGACAAAATTGTGATCATGTTACAAGCGGGAGCGAACATCCCCTGAGAACCGTGGCTTTTGTCGGGTATTCGCGGTGACGCGACGATTTTCATGGATTTTCAAGAGCGGGGTTGGCTTATCAGCTTCCGGTTAAACGCGTCAAATATTAGTTTCCTTATCACACGGTACCAGTTAATCCAGCGTGACGCGTGACACACAAACAGAGCACGCGTTTACCCGTTTATTGGCTGTGTCTCGATTCATATCATCCGAAACGAGAGCCAGCTAGATTGTTCGAACGCGTCAAGATTACACTACGACAAATTTTTTTCGAAGAGAGAGATACCTCAGACCTACCACTTCGTTGTAGGAGAGTTAATTTGCAGTCGAAAAGATAGTGTTAGATCGATACGTGCTAATAATTGGTCTAAAGTGAATTCGAAATTGGATGTATTTTTTTCCAGAAAATTATATAACAATACATAATGATAGAGTGATAAAATTATATATACATACGAAATAATTATTTTATACAATATAAAATGATATAATAATAATTTTACATAATAGGTAAATGTAAAAGTGTGCGTAGCAAAATTTATTGTGAATAAATTGCGAATGTTTATTCATAACCCACAGCTCTGTGAATAGTACTAGATAAGTAGAAAGTTGTGTACTAAAGAAACAGAAATCCATTTATAATTGGAGGATTTGGAAATTTTTTAATTCCATTAATATTAGATTTTGATTACTTCCACCATCATTATTATTATTATTAAATAATTTATTTTTCCCTAATACAGGAACTGAATGAACAATTTATCCCTCATTCATCTCCATCAATTGATTTTACAATTTTTTCAATTCACATAACAGGAATTTCATCAATTTTAGGATCTTTAAATTTTATTGTAACAACTTTAATAGTAAAAAATTTTTCATTAAACTATGATCAAATTAAGCTATTTTCATCCGTAGTCGAGTTATGAATTTCCATGACTTTGTGGCAGCGTATTTCAACCCTTATCATTCGAGCAATACTGTCGGTTGCAGTGGAAGGCTGGCTCGCGTTTTGCAGTGTTACTGCCGGCTGAAGTGGTGGGGGATAATATTTGTACCGAGGAGATGGGAACGACGTTCAAGCGAAGGCTCATTCACACGCAATATACGCGAATTAAGCTTCCAGGAGGAGACGTTAACCCATTAAATATTAAAATACCTTCGTTTTCTTTTTTCAAATTTGCATCCACCCAATTTGCAGGCCCAGAAGCAATTGTTCCGACTAGGAAACGAAGACGACTTTTTTGCCATAAAATTTTATTAATATGCAAACATTTGAATCGATACAAAGCAAATTACAGGCGAGATTGCTCGGTACCAAACAACGCCACTCCTACCTCACGCCTCCTCACGAATCACGTGACCCAAATCAACCAATCGCTAATTTTCGTTGCATTAGCGTTGCACCTGATAAAATCCTAAATCCTAAATCAAATCCTTCGGTTTTCGTGGAAAATCCCACATTTCTACTCTGTAGAATTCGCTCGACGAACACCCACGAGATCTTCGAGTGAAAGATCGACGGAAGAAAGAGAAGAGCAAAGGCAACTAATTCGTAAATCATTAGGAGATCGTGAGTGAACGAGGCGAGAAGTTTTGAAGAGTGAGAAAGGGGAAAACGGAGGGTTCGATAGCCGATGGAGGACCTACGCGAAAGAACCACGAATTCGGCGAAAGAGGGACAAGGGAAGATCAAAGAGCGAGGAACAAAGGGCCACGTGTGCACGAGATCGATGACGCCTCTCCATCGAAGATAAATCAATGGCGCCACGCTGGTGACGCATTGTTCGCGAGGAAATCTTAATTTTCCTCGAGTCAAAGACGCTTCTCGTACCCTTTATTTGTCTAGGTGCGACGAAACTGAGAGAGAGAGAGACATTCTCGGAACGTGTCGCGCTACAACAGTGCACGTCTCACAAAAGGTTGTCTTTGCGGGACAATGGGAACGAAAAACGCGTGCTGTGAGAGGAAAGACACGAAAGGGAAACGCGTAATTTTCACAGCCGCGAATGAGGCATTTCACACGTTCGAGAATTCTAATTCGAAGGAAATGAGATTTCGTGATTCTTTGCACGGAACCGTTTCAGCGATTGTCAAACGAAAGACACGTTGCTTTTAGGAACAATCATCTTCACTTTTCTTCCACGTGACAGTAAATTGCGAAATTTCATTAATTTCTTGAACCGATTCATTACACGAGAATCCCCGTTTCACTTTCTTCACTAGTGAATATACTCGAGTAACTTTTTGACAAGAAACGCAAGCAAAATTGGTTCTATAAACAACACGAGTTTAATTTAATATCCGCTATAAGATTTTGCGTCGTGGTAACTTCGCGTTAAGGAAGCTAAAACGGGGAAACATGGAACTTTTACATTTACAATCTTGATAAAAGAGTCTCGAGAATAATGAACATCAACATCTTTTATTAAAAGCAAAACGATCAAGCAATAAAATTATCTGTGAAACCTTCCTTATCTGAGAAACTGATTAACTTCGATCTTTCTTCCAATTAAAACTTTTGCCTTAACGAAACAAACATTGTTGTACGAATAATACATACTGTATCGTAGAGTGATTGCTGGATGAAACAAAGGATGGAATTATTTGAAAAATTTTTGAGAGGAACTGATCGGCTTGGATAATTTTTCTTTCAATTACAAGTGTCTAACAGAACAAGGCAAAGAGGCAAGGTGTTCTGTCCATTTGTGATCGCTAAAATGAAGAGACTTAACAATTAGTGACCTAACTGGTTCGACTTGGTTTCTAGCCATTCTAATTGAAAAAAAAAAGGAAAGAACTGTGTACAAGATTCACACTGTGTGGAATTGTTTAGGAGAATGGTTTCAGGATAATCCTAGGATTTGTTGATCGTACAAAAGTAGATCGTAAAATCTATGCTGAAATATCGATAAGAACGAAAGTAAGAGAAAAATTATCGTACTAGCCAAGACTTTGTTCATTTAAAAAAAGATTACTTACTTATCTTTTATTTATTCTAGTCAAAAATCTAGGAACAATTTGTTTGACATTTCTATAACGATGAAACGGCGAAACACAATAGTGAAGCATCAGATGATCATAACACGTCGTGAAATAAACTTAACGCGATTAAACATTAAACGTCAACGACTTTAGTTAAGACTTCAAGTTTCGAAAGTGAGGAAACTGCGATTCGTACAGGAATCAGCATTCCACAAGTTGTACTCTAAATATAACGGTAGGTAAATATAACGCGGCGTCAAGTAAACTGAGTCAGTCACTTGAACAGGATCTTTAATTATCACGAAACTGTCTCGTGCAAATTTAACATTTAGCATTTGAAATATATATATATACGGCAAGAATACGAGTCCTTTAATCTTGAACGAAATTGGGTTCTTTGAGGTAAAATGAAGAAAAACCGAAACGAAGATAAGAACAACAGTTTTTTAAATTTCAGTACCGATCATCTAAATTGGATTCCTTGAAATACAAGACGAAGAAAAATCCTACAAGCTGGTTGATCTATATATATCATTGGAATAATACTGAACGTCCTGTATCAATTGCACGCTCCACTTTTCAAGTTGTAATAGCTGATGTACTCACTCACGTTTCTCCCTTGACAGATCAAAGCGAAACTGCTTAGGATCACTCCAACAAACGTACGTAATTCGCGTAGAAATTTCTCGAGGCTAGCGCGATCATCGGACGACTGACTCTGTCCAAGAAGCCTTTACGAGCAAGCACAGATATTGCTCGAGAGCGGTCGAAATGAACTCCGATCTCCAAAGTCCTTAATTGCTCGTAAAGAACCACGTCGTTTCGGTGCAATGAAATTTTAAATCTACTAATCGCAATTTCGTCAGAGCGGAAGGAATAAAATTAAATACTTTTCGACTTTTCGAAGTTGGTCAATGATTCAAAGCACTGTCCCTCTTCAATTTAAATAAACCTAGCTTCTGGAGAGACCTTAACTCACAATTCGAACAAACCTAACTACGAAGTTCTCGAAGCGTGCTGGCGACTTCGAAGCACGGACACCGACTTTTCCAGCCTCGAAAACCCTCAAGTCACAAGTTGAATAAATCCATTCTTAAAATATGAATCGCAGTTTTGTCAGAGCGAGAGGAACGAAGCATCGGCACTCCTCGAAGTTCTCAATGATTCAAAACAACCGCTCGGTCCAAATTTGAAATGAAACCTTCGATTCTGACACCTTTGGCTTCGTAATATCGTCGACGGAAAGGAGACAAAGTTTGAAAATCGGGACACGAGTTCGACAACTTTGATCGTTAAATATTCCAAGACGAATTTCAAACGAATTCGCTCGCGTCCACGCTCGACGATATTCGCCTTCGTTCTCGACCGGCGCGACGCACAAAGCTGGAGACGTAAATTGTTTCGAAGCTGGCACGAGGTTGCCGGACAGGAAGGGAATCCTGTTAATTAACTTTCCGGCACAAAGGCGGACAGGAACTTGCACAGGGACGTCACATGACCGACTTTTCGCCCTCACGTTTTAACAAAGAATGCTGACACCGGGCCGCAGCGGGAAAACGTGAGGCGGAAGTAATGACGCCGGCCGACGCGACGGGGAGGGGGTGAAATGAATCACGGATCCATTAAGGATGTTTACCGACTGCCCGTAGTCTGTGCTTAATCAATGCACCTTTTAATTAGACCCTCGTTAACTCCGTTAAATCCGTCTCGTCCCGATGGCGCAACGAGATTTGAAAATTTTCAAGGTTCGCGAAACTGGCCAGCCGGCACACGTTCGACCGCGTACGTATGTGCGATCCATCCCTGCTGCGACGATCAACTACCCTCTGATCTACGTCGCTTATGAAGAACTTTCGATTCGAACGCGGTTCGTTCATGTTTTTTTCCTTTTTTTTTTTTTGCAAAACTTGATTCTTCTTGGGAATTTTGGAGAGTCGAATTTGATAAAAGTGGGGGCAAATTGACAGGTTTTTTGAATTTTTGCAATTATCGTGTAAATTAATTAAAGTGATTCTGCTTCGAGAGAAATGTTCGTTTAATGAGGTTATTTTTTTTATCTCACTGTATCAGTCACGTTGATTGTAACATAATTGTAATTTAGAGTAGACAGTAAAATATTTGCAATAGTCTTCAAGTTTGAATAACAATTAAAAATATTTTTGCCGTATCTTATGTGAGCCAATGTATCTGTATCAACCTAACCTATTAACGACCTAACCTAAACCTAACCTAAACGAATTAACAAAATGCATTTTTCTCGTCCATTGAATCGAGCGATTCAACGAAAAGTTAAAATAAACCAGGATATATCATCCGGAAGTCAACATAAATCATTGCTCTCTCTCTGTAAAGCCAAAAATTATACACTCTATCGTAATATGAAATTTATACGTAGTTTTGTCCACGCATGACAAAAAAGAAAATGAATTTTTTGATTTATACTACTGTCTAGTTTACTACTGCATCGTTAAAAATTTTTTATTCTAAAATCGTATTCGTCAAAATATTTACGAGAGTGAAATCACCGACTGGCGATCGTGTCGTGACAGTCAACGCGTTCGTTGAACAACGAACACGTCGCACATTTCGCCCTCGTTGAATTACACGTATACAGTGTCCGGATAATTTGTATCAAGCTGTCCCTGTATCAACTTGCCTCGACCTCACCCGTAGTAAAATCTAATAAAATGGAGCAGAGGCGGAGTGATAAATTATCGTTCAAACGGCGTGACAGGGCTGAATGTGACGCGGCCCCCGCAACGAGACGCCGCTGGGTGCGACGAGAACAATGGCGGCAATAACTCCACACATTTGCGTGGTACTTTTACACCGCGGCGCTGGATAATGGGAAAAGGCCGGGAAATGACAGGGTAACGCTTGGTGCGCTCGATGATTTTACGCGCGCAATTTCCGTGATCGAGTAGCTGAATTTATGGGAACGTCTTGGGGGCGAGACTCGTGCGTCGAGGTTTCGTGCACGTTTCCCATTATATATTCGCGATCGAGCAGGTGCAAAAGTTTCTCGAAGGAAATTTGAAACAGTCAGAGTGTATAATATTATGGGATATTACGCACGCGTAGAGTTCACTGTGTACAAGTGAAAGAAAGGGACTTTTGCCCGCGAAAGAAACCCGTGGAAGAAACCTGAAATTGAAATTCCCGAGCGGAGGATTTCGTTTCCGAGAAGAAAGTTACGCCTGCCTTTGATTAAAGTTTCAGTTGCGTCACGAGGTAGCCAGCTTTGTTCGATTTATGTTTTTACAAAGTGCGCGCCAACTGCGAGGTGGAGAGGACGAAATGAATTAATTTCGAACGAGGTGTGTCTGAAAATTGTTCGGCCAGAAATTGATTTACTACTCTGATTTATCTGTTTTACACGCTGCGATACCCTTATTTCAGTTGGATAGTTTAGATAGTTTTCGAATTAGAAGTTAATCGGATATATTATATATCATATAACAGAAGTTACTCTTTGAATAATAATTATCTTTGCCATGTTAGACCATTGGTCAAATTAAATCATTAATTTATATCATAAATTAACGATTAACGTAATGGAGTATTACAACATAAAATTTAATTGTATAAATAATTTATGCTTTATATTATTTTGTATATATCTGCATTAATTAAAATTCAACCTTCAATGTATACATGCATTAAATATTCAATTAAAGAAATTTAATTCAAAATTATAATGTATCATTATAATATTCAATTAAAGAAAATTAATTCAAAATTATAATATCAAACATAAATTATCTATCAATCTTGAGACATATAACTAATTTAACAAATATTCGAGGAAGCTGTAATACCCTTTCCACGCTTTTAAACCAGAGAATTTTAAATATCTCAAAGTATCATCCAAGTATCGGATCATTAGAAGAAACATCTGAGAAACGAATTTTTCGCAATGTTTCAACGAGAATCGCGAAAATTGAAGAAGAGAACACGATCCAGCATCCTTTCTACACGTTGGCTCGGATAGTTCTCCTGCTTTTTGCATCTAACGCTGCAAATTCGAGGATCCGCTACTAATTGTTCGAGCCGGGTCGACCTAAATATCTTTCTCGCAGTCGTGAAACCCCGCAAAAAGAAAAAAGAAGGAAAAGAAAGAACCTACATACGTTCTGCACTGGGTGGACTCGTAAATTTTCGCGTTTCCATTCACTCGGTGCGGCCCTTTCGGTCGAATCCCCAATTATAATCGCAAATTCGAAGGCCGCACACACTTCCCCCTCCTCCTACCTCCTCCCCCTGCCCCTTCTTCGCCATGCAAATTCAGCCACCGTTTTTTGGAGCGTGACTGAGATGCCTAAAGGCTCTTCAGCCGGTGATTTATAGGCAAGATACACACGCGGTGGCACGTGAGGTCAAGTGCTTCGAAACCGGGCGTGTAGCTACTTCCGGCCGAGTGCGATGTACAGTGGTGATGGAGTACGATTCGGCGATTTAACGATTTCACGGTCGGACTGCTCGCAGCCCGTGATATTGCGTTCGTTTCTCGATAAACTGGCACGAAACGCGTTATTATCAACCCCCGTGTGTATCACGGTTCTCGCCAACTTCGTTCCGCGTTTCGTTTCGTCTCAGGACGATTGCGCACGCACAACGCGACCGAGATATTTCGCGACTCTCGCGCGGGTTTTATTTCGGCTTGTTTCTCCAAATTTATTCCAACGTCCGTGCCAGCTGCTTCTAAGCAAAGCCTCGCGTTACAAAAAGAAAAAAGAAAAGAAAAGAAAAGAAAAGAGAAGAAAACGAGCACCCTCTGCCACCGAAACGCTTTTAAACGCGTTGGAACGTTTTTGCCTGCCCAGCCCAGATAGCATCTAATTTCGCTGCGTTCCGGCAGAGAATTAAAAAACCCTCTGAAGAATTTTCGTCACGGCCACGGGCTGAATCCGACGAGCAAAAAGAAACGAGCAGCAGCAAGGGGTGGGAAAAAGAACACGGGGTGGAGCGCGACCCAATGAAATTTACGCCGGCGATCACGTAGACGACTTAAGAGCGGCGGAACGTGTATTTATACGACGGACGCGTTCCGCGAAGTGGTACTCGACATTAACCTCGGTATCAATATTTCATCATCATCGGGTGGGGGGCGTTATCGATGGATCGGAGAAAAATCGAGGGTTTGCGACGTGGGGGAAGAATATCGGTTGTTCGAGGCTCTCGTCATCGACGAAGACGTTAAACGTCTACAGACAAAACCATGCCACACCTGTGACGTGTACGATCGTCGGCTAGAAACATACAGAGATCGATGCAGAAACGCTCATACCGCTCGCTCGTGCACGATGAAAATACCTCCTGTTCCTCGTTAGCTGCACGTCCAAGTCCAAATTCGTACGACGTACCCCGCACAAACACTTAAAACTGATACTCGTTTCTCTGGCAGTGGTGTGTCTGGGGACGATACATCGACGAGCAATCGAGCGATCCTACCCCCGTTCGTCCGTCCGGCGAGTGTCAAGGTTCCACGCTTGTTACCCCGCTGAAGGGAATCAGGCCATCCCCGATCGGACGTTGATCGAAACGTCCACGATCTGCTCGATCATCGGTGAACGAGCCTTCGTGAACACTGGCCAGCCTCGCACTCGGCCCTCATAATTGCGCGAAACAATCGCGACCGGATCGATTAACGGCACCGTGCGCGTCCGCGGTAACCGCCGAAAGTGTCCATCCGAGTGGAAAATCTTGCTGGATTCCACGTCGTCACGTTCATCTTGCGGCCGATCGTTTCGAACGTGCACCACTACTGCGCTACAGGATTCCTCCCTCCTCGTACACTCTTCCCTCGTCGATCTTCATTCCCGCGACAGATCCGTGTCCACTCGATCGAACATCGCGTTCAACTGACCGAGCACGCGGTGCTTCGACACACGAATTCTCCAGTCTCTCTCCTCGTCTCGCGATTAACAGAGACGGAGACAGAGGTAGCGGCACGAGGCACTCCTCGTCACCTCGGAGTATCGCCGACTACCGCACGCTCCGCTCTCCCCTTCTTCCGCAACCCCTCCGGTTGATGATCACGTGACCGGGGGAATTTTACTGGCGCAGCGGAACCGAAGGACTTCCTGCCACGATCCGACTCGAGTGGATCCTGCCACGGCGAATGGTCGCGTGCCAACCCTCTCTCCCTCGATCGACTCGCCGATCAGTCCATCATCGTGCGGACCAGCGCGTCCAGTCTGAAAAGCAACGACCACCCTCGGACGCGTCCTCGCGAGCACCGCTGCTCGTGAAGCATCATTCGAAGCACTTTCACTTTTTTCCTGTTTTGGCGCGTGAACCGCCAGGCGAGGCTGCACGTGCACCCACGCGGGTATTCCACGGTGTCCGTGGCGTCTGGTGTTCCCCGTGTGACACGTGTCACCGCGCTCCGCCGGAACAAAAAGAGGACCGCCGGTCGTCAGTTCGAGAAAGGGGGAAACAAACGGATAGTGAGTGAGAGAGAGAGAGAGAAAGAGAGAGAGGGAAGGGGGAGGAGAGGGGAACGACAAAAACACGGCGTGGTACGTGGCCGGAGGAACGAACGCGACGACGGTTTATCAACGACGGACGAACCGACGTTCGAGGAAAAACAGCGACAGATGAAAGAAAGGATAGCGAGGCGAGAGACGGAGAAAGAGAGGGAAAAATAGACACGGCCACCAGCTCCGTAGCCTTCGATTTTTAGGAGGAAAGTGAAGGCTGCAGACACCGCCCAGCTAACCGCCCGGGTGTGCCAACGCGAAAAACCACCCCCGTAGTGTGCTCCACAACCGATGTCCCGAATCCTGTCATTGCCCATGCGCGTGGTAACCTTGGTTACCGCGCCCAAGCGCGCCAACTGTCGCCCTGGCGGTAGCTCCAGACACTATCGTCCATGCACCCTTGGAAAAGTTTCGCGCACCCCGCCGATTCCTGCGGGACTGGGAAACCGTGCGCGCCCCTGCGCGTTGCTCCGTTGGCGAGCCGCGCCGTCTGTTATTATTTTTTCAGCGGGACGGCCCTCTCGCGCCGTGCCGATGACTCAGCGGTATGTACAAAATTAAAGCCGAGAGGGCCGCTGAGGGATTTTCCGGAAGGGTGGATCCCCCGGATAAGTTTCTCGACGAGAAACGATCGTTCTTCGACGATCGCCTCGATCGAACGAATTGGTCCGCGTCAGGTGGTTTTGCGCGTCGCGATCGGGTTTGATGGATTTGTAATTGTGACGTACAGACGTTGCGATGGACGCAATGGAAATATCTCGTGGGACTGATGGGTTTAAATTGTTTGTTCGTGCGTTTGAAATTAAATACGCGATCGATCGAGTTTTACTGTTTGAATTAATCAATTTGGAGGAATCGTGTTTCTTCTTCCAAATTCAGAAGTTGAGTATGTCAATTTTTAAAAAGCGATTTAATCACTATGAATAACAAAGAGGAAAGAGGAAACGGGACCATCAAATTCTGTCGTCTCCTACTTTCCAATTACATTGCATTCCGTCAAAAACACACTTGATGTTCTTCGAAATTATTTTCGAATTGATTTGAACGTGCTGCGATGATTATCTCGATGCAATCGTTGAAATTAACGAATGAGCGATAATCTATTGCCAGAAAGATGTAACATTCGTTTCGATTATCGAGTGATTCTCC
Source organism: Melipona bicolor (assembly GCA_030673865.1). NCBI lineage: Eukaryota > Metazoa > Arthropoda > Insecta > Hymenoptera > Apidae > Melipona > Melipona bicolor. The sequence continues at coordinate 4,268,564 of JAHYIQ010000016.1, read as the reverse complement.
CTAAAACGGCCTCTATAACTAGCTTCATAAATTCCGGATTCATAAATTCTAATAAACTCGATAGCTGAAACATTCGATGTTTATCAGTGTCCAATGAAAGTTTCGTACTACCATCGGTCCATCGAGTTCACTTCACTACTGGTAAAACGTACTCCAGTTTATTGTACCTCTTCCTACAAACTGTAACCGATTTAGTATCTCCGATATTCGATATTCATCGACTGTCTGATCGAAGTCTCCAAGCTACTTACTGATGAAATTTGCTTGCTCTAGAAGATACTCAACTCTGTTCTCCATTTCTAATGACACTCACTTTATGATAATTAAATATCTTTGATTTTCGATATTCATTGAAATCTAACCAAAGTCTCGTTCTCCTTACTGTTCAAAGTCAGTGTTTTAAAAAACACTCGATCTCGTTCAATTTCCAATCGTTTGTTAATTGGAAATTTATTTCAAACGTTTAGTTCATTCTAGAAGAATCCAACCTCCAAACATCCAACATCCAACCTCGCTCTCTAATTCAACAATACGGACGTATTTGATGTTCACATCAAACATGCATTTTCTTTAGCAAAATCTACTATTCTATGAACAAGGGTCAATCAATTCCATTTTACTTTTAACCTTCATTTCTGAGTGCATTAACTAATTTACCGTCTATGACGTGTGACGTTCATTCTAGTTTGACCAGAATCTTACTTTCCTTACTGTTCAAACTCTATTTGATTCCATTCAACTTCTAATCGTCCGTTAATTGGAAATTTATTTTAAATATTCAGTCATTCTAGAAGATATTCAACCTCGTTCTTCATTTTAACATCAACGAACATCTTTGATGTTCATATCCAAACCTTCGACAAACCTAACCAAACCAGATCAAACTCATTTCCCTTAACAATCAAACGCACTGCTCGTTCTATCGACAAAAAGCAATCGATTCTATTTTACTTTTAATCTTCGTTTCTAACTACTAACGAATTTAACACTAATCAGTGTTGTTTGGCATCTACGACGTTTGACGTTCATCCTAGTTTTATTTATTCCTTACTGTTCAAACTACGAGTGGACACTCGTAGGGGACACTCGATCCTACTCTCTATCCTCAATCGTTCATTAATCGTGAATTCATTTAAGATGTTTACTCAGTGTCCGACACTGTGAGACATCCGACAATATGTCGAGGGGATAATCACGTGGTATCCGTTTCTGGATACCATCAGCATCAGCGATGTCTGCTCGAGTGAATTAACGTAGACACCACGAGAATTACATTGTGCATCACATCGTTTCCATACGCTAGGCGTATAATATGGGCGAAGGAAACCCTCAACGTTGTGGTTTGTCTCGTTTGTCGAGCGTAAGTGCAGAAGCGTTCTCAATGATACGGTATACGATTGATCTTTGAAACGACGAGGGATCAAGAGAGTCCATCTCATATTCTATTTATATTTATCTTAGAATCCAGCTTTATATTATATTTATGTTGTACCAATTGATTCAACATCGTTTAAGATTTTCTCTTCCTTGCCGATATTATTTACCTAGTTTCCTTCCATCTGTTTATAGAGAAAAAAATTGCTAAAAAAGAAATAATATAATAATCCATCTATTGGATTGAGAGCAAAATAGTAATAAATTTATAAATATATATAAAATAATAATAAATTATTATGTTGCTCTCATTTTTAGATTAATGTCCCCACTTTCACAGTTCTGAATTGGATTTTTTTAAAGAGTTGAGAAATAGATTGCAAAAAATTCGAACGTCTTTAAAAACATTTTACGACCAAATCTATTATTTTGAAAAAACGAATCTTCTCTTTACGCAACTTGAGTTCTCTTTACTGGACTCGTTTCTTGCTCTACGATTTTCTTTCAACATTTTATTGGAACATGAAAGGTTAGAATTTCTTGAATTTCTATCGTTCAATATTCCTTGAAGAGGATCTAAAGCTTTGCTGCTTGTATCGCTGACAGATCTCGCGTTATCACGTAACAATGAAATCTTATATTACAGTTGCCATTTCCCACATGAAAGCGAATACATCTCTTTAACTGAATACGCAAACGCTCAGAAGCCACATTCGATGATAAATTAATATCAAAGCTGACGGTATTATAATTATTATTATTCGCTACATGGTTTGCATACGACAGTCTGCAAACCATTTGTCAAGATATTATTACTATTCCGTACCATATTGTTTATAATAACTTCCACCACAAAATACTGACAGGATAATTATTATTGTTCGCCATGCACGATATTCGTGAAATAATTATCGTAAAGTATCATTTTCCGAATGAAAATGATATTTCGAAGTATTATCATTTTTCTGTGAAATACTTTTTTAATACTTTCCACCAGGGAAATAGCCGCTTCTCCCTCAAAGAGAAATGTTTAATAAAACTCGATGTAAATAATCGACTGGAAAAAAAAGCGAAATGCGTAATTAACATTTAAGATGGAACGTGGAAGTTCATGGTGAAAAGCAAAATGCAAATGTTCGCCAGTGTGATGCTTCGAACGGCGGAAAATTTCCATTTCAAACGGAAATATAAAATAATTGTTAATTGTGACGGGTTCGTTTCAATCATCGAGCGAGAATTCGGTGCACGATATAAGCTAGCATGGCAACGTCATTAATTCGACACACACACACACACACACGACAGACGTAGCATCGAAATTCGATTATCCGATTTTAAAAATTGAGGTGACACGATTAATAGGAAAAATTCAAAAAAAGGAAAAAAAATTGAAAAATTTGAAAATCAGACTGTATAACAATTGCGAATTATTATATATGCTGGTAAAATTAAAAGTCCGATTCAGGCATTGTTTGAATAAAATGTTTGAAAAACTATTATTTTAAAAATATATCATTCTATTTGGCTTGATATCTTTCTTGAAATAATTTTGAATTGGTTTGTTTGCACAAATGATCTTCCTTTCCTACTCCATTTTATATTTCGCAAACTACAAAGTAAAATAAAAAAACGATTAATAAAATTGAAATTAAATTGCAATTAAAATTATTAATAAAAGATTCATCTGATTCGAACGCGAGATGAAGTTACTTTTCACGTTTTTATAATAAAATTTTTAAACTAAGAACAACACAAAAGAAATTAGTGAAAATGATTCACCAGATTTCGAATTAAATTTGCCCAACTCTGAAAATCAGACTTGAATTATGAAACTATGAAACTATGATTTGTAATAACTCGACAACGAATTAATTCGACAATTGATCCAAAGAGGCGAGTTAAAAGTGGAGATTCAGGAAGTGATATCGCTCAATCTTGATTAGGTGTCGCGTAAGTTTGCTAATCCACGCGACGTCGAACACCGAGACGCTGGTTCAAGTGTCTTTTCGCAAACTTTCGGAGAACCGTCAGCCTCTGCTGTCGTTTTTAACGTCGTTTCAGCTTCTGAATACAGTTGCAGGCTACTCGTTCGAGAAGTTCGGATTGAAATATTAAACGAGTTACCACGAGCACACCGTGAATACGTGAATTCTCTACGTCGAAAAATACTGCATCTTGAAAAAACAGGAAAATAGAACACGCGTAGCAATTTAGATTGGCGAGTGACTCTCAGTATAGCGTTGCCATTATTTGATCGTACTATCGTACAGTAAGAGAGTTTTAACACTGTTCCCGAGCTAATAAAATGAGAGAGTTTCAGCACTCAATTTTTTAACGTAATATCGTACACTAAGAGAGTTCTAACGCCGGAATTACCGACGAAATAAAAATATAAAACTCGCGTCAGAGGAATAGAAATGGTTTGCGTTGCACTGGAGAGCACAAGCTTTTAGTTTGCACACATACAACCTTGCTCAAACGTTCCGGAGCAATTTTTAGAAAATTTGTGAAATGCCAAATAACAGTTTGTAAAATGAAGACTCTATGAGCTGTTAATTATTAACAATGATATCATAGTTTGAAAATTGTATTTATACGTATTAAACACTGAATGTTAAAAATAAATAGTGTTCTATTTATGACTTTTGAGAGAGAGAGAGAATATATCTGTACAAGAAAGAAAAAGAATCGTACAAATCTCTGAAAATAAGTTTCGTGTGAAACGAAATTTTACGATAATTAAGAAATTGTACGAACGTTTATGCCAATCTAATCTCGCGATTAGCATATTGGCACAACGCAGCTTTAAAATCGAACCGATGCACAGGATGCGACGTATCTCCCATATCGATCGCCACCGTGTAAACAGCAACTATTTTAAGAACGTGGAGGAGCTTGAAAGAAAACAAAAAGCATTAGCTTCCCCCGCGAGAAACTGCCTCAACTTTCGTGCTACTTTACCCGAAGTTAGCATCCAAGTGCTGTTCGTGGCGAACTTTTATTGTTCGGCGTCGTTAAATATTGTCCAAGCTATTAAAAAATGGTAAAACAACGAGGCTGAAGAATAAACGACAGCTATTATTTGTTCCATTGTGAACCAAGCTTAAAAAACGTAACCAAGCAATATTATTGTGACATACCACACCACAAGCAAAGTAAATTTTACATTTATGATGAAGGAAACATTAATAACAAAATATTAATGACGTTACAGTAATGTATAGTAAAGAAAATTTTAAATCGTGCACATTGCAAAAACTTAATGATCTATTATAATATATACAATATTATAATACATTTAATTGTATATAATATATATTTATAACGTGTATATTTAATAATAAGAATATAACAACATAACAAAGAAAATTTCAAAATTTTACGCAAGCAAAAAAATTTCAATTTCCTTAAGTTATAAAATCCAAGTGAAGTCAGAAGTAAGAGGAAGAACTTGCTGGAGAAACCAGGGAGGGAGTTTTAACCGCAGTGTTTAAAAAGTAGACTCGAACGACGTGAATTGACGGAGAGAAAGAAAATGGTAAAACTAAAACTGTTGCGTTAATTCAACGTTAGCCGCCGCCTCGTGGGCTGATGAGATTATATTACTTCCTCGAACAACCTATGTACATACCACACGATCCTCCCTGTCTGCAATTTCCTTCCGTTTAATTAATTCCCTCGAAGAAAAAGAATTAGTCTCTGAAACGCGGTGCACGATCCAGTCGCAGCTTAAGATTCGATTAATTCAAACGGGAATCACTTGGAATGCAACGGGACTAAATCTAAACGAGTGGTGTAAATTTAGGCGATTTGCGGTTGACGAAGACGGGTCGGAATTAAGACTCTTATTATCATAATGGCACGGGGAAACGGCCATTCTGCAAATCGACATTCTACGTATTCGAGTTCACCTCGTGTATGTACGCTGGCCTACTGACACAGAGAAAGAGACGTCGACGACTCGAAGGAAGTGTACTCAAGCCTAGTTCCAGCTATCGCGGTCATCGGTACGCTGGAAATACAATTTTTATGTTAATGTAATAAGCGGTCGTGTCGACGCCACCTCCTTCCACGAGGTCGAACAACCATTTGCAGAGAGCAATAATCATAAGTCGCGCTGACAAACCGCGCATCTTTAACTGCAATCGAATGTTCTTTGAAATTCCGACGAGGAAGACGCAAGGAATTTTCTACCGTCGAAAAATTCTACCGCCGGGGATTATCTCGGATTTCCTTATCTTTCTTCCTAACGGTCTGTTCAATTACGGAAGTAGACTCGGGGATTTTCTGAAGAGTACAACGGGATATCTTGAAGCTGTACGATCAACGAGAGTCTGATTGCTCGCTGATGGGGCCTTCATGGTTAACAAGGCGCATAAATTTCTTTTCAGAAGATCTTTCTTTCGTCTTGTTTTACATGAGAAATAATTAAAGAGGTATAGCAACGAAGATGACTATCGTTGGATTTTGTGGGATGTAAGATGGGATATCGTAAAGATTATTGTATGTACCGAGTGAAAAGTATTATAAATATTTTAGGAATAAACGATATAGTGAAACGTTTTGAAAAAACACTTAAATTCTTCTATGATCTAAATCAACATGTAAATGTCTGATACAATAAATATCTTATTAAAAAGAACAAAATTTATTTTTTGGAGAAATCGTGAACAAGAATTCGAAAATCTTCAGAATTAATCTCACGTGTAAAAAGAAACAAAAACTGCTTGTTTCCCAGTACGATTCGTCTCACTGAAAGGTCCAGAAGCAACTGTTCCGACTAGGAAATGAAGACGACCTTTTTGCCATAAAATTTTATCGATATGCAAACATTTGAATCGATACAAAACAAATTACAGGCGCGATCGCTCAGTACCAGACAACGCCACTCCTACTCGAGGTCTACTCCACGCCCCCTCGCGAATCACGTGACCCAAATCAACCAATCGCTAATTTTCGTTGCACCTGAAGAGGCCCAATTTTCTGGGTTACCCCTGCTAAAATCACTTTCAGTGATAAAAAACTATTATATTTGATAAAATCACCTACTCGAGGATTATGAAATCACCTTTTCGAGTTTCGAATTCTTCTTCCGAGAAAAGAGACCAAGGAAATTAGAAGGAGATGACACGCATGGTAGAATCTTGTGGGATTTGACAATAATCGGAACGAACAATTGCAGACTGTCGTGGAATTTCTCGCAACGCGTGGAATTTACCTCGTAAGCATCGAGTGTCCCTCCCAAGAGTCGGTTGCAGTCTCACGTTTCGAATCTCGGCTGCTGGCCCGATGGAACAACTCGACAGGGACTTTCATGGCGCCGTAAGAAAACAGAGGTGCACTTTCAGACGGCATCGATGCTTTTATAAAGGAACGGAAAAAAGGAGAACGTTGGTTTACCAGAGCCAAGCTCCAACTGAAACTCAAACTTTCGCAGCCGAAAATCGAAACTGCGATTCCGGGCTGCGATACTGATCGCGGTCGAAGCTCTTACCGGAAACAGAAACGCGATCCCATTCCCGGAATGCTTTACGACTGTCTTTCACAAATTTCTTTCGATCTGTTTTCATTTATCTTCTTTTTTTCAAATGATACCGCACGGAGAAATTTTGGTGATATCCGTCCTCTTTTAAGATTTTTATTCTTTTGTTATATCAATAATGGTAATAGATCTTTACCTCACTCTGTAGATTTCTGAACAAAATTAAGAAAGTAGAGGCTGAGCAAAAATTTGTTTCCGCTACTGACGAATATTTTATTTTCGATCTATCAACGAATATTTATTCTATTTAGCTATATATTAAATATTATATTAAATATTAACGAATAATTTATGACTGTCTATATATTTTCGCATGTTGCCTGCATTTAGAGAGACAGAAATGCAAAAAGTGTATGAGAATTAGTAGCTTAATGACAATTGAACTTGCTACTCGTTTTAAAAAATGTTAAAAAATTACAACAGCACCAAACAACAATCGTTCATAAGTAGAAATCGAAGAGCTCCTTTAACAAATGCAATCATTTTGAACAAATTTCAACGAAATTTGAAAACGACGGATTCCCGTAAGCAGACGCTGACACTCTCGAGTTTGAAAATATTCCATTTATTACACACGGGGGATGAAGCGGTTTTTAATCGGTTCGAAACCTTTATCCAGAGTTTAATACCGTACGGTTCTAAGTTTCAATGAATATTCAGTAGCCCACGATGTAATACCGACGTCTTCACCCATTCAAGTTTTTTAATCTCACAGTCTAACGCGGATATTGGATTTATCGCTTTTTTTCAGCAGAATTTGTATAATGATCGTCGAAATGAGAGGAAGCTGGAGACCGTGTGCAATTAAAGTCGCAGCTTTTGTCGCTTTGTATCGGGCGGGACGGGACGGCAATCGGCTTCGAATTTGTAATGCAAATGTTTGTCTCGCAAGTACAAAGGTAATTAATTGATTTCGGATTAAAAAAAGCTACAGTCACGGCGCTGTACGTAGAGATTGTTCGTTGTTTGTGAGAAACTCGCGAACGGTGCTCGATTCGCTATCAATTCGATATCAATTATCGATACGACTTCGAGCAACGTGTTGTTTTCTTTTTTCTCCTCCCTCCGATATGAAATCGAGCCGAAATTGGTTTAGAAACTACAAACTCGACGAACGTGGAACAATGAAATTGTACCGAGGATTAAAAATAAAATTTCTGGATTTTAATGTAACTCTCCGGCGAAAGATAATATTCCGATGAAATTATATAATTTGTAATGTTATAGTTTATTATACAATGATATTATTTTATACACATAGAAAATCAGATGGATTATTTTCACCAAAGACCTTCCTTACGTTTCACCTTCCTTTGTGTGAAACGCGTGCATTAAACATTTTACAAACATGCAATTCGAAATTAAAAATATCAAATTATCTTCTTTCGAGTTTCCTTTGAACGTCGAATTTTTCTACTTCAATTCTGCCGCTGTCTCAACGAACAGAAATACTTTTGACGCTCTGAGGGATGTTTAACGTAAAATCAGAACGGGAGAACAACGACGATTCTTTCGTACAATTTTTCCAAATACATTTTCCAGCATCGAAAATAGAACGTAGCTGGATTGAAGGTAAAATAAAGGAACACTTTGCTAATCAATTCTTTACTTCAAGAAAGTTTAAAGTGAATATATTGACAAAATTTATATCCAACAAACACACGTGCATCACAGATCGTGTCGTGCATTAATTTCTCCGATTAATCGTAAATTCAGTTGCGTGAAGCCGACCTTTAATCTTCCTCTCAGCCGTCACTCTATTTACCTGTACTCGAACTGCAACTGTGAAATATCGCTGCGTAAAGGGAAGGAAAGGGAGGAAAGAACAGGGGAAGACAATCAACCGTAAACGAGCAGTCCAAACAAAATGTCCATTGAAAGAGGCAACAGCCAACGGCGGGCATAAAACTCAACACCGATACTACCCCAGGTACAATTTTCCCGGCAACGCTCGAAACGTTCGTTCTTCGCGTCACGTAGCAAAATCCATCTCTGTTTAACTCGGATCTCGTTAAAAGAGGAACAAAGGAGTATTTCCCGGCGCGATCCAATCGATAGCGCAGAAGATTCATCGGCAACGATCGATCCATCTCGCTCGGCTCAAACAGGCGTCTACGTTGTTCCTACGTGGTTATTCGAAGAAAAGAAACGTTTCGACTGCGTGGAACGATAAAACCGGGACTGGCGAGAGGGAAGTGCAGGCGTGGAAATTTTTTTTTTCTTTCGTCCGGGATTGCCTCTCTTCAGGCGGCGGCGGAGAGTCAACGCGGCGCGAGTTAAGAAGTTGGGGAAGAATGAGACGCGTCTCCCACGGGCGAGGAAAGTTACTTTGTTTCGCGGAAACTTTCGATATCGACGATATATTGCTCGCCAAGTTTGGCGAAGCTGAAGTGCTGCTCGCGCGCGAACGACAGGTGGAGAATCGGGCGAGTGGCGAAGTCATGCACACGCGGAGATTCGGGGCATTTGGAAGTCTGCGATCCACGTGGTGGCATTTGGAAGAGTCCCTGCACGTGCGATAAATTACGATCGAATGATAATTTTAACGAGAGTGAGATGATAAATAATAAATAATAAATAATAGACTACAGATAGATTATATTGAGTTTAAGAGAAAGTTCTGTCGTTTTTTTCTTTTAAATTTAGAACCATTTCTTTTCTTTTTTTTTGTTTTCTACATAAAAATGTAATTTCCTTTCTGATATTTGTACAGCTCAGATGCTCTTTCGTGATACGATCAAAAACAAAAAATAGTCAATTAATCCTAATAAGTTTTACTCGATATAACAAGTACCTTTTAAATTGACCTAAGTATTGTTTCAATAGCTATCACCATTTTTTTAGCAAAAAACGACAGAACTTTCCTTTAGACTGATCAAGAGATCTTTATGCAATTTCATGTTTTTCTAAATAACTCAAGCGTTTAAAATAACTGAAGCTTTGTACGAGTCGAAAATTTCTTTCACTGTCAAGTATAATACTTCACTCTGATATTTTGTATATTTTTGCATACTGCGTCTCTGTATTTTTGTGTTCGTATGTTGGATAAAAATTTTCAGTGCAGACACGAATGTTTTCTCTAGAAATGTTTGGATGAAATCTTCTCGAATACCATTTATTTTGATATCTTCGCTTAGTCGTCGGTAGCACTAATGTTAAAATATTAAATAATACTTCGCGAGAAGTTAACAGAGTTTCAAACAGAGGGTCAGAACTCAAAAGTTGCAGCTTCAATCTTGTTGAGTCGTGTCAGTCTCTGATAATCGATGGATTCTCTTCGCGGTATATCCAATTCTATAATTACTCATAATTACACTGTGTTATAATTTAATACAGCGCAAACAGGTTGGACCAAGGTTTAAATGATTTCATTAGTTTTATCTACGAATGTCAAAACAGACAGAGTGACGGTTCAGCTGAGATTAATACCTCAAAATATCTCTGACAATACGAAACGCGAGATAGCTATTTAAGAATGGTGGATTTGTAATGAATTTATAATAAATTTCTTGAATGAAAGCCTATCTTCAAACTAACTATCACAAAGACTGTTCGATTCATGAAAAACGAAGTTTCTTGTCTGTATAAAGTAATCCGAAGAGAGTCGAAACATCGAAGACGACAGGTAATCGAGCAACGTGTCTCAGAACTGCCGTTGACCAAGAAACTTCCAAGCACGTGACAGCATGATCCTAGTCACGTCATATCAAGCCTGATCACGCTGAAGATCGGGAATGCAAGGAAGTGTGTGAGATCCAGAAAGTTACAGTTCCAGAGTTACAGGATCGAGAGGCTCAATTAGGCACCCGGGATTTCGAATACCATAATTCGGATTAGAATACCAAAGTCTTAATCTTGGCATCGGATTTCCCGACCCAGATTTATGGTAGACCGTTCTCTATCAGACCACTCGAAGAGTGGAACTTACAAGGAGACTTAAAGCGTTCTGGTAAAGGATTCTGAAGTAGTAAGACTTACCACGGGCCAGCCCTGGAAAACGTCTATCTCAAACTCTCGAATCTTAGATCCTAGATTTGCATTTTCTGGAATACCCGATAGTTAGACTAAGACAATGCAAGACGTAGAGAATCGCGAAGTTCGACAACGTGGCAAAGAATTCAGAGTGAAAACTCCAATTTATCTAGAAAATTTTTCTACGTACTAAATGTCGTAGAAAACACTGGAGTTCAAGTATTTTGTTCCTTCGTAAATTTTACACTTTGAGATCCGCAGAATCTATCCATAGAATGATAAAAATTCTCACAAGGTCAGCAAAATTTCCTTCTTTCTTCAACTTTCCTTTTCAAGAATTTGTCGTAAAGTTATTGGAAAGCGAGAAGTCTCGATAAGCGAAAACAAACACGATCGCAAATTACTTTTTCGGGAGGGGGCGGAATGGCCACAGAGGGAAGCCGCAATGTTTCCCGGGGATGAAGGACATCCCTTTTGTTATCCGAGAAGCCTTGTTGCTCGAGACCCGCATAGCAGGGAAGCCAATCTGTCTCAGATGGCCTCGTTTGATTGTACCGGCATACTCGCTGCACAATTAACCGTCGTGGAATGTCTGTTAAGCGATCGATGTTGTTTAAAACCGCTTGTCGCCCGAAATGACGATCGAACCGAGCGCGGGCTCTCTCGATCCCCTATCCCCTCCTGCCAGTTTTTGAACTGGAAGCAATTGAGTATACTTTTCGTTAGAATCGTCCCAACAGTTTCTCCAAATAGAGACTCGGCTTTTGTAACGTGGTTCTTTGTACTCTCCCGACTCTGGTTCCAGCTACGCGACACGTAGTTCAATCCAATTTATCGCACAAATCGCGCGTGCTCCGCTTGTTTGAATTTATGGTTATTTTCAGCGTGATTGATGTCGACATCGTGTCGTGATTTCTTTTTTCATCCGTGTACGTTCAAAACGTAGTAATACGTTATACAGGAATTGATATTAAAGTATCTGGTCCGCGTTGCGTTACGCGAGTATCGTTGAAAATTTCGATATACCTGAAAGAGAAAAACTGCACGACTTGTACCCCAGTACGATTTGTCTCACTGAAAGGCCCAGAAGCAACTGTTCTGACTAGGAAATGAAGACGACATTTTTGCCATGAAATTTTATCGATACGCAAACATTTGAATCGATACAAAACAAATTACAGGCGCGATCGCTTAGTACCAGACAACGCCACTCGAGGTCTACGCCACGCCCTCTCACGAATCACGTGACCCAAATCAACCAATCGCTAATTTTCGTTGCATTAGCGTTGCACCCGATTTTATGAGTTATCCTCGCTAAAATCACTTTCAGTGATAAAAACTATTCCTTTCCCTTCTAACTCTCGTCACCTTTCGCTTGTTAGACTCTATGTTTTTCAATTTTCGTTTCAATCTCGAATGGTATTTCCTAGAACACATGTTTCCACCGTGCACAGTTTTCGCGGACCGATTTCATACTCCACGAGAAAAATTTGGATTCAATATTCCTTCGAGAACTGTCTCCTCTAAAAATTGTCTCACCCGTGAAATACGGAGAAATGTCGATAAAAAGAATTTGGGTTGGGTATTTTTTCGAAAACTACTTCCTCCGGAAGTTTCGTCGGAGTGGACAGCTGTTTCCTTTCTTATTAAAGGAATTTTCTTGAAGAGGAACTGTCGCTCTTGTTCCTTTTTTCTCTTTCAAACGTACAAGATTTACTTCTCAGTCGGTTGCATTTTCTTCGACTAGTTTATTAAACGAGAATGGATCATTCTTCTCCGCGGCGAGGCTTTTCGACAGTAAATTAGCTTCGACAATTGGTGCTTTCGCAATTTACGGGGCTGGGGGAATAAACAATAATCAATTAACCACGAACGCTTTGTGGCAAGAGAAAAAAAAAGAAAAGAAAACAGAAAAATTGCAAACGCGGAAAATGCACGACGCACCGAACAAAAGTCAAATCGTAAAAGCGTTTAACAAACCATCTGTAACACCATCTCTCCTGAAATAAGAATCTTCTACCTTAAAGAAAATAGCGCTACATTAAAATGTTGATTTATGTGAACGCAGCTAAATGTTCATCCGACTTTAAAATCTAGCAAAGAAAATCTACAGAGTATTTAAAAAAACTCTCTCTCTCTCTCACTTTCTTTGTTTCTCTTTTTGCTCCATAAATTCGAATAAACTCTCACAAACGTATTTTTTTTCCTTTTTCGACTTGTTGCTCTATAAATTCTCCTTCAAGTGAAATATTTTTATCTACAAGCGGAACGATGAATTTCTTGTTTCCTCTTATTTATACGTCTTAAACATATTACACGTGTGTTACACTGATCTTTATCCGCGATGAATTTCATTCGCAAAGATTTATCTTCGTTACGAGTAGGTCACTGAATTTCGCACCGAGTGCGTTAATTTTCTGCTTTCATTTCAACTAATTGCAAAAAGGAGACGAAGGAAACCAATTTCATTTAATCGTGTCTTCGACGAGATAGGTACTCGATAGATCGATCGATTACTTTTTAGTTTCGTACATGAGCGTAAGAGACGAGTTATAAACTGATTATTTGGCAATATCACCATATTAGAAATCTCAAATTCAATGACGAATTTAATCAAACATTTTCACTCTTTGAATTATCTCCTATCAGCGATGTTCCCCGCTTTTTCTCCCTTTCCGCAGTTGGAATGTGAATGCATTTTAAAAAGTTGGAAGTTTCACGAACGTTCCAAGTTGGGAGAGAAGACCATAATTTTTTCCATCGCGCTGCGTCGAAACCCAGTGGAAAGCAGCTTCCGGTAGCTGCGCGTCCCGAGTCATCGTTAACGAGACCCGAAGCTACCCGAAGCTCCGAAATTCGACGAGAATAGGCCAGAACTTTCCCGCGAAATTCAAATGCCACGATACGCGAAGCGGAGGAGCAGCTCGATCCGCATGAAATATTCCTGTTACGCGCGGTAACAGGAAGCGTTACGGGACAAGTTTCACGAGGAAAACACCGTCGCGAAGATAGGATACATTATTCACGGACGAATAAGTCGCTGCGAGCGTTTGATGGATGCGAACGCGAGTGGTTTTTTGGGGAGGAATGACAAACCGCGACGACGAGACGTTTCGGCATGTAAGAGCTCGCGAATCGACGAACCTTGACTGCGAAATGTTCTCGAGATGTACTCACAAAGGGATTTATTAATGACGCACTATGGCAAATGAAAACGCCAATAGTTGCCTCCTGCTGTGCGATTATTCGAAGAAGAACGTGTGCGTCGTATATTTCCAAGAAAGATATGCAAATTTATCGAATTACTTGAGGATAAAAATGATCGTGTCTATCGAAATGATAAATGTCAGATCAGACGAACGCAAGTGAAAACGTAGTCACTTTTCGTAGCTGATTAACCAATACTTGTGATTTTTATTTTGAAAAATTATTAATATTAAAACTATCACATTGTTGGGATTTTTTGATATATACAGAGCTACTTTGAAAAATTAATTTTGATTTTTATTGAGAGCGTGGTATTGTATGTTTTCTTCTCAAGCAAATACACACACATGTAATTATATCATTAACATGAGTTTCTGAGTAATTGTTGCAAACAATTTCTCCATTTTTTTCAAGTAGTCGTATCTGCACGTAGAGTATGCACACGTAAATACAATAAATTTAACAGAGTCATGTTCGTTGACGAAAGAACGATTTCAAATCTCCATGTGCCCGCGTCTATTTAAACGCAGCACGTCAAAATTTTTGGGACCGTTCCATTTGAAACGAAACATCCACGGCCAGTAATTCAATTTAATACTTCATTTTAAACTGCGCCGTTTGATAACAACGTTCGCAACGTTCGCAACGAGTGCCAGTTTAATTAATAAGGGTCCTTCGCAAAGCTTTAATTAAAACGTCCGTCATCTCTCTGTCCATTTTTATTCCATAATTTGGAGGACACGCGAAACGACCTGCACAATAAACACGCTAATCACGGGTTTCTTTGACAATCATTGTTCCAATGCAATTGTAATTGGACAATAAAAAATTACTCTCGTTAAAATATTACTCTGAAAACACGAACGATCAACGAGGTGATTTCATTGTAAATAATTCCACTCGAACGGTATTAAACGAGATATCAATGCCGGAGTTTGGGGAAATGATAACGAAGCTTTAGTTGCTACTTTTATTATGTTTGCACGTGATTGCTCAAGTTAAATATTATTTAAAGTGTTTATACTGCGTGTCAACGTGATTATTTGAGATACTATTACTACGTCAATGGTGCTACAATGTGATTTGCATGCAGATTTATATCACTGATACTGTAATTTAGTAAAACAACATTGTTTCACTATTATTTCCGAAATTTCATACATCTTTTCTTTATACCACGCAATATGAAAGTATGTCATGTATTTCGCGCAATTTTGCAATTTAAAATTTTACTAAAGCCGCGCTGTAAGCCCGAATTTGTTTCCTACGAACGCAAAGCCATCTTCGCGAATTAAATGGGACACGACGAGAGACTACCTGACGAAATTGATTTTTCAATTGAAACAATTGTCCCATATTGCAATCGCGCAATTTTGCATTTTCAAATTTCCTAGAATTGCACAGAGATCCAGCTACAAATCTACATTTATATCCAATCGGCAGAACAAAGCTATCCTCGCAGATCGAATTCAACGTAACGAAAATATCCAACAAAAACGAGATACTCGCCTAGTAATTTAGAGACCGACAATTTTGCTTAATCTCTCAGCTGCGAATGACTGTGACAACACTCGTCACGCGAGGAAACCAATTACAATTTGTTGCTTAAATTGAATTTTTTGTGGATAATAAAACATATTTGTATAATTTGACATTTTAGAATATTTGGAGACTAGACTTGACTGATTTTTTTTACATCATTCCAAAATATTGTTATTAATTAATATTAAGCAAGTTAGGTTAAACAATAAAATTATTAATTTAAAAAGAAAACTAATGTTATTTCCTTGTGATTTAATTTAATTTTAGAGTAGCTGCACGTACGCTGTGCTTGATGAGCACATAATTGTTGTCGTTTTAGCGAGAAAATTTAAAATGTTTTCATTTACATTTTAAGAAACACGCTTTTCAAAATGGTGCCACAAAAACAGGTCAAATTGGAAACTTTGTAAAATATCGGTTGCTGCGTCGAGTGTCTCGTAAAATCGCGTAATCTCGTAAAATAATAAAAAAAAAAGAAAAGTACAACCGTGCGTCCCAATAAAACAAAGACACTGCGTGTTCCACTGACCCGGAATCTCTCTTCATTTTACCCGCGAGACACTTGATATGCGCATAATCTCGGCCGATATGAACCAATTGCACGACCATCAAGCGTTAAAGCGGCTCTCAAAGGCGTGACTGTTATCGGTAACAGCATATTTAATGAGCTCGAATGCTCACACCACCGTTCACACCGTTCCGCTGTTCCGAAAGAGAGAATTCGCGAGTGAGAATCTGAATTCGATCGAACCGAATGTCGTTATGCGGGTGCGAGTTGCTCTGTTGAGAAACGCAAGGAAAAAAAGGAAAAAACTGCATGACTCGTACGCCAGTACGATTCGTCTCACTGAAAGGTCCAGAAGCAACTGTTCTGTTTCTGACTAGGAAATGAAGACGACATTTTTGCCATAAAATTTTATCGATACGCAAATATTTAAATCGATACAAAGCAAATTACAGGCGCGATCGCTCAGTACCAGACAACGCCACTTCTACTCGAGGTCTATTCCACGCTCCTTCGCGAATCACGTGACCCAAATCAACCAATCGCTAATTTTCGTTGCACTAGCGTTGCACCTGAAGAGGCCCGATTTTCTGGCTTACCCCCGCTAAAATCACTTTCAGTGATATAAAAAAGAAAAAAGAAACGACGCTGGACGAGTAATATCCACGATAGAAGAAACTGAACGAACGTGTATCGTGAGAGACCGCGATTAAAGGCTAGTAATTTCCGACCAATTCGCGGTTAACTCATTTCGAGCGGAATCGGCGTGACTTCAGTTGTTTACCGCGGCTGGCAATTTCGCCGTGCGATAGGACGCACGAAACTTCCATTTTACGAACGAAGCAATTATCTGCCGGGGCACTCCGTTTCTTCTCCCTGGCTGGTTTAATTACGTTCTCGCGTAGAGGCGAGATGCAATTATGAAGCGGATTCCGAACGTATCTCGCGGAGGCGATGAGAAATGGATTTTCGAAAAGTTCTCAAAGCCTGTGAGCGCGTCTATCGTTTGAAGGTGCAGAGATTAACGCAGAGTTTTTCAGAGAATGCTCTTTTACGAATTCAGACGCGACGAAACTGTGGTAATTTTTTTTCTTTTCTCTTTTCTCCGTAGTTCCTGTAGGAGGACAAATCCACTCGGTGGAGTTTTCCTCGTTTCGATTCCGCTATGAACTCGTTATTCGTAATTCTTGGAATCGAAGTCGTTTACGATCGTGAGACGAGGTTTTATGAAATGAATAGTTAGGTTTCTCGTTAATTTAATATCGCGTTTCAAAAACGAAAGAGGCAGAGAACTATCTGAGAGAACTATCTGATTTGAATACGTGCTTTCGCCATTGTCCTCTGTCTCAAAAATAAAATACCAAATATTGAAATTATTCTGTAGATCGATTAGGTTTGAATAGCCTTCAACATCGAGGATTATTATTTACCGAGAACGCACGTAAAACACATTTCCCACAGAGGCTACACAGTTTCCCACTCGGCGATCAAGAACTGAAACGTCACTCGACGTAATAAACTAAATTGCCTTCCATTGTTACCCAAGAGGGTCGCACGCGGAAGAGGCTTTCACGTTTCTTCTTCAACATTCCACCGATTAAAGCACCACCGTTTAAACCATATCCCCAACAAATTTTCACGAGGGGCCGTTGAACGTGACGAGAATCTCATCCCGGCCCGCAGTTGCCCGACACATCCATCAAAG
This sequence comes from Melipona bicolor, assembly GCA_030673865.1. NCBI lineage: Eukaryota > Metazoa > Arthropoda > Insecta > Hymenoptera > Apidae > Melipona > Melipona bicolor. The sequence goes on along the minus strand of JAHYIQ010000016.1, from coordinate 4,250,717 downwards.
TCTCTTCTCCCCACGAGCCTAATCCTTGACCATCCCTCTTTTTACATCCAATCCCCTTCTTCGCGCGACCGAATAAGAACTCGCGTCGCAACCCGTTGCCGGCAAAGCGTCGAAAAAGAGAAAGGAAACGGAATCACGTTCGCGAGACGCGGCACTGAAAATAGGATATTCCTTCCGGAAGGTATTCATAATGATGCCGGAGGAATACATTTCCAGCGTCAGAGCGCGAGACACGCGAGATTTCATGCAAATCCACTTTATCGCTGTAGCTTTGTCGCCGGCGAGCCATTGTCGTTCCACTTTTACATTCCTCCCACTTGGCTCGCGTAGAATGTAACGTATGGCGGCAATTTATCGCGTTACTGTGTCCTCACTGTCGACGCGTTTCATCCCCACTCTCCGCCCATCCCTTCGCGGCGGACACGTCTCTCGTTCGAGCTCTTATCGCGCTTCGATCCCTCGGATCGATGGCACAGACGTGCCTTTCTTTATTTTCTTTCCTCCTCTTTTTCCTATCTCTTCGCTTTCGTTGTTTTTTTTTTTTTTTTTTTTTTTTTTTTTTAGTGAACTCACGCTGTACCAGAGACCATCTTCATCCTCTGAAGACGACGAACTTTGCCGACCAACGATTTTGCTCAATTCGGGGAATCTGCTCCGGCTGAGTCGGCGGTTGTACCATTGAATGCTAATCCATCGCGAAACACGGCTTTCGATGTATACTCGGAATCAACTCCCGGCTTGTGGAAACAACTTTGACTGACGATCGAACAGATTAAGTAAGGATTAAATTACGGGTGAAGTGTCTCTGATGATGATCGAACACATTTACGGACGTCGTATCTATATAGTGCTTGACTTTGGTTAACGAAAATATTGTATATAAATAAATTAATGAAAATAAAACAACTGTGTCAAGAAACTCCAAGTAAATCACTATAATTTAAATGGTTAATTAATTAAAATAAATAGATTTGTACGATCGTGATTCTGTCTAAACAGAAATTAATACTAACTTTGACAAGAATATCTTTCAAGCACTTGTAAGAAACTAACCTAAAAAACCTAACTTAAATCTAACCTAAACAGAAATTAATACTAACTTTGACAAGAATATCCGTGTCTTTCAAGCACTTGTAAGAACCTAACCTAAAAAACCTATCCTAAACCTAACCTAAACTTAACCTAAACAGAAATCAATACTAACTTTGACAAGAATATCCGTGTCTTTCAAGCACTTGTAAGAAACGATAGTCTGAGATCCGCCATATTGACGCGTTTGATTGTTATAGCGTTAAAGTAATAAAATTGTACAGTTATTTATAATGATGGTTCTTACGCGCAACTGTTATTCCAAACATTCCACTGGGAAAGTGTTAAGAGGATGAAAATACCCAGAACATATAAAAATGTAATAATTCATAGAAAAATGATTCATAGAAGAAATGGATAATTGATCGAAGTTTCGAAGGGCATAGTTACAATTTCTGAGAATTATTTACAACAGCAAGAAGAAAATACTGTTATTTGAATAATACGAGGAAAAAAGAGAAAATTATTACATATAAAGCGATCGAGAAATTTCTGTGATCTAGAAATATAAATCGTAAAAGGACTTGGCAATGGCGTGTTTCGAGCATTTACTAGTTTTACGTCGAAAGATTTACTCAGCAACTGAACTCAATTGAACTTGACTACAGTTTAATGGAAAGTAAAACTGAAATATACTTTTATTACCGAATGTCATGTTTTAAAATTCCTTCACATAACTGTCAATTTCATACTTCTGTATCACGGAAATCCAATGTCAAAAAATTGCAAAAATAATAAATCACACAATTAAATATCTTCTCGCGGAAACTTCAATAACGTCATATTTTTAACTATATCCTAAACTTTTTTACTTGTGAAAATTCAATACTTCGATACTTTTCGCAATCACTGCATGTTTTTCTTGAACTTGAGGAATTTATCTCTCACCATTTTATTTTCTTTGTCACGCGAATGAATGATAATTTCATTTCTGATCAACGACACTGATCATTTCTGCGGATTTAAAATTATTGACTAGAGTTCATAGAGAGCAAAGTAACAAGTGTGGTTGAAGTTTAAAGGATATCAAATGGCTAGCAACGTTCGAATTTTTCCTACTCGTGTGTATTAGTATTTTGAACGCGAGGAAGCATCGAATTACACGGTACTCTACTTTAAGCGACTCATTTTCCACCTTGTACAATCTACCGTGCTGGGAATAGAAATAAATTTCAGAAGTCCCTCGTGCGACAACCCATCGCGTGTTATCCCCATAAGAACACGAAGAATCGATTTCAATTTCCTTACTCGTCTCACTTTTTCACTTTTCCCCTCTACGTATTCTTTCTCTTCTGCCTTTTATTACAAAACGTATTGTCGCTTCGTATCCTATTTTCAGGCTTGATACACTTTGATCGTTTTGATTAAAGCAGCTTGAAAAAGCATTCTGTCGTTCGCCGCGTTAAGGAAAGTTATTAAAATATATATTACAAAGAGCATTGTATTCTTAAAGTGTATTACATCGAAATAAGATTATCAGGCGGAACAAATTGAATTTATTAACCATTACCTGTATACTTGAATCAGTTTACCAATTCTTATCAAAACTTATCAGTCCCGGTAAGAAGATTTCCACGAAAGGCAGGTATTCGAAAATACCCGAAGGCATTGAGATCTTTCGCGCTCGCGAGTCACATTTCCCCAGTTTATTGAAATTCCTTTCCCTCGATGTAACTTTCGAATATTTCCGTTTGATTGCGGACTTTTTACCTCGCCAGTGAAACAGAATTTTCTTTCAGAGAACCGGTCATTCGACCGTTTTTCAATTTCCCTCGCTCGACAAAAATAAATTTAATATTTCTCCTTTCGCTCTGTGTCTCGTTCCGCTCCCCCTCGCTCCGATCAAGACGCCGTTCATCGATCGTAATTAATTTACTATTCACGATTAAATCCCAACTAACTTAGTGGCGGATCATCCCGTTTATCCGGCTGGTGTTTATAAGCCGGTGGCGGACTGTCATCCTTGCGACCGACAGATCAATCCTGCAATTAATCTCTCGGGACACTCTTGCATTAAAACGTGAAAAAATTTAGCACCCCGCGAAACTGCACAACTTGTACCCCAGTACGATTCGTCTCACTGAAAGGCCCAGAAGCAACTGTTCCGACTAGGAAACGAAGACGACCTTCTTGCCATAAAATTTTATCGATGTGCAAACATTTGAATCGATACAAAACAAATTACAGGCGCGATCGCTCAGTACCAGACGACGCCACTTCTACTCGAGGTCTATTCCACGCCCCCTCACGAATCACGTGACCCAAATCAACCAATCGCTAATTTTCGTTGCATTAGCGTTGCACTTGAAGAGGATTTTCTGAGTTTCAGTGATAATATACCTGTGTGCAGCTCCAAAGAATACGTACGTTAATTAATAAAGAATAAACGAAGAAGACAAAAAGAGTGCTTTCGAAAGAGTTGAGTGTTTGTGAATGAATACTCTTGTTAGTAAATTATTCCTACACTGCCTTTGTTCTACGAAACGAAATAAAGATCAACTACCGCATTCATACGTCTGACAATTCCATTTGCTATTCAATACACATAATCCGTCGCTTTATTACATCGTTTTAACAATTGCACGTTTCAATGCTTATTTAACTTTGTTTATTACCAATATCAAATAATTCTGCTTGCACGTCTGTCACTTGTCTTTTTTTTATCATTATTATTAATAATACTCGTCGTTTCGTTGCATATTAACACGAAACAACATTAAACAATTTCACTTATTTATCTCGTTCTCATATTCAGCATTCGGATAATTCCATTTCTTTCTGTCCCGCAATATTTTACGCGACAAATCCCGCGGTTGTTTGCCGTTCCATAAACAAAACGTTTCCGCGCGATCGATCGGATGAAGGAATTACGTCGATAGGCTGGAAATGATGGCGAGTTAAAAAGGGATTTATACACGGCATTAAAGTCTCATCGAGATATCGTTAACCTCGCATTTCCTCGGTGGCAAATACGTGCGTACGCGCGCGTGCATTTACGCGCCCCCGTTTAATTGACTCTGATTATCGCTGTAATTCCGCTGCATTTAAGTACCATCGCGCGCCTCGTTGCTCCGATGAAACTGACGGACGAAGCGCGAAAATAACGCGCGAAGAGGCGGCATTAGCCGGGAAGAATGATTTATGACAGTGAAAATTCGTTCACCGACACGGGTAATCGAGAAGCATCTGCAAATTTACTTCCTGAAACTTTCGAAACTATATTATACAGCACTGATGGTTATTATTTGTAAATAATCTTTTAAATATAAATTAAAATCTAATTGCATACATATATAGTAAAATTTAATTTAAAATTTAATTTTAAAGTTATATGCAGCAACATATAGCATAAATGTAAAGTATAACAATTTTTTAATGGAAATCGTCGAATAATTGAGGAAAGTAAAATTGTTTCCCGCAGAAACGAATTTACCAAGACGCTGTCCCATAATGAGAAATGTTCACAAATCTGATAGCTCTGAGAAGATTTCAGTAACGAGTACAGAACAAGTTTTGGGTGAAATTAATTTATCAGGCAGATATTACACAGAATGTTAAACGACTTGTCTTTTGCAACATTTTGAAAGTTGGCACGTAATACTGTGCAGAGTGAAGCTGCTATTCTTCAAAGGAATTAAAATAAAATTATTAACAGCCAGGTCTTGGCGATTCTATCAATCAGTTAGACTACGTCGATTACTACCAGAAGTAACTCGACGTCAATAGATTTTTAGAAATTTGTAGTTAGACACACTATAAAGATGACAAAAATATAATAAATTATATCACTTTTCAATCAGTTCCTATTTCTCAAAAAATGATATTTCTCATCCCTGAATTGCATCGAACAACTTTCTGTGATCTAAAATTAATTCATGACGACGTCAGTAGATTTAGATAGTTTGTGGCCAGACGTATTAAAAAGATAATAAAAGTTACATCCAAAGTTACTCTTTTTAATAAATTCTTATTTCTCGAAACACGATTTACGTAACTTTTTTCCTTGATATTTAAATCACATCGTATAATTTCCTATGGCCCAGAATTAATTCATGACGACGTCAGTAGATTTAGATAGTTTGTGGCCAGACGTATTAAAAAGATAATGAAAGTTACATCTAAATTATTGTCTTCGATGAATTTTCTTTTTACTCCAGAATTAATAGTAAATTTAAGCATTTCTAGTCAGACATATTGAGAAACGCATCAGTCATATTGTTCTCTAAAAATTCAATATTTAAATAACTGGACAGAAGCAATTTGTTCTCTTACAGCCTAATAAAAATTTTAATAAAGAGATGATTAATACTTCTCAACATTCCATAAAATGGACAGCTCGGTTGACAGCACGTTGTCTTCGAAATACCGTAGTTGAATATATTTTTTCACGTGTTAGGGAACAACGTGTTCGAGTTCGTTTATCCAGCGAGGCGATAGTTTCACGGTGGCAGGTTAAACGAGAACGCCAATATCACGACTGACCGATCTTATAAGGATAGAAACACGGGGATCAGTGCACTTTATGACGCTGCGTTGTTGTACGAGAAATAGAGAAGAGGGAAAAGGAGAAACAGAAGACCCGGTTTGAGAATGCATTGATCCCTGTTGGAGCCACTGTTGGAAATCGATTATCAGACATCGCGTGGCACGAGCGATACAGAAAGAGAGATGCAAGAGTCGGAACCTGTTAAAAAGCGCCATTAACGTCGCCATCTGATTTTCCGCTCCTTTATTCGTCGATCATCGAGTTTTTACCTCGCACGTGTGTACAGCGGTCGGCGAGTGGTAATTTTTTAATTTGGACAGACGCGAGAGATTCGACGGGAGAAATAGTTGGAATGAAAGCTGAAATATTTCTGTCTCGGCAAATTTATAAATGCAATTACAAGAAATTGAAATTAATATATAAAAGTTTGTTAAATGTTTATATAAACGTTACGAACTACTTTCTTTGAAATTACTTTATATATTTTCGCATGTATTGTGTCAAAAAATTATGTAAGAATTATATAAATTATATGTTAATGATATGATATGATAATTATAATTTGTCAAGCTGTAGTAGAAATGTTGCTGAATGCAACGTGACTTTTCGTGCAATTGTAGGTAATTCTGAAGAGCAAAAAGATATATGAAGCAGTTTGTAGTTTTTATAACATTCAGTATCAAAATTCACAAGTCGATAAGTGAGATTTTACAAATATTTAAAAAATCAGACGATAGAAATATTAATTCGTTTATTTTCAAATTCTTTATAAATTAACTAGCAATAAAACTGTCAATAGAAAATGACACTACAGACAACGAAAATATTATATTTTATATTATTATATTATATATTTTATATTTTTGTTAGAATTCTATCCAGAAGAAAAGAAGTAACTTATCTCAAATTTATTTATTCCTAACTTCAATCGCAAACAGAGAGCACGGTACACTTTTGACGAATTTATCGTTGACTAGTTCTACTGAAACTGCCGAGAGCTACAACGTATCAATAGAAAACGACCGTCAATAGTAGACCATTCTGCAACAAGCCAATTCCAACTCTTGATCAACAGCTATTATACCTGCCGAAATACCCAAACAAGAAAAAACAATAAACAAAGGCCGAGTTTCGGTTGGTTCCACCGAGAGCAACGAAAATTCTTCCAAAAACGACTACGATTGGGAACTCCGCGCAGCTGGAATTGATTTCCTTCGGTTAACTTCCATTGGATCGAAACGAGCAATGTGAAAAACTCATCAAAATGCGACTAATTGCCTAGAACTTCAAACTCGAGTCATTCTCGATGTTAATAATCTCTCTCTGCCTCTCGAGATCGAGAGCGAAAGTGCCGGTCTGCGCTCGACGAGACATAAAAATCGAACAAAGTGTTTCCAAATAACTCGATGGAAATTACCGTGCGTACGGTGGTTTTTGCGAATTCGAGTCCACAACAGGCGTTTACGCGAGGTTGAATTTGAGGGCGGATATCTGACACAGAGTTTGCGTTAATTTCCCGGCAAAGCTCGAAATCCGCCGGAAACGTACACGAACGAATGAATAGATGCAAATTTTAAAGGCGAATTTCATTTTAAATAAATATGACTTATTTGCCACGCACACGGACGAGCGTTCGATCGACTCGAATTTTGACAAACACCCACGGGAAATTCCATTCTTGTTGCCTCGATTAAACGATCGTTCGAAAAACGAGACATTTTTGTTTACATTCCCAGATTGTTTCCCGGAATATCTCTGAATATCAACAGTCGAACGATCGAGAAACTCGTTGTTGGAACTCGAGGAATCAATTGACGAAAATTGAAAAAACCACGTGAAATTGATCGTGAACGAATCCGAGTGAATTGATTCGACAAATTCGCGCAATTCGACGAATTCGAGTGATTCGAAAATGAGGGAAAATCTAAAATTCTAAATTACATAGCACGGTCTTCGTTTCGTGACGCGAGAAAGCGACACTGGAAGCTCTCGGAAGGAAGAATCCCCGTTTCGAGGAGGAATTCCTCCGGGGAACGTTTCGGGTCAAACGTTCAATGCCGTCGCGCGAACACACACAGCCGGCTTCTTCGCCCTCGAGTTCAGGATTTAAAGATTAGTCTCGCCGCGTCTCAAAGAACAGCCTCTCCCTTTGAACACCTCTGTAGATTAACTTCGTCATTTTCAGTCTCCCGTATATTTCTCCCCCTCTATTTTCTTCCACTTTTCTTCCAGACTTATTATCCGCCAGACTTATCCTCCCCTCGCCTCGTCGGATTCCCTCGCGAACGGACACCTTATTGCTCGCTGTATCTCTCGTTCTCCTCTTTTCACCTTTGCGAGGGAGGGGCACTCGCGACAACGCGAGCCTGGTGAAAGGAGTCTCGATTCCATTCGGGAGTAATGAACAGATTTCCGTCGAAACTCCGGCGGTGGACGGCGCGGAGACCGGATTTACCAATCGCCGGCCGATTCACCGATTCACCGGTAGAAAATGGAATTTGTCCACAACGGGGCGAGTTCGATCTGCAGATATTGGCTGGGCGATGCTCGTTCCTCGATCGGCCGTAAATAATACACCGGGCGATAAAGTTGGATAAGAAGCTGAAGGGTACAAGCGCGTCGTTTAGGGGCTTTACAAATTCCTCGTCAATGGCGGACCGATCTTTGACCCGATAAACTGCCGGCATACAAGGAGATAACAGGTTCCACGTACCTCGGGGAAAAAATATCGATCGCGTTGGCTCTCTTGTTTCTCGATGAGATTCTTGGCGATAAATATGATCTTCTGAACGAATAGTTAACTGCGAGCGTGCGATTTTATGGTTTTGGAGAAGTGGTTGAAATTATGAATGAATTTGGAAGGGAGGGAAACGTTTTGTCAAAATGAACAGGGTATTGAAAGTGTTAATGTGAATATGGTTGTGTAATAATAGAGTACTGATACAATATAATGATAATATAATAATAATTGGGATTATAATAGAAGATTAATATTACTGGAGATATATTTTTCTACAAGTTTACATGTGTTTTTATTTTCTGTATCTTTTTATCAAGTTTGCAACACGTACGAATACTGCTGATATCGTTAGATGTTTGTGCAAACATTGCATTTGTAACAAATTCGAATACTCGTAATTCGTGTCACTTGTGTATTTCATCTTTTGCTTCTCTACTCTCATTTCAATGAAATTAAAAGCAAAAATCTCCTGTTGATAATAAAAATCTTCGAGGTATAAAATATACTATTGCAACACACTATTAGCGATTTCGATTCAGGTCACGAACATGAAGAATTCGGTCGTTATTGAATATGTTCAAATGCTTTTGATCGATAACTTTTCTTTTTGACAGGAATAATATATTACTGAAAATGTCAGAATATTAGACAAATATCTAATGGTTAATAAGTTTTGATAAATATTTAGATGGTAATAAGAAACTTTGAAGAAAGAAGATAAAAATAAAAAGTGTTACGATAATTCTTTAAAATAAGAAACGAAGTAAATCCAGTCGCTGCGAAGGAACCTCGATGGGAGAATTTCAGCGACTGTAATTAAGTATTCATAATTTAGTTCGCAGTACTTTCGACGAAGAATCCCCACGGCCATTAGTCAGAGAACTTTCATTTTCATTTCAAATTTGACAGTCGCCCCGGGGCGACGAGGAATTCAAAACGCTCGTGTAAACTTTCGACGATCAATCCTCCCTGTTACGATCGTTAAAGAACAAAGACGCATTTTATGTCTATATCCCTTGGATCGGAACGATCTTGGGTATGAACCAAGCCGAGTAATGGAAATTAGATCAGACTGAGATTGATTACCGTGTGTGTCAAATTTGACCCTGATCGCGTAACCGCACAGTGTACAATTCCACCTATGCCTCCCTCTGCTGCTAAACCATGTCACAGATTCTCTCGTACGGTCAAAGATGTGCAATAATTGTTTATTGAAATATTGGAGCTGCAGTTTGTGCAAAAAGTTAATTTATCCCACAAGAGTTGTGTCGTTGACAAATTGTCACCTTCGAACATTCTGTGATTTTAATCCACTTTTTTTCCTTTTTCTCTTTGTCAATTATAAAAATCTTAATTTTGTTTGAACGAAATGATTGACAAATAAAGTAAAACATTAAGGATCGAGACAGACTGTACAATTTAATTTAACAAAATTCTATAAAAATGTTTCTTCAGATCGGTGCAATGGTCATTAATATTAATAAACAGAAACTTAAAATGCAACGACGACGACTTTTAAATTCAGATGGGTGACGCAGAATCCGTAAATTAAAATTGAAATATTCATTAAATGAATAATTAAAGGAAATTAAATGAATATCACTTCAGTCGTATCTCAATCTCACAAAATATTGCGCTAGTTATTAAATATTACACAAAAAGACAACACAGAGAGGCTTATAAATTTAAATAAGATCTAAGAATATCACAATTTCAACAAAATTTCTTGAAATTTCCTAAAATTATAGGATCTAGATAATTGGAATTTCTTTTCAGATATTAAAAAAAAAAAAAAAAACAAGATCCGACGATACAAACTGATTAAAATAAATTGCAAATGAAAATTGATGATTGGTCCTTAATAAATAAATCGCGAATAAATTAAATATCACGAAACACGATGCACATTCCACGAAACTTTTCAGAAACTGATACCTCGGAGATTTGCGAACTCGAAGACAGAAACGAGCATGAATATGCGAAGCGTATCCGGCGCGCCGGTATTTCAGAGACCTGAGAATTCGAAGATTTGGAAAAGCATCGAGCATTCGAATTACGTTCGCTCGCGGGCGGAGGGCACGTGGGCTCGTAAGAATTTCAGTGGGTGCGGAGCGTATCAAAAGTCCCCGGATTCTCGGTGATCCCGGAGATTTTAGGATTCCACGGCTACAGATTCCGACAGCCGGTTAATCTCGGGTATCTTTGCGTTTTCGAGAATCAGCGACGATCGATATTCAGTCGCCCGCGTTACGTGTGTTCCGATTTCCGACTTCACGCGGCCAGTGGATGTTCGGCCATTTGCTTCTTTGACGAGAGTCCCATAAATTGATACCTCGACTTGCATAAGCGTGGAATCGCTCATTGTTCCGTCTGGGGTTGTTAAGAGTTTACTGGCAGCGGATATCGAGTATCGTAAATGTATCAAGTACCCATTAGTCGCGCCGATACTAAGTCCGAGGAATGAGGAATTTTAGGTTTCCACGAAGTGGGATAACACGATACAATTTAAAACTCTCGACTGCAATCACTGTGTTTGATGTGAATTATAAACAGTTGCGAATCAACTAAGTGACACTGATTTGATTCTATAATTTGATTCGTGAATGTTATATATTCGATGGAGTATTTTGATTTTATAATGTTTCATTAGGGAGATGTGGCTTTTGGGAAGTGCTTCTCGCTTAATTAAGGAAATTTTAATGCAGAGAACCATGCTTGAGTATTTTTCTTGAGTTTATCAAATGATTTTAATTAATACACGTTTTCTGTGGTAATTTAAATATTAATTTAAATCACTTCAATTGAAATATCATCTGCGTTAAAACTTTTACATGTATGTAACTTTTCTCTATGTCGAATTCTTTCCACGCTCCATTCAATTTCATATTTTTGAATTTCGCGCGCTTACGGCGAAAGTGACATTTTACCACTTAAAAGTCTTAGAACAAATATTATATTTATGTTTCACAATTGAGGAAATGACGTAATATTTTATGTGTCCTGTTATAAAATGTAATTTAAAAATTTTATTATCTACGGTAAATACTAAAATGTCAAAAATAATAAGAACTGTGTGATAAAAAGTGATAGCAAAAATAGTTTAACAATAGTATTAAAATTTCTACATCAAAGAAAACACTAGACAACTTGAATAAAAAAATAAATGAATAAATTTCATGCACAATTGTTAGGAAACCTCGACACTTGCTCCACGAAGAATCACAAAAGAAACAATTACAACTCGGTCCGATTACTTCATTGTTGATTTGTCAGTAGCATAACCCAGTACCTTTTGAAACTTGAAACAAACTCCATGCACAATTCTCTAGAAAATCTCGAGAAACAACTATACATCTCGGTTCGTTTATACTTTAATTTATTCCTGGCACAGTTGTTTCCCTCAATCGTCAAAACTTTAAATAATTTTCCCGTACCCGACGCTCAATCTACGAAGAGGCACGACACAAAAGAAACAATTACATACCTCTATTCATTTATGCTCTGATTTATGTTCCCGATTTCCTTAATTTCTCAAACTTGAAACAAAATTCCATACGAATTTCAAACTCTTCGTGTAATAAAACCTCGACGCTCGATCCGCGGATAAGTACAAAAAGAAACAGCTACGTGTCCCGGTTCATTTATATCTTAATTGTCAATTTGGTCCCAGCGTGCCTCAAGATCCTCTTTCCCCTCGACTTTCCAACCTTGAAGCAAATAAGAAATTCTTTCTGTAATGTAATCTCGACAGAGAATCCATGCTGGGACACGAAAGAAAGGTCACCACGTCTCGGTTCATCCGCGGGTTTAATTGTCAATTTATTCGTGGCATAACCCGACGTCGCGTTTGAGCGAAACCCAATCCCGACGAGAAGGTTGCGAAAGTCGCACAGATCGGCGGCGACGCTATTCGACGGGACAATAGCGAGACCTGGTGGCGGAAAATACACTTTGTATCTCCGTCACGTTCTCATCTCCGGTCCTCGTAACTTCAGAAATATCTTTTGATTTTCTATCTCGACACCGGTGAAAAATTCGCGATAAGTTTCGCGGCGCGTATCCGCGCTTAATCGACGATACGACGGCCCCGAATAGCACTTGCTTTCATTCTTGCGCTTTTCGGGCTTGTTCCATCTGCGATAGGAATAGGAATTTATGTTCTAAAAACTTGGAGCGTTCTAATCGTGGTAGATCCTGATCACTCGATCTTTCGTGTTTTTGTAAAAAGGTTTGCTCGACGCATTTTTTGCTATGACTAGAATGTGGATTTTTGTGGAAAAATATGGAAAATACACAAGGTGTCAATACTTGTGTCAATAACAATCAGTGAATCGAAAAAATCTTTGTTTAAATTTCTCTGTTTGTTTGTAAAAATTCGCAATATAATTTTTAAAGTAGGAGGATTTTATATTTAAAAAAAGACACTTTTTTGTGACTAATAATAACATGAGAAAAGAGAAACATACCTTTGCTGTTTGTCAAATAATATTTCAACAAGTGTATAATTTAATTTTTGATCAAATTATTCGATTTGAAAAATCCCAATATCTCACTTTAAAAGAGCACACTTTATTAAGTTCTCAATTCGACAACAGCTTGGACATTTAATATCGCGAATTATTACGTTCATTTATGAAATAGGCTCTGGCGCTGAAAGACGGCCAGGAATGTAATATCATTCTCGCCGTGGAACCTTTCAAGAACACTAAAACATCGTACTGGCGCGACGATTAATAGGCTAAAAGCCTAACTAGCGTCGAGGCGTGCCTTTAATTACGTCACGTTCGTTCAAAGGAGACCACGACGAACCAGGCTGAATGAGAAATGTCTAACCCTCTAGATCCCCTTCTTTCTGCGAGATAAGAGCCACGCGTACCGTGCTCTATAGATGGAAAAAATATTCGAGAAGAATCGCTTTTCAAGTCTTTCAGAAAAAAAAAAAGAAGAAAAACGAGACCGCTTTTGCAAGCGGACTCTATATGAAAACCTTCGCATATCGACCGATCTTTTCACTCCTTTCTCGCTTTTCGCACGTACGTGCTACCTATATATACGTAGATGTACGAGATCCTTCACGTTCTGCTTTTGAATATTAATATTTCCTTCAAACAACAATTCTTTCAAAAAAAAAAACATCACGTTTCATACTTGAAGATGGTGAGAAAATAAATTGGCGACGTAATGAAGCTGACTGATTTAGAACCATTGAATATTCGAGGGTTTATAAAATTTACAAATATTTTTAACGTCTATTCAGAATTCAATAAATCTGTACAAGAAAGGTGAAGTTTGTATTAGTTTCCGAATGAAATGTTACGTTGCAACTGTAACTGAGAGTTTCGAAACGTTTATTTGAAAAGTTTCGATTTTCAAGCCTGAGTTCGCATCGAGCGTTAAAATGAACCGCGCGTTTGCAGAAATTGCTCGTCGAACTATTTAATTTGACATGTGTTCGAATTAATTATGCCGCGTTGAAATTCACAACTTGGTTAGAAAACAAAATTATGATCTCGACTACCGCGGAATTAATTCGGATAATCGAGTGAACTGCGTTCAAACTCGAGGATTACAAACTGCATCGCAAAACCACGACGCAAAACTGTAACTACACGCGTTAAATCGCCCGCGTAAATCTTTTTAAAAGCGCGCTTTAACAAATTATCCACGTAATGCCTCATCCGAGTGTGCTATTAATTTTACTAAACTCCAGGGATCGGGTAAACGTCTAAATCGTAAATCAATTTACGTTAGACGAGTCGGAGGGTAAACTACCCTCCACGGACTTCTTTAAAATGGCGCGGCTGTACCAACCGCTTAAAAATGTTCGCGGTTCCTTCGCTAGGTGGCGGCAGCTTGCAGCAACGCCATGCTGCTTGGGGTAACTACCCTTATCTCCCACGTTATATAACGATTTATCACGTTTTAAATAACTCACGAGTCCTGATGACGTCCGACAAAATGATGAATGTCGATTTTTTTCTGAAGGAAGCAGAGGGTGAAAAATGACGAGGACTGATCGATCGAGAAGGGGTGGAAATTATCCCGGCCTCTTCCGGTAAAAGGGCGCGAAGAATGGTAACAGCGTGCACAATGGCAAGGGAAACAGGCGACTCGTTACGATAGTTATCGTTGTTGGTAAAGTGGTTAGAAAACTAGACTGTAGATTTCGTCTAAAGTTATTTTCGTGCGAACTGGTCTCGTTGGGGAGATTCATTTTTGACTGGTATTCCCCGGCGCTGGGCGAAATTTTCATTTCAATCTCGAGTTTTCGAGAATTAACTTTGGAAGCAAATAGCGTTTAAATTAATTTAACTTGCATTTCGATGAGTATTGGCAGTATCAATTGGAAACGTTATTTATTAGTGGATTGCATAGTCATCGATGTACCCATTAAATATTATAATGACTATTATTATATATTTCTGCATCTTCAGTTTTTTTTTAAATAATATAATATAATTGACAGTGTTTGTTAGAACATACTAGAAACAGAATGATTCAGAAATTTTGAATCATTTCAGTAGATTTAATTTAAAATAAAAATGGAGTAAATATCATATATTTGAGAAATTTAGTTTTGGATTGTTTCCAAGAATGAAGATGAATAATGATATTTCCTAAATTCCCATATACTGAGAAATTTCAGAATTCTCGTCAATTATATCTCATTTGTTGGCCAAATTGTTCCAGGCGGTGCCTAAATTAGTGAAGATCAATTAAAAACTGATGAAGATAATGAAGCTGACTATTTAATGACAGAGAGATTATCTTTCTGGATAATGGAATCAAATAAGGAACCCCTGAACTTTGTTTGGAACTTTGCGGTAGGGAAAATAATTATCAGGTCGATATAAGAGCGTGATGACAGATAAATGAAGATGATAACATAGTAAAAAGGAACTAAAAATTCAAAGTAAAATTTGATTTTTTAATCATTCCACTTTGAGATTTAAAAATTTAATCTACACCAAGTAAAGTAATATGTTACATCACAATAAAATAATGTTGCCATTCGTTGTATATATGTATACACAATATGTGCGTTGTTTATTCATAAAATTCAGAACAGAAAACAGTTCATTTCAAAATTTCAAAATTTAATCGACATTAAATAAAGTAATATTGCTATTAACATTACAATAAAGCAACGTTACTATTCAGTGTTTATACGTATACAATATATACATTGTCGTAAAGCAACGTTACTATTCAGTGTTTATACGTATACAATATATACATTGTAGACATATATGTGAAACCTCGTTTATTCTACACTCTTTTCGCGAAAATTTCAAGAAGAAAATTACTAGTAAATCTTCCAGAACAACAAAAATACTATCGACGTTTAGCTACCTATTCAGTTCCCCGGCCAGCCATCCATCACAACGACGCGTTGCCATTTTCTAAATTGACAATTCCATCACACACGTCAGTGTAACGAAGCGAGAACGACACGATCTAGCTATCGTATACTTCATCCGAGCACTCAACCTTCCACAGCTTATCCAGAGGGATAATTCTTCTAGCAGGCTGCCTTTAACGAAAAGAACAAAAAAAAAAAAAAGCTACTCGAAGAATTTAATGAACCGTGAAATCACGCCAACGAATCGAACTAATCGTCGAGCTTTCGGCTCCGTTCGAGCCGATGAGCAAAGCGGGAATCAGGTTGGCCACATTATTCTTAGGTAGCAACGCCACGCTCGAAGTGTTCGACTATTTTTACATCCGCGAGGCCTGAGGCGGACAGGTCGGGCCGAAATCCACGGAGCTCTGTCAAGAACAGCGATTCGAACTAATTTCTGCTCGGAACACCATCCATTCCAATTACTATTCGGTCGATCAAAATCGTGAAACGTTATTAGAAGTATTTATAAGGAAATACTGTAATGAAAGTGAATAACCAAATACCAACTATATATATATATTTAAATGGTGCAATTTGATCAAAAGATAAAAAATTTTGTTACATTTTTTGTTACAAGGTTATGACAGAAGAATGTTTCTCTATTGTTTATATTTTTATCTATATTCTCTGTTAATATTTTATCTATAATTGATCCGGCGCAGATAGGACCAAAATTTAAACGACACAAACTCGTCCAAGACCATAATGCCAGATCGATTGGAGGTGTATCTCGAGGCATACTTTTTTAAAAGCTTGATAAATTTTGACGAAGCGTCAATCATTCGTCAATGCTCGTTGTCAGTTTGAAGGCACTTTTAAAACGTTACTTCAGTTGTTCTAACATTAAACACCCGACGTTCCACAGACGAGTTTAAATCACTTAAATCAAACGTATTCGCAGGATCAATATTCGTCCACTTTCAATTACTATTTTTACTATTTTATTATCAATCGGTCTATGAATGTATACTATTCATTGACGTAAATCAGAGAGACCATTAAAGAATTTCACTTGAAACGTTCTTTACAACGTAGTAACCTCCTAGTTTGCCTCTTTGACGTGACAATTCTACACATCCCACCTCACGTTTGCAATTCATTTCTTACTCATCGCGACAACCGTTCGTTTCATAAGCGGTTGATAGCCACGATGGCCCGCCAGTTCACGTGCATCAGTTATTCTGACACGCGTGTTTAACCGCGACGTTCAATTTACTTTGTGGCCAAGCCATTTTCCGCTTTATAGGGCAGACCAGCCAACGACGATGGCCCTGTCGTCGCTGTTTCCTAGTTCTCCGCGATTAACTATCGCAAGGCAAGTTATTCCGGCTCGTAATTCTAGTTGAATTAGCCTTGATCCTTTTGTTACCACGCCGGTGTCCCGGGAATTGCGATTGAAAGAGCTGAAAGTGAATTTGCGGCAGGATGAGGTCCGGACTGTGTGGAATGCCAGGATGAAAGGTACCGCTGGTTTTGTGTATGTTTATCTTCTGTTAACCCGGCCTGAGCCATTTTCATGATTGGCACGATTCAGTTGCTGCTCGAATTGTACGCCCCGGCGTGATATATTGGCAAAGGGGGAATTTCGTGGTTTTGGTTTCCCTTGTGTAACGAAGAAATATTTGATTTATTAACACTCCCCGAACTACCAGAGGGTTGCTACAATAGTCGATTTTAAGTTTCGAAGCATTAAAGATCATTTCTTCCCTCCCATTCCTTGCACTTTCACTTTTGTATTTCGTTGTATCATGTTCTTTTTTATCTATTATTATACATAGCATTGAGATACTTCATTTTTATATCGAAACTTTGGTGAAGTTTAAATCGTGTATTTATCGCGATTTTTTCGAGTGCATCGACACTTGAAATACAATACAAAGCAATTGAACTATAATATAAAATTTGGCAGTCGTCAACAATTATTCGTCTGAAATTTTGGCACAGTGTTAATTGCAGTTCGAATAGGTACACTCCAAGCTTCGTAGGTTTCCTCCGCTCGCTTTAAGCATTTTAATTCTGGAGCGCAATCTGGAATTTGCATGACCTTCATTAACCTCCTTTGAAGCCATTTGCACATACCGCAGCTCACGTTCGTGCCAAAAAGTCTGCATTTTCGGTGGAACGAAACACGGAGCTAACTTTTCACTGTGTCCCTTTTATCTAGAATGGCCTTTCGCGCTAAATATTTCTAGTTAATAACTTCTCCTTAAACTAATACTTTGATGATACTTAACAATATTTCTCTCTTCGTTCGTTTAGAGCGAAATATAATTCGTACTTTGAATAATTTTAAATTGCTTTTTCATTCTGTTCACGATGGAGAATATAATCAGCCTCTTTGTGTGTACCTGTCTATTCTCTTTTCATCTTTTTGAAATGCACCTCTATGTATTTTTTTTTTTTCTTTTTTGATTATACTAAAATTATGTAAAACGAGTCGTACATGGACCACCATAATTAAAATGAGAATAAATAGACGTTGCTCACATTAATACTTGGACACAAATAATAAAAATTTAAGAAATCGTAACGTTTTCGTTTCATATTCAAAATTCAATGCAATGGCGAAGAAAAATTGTACATTAAATTTTAGGTCATTGTAAAGCAGTGAAAACAAATTTTTCAATGCTTTCACACGCTATGAAAGTTAATAACATTTTCGAGAAGAAAAGAATTTTCACTTTTCCAATTTTTCGCTACGCGACGCAACATTTATTTTGAAAGTAGAAGCTTCAAGCTCCAAAATGAATCCAGAGCGTAACCGTAATTGTACTTTCGATATTTAATGTCCGAATATTAATGTGAACAACTGTATACATGTTATACTTAGCTATGATTCTGTCTCATTAAAAATCGATACCAGTCAGCGCCCAAAACGCCTGCATATTTTTAATAAAATATTATTAATAATATAATCCGTACGTAATTATCAACTTTGGCAAAAGATTTGAAGACGTTTTGATTGTGAGATTTTCTTTTTCTATGTATTTAACGCAACCTATCCAGCTGCTTATACGGAAATTAGGTTAGGTTCACGAAAAATGAACGTATAGAGGGCGCTTCTCGCAAGCAATTGAGAAAGTTGAGCACCCGTTGGACGCAGCACCACAAATTAGCAGATAAAAGAATCCAGTTGGGGCGTCGTTGGTCTAACAAGTGATAGCAAAAAAAAGTATTCCACCGCGTGAATAATGTAAGCGATTACTGACATTCTTTTGGAATAATTCAGCGGCAGATTTCATTTGCATATTTTGCAATTTCACAAAGGTACGCCGTTTGTTCGAAGTGAACAAAGGATACTTTTGCAAATATAACGAAAGAAACGGATAAAGCTTCCTCTCGCCGTTGAATATTACAACAGCTTGAACATTTTTGACATTTTTACACGCGCCCTCTGTACTCCCCCGTTTTTAAATTAATTCGTTCAACAAAAGCCCCGCTGATTAATTTCGTAAAGTTAATATCAATTTGGAAATTTGCCTTTAAATCTAATAATCTGCTTTTTGGTAAACAAACGTTTGAAAGTGAAGTCTCCTTTTTGAAAAAGTAGTTTAAAAAGACGCTAATCGTGCATACGTTCGGACGATGAAGCTGAGATTTATAAAAAATAGAGATTGTCAATTGCAAACAAATCGCGGATTCTGATGGAAATTCACAGTTTAATACATTTAAATCTAAACTATAGTGTGTTTTATTTATCAAGTATTATACTCTGCATATTTATTGTACATCGTTTACATACTGTATATTTTTACAACACTAAATTTTTTACAATTTATATTTACGTATCGTACATAAATTTTTGATAAATTTTCGGCTCTGGTTCATTCACTTATGAAACAATATACCAAAGTTCATTCCTATTTCACATTTTCCACAACTGATCGTGATTTAACAATTGATTCTATCGCGATAAACGTTGCATTGTGAATAATGTTAATAACATGTGCCGTGAACTGTGTGCAATAAAATGTACCAAGAGAATGCGTATAACGTTTCAATTGAACGAAACTGATCTTTGACGCAGTCTCGATGCATTGAAATGTTAATTTCTAGATTATTCTAGAATCTAGACATGCCACGTTTCATTGTGCGACTAAATACGGCGAATACGAGGAAATGAAATAATAACAGTTTGAATGGCGAAAATTTCGCATATGGAAATATAAGCGCGATTGCTCGAATAAGGCTGATATTAACTTATCAGTTAATAATTCTGTCCTGCCGATTGACGATTGACATTACTAGAATTAACGTAATATCTATCATTTCTCCATTGGTTTCTATTATGCGTAGGAATATTTTGGTAATTATTTACAAAAAGAGCATACCTCGCAGAAATTCCAAGAATTTTCGTAATAAATTTATTATTATCACGTATCATCGACTGTGAAACAAGTTGTGAAACAAGACACGGAAAAATATATAAAAGATCGTCTTAGACGTAGAATAAACATTCAAAATTTGTAAGTAATTTTCTCTTCCATAATTTCTTTTCGTCACTTTTCTTCGGTCGTCTGATATAAAATTCCGCAAACATCCTCAATATTTTCAGATCAGTAAAATCCTGGTATCGCTCCTCTCGGTAATTACCGGCATTACCCGTTTGTTAAGTGCGCAATATCGAGCGCAGGAGGTAGATGAAATCGAAGTGGAAGCACTCGCCGGGAAATAGCATCCTTTTCACGGGGAATTTACCCCGCGCCGCGCCGATAGCAGATACGAAACGCTCCGGGGAGGAAGATAATCCGCCCCCTTTGGTGGCTCGCCGCGTAAAAATCAAATTAAAACATAAAAATCGACGCAGTCTCTCCCTCCCCTGTCCGCCTTCTCGCGCGCTCTCAATTTATTAAATTCACCGGCGACTGACGGCCGCGATTTTCATAAAGCAGCGGGCGGCTTAATGGACCGAAAGACGACGCAACGGTGACGCGAGTAAGATGCATCGTTTCACCAGGCTGCCGTCGCTGAGAGCCGGGGATATACGCGTGTACGAGGGGATCGTTGAAACACGGCATCGAGACATTCGACAACGTGCGAAACAAACTCTCAATGAGCGTTTAATCACCGAGGGAAGGTTTATTCGCCCTCGGCTTTATACTTGAAAATGAAAAGAATCGTTTGAAAGAAACCGCTCCCTTTCGCCGAGACACGCGAATTAAAATGAAATGAAAAGCAAAGAGTTTGACGAATACTTTCTTCGCTTTTCCTTTTTTTTTTTAAATACGTAGCCCGTGTAATTATGAAAACGCAAAGTTGCCGGGTCCTCGCGTCAAGTGCGAAAACCAATTTGTCCGCGCAATTTACACGTTCTCCGTATTTACGGGGCCGTCGAAATAATTCGAGCGTTTTCACGCGCCTGGAACTACCGACTTCCGCCGGGGGAAATTAAGTTACACGCGAAAGCGCGAGTAAATTTTTAAACGGAACGGACGCGAGTCACTCGACTCTCGATACCACTCGAGAAGTTTAGAAATTTCGAAACATTCGCGAATTCGGAAGCTGTTCGTGAATGATTCATCAGTTTGGTTCGATTCTGTCGCTTCTGCCGGCAGAAACAAAAATTTCCAATTCCGTCCAACCGGATCTCTTTCAACGAGATTCCGCGTCTCGTTAGATTTCGCTCCTCGTCCTGACTTTGTAATCCCCGCCGTTAATTCCGCCTCGAACGTATGCAACGAGTTCACCTTCTGATTCGTGCGAACGCACGCTCATACGTATATGTGTGCGCGTACGTACATGGGAAATCGATATCAACGTAACACGTTCCTTTTATTCGGTTTGTTGTTGCTCCGTCCACCACGTACTTTTTAGACACCCAGTGTATGATACGTACGAAGGGGATACGCGAGTCGCTGTTCCAATGGCGCCTGGCTGCCGTCCAGGTTAGCGTAATATGATTTGCGTAGGTTAACTACACCTTTTTCGTTTCTTCGTGATGGGCAAACGTGGTGTGCTCCGTGGAATTAAATTTTCATCCACGGTACACAAGAGCCGCTTCCCGGCGGCGCGGTGCACGCTCGTGCCATGATATTATTGGGAACAATAGACGCTTTATGGAGATCCGATAATCAAAGTAACAGGGAACAGTGTTGTCCGCCGATGATTACGTTTCGCTCTTTTAATATCTCAGACCAATTTGCGCGGGGGCTGCGCGCGAGTTTTTGGTATCCACGCTAATGAAATAACACAGCTTGGTAATTAACGAGAAATAAAGAACATTACCTGCAACGTCGTAACGTGGAAATTTTCAGGCAGGTATTTAATTAGGAGTAAGATCTCGATGTTCTTAGTTGATGTTTAGTTGGGAGCTCACGACGTTTTCGAAACGCGTGACGTTAATAATTACATTTCCAAATGAGCTGACTCAAGCGATGAGAATTGCATTTTGCTATAGCTGGTCTTACTCTCGAAATGAGAATGATGATATAAAATTTGAAATTTAATAAGAATTTAATAATTTGATAATTTGCAAATTTATTTGAATTTCTCCAACAACGACCAATCTGAAGTAATTGGAACTGCTACAAACGAGAGAATGTACTTTAATAACGTCATAGAAGTTTGTCCGGAGGGGGAAAAAGAAGCGAACATCACGTTGTTGGATTGGAGTATCACGTGGTTAGTTCGTTTCAACGAATATAAAAGAGTCGTATTACGAGGGAATATTTCTCGTTCGCCTCTCCATCTCTCGTGCCTTCAACAAGCCATTTTTACAATAAGCCATTTAAAGTAATATCGCGGCACAACTCGCGGTATAATAAGTCTTTAATAATGCAAAACGTGACTCGCAGATCTCTCTTTTTTGCAATTATAAATAACCGGGGAAACGTCGTTACACTCCCCTTTAATCAATTAAACCGTCTCTCTCTTCCTAGTTGCCTACGTTAAACGTTTATGAGATTAATATTTCTCTTCGTAATAGGAATACGACACAGGCAATGCTCCTTTGTCCTCGATATTTTTTCGACCGTCCTGTCGCCGATTTTTCAAAAGACAAATTATCCCTCTCGCGCACGTGCATCAGCTGAAAATTACTCGTCTCGCGAGAAAACGGCAAAATTGATTAATCATTCGCTTAATCCCTAGTAGAGTCGGTGCAGAGTCGAAGTCGTGTGGTCGTTCAACCGCCTCCCTCTTGAGTCGTGGCTGGATCCCTCAGGAACAATGTCCCTTATCTTTTAAAGTAATGCGACGTCGTGTTTCTTGTCAGCTTCAAAGTTTCTCGCGCGCTCTCCGTAATAATCAATCTAATGGTCCGCGCGGTGACGAGCACGTGACTTTGAGTTGTCAGTCACACTTCGACACTTGTTAGTTAATTGCTTGCCGCGTCGGTCGCTTAACTTAAATCGCAGACGATTTCAAAGGAAATAGCACAATGTTCCGACAAACGACAATATTTTTGCGTAAAATACTCTTTGAGAATACTTGTTGCTTTGCTACACTAAAGATTTCCTGCAAGTGAACGAAACTCTGACTATAGGAGGTTAATTCTGTTGTTACAAAAATACGACGTCCAAGAGAGAAAATGGTAAACTGCAGAAAAATACTGTTTCAAGTATCGTTCGATACAACATTAATTAAAAAATTAATGAGAAATTCGAAAATTGTCGACTAAAAATGTCTATCGTCAATCGTCTACTAAAAATGTTTACCAAAAATATGAGAGAAATGATAATAAATTGCGAGAGTATCGTTTCAACGCAACGACACATTCAATTTTCGAAACAGAGAGAAACCGTCGGATCGCCAATACGAGTCTCCCGAAAGTAAACGAGGCGCGAACACGCACACGCTGTGCTTTTCATCGCCGAAAGTGCGAAATATCTGGTTCGGGTTCGGAGGCTGCAAACAAAGGTGAACGAACAACGGAGTGGCAGAGTTATTGCGAAGCCCCGATAAGCATTTATCGACGCATTCCAGCGGGCGAAATTTAGCGGTGTCACTTTTTGCACCGGGCCGAAAGTTATCTAATAATTTCGCGTGCGGAGCCGCCGGCGAAGCTCGATTAATTGCAATTAAATTGCGGTTGAAACGCCAGACAATGCCTCTGTGCTTCGGGGGATGAATAAACAACATAATACGCGTGTCACGGAGTGTTTCGACCATGAGCGAACGATTTGTGCGTTAATTCGTGAATCGAGCAGTGTGTTCGACGAGTCTGCGAGCTATCTTCTGCGAGGAGATCTACGATTTCGAAATATAACTCTGTCAAAGTATAATTTTTCGGCTGACTTTCGACTATTTTGACGTTCTTTGAAGTCGGTGATTTTTCGAGATTATCGGGGGAATCATGTGCGGAAACATTATTCAAAGAAATGTCAAATTTTAATTAAGTTTGAATAAAGACATGAAAGTCTACGTACATTTGAAGATTTCAATATTCTTCAGCATTCTTAAATATTTGTTATAACTACGATCAGAATAAATTTCGTACATTTCATATTTTCAATTTATTCTTCTGAGAGTCAAAAAGTGTCAAAATTTTAAAATGGAGAATGATGATTACAGAGAAATACGATTTTCTAAATGTCTCTTAAATTAAAAGGTTGAAATTTTAAAGGAAGCAAAACGAGAGTAAGTACAAGTACAAGTACAAGAGAAGAGAGACAATTGAAATGAAACAGAAATATTGCAAAAAGTGCTCGCCGATGGACGACGGTGTTACGTGACTGTTTTCATCGAATCTGACATTTTTTCCAAACACCTCGGATTGCGAAAAAAAGCTCAATTCAGCTTTTCGAAGGCGGCGTACGCGAGATCTCGAGGCGCCCTCGACGTGAGAGGAATCATGCATTGACCTTTCATTTGTGCCATCCTATTTCATCCCCTAAATCCCGCGTCAGACCGGGGCTGAAGCTCATCTTCGTTCAGTTTTTTCTCCCCCCCCCCTTCTTGCCAGTTCGGAAAGAGAGAGAAAGAGAGAGAGAGAGAGGAGTGCATACACGGCCGAGTTTCATAAATCAGTCGATCACTGAAGCTGTGTTTGAAAGCTTCTTGAAAAAAGCGACGTCGACGTACCGTGAACCTATTTAAAACCAAGTCAAAGCTGCTTTGAAAGAAACGCATCCATCTTTCGTCAACGATTTTTCAGAGAAGCTTGGATCTTTATCATAAATACGAAAAAGAGATATCAACGGTTTTTTTGAAAGGATTTACGTGGAAAATATGTACAGTGATTCGTTAATAATTTTCAAAGAAATTCCTTGCCTTCGTCGATACAAAATTTCTAAGAAAGCAGCCTTTCTACAAATACGAGGAAAAAGTATCAGCGATTTTTAGAAACGTTCATCTGGCAGATATAGATATGTACATATACAGTGGCTCGTAAAAGTATGTATTTCAACTTTCACCATGAAAAACTTTTAGAGATACATTATGTGCGTTATATGAAACTCCATGGAGCTTTATTAACAACGTGACGAAACAATTATGTTGGCCAAGTTTGTAATAAGTTCAAGAATATTCGTAGAATATTTTATACTTCGTATAAAATTAGTACACGATTTGAATGATCAGCTTATAATTTGGCGTATAATTTAGTGTAAAAAGTGGATTTTATTAAATGTGTACTGAGGCTTATTAAAGTTCGTTCAGCCTACTGGGTTTTTTTGAGGTTATGTATCTACATAAAATATTTTTTTGAGGTTATGTATGTACATAAAATGACATAAAAGCACATTATTATCATAATATGATAAAGTATCTGTATGTATAATATTTTTTTAACGTTTAGTACGTCAAACAATTTTTGACGTGAGACTCTACTTCTTTTATTCTACTTATTCTTTTACTAAAAAATATGAATTCTCATAAAAATTTGGAATCATGAATAATTGATCTCATTATACAATGTATGTTTTTGATAAACATTTGCAACTTTTTTAGATATATTTCAAAATTTCATCTCACTACAATGAAATTAGAAAATATTCTATAATAAAACCATAAAATGTCTTTGTAATAAAAAATTGAATACATATCGTAAGCAACTTATACATACGAAAGAGTATCATAAAAGATGGATAATTTCTGAAGAAGGAAAATTATTTTTCATTTTCTTAGCAGAAGAATAGAAGAATAGAAAGATTCTTTCGTCCGATTTGTACTGGCAATGAAGCGGACAAAACGAGCGAAAAACTTCGCTGTCGTTCGTTCCAATGACCACGAATGCGGCCACGAATAGTTTTTTTTTTTTTGCGATAAACCTGGCACTCCTATAAAAGGCACAAACGTTCCCACAAAATGATCCTGAACCAATCTGCCAGGTTTTTCCCCCTCTTTCGACTGACATTCGCAGGCTTACTAAAAATCCGTCCGAGATTTACGATTTTCATGCGCGATACCGTGCTTTCGAAGATTTCTCATGGACTTCTGAGAATAATATTTCATCTGCTTATTGCATCAGAAATTTATCAGAAGAACCTACTCCTTTTTTTGTAATAAAAAGAAATTAAATGGATTTGGTGCAATATCGAACTTATGATCATCTTTTATCTATTCATTTATTTAGATACCACAGAATTTTTCAGTTTTGATGCTAAAATATTCCACTCCGCTCTTCCAAGGAAGACCATACCAAAAATTAAATATTTGTGATCCCTCAAATTCAAGAGTACTCTCTATTCTCGCGAGAATAGAAATATCACCTTGCTAGTCTTCAAGTCTCTCCTCTGCTCTCAAATTTCCTTCATTTCCCGGCGTTTCAGAAATTCCTCGAGAAACGTCGTAACGGAACGCAATCGAACGCACCCCTACTCTACCCGCTGTAAAATTTCCCTCTATCCCTCGCGTTCTTTTCTCGCGGGAGAAGCGTCGCATCCTCGCAATTTTCATCCGTTTCGGAAGACATCGGCCGTTTCCCGGTAAGACACGTTTTCTCTTTCAATCCGAGGCGGGTGATCCACCCCTCTCGGGGAACACAGCCGGATTTATTTTGCGGCGAAATGTCCCTGGTTAAAACAGTCTCCGGACCGAAGTTTTCGAGGAGTTCGGGCTCCTTAAGTCGGATCAAGCCGGAAGTCAGTGGAGAATTTGCATCTGTATAAATTTCGTTCGCTGCCACCGTCGCCAGTTCCCCATTCGAGTCACTCGGCTGTGTCTCTTCCTTGTTTCACGCGGGCCGAGGACCGTCATTCAATTAGTAAGGGGAGACGGAGACGGAGAGGGAATTCTTCATTCGAAGATTTTAGAAAGCTCGACACGATTTACACGGCAAGGGTCGCCATTAAACTGCAGATCTTTATGCAAATTTATATCTCTTACGCAGAGGTTTGTTTCGCCAAGTTCTGATACTTTGCGTATTAATGACGAGAAGATTAAAGATGGAAAGATACGAGAACAGTTCTCGCGTTGATTAAACTACACGTGTATTCACATTTTTGATGGACGCAGAGATTTGTCGTACAAACGATTACTTCTGAATCTTCGCCGAGAACGCGCTTCGTATTTTATTGAGAAAACAATCGCGAACTAAAAAGTAATCGAAGATCTACTTTCAACGTGACACACTTTCAATAATTCTATATTGTATGTTATTATATATTATTTTTGTCGTTCAATAGTTACAATTTTCTTTTTAATCTCTGCTGAGAACGCGATTTATATTTTATTATATTTTATATTTTATATAAAAAATAATCGCAAACTATTTTAAAATCTACTATATTATACATTAATTCCATGTTATATAATATTATGTAGTGCATTATATATTATTGTATAATAATTTTATATCTTCGTGGACGTAAACACGTCAGTTCCCCGAGAAAGCAAAGACTTCATGAATACGATCGAAAAGTCAAACGCTGCGCGTGATGATCGTTCCCTTAAAGGCGAGCACTCCATTGTACCAAGAGAAATTTTCATCCCTCTCCGAACGCGTCATCTGACACACATTAATCCGTTTCAGTGCATCCAGCTTAAAATTTCCCCACCGAGTATTCCCAAAAGACGAGATCGTTCGCTTTACGTAGATACTCGAAGTTAACCACACATTCAAGATGAAATCCCAATTATTCAGATCCAATTTCTACGGATGAAATCAGTGAATGAAATGGTTCCATTTGAGCTCCTCGAGCGCAGTTTATTTTTTTTTTTTTTCTCTTCTTTTTCTCCTTCTCTTAAAGAAAAGGAGAGAAGACCATGGACGATCGAGTCTGTTGCAAAAGTCCATTCTTTACCCGGCCGCAGGTTTATCTCACCCTGGAGGCACAGTCGCGCGAAAACGGAAAATGGTCCACAGGTGTTCACCGAGAGCTTAGGCGAAAAAGTGGCATTTACGGCTACCTCGTAAACAGCCGCTGTTCTCAGGTTCGAACGCGTTACTATCCTCCCATTGGCACCGAATTTCTTCGACACGCGAGACACGCAAACTACGAAAGTTACTTTATTCACGTGTCAAAGTGACACAACGTTTGTCATCGTGAGACCCCTTCGAACCTGATACAATCATTGATCGGCTCTCGAAACGCTCACGCTCCACTCTCTCTCTCTCACTCTTTTGAAGCGATCTCGCCTTTATAAAAGTGATCTGTTCTCCAGTTCCTTATAATTATTGTCACTAAGGAACGAACGAACGCAAACTTTCAGCTTTCGCTAACTCGTTTCATCTAGGAATAAAAAAGTTGGCCGAAAATTCGAAGTTTTAGAATCATCGAATCATGGAATATCGATTTCGAAAGATCGCCAAAACGTAACCGAATTGAGATTCGTTAATGTATGTTTAATAACATTAGTGTACGTATGACGAACATATATTACATTACATATGTCTTCGTTAATATGTATAATGTATAATGTTAATATGTTCAATGAACAATGGAATAACGTTTGGTCGAATTGAGAGCGGAGTGTGAGCGTGCCGCAAGTAAATTCGAGCAGCATGGATCAAGCCCATCGATGAGATTGTGTCTGTGTTACGAGTTCCCTTGTATTGATATTATCGAAACTATGCCAAACTAAAAACTCGGTTTCGCGTTAGACCTGGTGCAGTGCAAATTCCAATTTCAGAATAGAAACAACGATATTTTATCACTGAAAGAGATTTTAGAAAATCGCGCCTCTTCAGGTGCAACGCTAATGCAACGAAAATTAGCAATTGGTTGATTTGGGTCACGTGATTGGCGAGGGGGCGTGGCGTAGACCTCGAGTAGGAGTGGCGTTGTCTGGTACTGAGCGATCGCCTGCTATTTGTTTTGTATCGATTCAAATGTTTGCATATCAACAAAATTTTATGGCAAGAAAGTCGTCTTCATTTCCTAGTGAGAACAGTTGCTTCTGGGCCTTTCAATTATGAGACGAATTGTACTGGGATACAAGTCGTACAGTTTTTTTACATTCTGTGTCTCCTCTTCTTGTATCTTCCTTGTATCCCTTTTGATTGCAGCGCAAATGCGTCGCTCGCGTGCATCGGGTGCAAAAGGGATCTAACGACCTCCAATTGGTAGTTAACGAACGTTTGCGATCGTGAGATCTCTTCGAGCGACCGATAATCGATAAAGCCATCTATGCTTCGAGATCCACCGTTCTATGGGGGCGAATTCAGCTGATCTTGCTGGAGGTGAAGGTGTAGAGAAGTGAATGAGGTGAATGAAATCACGAGACAAAGAAACGAAATGCGGTTAGACCAGACGTACAGAGGCGAAGCTAGGTCCAAGATCTTTGTACAAAAGACGCGATTTGGTATTCTTCGTGAGTGTATATTTAGGAAGGAATACAGTAGAAGGTTTATAAGAAAATAGAGAATATCCCGAAGCATTTGCAAATTTGGATCTCTGTGAAATTCACGTTTGTAAGTTTACTATCGCCTTAGGATTTTGAACTTTTAATATTTAGTAGTTATCGTGAGTTATCGTGTGCACATATTTTATAATATAATATATTAATATATCAATAAAATATTTATTGTACAAAGCGCATTTTATATTTATTATATTGTACGTATTTTATTTATTCTAAATTTGCATTGCGCAATTCGTGTTACATTTATTCTAATTTATAATTTATATTCATAGCGCAGCTTTTATCGTACAAATGTAGTACTTGTCTTAAGATTTCTGAGCGGAGGCACACACGGTTTCATTAGTAATGTAAATCTACTTCGAATTCTGCGATATCCTTCGTGGAAGATTTGAAAATAGAGAACGTTATAAATCATTCATAGATGTCTATCTTTGAAATTCACGTTTGTAGATCTACCATCTGCATAATGTAAGTTTTATCAACAATGTAAATCTACTCGAACAACGTTCTCCAAATTTCCCGACGTCTCTCGCGCTCTCGTCTCGAGAACAAAGAATATCGTGGTAGGTCGTTCATAAATCTGGATCTAAGAAATACCATCGTCGAATATTCACCATTTGAAGACCCACTGGTAAGTTCACGGTAGTAGTAATGTGAATCCTCTATCCGAACGATCTTTCGTAATAACCGAAAGGTGGTTAAACGACCGCGATGAAAAACTGCGGGGGGGTAACCGACTCGTAATTATAATCCCAAAGTGAATCTCCTCCGACTGACCATTAATACCAGCGTTCGCCCAGCGTTCAATTGAGAATTAAATTGACATAGTCGAAGCTCCGAAGCGGAAACGTTATTCTTGCGCTTTTTTCCCTTCTCTCCTCCTTCGTTTTTTCAATTCCGCGAAGAACGAGAAGCAGCGGACAGAGTTGGATTATAGAGCGGTGGGCAATGTTTGAGGAACGATTTTAACTAACTTTGACGATGAGTTCTCCTCCTCGTCTTTTTCTTCCTTTCCTTCTTCTTTTCTGTGTCTTTGTTTAGCAGCTGAAATTCGTTCGCTTCGTAATCCAACGTAACGGGCAGAATTAATTGAAACTCTCTCGCGGAAATCTTCATTCACTGTTGGTTTGTTTCATCCTCGTTAGTCAAACTACGGGGACGATAAGACAATGAGGTAAAGGGGATGGGCGTCGCCGAATGTAAAGGGAGAAGCCTTTCTACGCGGACTCGCCGTAATGGTCACGAGCAATCCCGCGAACGTGACGACTTCGAGTTACGAGGCGCGGAATTCTCGTTACGAAAACTTCGAAAACGTTTCGACGATCGAGAAACTTTGACTCTGTCGCGCGAACGAGCTTCCAGAAATTCCGACGGATACCTGAATAACAACAACGGATACCTAGTTTGCGCTTTCACGAGTTTTTCGAAACATTAATCGTGACTTCGTTCTAATCAACTTTATCTGTACGTGTGGTCAAGTTTTCTTTTATCTCTTTTAAGTTAAGCGTTTCTTTTTTTTTATAATTTTCAGACTTCTTATACAAGTATGTTGCCTTGCCTTCTTTAGTCTTCAATAAACATTGGTTGTTATAATATGTGCATTTTGCACGTGCATTGTGCATTGTGTATAATCTGTGCTTATCAATCAGTACGAAGAATTAAAAATGAGAATTCAAACTTGAGTATTCCACGGGACTACAATTTGCCTTTCCTTTCGAGTTGAAATCACAATTCCTACACCACGAGTGTAACTCAATTTTAAGGAGAATTTTCACGTTTCAATTGATGAGATCGATCGCTATAATTTCCGAGCGGCTCGTGTAATATTCGAGCAACGTATAATTTTCGTAATAAATTAATTACTGGATATTATTATCGATGCTCCGTGTAATATCATGCATTAACTCGTAACTATTTCGCGTAGATTTTCCATTGGTAAATTGAATTTATGCTTCGTGATAGAATAGATTACAGCGGAAGATCGATCCTGGCTCGATCGATCCAACGCGATCTGTTTTCCTAGGCGTTGGAAAAATGGAAACGAAATGGAACGTGAAAGTTGACTCACCAGTGGGACTCGGTGTCAACGATTTCATGGCTACTTTCACGTGGATGTCGAAACGTTGGAAAAGTCTCAGTCTCGGACCCCTCGTGCTTTTCTGCAACGTGTGAACAGCGGAAGTCACTGCCTTCGTATATTCCCTGACAGCGAAGGACTTGTGCGGAACCATCATGCCCACCTGTTACACAAGGAAACACGTGTTAGTGAAACAGCAGCAGAAAATGCAACAGACAGTCGGGAATGTACATTTCTATTCAAAGAATAAGAACGATTTATTTCAGGAATTTGCCACACATATGTATTTTGTATCTGATAAGGGCATGATCCAAATAAAATATTTGGAAAATGATTGTTTAAGTAGTTTGACATTATGTTACACATTATGTTATCTTGAAATAATTCTTGGTTTAGTTTGTTTGTTTGAACAATGATTTTCCTCTAAATCGTTCAATTGCTTGACTCTCGAATAAAGTAATTTTTTATTTCATTTTGTACACGTTCAATAGTTTCTAATTCTATTGTACAAACTTTATTTTCTTTTGAGATTATTTTATTTCAATGAATT
This sequence comes from Melipona bicolor, assembly GCA_030673865.1. Lineage (NCBI taxonomy): Eukaryota > Metazoa > Arthropoda > Insecta > Hymenoptera > Apidae > Melipona > Melipona bicolor. Next base: position 4,218,627 of record JAHYIQ010000016.1, on the reverse strand, counting down.
AATTTAAACAAAAGATCTGCAAACGATTCACTTGGTTTGGTCTTGAGATAAAACTAATTTAAAAAAAGAAATTAATTATTAATTTAAAGTTGTTTTTCAAATAAAAATGATTAATTACTTTAAACTGTCATTTTTTATCATTATTTCAAACAAAACTTGCTTCATATGCATAGTTAAAGTCAAATTAATTAAACATCACTGTCATTATCACAAATCATTCTGGCGAAGAATACAAACTAAAATCAAATAGAAATTTTAATATCCAATGTTCGGCGTTATTTAAAAATTAAATTCTAATTTCACTCTTACCAAAACTCTATAACTGTGATTTAATTTAAAAATTATGCGGATGATTTTTCGTACAGAAGAATATCCAATATTATTCTAAATTTTGCGACAGTGATTTTAAATAAACTTTTAAAAAGTTCCCCAGCTTACAAGAATTGAAAAATTGAAATTAGAAAATTTCTATTGAGAAATTGAATAGCAATGTAATAGCAAGGAACAACCAATGTTTTGTTCTTCAGAGTTGTTATTCGTTACTTAAAATGAGAGAAACGCCAGGCAAGTATTACGCATATATGAACGGACGAAAAAGTGCATCCAGAGTGTGTTCACTTTGTTACGACGAGAATGGATCAACGCGCACCTGTTGCGCAAATCGATCGCGCCAGATGAATGGCACGTAGACAGAGAACGGACAGTAAGTTACATTTCTGCCTGTTACCTTGCAAACTTTCCTCCAGTGCATTCTTGGCCACGTCCAAATTCGTCACAACGCGAACTTATTGCTTATTCAAGACGAAAAATGACTGTTTCCACGTTTTTACATAAATCTTTCAACATTTGAAAGTTTCATGTGTTTTCATGTAAATAACAAATTTGAACTAGTTTAGAGAAACGGGAAGAAATAATTTTTAACCGAATAACATTCCAGATTTAAACATCGGAGAAACGTGTCTTAATTTACATGTTTCGTAGATTCTAATTACAATTCTTCGATTGCAACATTCGTGCAAATTATTTTCGCGAATAATTGAAATTTCTGAACGTCTGGATGTGACATTCTGCGCGTTTGGATTTTCAAATTTCGCGCGAATGCGTGAAAAATCGGCAGTTTAATGATAAAATCTGAGCCACGGTTGGTATGCATAAATTCAAAGTGTATAACACTGGATTATCATTTGATATTATAATCTCGTCGTGTCGAAACTACTCGACGATCGCTCCATCTCCGTCGCGGCTTCATCTTACGAATTGAAAACGCCGAGTGAACTATAATTGAGACATACTTTTCGGAAAGTTCTTGGTTCCTCGGCAAGAAGGAACATCCTCCTCCTCCCCCCATTTCACGCTGAGATACATGGTTAATTAGAAATGTAAATCATGCCGCCTTTGAAATTAGACATCGCGACCCAGTTTCAGCTGAGGAGGGCACGCCGCCATAATTGCCGCCGTTTTCGCGGCAGTTCAACTTAATGCTTCCAAAATTTGGCTCTCTTGCCTCGTTTTTTCTCGTTCTCGCCACTTTCATTCGTTCTTTCGCCGCTCCTTTATCTTCCGTGTATTTTAGTTTCTTTTTCCTTTTTCATCGCTTTCATCTTTTTTTTTTTTAATCCTGCTCTTCCTTCGCCGCTTCATCCCTCAAATCTCAATTTTCCTCCCCTTTTCACGCAGAAATTTCTTTCCCTCTTCCATTTTCTACATTCTTCATTTCACGCACGCTGCGTCATTTTATCTCCAACTTCCCTCGGCCTCGGTCTCTCTTCTTTTTTCCGCTCGTGTCGCGAACGAAACGATTCCACTCGCCCTTCCGGCCTTCGCTAATTCATGCGGACGTTCCTCCTCTTTTGTTTCCAACGCCAACAAGGTTGCAGCTTAATTTATTCATCTCGCGATGTTCGTTTCATTCCGCGCAGGTGAATTTAACATTTTTCCAAGTTCTCGCGAATTTGCAGGTAAATAGTTGAAATCAACTTGAAAAATTAAAGTTAATGCTCGCGCGAAACGAAGCGGACGCTCGAATACACTTTCGATCGAAATTCTGAAAATTCTCTCTCAACAAGGAATGAATTAAAAAAAATCACTTTTCCATTCGGAAAATTACTTTCCTCTCGAGAAAGTGTATAATCTGTTTCCATTATTTCACTGAAATTGGGAATTAAATGAAACGAAATAAAATGTACCTAAACTTCAATAATTTATTTGTTCATTTTTTTCAAGTTTTCACTATCTGTCTATGATTCAAACAAAGAAAAAACTGCACGACTTGTACGATTCGTCTCACTGAAAGGCCCAGAAGCAAATGTTATGACTAGGAAATGAAGACGATCTTTTTGCCATAAAATTTTATTGATATGCAAACATTTGAATGAATAGAAAACAAATTACAGGCGCGATCGCTCGGTACCAGACAACGCCACTCCTACTCGAGGTCTACCCCACGCCCCCTCGCGAATCACGTGACCCAAATCAACCAATCGCTAATTTTCGTTGCATTAGCGTTGCACCCGAAGAAGCCCGATTTTCTGGGTTACCGCTAAAAAAAAAAATTATTTCCCTGTCAGAATTTAATCATCCGTCGCCGCGTCACTCAGTGCCATTCGTTCAAGGAAATACGCAGTGGACTTTACCCGAAAACGCTTCGATTACTTGGTCGTCGTTTGGAAGTCGTTTTCCTCGAGAGCAACGACCACGGCGGATCGCGGCGTCGATCGTTGTCTGGGAGCGGAAAGTGTGCATTACGATGATTAAACGTCAGTTTGATGGCCGATCGGGAGCGATAATCCGCGTCGACGAAAATGGAGAGTAATGGGCGCGGTAAGGAATAATTACTTGAGGAACAGGCTTCCGCCGTGACGCGTTTAAAACGATCACACCACGGCGAATTATATCTCGGGGAAGAAGCCGGTAATTACCGCGGCGACGATATTTCAGTTGGGAGGCGTTTGGCGAGACCAATTGAAAAAAAGGATCCGCGCAAACCGACTGTCGCCATTGTGCAATTAGCGTACAACGCGGCCGCGATTATTCTTCGAGGATTCAATTAATCCGACGGGAATCCCTTTTGTTCGTGACGAAACGGTGTGAATGTCGTGTCAGAATTTTGATTATTACAGCATGGTAATCGCGAACAATTGCTACAAGATTTTACATTTTTATTAATTATAAATAATTCGGAAATAATTATATCTGTCATTTAATAAAATAATAAATTTAAGTATCGTATGTAAAATAAATAAATTTATCATAATAAAATAATAAATTCAAGTACAGATTTGATAGATTTCATAAAAATTACTTTATGATATATTAGTTTATATCTGTATTAATATTATTAAAAAGAGATAATTCGATAGTTAAATTAATCTAATACAATTGGAATGTAATTTTGTATGTTATTATTATTATTTTGTATATTATTGTAATTGTAGCAAGTATAAATTAATTCAATTGTATATATATATATCATGATAGAATTCGATCATGCAATTATTAAATTTTTTGTAATAAAAAGAAAATTTTGTACTACTAATATTACTGAAATGGAACATGTCTATTGTGATTGCATTGATAAAATTGAAGTAAATCTGGAAATACATGTACAAGACATTTATTGTAAACGTATTTTAGCGATGTAGAAATATAATGTAATGCCTATGAAATATACTTGTGTCAAATTTTTTCCAATTTGAACTTGACTGATACGATGATATGAATTAATGGAGAGATACCTGTTCACGATTTTTAAGTACATCTTTCGCGCGAGATATAAAATTGATCTACAATCTCCTTCGAGGAACTTTATACATTTAAAACTAGCTTCACGTTCCAAAAATACCCCTTCTACTTAGAAATAGGAGGATTATCCAATTTAAGAGAATACGTCACCCAGCTCATCGTTTATTAAACAAAATCGAGCCATCCTGGAGGAATGCCATATCGCGAGGACCGGAGGAATCCGTTTTCATAGTATCCGAGACCACTGAATTTTTTATCATACTCACTTCGAAAAGGAACTAAAGTCGTTTCGAAACCCAAATGAAAAGAGCGGAAAGAAAGAAAGGAAAAAAAGAAGGGAGCGAAGGGAATCGCTTTTAGTCTCGGGGAGATTCGTCTTCTGATAGAAATTCTAGCTCTGGAATGTTGTCCTGATTACTGCTGTTCAAACTATTCGAAGAAGAAAATTATCGAGAATACCGGAGAGCGAGAAGAAATGTACGAGAGAATGAGGTCATCTAATTTTATCGTTCCAAGTGTTCTCATCCGTTAGCGAAACTGAAAGCGCGTAGATGGAACGGCAGATAATACAATTACAAGTATTTAATAAAGCATAACGTTAAAGATGAAGTTTACATCGAGAGAAAAAAAAATCGAGCAACTTATTTATACTTTAGCATCTCTCAATATTTAACCCTGCTGTGTTCTTCTTTCGATTCTTGGATTTTCAATCCAGTAACAATTTTTTTCTTTTTTTTTTTTTGACGATAATAAGTATTTTCTGCTTGAAGGAAGATTTAGTTTAATTTTATGTCGAAATTTTTTGGTTTAATTTTACAACTTTGTTTATTTCTGATCACTAAAATGGAAGCTACATTGATGTATAAAAATTCAAAGATCATAGAAGCATTAATTTATATATTTCATTTATCTGTTTGATTTATTTTAAGTAGAAAGATTTCATTTTCGTCTGAAAAAATATGCTTGACGTTTAAATATAGTAAATTCTTTCAGAAAAAATAATCAACCCCGAGTTTATTTGCTCTGTAAGTTTACCACGTCGTCTTCATACATCAAGTTTGAGTGAAAAACCATGTCTCCCATGGACGACGAAGACCTTGAAAAAATACTTTTCTCGAGGACACCATGATTCAAAATCTTTCTATATGATCCTATGTAATTAGTTCCTACTCTAATTACGTTTACCGTTACATTGGAGGGATATGTTTCAAGTTGACAGATAGAAACTACAATTTCTATTCCAAAACATTTTTTCTGTCATCAAACATGTTCTCAAAACTCACAATTATACACCTCGTGAAATAACGTGAGCGAAGCAAAAAGCCTAAGTTGTTGAAACCTGTCTCGAACGTATCAACCTAAACTTGAATAAACTTAAATCCACTGAACAATCTATTATACTGTACAAGCAAATCTGTTGCTTTTGAGAAAGCAAGTCGGTCAAATCTCGTCTTGTTTTAATTAAGCTTCGCTTCGACTCAACGCGACAAACCAGACACAGCGAAATTCCGTTTTCTCTCAACTCCCATTCGCGTGCACCCTCGGCGTCGAAATTGACGATCGTGGCGATTAAAATCCTTAACTAGACAAGGGTCGATCCAACGATCGAAAAAAGTCGCACTTACCCTCAAGTAGGTGGTGTTGTAGCTGTTCCTGTTGTCGCCGGACTGCGGCGCGGGCGTGAACTTGGAGGGTGGCGGCGGCGGTGTGGTGGTCGTCGTGATGAACGGTCTCTGCCTCGTGGAATTCGGAAATTTCGCCTCGCCGAGTCTCACGCCCGAGTGGCCTCGTCCACTAAGCAGTCCAGTGCCTTTCGCGTGCGAGCCGCGGTCGCTGGTGCCGATCTGTATGCCGCTGCCACCCCTCGTCACGCCGTTCTGCGAGCTAGCGGCCACCGAGAGCAGCGACACGAACGCGAACAGAAGCCACCTCATTTTTTCACCGAGTTTCCGGAACGCTCGTTATGGTGTTCCTCGCTGGTGACAGTGCTCTTTCGCGCGTCTGTCGTCCACTTGTGCCTCGCCTTGTTTCGCGCGAACCCTGCTTCCATTCAGCAGCAGCCGGCGAGCTCAGTCGCGACGCGGTGCCGTTCTCGCGTCCGACTGGGCATTCCTGGCCTTTTCGCGACCCCTCATCCTCTGCTCGAGACCCTGAAACACAAATTATTCTCGGTCAGAGGGTAGCTTTGGGGTTAGAGTTGTAATTGGTTCGAGGTCCCGAGTAAGTGATTTCGCGCGATTAATTGGCAGTCTGGGAAAGTATTATTATACGATGTTAAGTATTATTAATTATTAATCAATATTTGTGCTTCAGATGTTTCTGAAAGTATTTGAGAAACGTTTTTTTATCATTTGAAAGTCATTTTCGCGGGGGTAACCCAGAAAATCGGGCCTCTTCAGGTGCAACGCTAATGCAACGAAAATTAGCGATTGGTTGATTCGTGAGGGGGCGTGGGGTAGACCTTGAGTAGAAGTTTTTTCTATTATACGTGCTTACGCATAATGTGAATTTAATTATCTAGTTTCCTCATAAAAAAGAAGATCAAATATAAGTAATGAATACTCGTGTACATTATCTGGCTTGAAGAACTGAGCTATAATAAAAGAAGCAATCATAATTATATCAGTGAAAAATGCACGAATTATTAAAAACATGTAAGAATCACGTAATTAAAAAATGTATCGGAATAAAAGAAAGAAAGTAGTTTGAATGAATAATAAAATGTCTCGGAAATATATAACACGTTCCAATTCTTCACAGCCTCAATTTCAATTCTTTTCATTTCCTGTTTTCATCTCGTTCTTCCAGACACCGTGAGAATTGTTTTCATTCGATAAATTTGCTCCGTTTTAATTCGCCAGTTTAATGTCGATATCCTCCTCTCGGCGCGAGAAAAAGGAATTACGTTCGCTGAAGGATAATAGGGATTAGCACGTTCGATAGTAATTAATTACTCCGGATGAACGTAACCAGCGTTATTAAATTTCCATCAAGCGATAAAACGATACACGCAAATTACACGGCGCCATTATAACACGAAATTCGCAATACGCGGATTTTCATCCGCAAAAAGAGGAATACGCGAAAAATATTCTAACGCGCGTAAATCCTAATGTACTCGTAGCTACGTGATCGTCGATTATCCCTGATCCTGTTAAATTCGCGGCGAGCGGAGAATTAGTTATCACGGCGCGACGTCTCAGGCTTTTCGAACGAAAACACACGTGTTGATTTTATTCAACTTTGTTGCACAAGATTTCAGAAATCTTCACTCATCTCAATTTTCACACAACTGCGGAGAAATCGCAGAGTGGAAAATTTTTATGCGCTACTAATTGTAAGAAGATTCATCGTTAACGGTCCGTTGATCTTTATGCAAATACGTGTTTTTACAAATGAAGCTGAAAAGTGGAATTTAAGTAAAAGTTTCTTTCACCTTTGAAAATTACGACTCTAATGACTCTACTTCTAAAACTTTGCAACTTTCCAGTTAGAGTTCCATGAATTTTGGACTGAAAACAAAAAATTTCCCTACCTTGGATATTTTATATATTCTTGCACGCTAAACGCACGTGTTATCCATTCACGTACTTTTAAATTTCTTATATAAATACTCGTAGATGCGTAAAAATTCGCAGTGCATTCGTTGCATTATTCGATTAATTAGTAGGCAGTCTAAACATCAGGAAGCTTCGTTTACGCCATTTACTGCAAGAGCTTCTAGCTAAATGCAATTAATCTTATTTATTTGTTACAATAACTCGCGATATTTTAAACGAAGTTCATTGCGTTAATACGTTTAATACGGGACAACGATCACAGAAACCACGGAACGGTTTGATGGTCTTTTGTAGAAATTAACGAACATAGCGATCGTGGACAGAATATTAATTGTTAGCAAGAGAGACGTGTTTTAAACACGGAGCTCGCAAACGGATTTTCTGAATAGTGATTCGCGAGATGAATGTTCGGGAAGCGTCCGGCGAATCGGTTTAAGTAATTTTTTTAGCGCGGAGAAATGGCGGCTCCCTTAAATATGTATTGAAAGCGTAATACACGGGGAAACTATGCAGATGTGAATCCAACTACCTGTGGCCGTTCTTTTATCGCCTTGAATAATTTCTAAGAATCGTAACAGATACAGCTTTCAGAATGTCCGCGCGATGGGAACGCGACAAACTTGACGAATATGAAAACATCAGAAACGATTAAATAATAAATTCACGCAAATCTTTTCAGCGTGAAATTTTTGGTTGATTTTAATATTTCAGATCTGTAACGTTGTTCTCATCGCTTTGTGCAATTTCTGCGAGTCATCGTTTAACATCGTTTAACATTTAAAAGTATTAGAAAAAATTGTTTGAATCGTGATATTTTTATGAGTAACACGATTAGTCAATGATAATGTTGTTTTATTTACAAATATGTAAATTCACAGCCTGAATGAATTACCTTTTCGTTACATCTGCATCGAAAATTATTGAATTAAACGCGAAAGCATTTTCTTATTTGCATTTTGCAGCTATTTTTAAGAGACGACCAATTTAATTTTGGTCTCGAATATGATTACTTTCTACATAAATTAGTATTATACGTCACGTTATAAATTAGCATTTAGTACATGTCAACAGAATGCAATTAACCTTATATATATTATATATTATTATAAATTAATTATATATATATATTATATATTATTATAAGTTAAAAACGAACCGTGCAAACGTAGTTTGCATTTAGTACATCGTAGCGTAGTTTATTTAGTATATCGGTGTTTCAGATTACACGAAAGTCGGTAAGGTGCAGTGTCTATTCGTATATCTCGTCTGTGATATTATTTTCCTTCAAATTTCGTTGAATGGTCTGAACTTAGTTGCATTCGCTGCGCTTGGTCTTCACAAAGCACTGAATGCCCTTGAGCACCTACTCCACACACGTGCACTCACTGAGACTACTAATTCTGAAGTACCCACGATTCCGAGAATTTTACTTTTCAAATAAATTCATTTGATTCATTTGAGAACGCGCTAGTCTTTTACATTTACTTGTATCTACAGTATCGTTTAAATACATATCTTCCACTAAAAGAAAATTGGTTTTCTGCGTTCGTAAATAACGCGATTAGACACTTCACAAAATCATGACTTGCCCTTGATACACTCGTCAAATTCAGAAATTTTGTAATCGTCCAGTACAGAATTTTGCACGTATGTAGAATTACTTTGAATCGCAATAAAATAAGAATCAAATTAAATTAAACCGAATTAAAATTTTTAGACACAAACAGAAAGTGTCTGTTTTGTAGAATATTTCAAGGATCTGACAAGAAAACTTTGCAAAATTTTTCAAACAGAAATAAAATAACATATATAAGAATTTATCATTCGCTATGTAACAACAGTTTCATCTCAATTCTTTACGAAATATTTCACGACGTTGGTATTTTTGTAGAAAAATTTCCAAGAGCCACTTTGCAAAACCACGGAAAACAGCAGAGATTAAAAATTGCAAAACGAAAGAAACGTACCAAAAGTCATAGTCTGCCACTTATTAATACTTTCGTTGAAATTTCGTCAACGTCAACCATCTTGCAAGATATTTTCACACAAACGCCAATTCAAATGTACGAGATATTTCGAATGATCCCCCGTTCGTGTCAAATGAGCAGCTTTAATTACAGCCAGCTCCAATTCGATATCACTCTCGCTCGGTAACACGATTCTAATTTGAGGGGATAAAGAGCAGCTCGTTTGAAGACAGCTAATTGGAAGATTAGCCGCATCGTTTCAAGGTTATCGTCCCGCGGAGGACCAGGAACGCTGAGTGTGCTCAAGAAACCGAGTGGTTGTGGCCGCGGTTCAGGCTAAACTGCGCGTCAAAACAATTCGTTTCTCGCCTTACGACAACAGTTATCCCGATGTTTACGATGTTCAAGAGCGTGTGATGGTTACAGACGCGCATGCACGTTGCGCGAGATAATCGAATGAAATTTTATTGAGATAACGCGAGCTTCTTTCAACTCATTAAATTTGAACTGTGATTACCTCTCAGCTTTTTCTCGCGTGATTAATCCTACTACGACGTAACAATCGAAATATTGTAATCGTCGTAACATTTGACGCTATCGTAACGTTCGAATGAATCATACGTTACGATTATGGCAACTGCGGATTTGTACGAGTGTAGTATGGGAGTGAAGATATGTGAATTATCTAAAATAGAATTATTATTCTAGTATTAAGTCATCCCAGAAATATGGAAAATTGTTTTTTTTATTGGAAAACGACTAGCTTTTTTTTTTTTTTTTTACTTTACACTTTCTCATATTCAATCTTTTATTCCAATTTTACTAAAATTCTACGGCAACAATTTCAATTATTTTAATTTTAATTGACGTTATTCAGGACCATTCGAGAGCATTATTCGCTCTACACGCTAATTTTTTACCGAGTTAGTCTTCCTAACAAATGTAGTTTCTTTCGCTAAAAATCAAGAAGAAAATACACAGTTCGGTAATTGTTAAAAATTCTTTTAAAAATTCTTTGTAAAACCGCATTACTTGTAATCAACATTCAGTACACGAAGCAAATTTAATTACAGAAACATTTTTAATTACACATAAAAGAAAACTGCATGAACAGGCGCAGTCTGACAATAACGAAGGATATTTCACCGCGCAATTTTCTTTTCCATTTTTATCGGAAGCAAGGCGCACACGAATTTATTAAATATTTCTCATACGAATTTCTCGAACGTGCCATGTAATTTTCGTGTTATACTCCATTGTGTGTCAAAACGAAGGAAGACGAGAAAGTTAATTACGAACGAGAAGGATCTGGCAAGGATGAATTTCCAGCAGAACGGTATTCTGATATTCGGCGCTTCGGTATGCAAATGTATCCTATCTGTTCCGGTTATACGTGTTCGACGAAAATGGTTCCCATGGTGCACGAAAGAAGTATTTGAACCCGGTTATGGAAAAATGCGAACCCACCTTTGGTATTAAATATTTCGAGTACCTGAATTAGCATTCGAAGTGCGGGTGAGAATTTCACACACAAACACGCTCGCGCGGACCATCTTCGGAGAAAAGGGATATTAATTTCGAGGGATTTCAAGTTTGAAATTAGCTCTTTCGAGCTACCCTTCCGAAGCTGCGCTATTTTCAACTTCCTCCTTCGCTCGTAATTTCTAACCTCTTCCTTCCACCCTCCACCCGCCCGACCTTCTTTACGTTAAAAGAGAAATACGACGATCGTATATTAATGGATTTCGTAGTTTCACTGCAGACCGCGCGGTATTTTATAATATATTTCTCGCGGTTCTTTCGCTTCGTGCGTTCAACTTTTAACTTGAAAAGCCTTTTGGAGTTTTCCTCGAAAGTAAAGCGTTCGCGATGCACGACACCGCGATATATAATGGATACATACGACTGTACCGGGACGTATAGACTGGTCAGCTGAGACCAGCAGCTGAAACATCTTCGAAAGGATTGGTTGTATCAAAGTTGAATGGTTTCGAGGGTGGTATTAATTGATACAACTATCATTTTTTAACGCGGACGCATTCGAGCATTACTCCGAATTGTTTCGATCAAAATATGTTACTTCTGGTGCAGTGGTTTTTAATGACAAATGATTTAATACTCTCTTTTATAGAGAGAATGAGAAACAAGTTGAATCGATTAGTGTTTGTAAAATATAAGTTAACTTTAAAAAGCAAACTTGGTCTTGAAATACCTTCTATGTAAAATTTCTCATTAAAAAACGATAGTTGTATCAATTGATGCGAGGATTATTTTCATTAAAAAATATCTTCTGATCTAATGGTTTTTTTAAATGATTTGATACTATTTTATAGAGAATAAGATTCCACAAGTGTATAATTTCACTTTAAAAAACAAACATTCGCATAAAAAAATAATTATTATATTCCTCTTGAGACCATTTAACTTCTGCCCAACACATTTTTTGATATAATTAATATTTCACCCGATATACGATGATGTATTGTACATATATTATCGTACACAATAATTATATATATATATATATATTGTATGTAAGATGAGCGTTAGCAAGTACCATAATTTGTTATCTCAAACGATAGTAGAGCTTTTATTGCTTTATTAATATCGAGTATTCTGATTGAGTCTAATCAGTCGATATCGAGATAACTTACAAAATACCAAAAAAGTGTCTAAAATTCCATGGATACGTGCCAATATTAGAATTACAAATTCTCCGAAAAATATTCCAAACAAAATCCTCCAAAGGGGAATTTAATAAATATGAAATCCCGAAGCTGCGTTCATTCCCTGCTGATATTTACACGCATCGTAATTTCAAACTTTTATCCGGCAAAATAAACCGAACCATTACGCAAACTTTTAATATCCTCTTATATTTTTTATTTTTTTATTTCCTTTCTTTTTTCTCATCAATATTTATCTCCACGGCTTTGAAATTTCTGTCCCGAAGAATAAACGAACAACGAGATCTAAACGATTCTCTTCTTTTTTTTAATTTTTTTCAATTTCTATTTTAATTTCCTGCGTAAAGCTCGACAAAACGAAGCGCGAATAAAAAGGGGAGAATCGCGTTTATTTAGAATATGTCTCTAGCGCCACGTGTGTGGTCGATACCTGTCGCTTCGTTGCATTCCAGTCACGACAACCAGACACGAGTCACGGAGAATTTTCATTGTTCGTGAACGTCGAAGTTGCCGCGTTAAAAGCGGCAGCTGCTTCGCCGGTGTGTCGCGCTCGTGTTCATTTACGTGCATCAGTGTCATTTAATACGAAATGCACGATCCATCGAACTGTTCCGGCTGGATGCGGAATTCACACCCGCAGTTCCCTCGTAAACTACGTTGGAAACGCCGTGGAACACAAGTGGATCAAATTTCGTTGACGAGAGCCACGACCCATCTGCTTCGAGCAGATTTCATTTTGCTTGCCGAGTACTTGCGCGAATTCCAACAGAACCACGCTCGTTACCGTTTCTCCGTAATTCTCAAATTAAAATGAAATCAACGTCAAAATTAGCCAATCGATGCAAGCCGTGGCTGAGATTTCAAAAATCTTAATATTTCATGGATAAAAATTGAAATAGAAACGAATCAGAAACTCTGAATAATAATACATTGAATTGAACTAAAGTTTAAACCTTCGAAAGTTTACGTTTGAACCGCTCAGTACCAGACAACGCCACTCCTACTCAAGGTTTACACCACGCCCCCTCGCGAATCACGTGACCCAAATCAACCAATCGCTAATTTTCGTTGCATCAGCGTTGCACCTGAAGAGGCCCAATTTCCTGGGTTAAAATCATCTTCAGTGATAATATCTTTAATTACATTTCCGGGCCAGACAACGAACCATTAAAGCAATTAGAAATTTCTCTTTACATCCTCGAATTAAAATCGTTGAGTCAGGCGCTTGAACGAAATTTCGCCTCGAAACGAGAAATCAGATCGAGCCAATATATTCCTGGGAATTTCACAGTATTCCATGGGAATCCTTCGCCGAAGAGGGAAAAAGAGAAACGACGGAGCTCTCCTCGCGAAATTTTTGTTCCGCGACGAATTCAATTAAAAACGCCTCGGCGAAAGATGCACGAACGTCCTTCCTACGAGTCCCCTTGGTGCTTGCACGAAATTGCAGCTTGAGGATCTCTCGAGATTGTTTCGAGTTTGGTCGTCCAGCGACGGTTACGCGAATAATTCTTGTTCTCCCGACAACGGGTATATCTCCTTGCTTTTCCGCGGCGGAACAAAAGGCCAGCAGCTGGCACTCAAACCTCGGCGAGCTCCTCTCGGAAAATCCTATCCCGCGCGTCGATGTCTGCCAGCGTGTCGAGCAGCGAACTTCCCCGTTCGTGGTCTCCCGGAATTAGCGAGATAATTAGCTCGAAGCGTGAATTTCGTCTGCTTGGTAATATTTCAAACTCGCGTTCTTGCATCGCGCGCTGAGAAGTCGGAGCTCGAAGTGCGCGGAAAAGCGTTACTTGCCCGCAGTTGCGAATTATGGTAGTTTCGCGAGTTGTTGTTTCTCGATGAAGTTCGTAGAAATGCGTTTGATCGATACTCTCGAACATCAGTGATTGTTACCCGGTTGATGAAAAATAATTCGTCGATCCGCCAGTTTCCTTTGGACAATAATCGGTTTGGAAAATCCTTCATCAACGATGGAAATCAATTTCTCTGAGTGAGAAAATTTCGTGAAGAATTGCGTGGAATCGAATTTATTCCTATCTTTCATGCGTATAAATTAATCCTAACTTTTTGATACTTCGAGATATTATACAATTTTGGAACAATATTCAGTACGGAAACGACGAATACTATTTGTTAAATCTTCTTTAAGACTGATAAAAGAATTAGCATTCCTCAACGACGCAAAAGACTAAATGGACAATAAAGAGGCAGTTTCGAGTATAAAATACCGAGAAAAGGATTCCAAAGAATGGAGTTGCAGTTGTAAGTGCAGGAGTTAACAAGAAACTCTAGCGGCCTAGGATTTCTCGACTACGAGTTCCGAACTAGCTGACTAGCACAAGCCGCAAGTGGCTGTGCGCCTAGCGATCTTCGATGTTAAGCAAGTAGAGCGCGGAACATGCTAGAGTAGGTGCCACCAGTTCAGCACCTTGCGAGTAGTTACAACAACAAGCGTCTGCGGTAAGGGGTCGCTGAATTTAGGCAGTGACTCCGAGACGAAACGCCAGCACCTTGGCCTTCCTCTCATCTACCTCAAATCCCTTCATCATCCATCCTGATCGCTTGAAACCATTCAAAACTAACAAAAAATACACTGAAATGTCTGAAACAAGAAGAAATGAATTTGAAGTTCGAATTATCAGCAACAGAATGAGGTTTCAAGCGTGATTTAGAGTTTCTGCGATATTAAATGGCCTCTGCCGGAAATCTGAGAACGGCAATTTCACGTGCGGCGGAGACGAACTGCAAAGTTGTAGAAACATGAATGTGACACGTTATACACCTAGCAGAGCGCAATAACCTACTGTATAATATCCCAAATTGAAGCATCTAACAACGGTTGAGCCAGTAAGTCAGTAATGCTCTGTCACGATTTCAGGAGTACTCTTCACTTTCCACGGAGATCGGAGCAAAGTTCTGACAACGTGTCGCGTGAACCTGTCAATTTGCTCGTTAGATCCCTGACAACTTTATCAAAACTCTAAGTGTTGTAATTTTATGATATTGTTGCACCATTACGATTATCGTGTAAGTTTATCCTCGAATATGGATATACTTCGATGCGAAGAATTTGCATGCATTAACAATATATTAATGTTAATGTACTAACAATATTATATATATCTTATAAAATATTATATGTTTTATTGTCAACGAATAAGTATTGATTGTAAAAAGTGTCCTGATATTTTTGAGTGGAGGTATACACACATACAAGTGTATACTTGGTCGAGTAACGGGGGAGTTACAGTGACGTATCACAGCGTCACTGGCCAAGCAAGTTTCTCAATGAAAAATGTTCAAGACACTCATAAGACACGTGGGACATAAAATACGTAAAATAAATACGAAATATAGGAAGAAGGCCATTTTTGGAGAACCGAACACTTGAAACTAACTCTGTAGAAACAGAAAAATGACTGTAAGAAAGTTATAAAAGACGGGCACAAACATAAAAAAGTATTCCTCAGATACTGATCCATCTACGAAGTGGCTTTTCAGAAACTCTGTTGGCAAATCTGGAATCACGCAAATTTGAAATTCCATTACATTGTTGCTACGTGGTAATCCAAAAATTCTTTTTCTCGAGAGGACCTCCTAAATCTGTATGTACAATCGTACCTCATAATTTCAAAAAATTTGTACGTGTTTACGTATCAATTGAATCGAAGAGTACAGTTTTTACGTACTTGAGAAGATGACATTTCGATTTAATTGAAAACTAATAACAAGAATTGACATTATGAACTTTAGATGGCCATTTTTAACATCATCCTTCTCTCATGTCAAAGGAACAAACTTCTTTAGGAAAATACTGAAAAATAACATTGAAATTTAAAACTAAAGTTACAAGAGTTGATAACTCTATCATTCTGCAAATTATCGACTACTTGATCGACCTTAAAATTCACCTGGAAATCTCATCGTTGTGCCAACCATCAGGCTCGAGAAACACAAGATTTTATCATTTTATCATCTGTTGTATTAAATTCGAATAGCCTAAGCGTTTCGTTGTTATCTGATTAATTCAACCTGCCGTGAAGCGGCATATTTGTCGACAATCTCAAACATTTGTCCTCATGATACCGTCATTTTACATTGTATATCTACGTTACACAATGTCGTCCACCTAGAGCACACTGTGTCAATATCACCCGTGTCAACGTAAATTTATTACGACACGACTCGAAGAAGCAGCCACACCGATTCTCCGCCAAATCTCCGTTACATATCTTATCAAAAGATTAATGAACATTATTCTGTTGTACGAGCCATCTAGCTTGCAGTGTTTCCAACGCACTAACGAAACCTGCCAAAACGACCGAGTTTGTGATTCATTAATTTACAATTTCACGAGTCCAAGTGACTGAAAAGAGAGATTGCAGAAAACAATCACTTTTCTGTACCTATATTAATATTAATTGCTAATTTATTGCTCGAGACACTGTGGATTTTCCTGTATTTAAGAGACTTTAAGGACGCAAAAATATCCAAAGTAAATCACTCGTCAATAGCTTTCAACAGACGAAATAAATCTCTATTCAAATTTTATTTCTCTCGAAAATCCGTAATCTATTGATTCAAAATTAATAGTAAAAATTGCAACAATCATTTGCCAAATATTCTTTTCTCTGAGGTAAAAAAATTTCGAATTATTTCAACGAGTGGTGATTCTAAATTTTTCGATCTTTATTTTATCTGAATTTTTCGCTTCTCTGGCTTTGTTTGTGATAAAAATTAGTTTACGTCTTTCTTTTAAAAACTATAAGCTCGCTTTTGTGAATGAATTTTCGTCTGAATTTTCGTCACCGATAAATCAGACGAAGCACTCTGCGACGAGATATATAGATACCAACTGATTGAATCTAAATCGTCTTCACTCGCGTATGAACTCTGACCGTTCTATAGTTCAGATCATGCTTCCATGACGTTTGCGTACTTAACAGACGTGTCGTAAACCCATGACATAGCGCACGAGTAATTCCACAACCTAGTCTAATTTCTCAGTTGATCTATAGCAGCACGATTATTTAGAACCTATTTATCTCCACCTATTTTCGCAATTTAGGATAGACGTGAATTGCTATCGGTGAAACGAATATAAAATTGCAGAACTGATCACGATTTCAGTCGACAATGATTGAATGTACGTGGACGTGAAGATATTGTGGAGGAAGAAAATTAGAGATCGGAAATTTAATTTTTTTTTATAAGATTTATACGTATTTTCTCTTTACAGCATTGAATTATTTTTATCACTGTTTTATATTTATTAAAATTTGTAAAATATTTCTGTTGAGCTACTTGATCGAAATCCTGGTTTGAATCCTTGAATCCTTCCTTTCCAGCAATTTCTTTTTCGCCGAGTAATAATAAGTCAGCAGCACGGACTTCAAACTTTTACGCAATATTTAATCGAAGGTCCGAACCAAATGAGAAACCGAACATAAATTTTCCATTTCCCCGCGCCCGGTTTCTATCTCAGACAGCGACTGCGCGCGGAAACTTCGTTTTGTTCCAAACTTCGAGCAATAAATAAATGAGGCAAAATTTTAAATTTTCCCTCCACTTTGAATATTTGAAACTTGCGACGCAATGTACTATGCAAACACCTCCGTCATTGAACTGTATATTTAAACAAAGCTGGCTCGTGGCGAACTTTGCACAGTTACGCTTGCGTTCAGGATATATAAACCGACTTGGAGTTTCGATCGCGGTAAGCCGGTAATTCTCAGCGAGGTTGACGCGCGGTGCACGATAATTCTCACACGATGAATTATTACTATAGCTCGGCTCCAGGCCTGTTGCAGTTTGCATGAACGCTCCGTTTATGCGATCGTCTGGTGGCTGTCGGAGGAAAGGTCGAGGAGAGACCGCGAAGAATCACCGGGTCGCGAAAGAAACTTTCCCGTCCTCGGTTAAGACCGAGGGTTGAAATAGGCATCCCTAACTCGTTAGAATTGCAGCATCTTCTTCCTTCTTTGTTGCAATTATCAAGAACCGAGTGCTGGCGTTGCACCTGAGTGCTCCTGGCAAAATTGTGCTTCATTATTAACGAGACTGAAGCGTGACTCAAGGAAGTGAAAACTTTTTGGATCCCGGAACGCGAAGATAATACTACCCGGTAATAATACCTATTTTTGAACAGACACGCTACTTGAGAATATCGAAGCTTTTAAGAAAATGGCACTTTTCGGATTATTATCCGTTTTGGAACTTTGGATCCAATTCAATCTAATAAATGAGTTTCTCTTTGTTTTCCTTCTTTAATTACCGATTTCAGTATCTACATCTACACTCTATCCTTCCTTTTCGTTTCTTTCATTAATGATTTTCTTTTTGAAATTACTAATTTCATTAACTTTGGTATTTTATTTATTATTCTCTCATTATGTCATTATTTGTCAAGAACCAAAAAAGAAAATTTTTAATTCGCAATGTATCATTACTTTAATAATTTTACGTTTCTTTTAAAATAGAAATTTTATGAATAGACACATATATCTATTATGTTCTCATTATACAATTATAACTGTAATATTATCACTGAAAGTGATTTTAGCGGGAGTAACTCAAATCGGGCCTCTTCAGGTGCAACGCTAATGCAACGAAAATTAGCGATTGGTTGGTTTGGATCACGTGATTCGTGAGGGGGCGTAGAGTAGACCTCGAGAAGGAGTGGCGTTGTCTGGTACTGAGCGATCGCGCCTGTAATTTGTTTTGTATCGATTCAAATGTTTGCATATTAATAAAATTTTATGGCAAAAATGTCGTCTTCATTTCCTAGTCAGAACTGTTGCTTCTGGGCCTTTCAGTGAGATGAATCGTACTGGGATACAAGTCGTGATATGTACATTAAAATTTTTTGAGTATTTTTAGATCCAAGTCGATGAATTTTAGATGATTGCTTCAATGTTCATGTATACATACGTACGTGACGAACGTCTAGAGTTTTTAGTATATTTAATTTTATCAGCTGATACGTCGTTTCTGTCGCGACTTGCAACACGCTTTCCGCCACCGTATTTTTGTACCGAACGATTCTTTTGCTCTTTCTTGACTTCTCTCGTCTTCCTGTCTGCTTTCGATTATTCTTCCTGCTCTCTTTTGTTTTGTTTCTCCTCGTCGTCAAGCAGCAGCACAAATTGCGCGCATGTGTGCACTAGGTAAGAAACGGCTGTCATGCCGTGGTGTGGACACTTTTAAAGGAGACAGGTTTTTTGCAGGTCAACGTTTTGCGGACAAAACCAGCGGTCCCTTGTTTGCCCGCCGTCTGATAGGAAAATGGAAATATCGGTTCGTGTATTAGGTTCTGTAGGAACAACGCGCGGTGGATAAATTAAATAAAAACAACTACATTTTAAGAATAACATTTAACGTAATAATATTCCAAGAATAATTAAATAAAAATAATTGTATTCTAAGAATAACGTTGGTTGCAGACATTTTTAACTCGTGAAGTATGAAACAACAACAGTGTTGATAACTATATATATATATATCTATTGGTAGCATCGCAGCATTGAGAACGATGAAATAATTTGAGGTCAAATCATTTCATTTTAGAATTTTTAATTTAATTGAACTTCAGAATGTGTGCTTATAAAATACAAAGTGGTATCGAATATTCTAAATTTTAGTAATAAATTATTATTATTATCATCTGATAACCGAGTTATTGTTTATCAACGATACTATTTAAGAATTCACAATACAATGATTGCCATTCAAAATTTCTCTTTTTCTATCTCATGATCATTATATTCTATCTTTCTTATGATTATAAAAATTATTATTATTATATTATTATTAATATTGTTAAATAAAATATTTAAATATTATAATGAAAAATATTACTCTACGCGGAATTCTATACACCTCTTCAAACATATAAATTTCCGATAAGTACGTGAATGTATACAATCGAACGACTATAATTATAAATTATTGAAAGAATAATTGGCCAAAATCATTGATTCAGACTTTAAATCAAAACCTACGCCATTAAATCCTCTGTTCAGATATTAAAATCGCGAATATTATCGCGAATGAAAACGGCTTTTTAGGAGCCGATCGATGAAGCTAATTCAGAATGTTAAATTAGGTGACTCGTTCGACCTAGATACCGATTTCATAGTCTTGCAATCTTGTAATAGTGATTAATCACCGTGAACAGGTGGTATTATCCGTACGATAATGGTCAACAAATTTCAAGGCTCGACTGATTCATGAACGTTCTTACGACAGGTTCGGGAACATTAGGCAATAATTAAGTGCGATATCGATTAGTAATGCTTAGGTATCGGCTCGTTGGTGTGTGGCGTCGATTAATTCGATTGGCCAGAGGTAGCGTAATTGACGATATTGAATTTCGATCGAATATGATAAATGCGAATTACGCTGACCCACCTGTAAGTGCAATTTCAAAAATGGAATTTTATTCCATTCACAAAAGTATCGTGGTAACGATATTTCATTAACGAAACAAAATAGTCAGTATTGTCTTTCTTTTCCTCCTTTTTTTTTTCTAATTATAAATTAACGAGGATTTTTAGTCTTTTACTAAAAATGAAAATTAATTGAAGTTGCTTAGTTGAATCAAATTTTTCTTCAATCTCCTGAAAAAGACATTCGTTGCAGTAACATTGATACCCTCGGTCTCTCTTCTTTTTTCCGCTCGTGTCGCAGAAACGATTCCACTCGCCCTTCCGGCCTTCGCTAATTTATGCGGACGTTCCTCCTCTCTTGTTTTCAACGCCAACAAGATTGCAGCTTAATTTATTCATCTCGCGATGTTCGTTTCATTCCGCGCAGGTAAATTTAACATTTTTCCAAGTTCTCGCGAACTTTGCAGGTAAATAGTTGAAATCAACTTGAAAAATTAAAGTTAATGCTCGCGCGAAACGAAGCGGACGCTCGAATACACTTTCGATCGAAATTCTGAAAATTCTCTCTCAACAAGGAATGAATTAAAAAAATCACTTTTCCATTCGAAAAATTACTTTCCTCTCGATAAAGTGTATAATCTGTTTCCATTATTTCACTGAAATTGGGAATTAAATGGAACGAAATAAAATGTACCTAAACTTCAACAATTTATTTATTCATTTCTTTCAAGTTTTCACTATCTGTATATCATTCAAACAAAGAAAGACGTAAAAAAAAAACTGCCCGACTTATACCCCAGTACGATTCGTCTCACTGAAAGGCCCAGAAGCAACTGTTCTGACTAGGAAACGAAGACGACCTTTTTGCCATAAAATTTTATCGATATGCAAACATTTGAATCGATAGAAAACAAATTGCAGGCGCGATCGCTCAGTACCAGACAACGCCACTCCTACTCGAGGTCTACACCACGCCCCCTCGCGAATCACGTGACCCAAATCAACCAATCGCTAATTTTCGTTGCATTAGCGTTGCCCCGGCTAAAATCACTTTCAGTGATAAAATGAGTAAACGCGGACTGAGAGGCGAATCGAAAGAACCGATTAAGTCACTCTCGCGCTCGAGATGTTTGTTAATGGTTAAAAGTAATTCAGCTTGAACACCCTCCCCTGCTGCTTCCTTCTTTTTTCTCGTCTCTCGCCGCGCGAATGCCGCAAATTCAAATATTTGACGGCGGTCCGTTGCCACGGGACGATTAACCGTGCTACTCGCTCGACCTTTTTCCCGTTAGCACTCCGTTCGTTTGCATAAACCGTACGTTGCACCAACTTATCAATATGTATATTAGGTATTGTCGTGGAAGTTTCAACGGCTAATGACATCTGATACACCGATGCAAAAATAACTCCTCGCGCGCGGGAGTAACTTCGAGAGAGCAATCTGGCCGGTACACCTGGTGCACCTGATGAAAATTACAGCGGCCAACTTACGAATTTAATTAACGCGAGAAATTATATCTCATGAAAAAATATTCCAACCCTTTTAAAATCTGAGAAACGTACATATGTAAATTGCATTACATTTCTTGTTCCGCAGTTTCACGTCGCATAAACATTGAATATAAATTATTTTTTTACTTTGGAGCACTTTTGCAACGTACATTCATGGTGTATAATATTTCTAATAATCAGAATTTATCCCACGTATTTTATATTTTTATTTCGCATTAAGATTGTAAAGAAGTTAAATCATCCTTTCACTTTGAAACACTTTTATAATGCACAATACGAATACATTTTTCTCTTTTTTGAACCAAAAAAATTGTACGTTCAAGCATAAATTATATTATATTTTTATCTCATAATGTCACATGAATATTGAATACGAATTTTTCCATTTCAAAATACTCTTATAACGTTACTAATAATCAGAATTTCCTTATTTGAATAGTTTTTTACGTGACGTTATTAAATATCAGTCTGTAAATTTCTTACGAAGAAACATCATAATTAGTGTATTAATATTTTCTTCTTTATTCGCAGCGAAAAACTGGAACGTTACTCTACTAAAGAATCTTGTAAATCTGCATTACATTATTTCGGTAGTAAACAGTAATCTTCCTCTCCGTTTTTACCGCTAAAAAACGGAGTGCGCAAGACTTGAAATTATCTAATTTCACGGTGTTTTAATCAAAAGAATAAAGATAGATAAAATAAAGCGAGGTTCGTTAAAGGATGTCTGAAGTTAAAGTTCTTTCAGCTAATTTATCGAAGTTACTTACAACTAAAGTAAAATAAAATTCGACTGGAGTGAAACTTTTTCAACTTCAGCTGAATTTCATTAATCGAGTTAAGGAATATTGTGCGCACTCTCTCCATGCTGTACGGAAGCATTTCTGTATCCATTTATAAGAATTGTATAAACGAGCACACCTCGTTCCTTATTTTCACGATTTTATTTTTATAAATGTGTGAATTAACATCAAACAGAAACGAAAATGTGATAATTTCCCATTTTCACCTCGCAAAACAGCCCACTACCAAATGTGCCGTTAATCGTTGTTCCGATAATCGATCGTTCCCTTTTTTCTCATCATCATCGTCCCGATGCATTCAATATGTTCGCGCGCATACCTTCTCTTTGTCCCTCCCATTTAGCAAGAACTACGATGCTCCATATACGAGGAACACGTTCGCTTGCCGAGAGTAGCGTAGTAAAAGTCACAGAGGATAATAAAGAAACATTACATCCGACTGGAAGAGTGGCGTTATTCGTCGTCGACCACGTTAAAAACAACCGAGTCATATTTCCTCTTGGTGTTCTTCGCAGCGAGAAAGTGAACAGCCTGCTCACAGACGGCACACAGATCGTGGTGAACCAAAGGATTCCCTGTCGTGAATTCCTGCGGTCCGTCAGGATCTCAGAATCCCTGAAGCCTCTATTAAACAGGATTGATCACTTTCGGGTCTAACAGGGAATCTATGTCCGGATTAATTAATGAGCACGATATGCATGGAATTTATAAACAGGTCGGACGGGCAAAGGGGCCAGGGGCTTCCAGTCGATTTGCGGCACAACGAAACTCTCTGTTACCGTCAAAGATCGTTTATTTGATCGATTGATTGATTCGTCGGCGAAAATGAAATTCGTGATATCTGAAATTAATCGACCGCGCGGCGTCTAACGCGTTCCCCGTCGCCCATTGGCAACAATTTCACGTGACGCGAGGCTCGATATTATGACTGAAAGTAATTTTAACGGAGATAATCCAAAAAATCGGGCCTCTTCAGGTGCAACGCTGATGCAACGAAAATTAGCGATTGGTTGATTTGGGTCACGTGATTCGTGAAGGGGCGTGGCGTAGACCTCGAGTAGGAGTGGCGTTGTCTAGTACTGAATTTGTTTTGTATCGATTCAAATGTTTGCATATCAATAAAATTTTATGGCAAAAAAGTCGTCTTCATTTCCTAGTCGGAACAGTTGCTTCTGGAGCTGTACTTCGAGTACTTTAATTGTTGCACTACTAAAAGTTGCCAGACTAAATACCAACTTATTCCACGTGCTCGTTCAGTTCTGTGTTCTAATTTAATGTCCGACCAAGTGCTGTACACTTGGCGAGTGTACGACTCTATTCTACTTACGTGCTGTTACCTACTGTATCGTTCTTCTCTTGTCCGACGAAACGACGGGCTATACTACTCAGATCCGAAATATAGATTATAATCTAACGAGCGAAGTAGTAACCTTTCCCCTTTCCATTATCTTGGAATATTGGCGATACTCGTGCGATATTAACCGGGAGGGAAATTTAATCTTCTCCCAACTATTTCATAAAACGATTATTCGATCCTCAAAGCACTTAACTGAGATGATTTTTCAGCTTCAGAGAGAAATCTTGTTGCCGGCGAGTAATTACGCGACATTTGATAATTATAAATCGCTAAATTTTGCAAATTACAAGCCAAACTGCGAATCACGAGCGTGAATTGCAAATTAAATCTCGCGAGTGACTTCTCGCGAATGAAGTCTCGCACGATTCGTTTGCTACGTTTCGCCAAATTACAAGGTATTGTAAAATCGTAAAAAAAAAAAAAATTAGGAGAAAAATTCAACCAACGAAAAACGTTCTGCGTTTTTCGGTTTCTTTGTGCAGGATGAAACTAGTTAGGTAACTATGGCTAACTATAGGTGGATTTAACGGAAGTTAGGCAGAGAGGTTGGCAATATGCGGTAACTTGTTACATGGATATTTCTAAGGGGTCTCGATTGAGAGTGAACACGCTATCCGATTACAGTTTCCGCCTTGATTAAACCCCTGGCGTAGTGAAGACGTTAATTAACCTTGTTACTGCCAACCGCAATTAATGGCCGAAACAACCAGTTTCTTTTTGATACTAAATGAAGTCGTAAATTTCCACCTATAATGATTTACCGGCAATTCGCGCTTATTAGCGGGGAAACCTCGCGTTTCTCGAAATTATTCGCATTCTTACAAGGTTTTTAATATTTTCTCGTTTGTACTTTATCGTCGTGGGAAAATTTTCGTCTTATATCGCGATATTCTAATAAGAATTTGAACAAGAACAAGAGTTTTCAAATTACGAACCGAATTACATCTACGATTAGATCTAATATTGAAAGAAAAACACCGTTATGTTTTTTTTAAATTAATTGTTAAAAATGTTAAAAATGGTAAAAATTTTTTTATCTGCAGAGTTGCGGTTTCTAAAATTTAACAATTTAGAAATGCACAGTATATATACAGAAACACATAAAATATAAAAAAAAACTGCACGACTTGTACTCCAGTACGATTCGTCTCACTGAAAGGCCCAGAAGCAACTATTCTGACCAGGAAACGAAGACGACCTTTTTGCCATAACATTTTATTGATATGCAAACATTTGAATCGACACAAAATCTGTTCAGTAGCAGACAACGCCACTCCTACTCGAAGTCTATCCCCACGCCCCCTCACGAATCACGTGACCCAAATCAACCAATCGCTAATTTTCGTTGCATCAGCGTTGCACCTGAAGAGGCCCGATTTTCTGGGTTACCCCCGCGAAAATCACTTTCAGTGATAAAAAAAAAGTAATTTCTGCAAGCATGAAATTGCACAAAGATCCACAGTTCATTAAACACTGAACGCTTGATCAGAGACTTACCGATTTTTATATTTCGATCATCGATCACGATGGGAGAAACAATAAGCAGAAATACATTCGAATATCACGAATCGAGAGATTTATTTGTGCCGTTCGGCGGCCTGTTCGGATGGATAAGGGAGAAACGGTTACGAGCCGGGAGGAACGCGGAGGTATTTCGAGAATGAAATGCCTGGAATACTTGCCGCAAGGGGAACGCCAGCCGAGAATGAACGCACGTCTCGAAAGCAACGCGCACTGTTTACGGCGGCAGCCCATGCCGCTGCGCATTGTCGATACCGTCAATTTTTCTCGTTCGAAACCAGCTACCAATTACATTTTTGCCCCGCGAGTTCATCGACTCTCGAACATTCCCGAGAAACTCATAAATCTCACTTTTGTTCCCGCGAACGGGGCTGTTTGACGCGATCGGAGATGTGTTTGTCTCTGCGCGATGAAGCGATAAGCGTGAAATTCGTTCGATTATAACAGTGACTTTCAATCCTGGTATCCTTCGGAATTTACTTTTGCCAAAATATAATAATGATAATCGAAATAATGGTGAAAATAAAAAAATACAAGTAAAAATACTTGTTCAATTTTAATTTACGGACAACTGATATTTATATTTATTAATATTTTTTAATATTCTTACTGTTATTAATTAAAATATAACGTAACGTGCAAGTAAAATATTTCAAAACGTTTCGATCGTTATTGAAGGATCTTTCGACAATTAAGCTTGAAAATATATTGATCGACGAAGTAACGATAATGGTAAGTAGTTTTGGATCTTTTTCAAATTTTTCAAAGACGAAAATATAATAAAAAATTATTCGAGGGCAAGTGATATAAAGACTACAATGTTATAACAAAAAAAAAAAAAATATATGTGGCGCTAGGAGAGTTATACAACAGAATTTTTGAAGCAAATTATTATAATAATAATAAGGATCATACATGAAATTTTAGAGCACACGGATTTCTGAGAAATAATTGTTGTTCACAAATTGACATGGATATCTATTTTTTTTATTAGACTGTAAAAATAATAATAAATAACTTGATAATAATAATTAGATGCATTCATGCTTTAATTTAATTATATCAAATTATTTTTCCACATTATGACGTAACGTGTTTGTTATAGAAGATCATATTTAATTATAATAATTATCTCGCTATTTTGGAATTAATTAAAAAAGCTTCCGGAGATTGTTAAATCAGAATCCGCGCTGATGATGCGCAGTGCAAAATTATCGAAACGAAAGGAAATAAACGAAATCATTGTTAATTCAGCAGAAACACAGGTAATCTCAAAATGCACTTTTAACGAATCCTGCATTATTCGAGAAAAATCTCACTCAATCCCGCAATGAGAAATTGCACAGAATATCGTCGGTAAGCAGAGCAAAGGAAACAGGGTGAAATCAGCTGAATTCAGTCGAAGCACAAAAAATCTTGAAGTATTAACTCGGAATTGACTTACCAAATGTACCAATATCTAATTAAAATTCGATCTAATTACACGTTCGAATGTCATAAAAAGAGGGGACAGAGTTATGAATTATGGGCTGGACGTACAAAGAAGTGAGGACTTTTTGTCCATTTTTTCAGACAGAGAGAGCGCAGACAACGTCCGAAAACGTATTAGACAACGCGCGTACAAAGTAGTGGAACGAAAATTGCGAGAGGCGAACTGCCTTCGTTTCCCCAATTCCTGATATTGAGTTCCCGGTTGCTTTATCGCGGGGATAACTGCGTTTACCGGGAATTCCGTGGCCTCGCCTAACGCGCGTATGCCACGTTAATCGTCAAACGAGCTCAGAACACATTGTGCGGAACGTTTCCTCTACCGTTTAAAGACCAATCGAATTGGATAATATTGGTACAGACATTGCGTTCCCTCGTGGATTTATCGGCCAATTCCCCGAATGTTTCTTACCACGTCGTCGCATCGATTAATTTTAACTCGATGTTACGAGCGAACGACGACTCGCGAAAATATTCAAATAATAAATACGTTGCGTAGAAAAGTTTCCGCGTACGTGTGTACATGCTACTTGCGTTGAGCGAAATATTTCGAAAATTCGAATTGAATTTGGCGTAACAAAGTCACAATTATATTGGAAAAATTACGAATCGGTCAAAAAATAGATACTAGTTGCAAATATATAGTTAATCGTTATAATGAATTTTCGTTTGCAACGTGTCCATTTAAGATATTCACATTTTTTAGAGTACAATCTCAATCATAATGAATTTGGAAATAAATATTGTTACTTAAAATGGATAGTTAAAGTAAATATTGAATATTTACTAAAACTTACTGCTTTACTTTACTTGTATTAAATTTCTTCTAAAAATCTATATGGATTTCTGAATTTGTATCAAACTTGATACAACCACAGTCGCGTGTATTAAATTTCAAAGTGTATTGTGCATTTGTAAAATGTTCCTAGAAGTGTACGAGCACTTTTATGAACAACTGCACGCGCATACGTAGAAGAATTTTTGTTTCAAAGCGTACGTATATTTTTAACAAAAATTCTTTTACATCCGCAGACATTAATGTCGTACTCTCAAATCCACCAATATTTAATTCTACATCCAATTGTATGAAATCAAACTCCACTGTTTTCGTTTTCCTATAATTCTATCCGAAAGGGAAATCATCCACGTTTGCATAATGCATTCGGCAAAGAAATTCTCAGGGAGTAGAAAGCGAAGAAACGACATTTCGAAGCTGAGTTTAAGAAACATCGAAGCAAAATCGCCGAAAATGAAGATATCATTCAAGCGAAATTTGAATTAAATTAACTTCGAAGAAACTTCTATAACTTCATTCACATTTCAGACACTTTGCAACTTTATTCACAATTCAGACACTTTCGAACGTCGTTTCTTTTTTCCGTACTGCGTCGAATTAATAACGAACCATTGACGCTCGAAGCTTCAAACTTCGAAATTTCCGTGCATTTTCAAATCGTTAAATCCCATCAGCGTGAAATTCGTAAATTTAAATTCAAAGGGACTGTACGACGTTTGCAACTCGAGGCTCTGTACAATGTTTCAAAGTGTATTCGTTTCGCACGATAAATGGGAGAAATTAAATGTTCAAACTTCTAACTTGTCAAATTTTTAACTTCCAAAGAGGTTCGGTAAACTGGGTAATGTACTTTATTATACCAATGAACGCGACAGTTAATTTCCGTATTTGCCACTTTTCCTATACTAACACGCCTGATTAAAGCGTCAGCTTTTAAATAAATATACAATTTGTATTCAGCGGAGCACGTCTGAGCAAGTAATATTCTCTGCCCGATGTTTTGCACGCTGGATGATTGTTTTGTTAAGACGGTCACGTAGCGAGGTAAGCTAATTAAACGGCAAAAAGAGAACTTGCCGCGAAACGAGAAACAATCCAGCGAGATGACTCTCGTCAAAGAAATTTCATTCGCTCGTCAAAACGAATCCACGTGCGAAATAATGTGATCATTACACCGCTGATTTTCGTCCGTTTACGGGAAATTTGAAGACAGAGGATCCTTAATAATCCAAAACAGAGTAAATATGAAAAAAATATACGAAGCGTAATGCTTGGTACGTGAAACAATTTTCAGTCCATTTTGTGTTTCACTTCTTCAATTTTGTCAAAAAGCAGGATTTTTTTATCACTAATGCAACGAAAATTAGCGAGTGGTTGACTTGGGTCACGTGATTCGTGAGGGGGCGTGGTCTAGACCTCGAGTAGGAGTGGCGTTGTCTGTAATTTGTTTCCTATCGATTCAAATGTTTGCGTATCGATAAAATTTTATGGCAAAAATGTCGTCTTCATTTCCTAGTCAGAAACAGAACAGTTGCTTCTGGACCTTTCCGTGAGACGAATCGTACTGGGGTACGAGTCATGCAGTTTTTTATAAAAATATGCAGTCTGGTAATCATCGATGCTTCGATTTTGCACTTAACATTTCTCCTTTTCCCCCAATTTTCGTCGTTTTCGTTTGTCGGTCTACTGGAACCGCGGGAAGAAGCAAGGAAATGAAGAAACCTAAGAAACGAACAGAGAGCGTAGAATAGGATCCGAGCAGCAGAAAGCGGGCAACGAATTGAAAAAGTAAAAAAAAAAAGGGAGAGAACATTCTGATTAGGAGTAATAAAAAAAGGAAAAAAAGACAAAGGCGAGAAGGAGAATGAAAGGAACTCGATCCCGAAGCTTCTGGGCTCACTGTCAATAAGACTACATATTGACTTACGTCCTCAATATGGGAATAAAGAAACTGAGACTATGAAAAACGCGCGCGAGTAGAGAACGATATGTAAGAAATAGATACGAGTAACGGAGAGAAGGAACAAGAATATAGATGGCAAGAAGAAGAAATGAAAGGAACTTGTTCGTACATGGTAAATCCCCAGTGAATTAAATTTTCGTTCAATCGAAGAAAGATATGGATGCCCTTTCGTCGAAAATGCTCTTATTGAAATGATTCTCTTAAAAAGAAGAAGATTCCTTATATTCGTGAACTATCCAAATACGAAATTGGGAAATACGGTCAGTCGCAGAAATTTATATATATACATATATATATATTTTTTAATAAATTTATAAAGTTAAAAATTTAAAAATTATTTATTTAATAATTAAAGTTTAAAAATTTAATAAATTTATATATACATATATATAAATTTCTGCGACTGACTGCATTTATATATATATATATACCTGTCAAGTTTCAGATATATGAAACAGAGAGAGAAGAATTATTTTATGGTCATCATTTTAATGATGAATCTAAACACTAAAACTAGAAATTAAAGAATAAAATTTCCATTGAAAACATCAAACTAAAAAAAAAAAAAAAAGAAAAACTTATCGTAATAATATAATAATGTATGCAATATAATTTCGTACATTGCATAATATATGTTATTACAATTAATATCATATCGTAATGTTGCAGTGTAATTTAAAATTTATGAAATACGAACAATACAAAATTTATGATACTGTTTTACATCTGTGGAATTATGAATTGGTCATTTCGACCGTTTCGATAGTTTCAGCGATAATTAATGTCTGCACTTTCATGTCTGACCGCGCATAACCTCCACGAGGAAAATTTTAATCTCAGAAAATTACGCGCACGTCACGTGGAAAGTATCGGCAGAAAATTATTGCTAAAATCTTGCCTAAATTCAACGCTGCCGTAGAAGCTCCAAGAATATTTCTTCAATCAGATGCGTTCGTTTCATCGAAACAAACGGCGCAACGAAGAACGCGGCTCATCCTCGACGGCCAAAGGCTGCCATTAACGCTATTAGTTTTCGCAGAGCTGCGGAACTCACGGCGTCGTCGATTTCAATCAGTTTTTTTCCATCAAGCCGAGGCAACCGATATTCAATCAGAGTGACCGGACAACGCTTGTATCGGTGGCAATCGCCTGAGACCCGACGATGAAAGGAGAGTTCCGACGAGCCTATTCGCGCGGTCAGCCTCGAATTAAACCTTCGTTCGAATTCAACCCCACCCTCTCCCCTCACCGCCTCCTCCCGCCCCTTTGTCCGAAAGGTTGTTTACAGTCGAGCCGGGACAACGACCGGCATCGAATTCACCATCGAGTCGACGATCCTGTTACGGAACAACCGGCTGGCAAAGTGAACGAGACGAGAGGAGGAGAAGATGCAAGAAATTGCTTTCGCGTCGCCCCGTTGTCCAGTGTAGTCCGGTGTAATTTGCTGTCCCGCGGATTTTTATGCACCTACGCGGAAAGTTCGAAACTGCGAAGATGCGGAGCGTTCAACGTCTGAAATAGCTCCGAGGTATCACAAGTTGGCGCGCGTCTCTGTCATTTCGTCGAATCGATCTTTGCAACGCGATTGATTTAATCATATTACGATTTTTGTATCACTCGAATGTTTCGTTTCAACATATTTTATTTATATGTTTCATTATAATTTATTTGTACAAGAGTTATCAATTTGGTATTATAAATTCAGAGAAGAGACAAAATTTCCTTGTTCATCAGTCACTTTGAGATAATTGACGAATGAAAGATCCCTCCCAGGGTGAGAAATTTCTATTTTCTGCAGCCTTCTTTCGAAATTTCTTTCTGGAAAGGTGTTTTCGTTTCTAGAACTATTTCTCAGTAAGAAGGAAAAATTGTTTCGTCGTAACATCAAGCGGACAGCAAAGTTTCGAATTTTGCGTGAGTTGGTGTTTTTGTTAAATGATTTGACTGAAAATTACGACGATTCTCAGCGGTCCAATTTTGTGCGTTGGTCCTTTGTTAAATAATTATTGTCCAACGATATCACCGAAATTAACGAACAGTCGGAACTCTAGGAATCTACGTAAAAATCTGCGACCTATCAACTACGCTTTGGGAACCTCAACCAAGGAAATCCCTGTTTTCTGATATGACTGAAGCTTAATTAAGACGTTAGCGTTATCCTCGAGTCTTTCGGTGCGCGATTCCGGTGTAATCGGAACGAAAGAGGGAGAACCGAAAATTAGGAAAAGGATCTGCGACGGGCTAGCTCGGTGGAACAATTTTAGACGTCAGATAACGTCAGACTTTATAAGAGAGAGACAGCGTGAATGGAGATTCCGAAACGAATCTTCAGACCGGGTTTTTTCTCTCCGCTTCTCTCTCTCTCTCTTTCTTTTCCTCTTAATTCAAAAAATGATTGACGCCTATTTAAATGCGTTATGAAAAACGAACGAAATGAGATTGTGTGTACGACCGATGAAATGAAGTCTCGAGTTAGAGAAAAACGAAAATCGGACAAATTTCAATTTCAGCAGTTAAAGTATCAAATTGTTCAAAGTTGTAAGTTGCAGTTATTATAAAGAAATGGATAAACACGAATAAATCGAATCGAAAATTAATTGTTCTCCGACTGTTATTATAATCGTAATCGAAATAAGTTTTGTTACACGTGTGGAAAGTGTACTAAGATTTCCTAGTAAGTTCGTTTGAATAAACATTCTTAAAATTTATATATAATCTCGACTGAATAATCAAGCGAAATCCATAGCATTTAGATTAATTTAAAATATTGAAATTTGACAAACACGTAGAAACAAATATGTGATTGGTCGCACGTTTGAAGAAAATGTGAATTTAACCAAGATTGTTATATTTTGTCGTTCGATTTGTTGAAATCTCGTTGACAGCTGTAATTACAGTTCAATCATGTGCGATAATACCGATACCGGTAACAACGTGCAAACGACCAAAGACATTCACATTTCTACACTCGAAACCTTGTCAATAAGTTGACAGTTCGCGCAGCCAGATTGATCGACCAATATCGAGTAATTGATTTTAACTACGTTAAAAAAGACTCGTGTTCTACCCTCGAAATAATTTACTGAAAATACCCAGCGAGAACCCAGCGAGAACCCTTTGACCCAATCTGCAAACAACACATACACGCCGACGCAACAAAGGACGCGCCTCGTTTCACACTGGAGGGCTTTTCGAAAGCTAAATCGCCTGGTTAAGCCTGGTTTTCGAGTTTACACGCGTTCCTCGAGCGGAGCGACAGCTTCGTAACGATGTAAATGCCGCGATAAGGTATCCAATGATGAGGAAAGGAAAATTGCTAAGAGAGAGAGACTAGCAAAACAAACTTTACAAAAGGTATATTCTGAAAATTACACAACACTGTTACGTATCGTGTCTGTAATTTGCTCTGCGAGTTGCTCGTTCCAATTAAACTCGGAAGTTACGTGAACATTACTGCTGTAACGTTTCGTTAAAATCGCACCTCTCGCTTCTTTCACACCTAAGTCAAGAGAATTATCTTTGACGTTCAAATCAGTCAAACAAATGTCTGACAAATAATCTTGCAGGTAGAATCGCTTCAGAAAAGTAATGGAGCAAGTAGTGTCGGTTTGTCACTGGTCAGACTGAGGATATAATCGACGGTTAGAGAAAGTGGTGCAAGTCAATCGCCAGGGGAGCAGTAGGAGATACTAGCTAATTGAGGTCAGGCAAGTAGTACGAGTCAGTAACGGAGAGAACAAGTAGCGAGAGTCAATGTCTCGGCAGACGATGCAGCAAAAGTCCGTATCTGATCAGGGGAAGTTGTACGAGTTCGCATCTGGTTGGACAAATGGCAGATGATTGTAATTAGTCAGCCAGCTGGAGTTACTCGCACGTTCGAACAAGCTGCTCCGTGTGTGGAATTGCTTTTATTTCCACGGAAGGAAAAAGTCTGGCATCGATTCCAAAAGGATCGACCGTCCTATTTGTATGTTTCATTTCATTTCACATGTTAATAAATTGATGATTGGTACAAACGTCAAATTGTTAGTAATGATACCCATGTTTCGAAAGTTTTTTTGGAAAATTTCTACGATTCTATAAAAAAAAAAAAAAATCGATTGTAAAGAGAAGTAAAAATTAATTATGTGTGAATCAAAAATTTTGGTAAATTGATCGTCGCAAATATAAACGTAATAGTATTAATAATGTGATATAAATGAAATAGCAATAATATGTTTCTATGAAAGAAACAATTTAGATTCCATTATCACAAAAACCAATTGTTCCTCTTTCACGTGTTGAAAATTACAACGAATTAACGACCGCTGCGATTAAAGGAGCGCAGCAATTAAACGGTATCGGAAATTTTTCTAAATTCCGAGCTAACGAACGCAGTTAAAGGACAGCGCGAGTTCTCGCCGTTTCTGCTTTAATTTTCCCCGAGACGAGGTATCCTCTTCATTATCTTCCGCGGCCTTAATTTCCCTTCCAGATGAAATCTTCAAGATAAATAAAGGGTTATCTGAAGGCAAACGGGCGAGTTTTCTTTAAATTTCAGCCGCTTTGTCCGACGATTTACAGCGGCCTCGCTTTGGAAAAGAGAAATTTATTCAATTTCGGAGCGGCCGCGACGCGATGGCCACAATTTCTCGTGATGGATCACTGTTTCCATCGCTGTTTCAATATTTCAGTTGAAAAATGTCACGGCGTTCCACACGCCCGTGATGACAAACACGGAGGGGAACGTCGAGGCAACCGGCCGTCATAAAATTTTAGAGACCGGGGAATTTTGTTGTGAAGCTCCGCCAGGCTCCTACTTATATCGAATTTATGTGTCACGCGTGCATATCGCCTTCCCGCGAAATCTCTCTCTTTTTTTTTTTGACGCTTAAATCCTTCCGAATACGTGCTAAAATCCGTTTTAGATACTTTCATGGACATTTTCAGCGAACAACGGTTGCTTTCGGTAAACAGAGATGTTCTCTCGTTCGAAAGTTATTTATCCCACCTTTGCATCACGCTATATTGAATATAATAAATGTGTGATACGCAATAATTGTTGCATCTACTTGTGTGTGAATATTATAGTTAATGAATAGCTATAATAGAATTATATAATATTAAAAATGTAATTTTAATATCTAAATTGTAAATGATATATGGTACATCATAATTTTTGCTTAATGATCACAAATAATTGAATCATCTTTAAGATCGTTAATAGACCAGGAATGTTAATTAATAACGATCAAATTTACAATTCAATTACTACCAGGCGTGCATTTTTAACGATTTATTTATAGTTATATTCACAATTGGAGGATATGGAAATTTTTCAATTCCATTAATGCCAGAATCTCCAGATATAGGAATATTGAAGAATAAATTTTCCACCGGAGATGTCGAAGTGGAAGAATTTACAATACGGTAAAATACGCGAAAGTTTAAATATTTTTTAAACTGAAAAATTTTATTTATATATACACTTTATCAGAAGAATCATTTAATCTCCAATCATAACGCACTAATGCACTGCAGCGTATACATTCGTGAAAATACGTTGCTTTCGCGAAATGTTAAATTGAAATAAGGAATGAATTTTCCACGACGGTGGGAAATCTCGTTCCAAACAATCCGCTGCAATCTACGAATTATTGCTCGAAAATGTTGCGCGGTGCACGTCGTAATCGCTTCTCAGCGATTTCAGCGAACGTAAACATCCACTTCAGTTTTTCGTTTGGGGTTTTAATGAAACACCGCGAACTACAACAACAGAGTTTATCCAGTTTCCCGCGTAATAAAAATCCACGCGTGATTTATGAATTACCGCTTGAAGATATTATTTTTGTAATCGCTTCTCAGTGTCACCCGTTTCACGCGCTAAAGAAAGATGTGAAAATCGTTCGTTTCATCTGCTATTTAGTTTTATGATACATGTAGGTAGAAAGTGAAATTTGAATAATCTAAATTTTCTAAATATAAATATTCTAAAATATTTTAAATTTTTTGACGTGTAATGTCAATTAATTATAATAATTAAATGTGGCAATAATTCTTTTAAATTTTTAATTTAATTGTAATAATTAAAAATGACAGCTGTGTAAAATTGACATATGCAGGATATTTGGATATAGAGGAATATTATAATTTATTTATTTATTAAGAAGATTTATTTATGTTAGAAAGAATGCAAGAAAAATTCGTTCGTTTGCTTGTCACGGTTGGTCATTTCGACGAAATTTAGTGAAATCTCATTTGGTGCCGGTGATAGTGGTAGTTCTAGTTCTAACATCAAATGACATTTTCAATCACTGGCATTTGCAAATTGAGTTGACGTAACGCACGCTTTGGATTTACAACAAGGGCTGAATATACAGATGGACAACAATGGATATTTGAATTACTATTGACTAGCAGTACATGAACGCGCAGTAATGGCTGATTTACGAGAAGATACAACGGGACGTTTGATTTCGAATGTAGTTTATGGCAAAGTGAAGCAAAAGCAGCTCTCGCAACGTAAAATATGTACTTGAATATTCTTTAAAAAAATAAAAATCTTAACTTTTCGAATATTCTTTAAAGAAGTAAAAATCTTAAAACTTCCTAAATAATCTTTTAGTAAAAGTAAAAAGTAAAAATATTTTTTTTAAAAACTAAACCTCTACCTTTATAAAGTTGATCATTTCTACGTGATTCCTTCAAGTAGATGTGTAATTCACACATGGAAGAATTTTTCCTAAGTTTTCTTAAGTCTCGATAATGATCTTTCTCTGACCTTTCGTCCTTAAGAATTTCGAAAATTTCAGATTCCCTGGTACACATGCAAGATGTATATAGAATTCTTGCGTGCAAATGCAATCACTGTATCGTCGAAATATAGTCACAAGTTGGCAAATAAGAAAATCTCGAGGAATTCTGACTCTAGTTCAAAATCGAATGAAATAACGAAAACAGAATCACACAACAAATTGTAAAAAACTTCGACTTTCAAGATCATTATAGATCTAGTAACAAAGAGAATATTTTCAGGGACGTTTGAATTTTCCTTTAAAACCGTTTGAATATAATAATTAATATAACTTTGTTATTTTTTATTATAATTTCATTAATAATTAATATATTAGTTTACATAATTCTTTTTTTTTTATTGTTTACGAAATTTTAAAATATCGATAATTTTTCATTGTTGGAATGTTCGATTGTGCTCTTCGTGTATAATTAATGACGTTGCGAACTGTCAAAGATGATGAGGCGTTTGTTCCATTTTCATTTCGACGCATTCGCGAATTTCCACGCGGGAACTGTGTTGTGCCTCGCGTACCGGGGCTGAACTGAAAAGTCTCCGAATCGAAAGTTCGCCGGTTATAAAGTTTCGAATTACGAAGAACGGAACGACGGAGTTGAAAGTTCATGTAAGAAGGATAGTTTATTCTTCTCGTTTTTCTTGCTATTCTAGCGCGCCTAGAGCAAGTTGCATTCCTTTGTGATGCACCGAGTATTGCAAACGTTGCGCCAGCCATGTGTAAATATTTTTCCTCGAATTCCCCGGAAATTTCGCGAAGAAGCGCGGAACTTCAGCGCAAAGGAAATTAACTTTAACTTATTGCACGTATAATTCGCCCGCCCGTGCAATAAACTTCAACGCTCGAACTTTCCAAATTTTTATCGTTGCATAAAACTTTCACCAAAAATGAAACCTAAACCATTCTCGACTTTTTGTTTTCGAGAAAACAACGATTTCACTAGGAATTAATATTTTTAATTAAAAAAAAGTTTGTAAAAGTTTAAAGATCGCTCTCTTCAGATTTATATAATCACGATTGAACCGAAGGAACGAAGAATTTGAGAAATCGCAACAGGACGAGATATTAATACGTACATTTGAGGTTAGGAAACACCGACATGCTTCGGAAGCGCTCTTCATTTTCATAATAGACCGAAATTATACTCGCGTTTCACGCTGCGTTTAAGCGAAAAATACGAGTATGGTCGTAATTATCTCGTAATCAAGATCTCGTTATCAGCGTTGTTTTTCATGTCATGGAAATTAAAAAAAAAAAGAAGAAGGGATAATTAACCAAGGTTATGCTACACAGATGCATCGTTCCGTGCATGCGTTAAATAAAATCTGACGAATATTAGAGAAATACTGCAACAGCGACGAAACCCTGTCAGTCACATCCTTTCGATAGCAAAAGAGAAACGGAACGAGAGACAGAGATACAAAAACCGGAGAAATGGAAAAATTAATTAACGTCAAAGCAAATATTATTATTAACGCGTTGCCGTGCTCCAACGTTTGAAATTCAATGGAACTGACGCCACGCTTCAAATTTTTGACGCTTGCATCGAATTTCGAGACCCTGTCACATTGTCAAGGTTTGACAACGAAACTCGTACGTTTCAAATCGTACTTAAATTAACAACTGCATCGTTTATTTCATCTAACTGAATTCCAATAAAATTATTAATTGCACTGGAGGAAATCCAGTCGTGTTAATTAACTCCTTGCGTAATTTATTGCGTAACGAAATGAATTGTCTGAATCGTTAGTGATCTCTTGAAGTCGTGTTAATTAATTCCTTGTAACGTAACGCAAATTATTATATTGTCCATTATCTATCGTCATTCCCTCTCTTTTGGCAAAAAGAAATATTCATTCGCATCCAGGATTATTTCAGAAATATTTATTTACACGGCACGTTTTTTCTATCAACGATCCGCACCGATTGAAAAATATCTGCGCTCCCGTCGCCGGTAACCCAATCAGACGAATTACACTGGAGGCGGCGAAATAATTCCAATCCTGTCAAAATTCCATCCTGCAAAATCCCGTACGCAAGTTTTTCGTTCGCTGCGAATGGATCCAATTTGCCAATGGATATTTATCATCCCACGGTACGAACGACTGCGCCGTATTCATCCCTTCATTTGTTACTTGTCACGCTGTTAATCCAAGATCGTGCAATATTTCGCGATCGAACGAGCGAGCAAACGACACTCCTCTTGTCAGATTTTGGAAATTCCACTCTGGCACGTACCGCATCAAATTTGTCGAACCGGGGGCCCGGCTGATCCTTCTTTCAGGATAGTTTAACTCGGTCTGTCAGAGACCAAATACCGGTTCGGCCTATCTCATTTCCCCTGGATTTACGTTGGACTCGCTCCTTTCGCAAACGAATTTCGCGCGATAGGTAATAAAAGGAACGAAGATAAAGAAGCGTACGTAGAAAAATCGTTCGCTGTAATAACGTCTAACGCCGTTTCATCACGTTCCTTTTAATTCAATCGGAGTGTCTCACCCCATCGTGGGGCGAATCGTCGGCCATATTAATTGTTACTTCGAAAAGTAGGGAGTTTTCGCGGTAGAAAATTATCTGCTTCGAATAAAAACGAAAATAAAATAGGAAATTATCTGCCTCGAAACAAAAGTCTGTGTTTGGAAATTGATTTGGAAGCGTCTCAAGAAAAATCACGCGAATAATTAGGTTCGAAAGGATAGCAACACTTAGCGCAAGAAGTAGATAATTTATAATAGAAAAGATTATTTGCTTCGAGGTTTGAATGAACATCAGAATGTATACATTTACTCCTAGAGAAAGACAAAATTCTCCTGCGACTATAATTCCGTCGCGTCGAAAGCACACGGATTGATCCTTCTTGGAAAGAGAAAAGAAAAGAATTCTCCCACTAGAAAATTAATTTTCGCCGTCTGTCAATATGTCTTATTTTCACTCTTCCAGGTTCGAGCTTTATCAACTCTTGAGAAAAGATACGCGGGATTCATCATTCCATCGATGAAATTGACTTTGTGCCCGATTTATATGTTACTAGAGAAATTGTGTCGTTAAAAAAGAATCAATTCTTCTAATGAAAAAGACGAGACTGGATAAAAATTCACTTTTCGAGCAAATAATATCTGTCACTCGTTACGATATTATTCTTACCAAATTCTTCGTGAAGAATAAACTATTAAGTCAGTTTTTATCAAAGGATAATTCGAAAAACAATTCATTTCGAAAGCATTTTCGTCAAATGCAATCTTTTACAGTACAACTCTTTTTAAATATCTTTCGAAGAATAAATTCTTACTAACGAATAATCCAAGAAACGATTCATTTCCTGTCCAAATGCAATTTACTGTTCGTTACAGTACAATTCTCGCTAAATTTTTAACGAAGAATAAATTCTTTAAATAAATTCTTCTTTAAAGAACAGTCCGACAAACAATTAATTTCCTGTCCAACTGCAATCTATCGTTCGTTACCGTGTAATTCGTACTAAATTTTTAACGAACAACAAACTCTTTAAAGTAATCGTTGAGTAAACTAAGAAAATAATTTAGATATAAACGGAAGCAGGAAAAAACTGCACGACTTGTACCCCAGTACGATTCGTTTCACTGAAAGGCCCAGAAGCAACTGTTCTGACTAGGAAATAAAGACGACCTTT
The DNA here is from genome assembly GCA_030673865.1 of Melipona bicolor. Classification (NCBI taxonomy): domain Eukaryota; kingdom Metazoa; phylum Arthropoda; class Insecta; order Hymenoptera; family Apidae; genus Melipona; species Melipona bicolor. Next base: position 4,178,405 of record JAHYIQ010000016.1, on the reverse strand, counting down.
TCGCCATAAAATTTTATTGATACGCAGACATTTGAATCGATACAAAACAAATTACAGGCACGATCGCTCAGTACCAGCAACGTCACTCCTACTCGAAATCTACCCCACGCCCCCTCGCGAATCACGTGACCCAAATCAACCAATTGCTAATTTTCGTTGCATTAGCGTTGCACCTGAAGAGGCCCGATTTTCTGAGTTGCCCCCGTTAAAATCACTTTCAGCGATAATAATATCTAGTATTCGTTGTAATGGACAATCTATTGATAAAATTTTCCTCAAACTCACGTAAAACGTTCAACAAAAATTTGCTTTCCGATGTTTTAAAACTTGCGAGGGCTTTTCGTTTAAGGATCATCGCTTTCAGGACACCCATGTGGCTGTAAATGGCTGTCTCATTTTCGAAATGGAATCGCGTACACAACTTTACATTTCGAGGCACCGAAAGTGTATCTTCGTTTCAAACAGCCTTTCCAGTTTCGCGTTCCCGCGAGGAACGCGGCAATAAAAATGCAAAATACAGGCGTGCATCTTTATTATACATGTTTAAATATTTAATTATTTGCAAACTAAAGTGTGTACGGGCCGGTTCCATTTGCATATGGTTAGAGAAACAGAAAGCAAAGTGCGAACGAATTGTTACAACACATACAGATAAGAATTTCCTTTCCTACTTTTCTCGTGCGGAATTAAAGCTTGTTGGTTTAGTTCTTGTTGGTCTTTTAAAAAGTCATTCTTTATAATTGGATACTCACTCGGATATTTTTAAGATTCGATTTTATTATCGGTGATTGGTAATTTAGAGAGTTGGTAATATTGGTAGTTTGAGTCGACGTGCATTTAGTAAAACATGTTCATTGCTAAAACTTTTGCATAGTAGGTCGTCCAATTTTGAGAAATGCTCCTTTCTCTTGGGCCGACTTAATCGTAACAGTAACGTTCAAAATTTATCTTCAATAAAAATGTCTAATGTTTTTCAATTATGCAACATTGTCGTCTGTAAATTTTTTTCTCTCAATTCATTGTAATAAGTCGTGGCTGGTTACAAACAAACAACAGAGAATAAAATAGGAAATATTTTTTTGTCTGCAAATAAAGTTGTTAGAAATAAATCAATTATCTCTGATTACATAAGAAAACCTGAATTTGATATTAAATTATATTCTATATACTAAGTGTGATAAAATATTTTAGAATATCTCTATTAATCATTTTTGTAAATCCAATTAAAAAGAGTGAAAGTATATTTGTTCAATTAAAACGTTGTTCGATATTTTTGACAATCACTACGAAAAGGGAAAGAAAGAATTCAAAATATTGTTGAATACAAATAGAACCAGGAAATATTTCTTTCCAAATGAACAAATTTTCCCCAGAAATATTGTCGAATGCTAACAGAAATACGAATATATTTGTAAACGGAAGTATTCGATATTTTTAATAATTATGGAAAATTTAATCGCGACGAATGAAATGGAAATATCTTCGATATTTTTGCGAAATCCAATTACAGACAGATGACCAAAAGGGAAGAGGGAAATTTTTCCTCAAAATATTGTCGAGTACAAATAGAAACAGGAAATGTCTCTTTATTTGCGAGTACCTCCAATATTTTTGATAATTTCGCGAGATAACGGCGAGTGACCAAAAAAGGGAAAGGAAAAATGCAAATAGAAATAGGAAATATTTCTCCAAAAAGAAGAAGCAGTACGTTCGATGTTTTTGATAATTCTGCCAAATCCAATTACGACGACCGACCTGACCTGAAGGAGGAAAAACACGAAAATGAATATTCCTTTAATCCACTCTCGAGAAATCACAAACGGAGAGGCGGTTGATATTATTCGAGTCGCGTATTCTTGTCGGAAGAGGCCACCATCGTATCACGTACCGCGCCGAGAAAGTAGTTTGGTTTATTTATCGTGACGTATTTAAACGACAGGAAAGTTAACGGAATCCTTGTAAGGTTGAAATTTTCGAGGGGGCTTGACGTCTCCATTTAACTTTCGCATTACGCTACGCCTGATGTTTACCGAGCGAGTTCGTATAACTTCCCGCAAAATCGATCTTAAACACATTTTCGAACCTTCCGCTGCAATTTCGTGGTTTCCGTCGTTGCGATTCGACGTTCAAACACGCTTTCGATCCTTTTAACGAGAACAATTTCGTCGTGGAAACTTACGAAGCAAGAAAGAAAGAATTTAAAAGATAACTGCCACTGTCTTCCTTCGATATCGAAAGTTTTAGTTTAAATAAGTCCGGTTTCTGTTGTGAAATCATATCATTTCAATGGACGCGAGTTAAATGTTTCTCTGGAAAATTTACGTTCCCCGTAAAACATGTGACCCGCTGTATCGTGTCAGGTAACGCGTATAGCGTGATACTTGATCATCTTTGGTTATTCATAATATACGAGGAGCTGAAGTAATAAATGATGAGAGCCAGGAGCGAAGACTTTCGAAGGAAATTAAAAAGAAGCGTTTTTATTCATTTTGACACTTCTGCGTCATTTATCAACTTCAACGTGGTGAACTTTGAAATGGTAAATTAATTCCATCTCATAATAGCCAAAATTTAAAATATTAATATTACGCGACGTAATAATTAATACTATATTATATTAATAATAATAATTACTATTTTCATCTTTCTCGTAAAAAAATACATTCTATCACTAAAAATGATTTTAGCGAGGGTAACCCGGAAAATCGATCCTCTTCAGGTGCAACGCTAATGCAACGAAAATTAGCGATTGGTTGATTTGGGTCACGTGATTCGCGAGGGGGCGTGGGGTAGACCTCGAGTAGGAGTGGCGTTGCCTGTAATTTGTTTTGTATCGATTCGAATGTTTGCATATCGATAAAATTTTATGGCAAAAAAGTCGTCTTCATTTCCTAGTCAGAACAGTTGCTTCTGGTCTCTCAGTGATAAAATTTTATGGCAAAAAAGTCGTCTTCATTTCCTAGTCAGAACAGTTGCTTCTGGTCAATTAATGTAATTCTTTCGTCATGAAAAGAATAATCCAAATTTTAATGGCCCAAATTTTTCAACGGCAAAAACAACAACCAAAAATTCGTTGGTCCACGAAATATATACAAGGAAAATCGTTCAATTATCTTCCCCTCATTTGCATCGCTTGTTACTTCAATTCTTTAACAACAGAGGAAAACGTTAAATATACAACCCTTCACTTTCGAGCGGATAATCTCGTTTTAACTAGGTTTCTCGCGCTCGAGCTCGTCAAAAATTACCGTATAAACGTTTCAGAAGATTTCCACGGAATAGCTAGTAGGGAAACAGAGAACGAATAGACGGAAAACGCTTTCCTTGCAAACTATTTGGAAGATAGCGACGGGGAATGCAATTTTATCTCGAACGAGAGACACCGATTGAGCGTGTTCGTGCAGAAAAAAAAATTCGCTAAACCTGGCTTTCCCTTCCGATTTTAATCTCGCTAAACTGCGTGACGCGTCCACGCTGTCAGGCGAAACTCGTAACAATCACACGCGTTACAATCGATTTCTACAATGCAACTGGTTCACAGACGTGTAACACCACGCGCAACTTCCTCGAACACGCGCTATTATGTTTGAATAACGACGTAGCAATGCAACGCATAACGAACGACGAGGATATTGTTGCTATTAAAAAGTAAACACGGGAACAAAGCTCATCTACCATGAAACGATGCAGTTTGGAGTTTCGATGATATGTTAGAAAGTTGGGTAAATTTGTGACTTTCGTTGGTGTACGAAAACATTTGGAAAAAGAAGGCGAAAGACAGTTTATTACGAGAATAGTGAGTGCATGAATCAAAAGTCAAACAAAGTTTCAAATAAAATTTATAATATTCAGTGCACGTGAATAATTTATTAAGTAATAAATGACGAAACACAGAGATACTGTCATTTTGTTAAAAATGAAAAATTTGCACGCGAATTTGTTAGAAAGTTTTAATAAAATCGTAACTTTCGGTATAGAAAGATATATCTATGTATATGTAGAGATCAACAAGTAGAGAAGGATTATTATTAAAATAATCTTGATCGCAGAAAATTCGATAAATTTATAACTTTCAGTGGGTGTATCAAAATGTTTGAACAGTGGGAAAGTGACGGAGGATTTTTTACAAAAGTGCTGGAATATAGACGTGATACTCCAGAAAAAATTAAATTAAATATTTAAAACTCGAAAATATAGCACTTTTCGACATCACAATTTAATATAAAACGCGAACTGTACTCGCCAATGGCGGAGATAGAATTTCAACCGGTTTATAATACATTGGTAGAGTTTGCTCGTAAACAGAATGCAAATCGCCAACAGCTTTATCGAGACTTTCGATGGGAGTTACGTAATCTTCGACATTTGTTGTCTTATTCAAACGATTTCTGAAGAACAATAAGATTTACATAGCTTTATTTTAACAGCGAAAGGATTCGACGTATTTAGTATAGTCACGATGAGATGTCGTTTCTCAACATTTTCTCGATGACGTAGAATTTACAATAAGCCAATGTATCTTGAGTATATTAAATGATTTTACTCATATTACTAACATTATTAATTATGGATATTATGATTAATATTAATTATTAAAAATTCTATTATTAATATTATTATTAATATAAGCAAGCATACGATGATAAAATGTTTTCTGGAAAATTTTTCCTCCGTTCAGTTCCGAAACAAACAACTTAATCTCACTTTTACATTTTGAATTTCATTTAATTTTAATCGTTGTATTGTCATAATCGAACGCGAAGATTCAAAGAGATGTGAAATACGAAGATGTGAAATTTAATTCGATTATTGACAAAAGGGAAACTCATCATTTAAATGAATCAATATCATTTATATTAATCGACAATTGTGTTTGAATTTACGTTACTGAGTCACTACAACTTCAATTCAATTCAGCGTTTGTCAATAATGCCTCGGACGGATCAATATCGCCTCAGGCGTTCCATTTGGCGTCAATTTGACAATTAACATACGTTGATCCCAACTTTTACTCGCAAGAGTGAAAAACTCTCGGATCCAATATCCAATATCCGAAAGAATGGCTGATTGAATGATCGATCGTCTGACAAGCTTGATTACGATTGATATTTACGCGCGGCGGAGAACAGTTCAATTCTGGCAACCGCCTTCAGTCGAAAGCCAACAATGGGATGCCACGACATTTATGGTCTTTTGAAAATTTGCGACTCGTGATCCATCAAGGCGAAAACACATAGGCATCCAATGCTGTAACTGCGATACGCAAAGCGACATTTTCATACTCTCCGCCTTGCGAGTTTTATTAAATTTTTCGATCGAAACTGAAATCCACTTTGTTACAGCCCCGATGGAAAACGCGAGGAAGCAAAATTGAAATTTCCTCGTTTTGAGAAAATGTAGAAATAATTGGCCTATCATAATGTCAGTCAGTTATTTTCTTCATAATATTTTATAATATTCTATAATATTTTATAGATATCCTTCTTCGTACAATACGCTGAAATAATAATTTTCTTAATAATTCTTAAAGAGAGAACTTTCGTGTATCAGTGTACTGAAATAATTATGCTAAAATACGACCAAGTACTACAAGTTAAACAGTCCTCGGAAGTGTGGAATTTGAAATTGTTCACTCTGTCTCTTGAGACCAGCGCTTTGCATCCTAATAAATTGGAGCGTATCTTCCAGCGAAGAAAAACAGATTTCCCAGATGATCTGCATTTATTATAAACACTTTAACTTTGAAACATTTTTACTTTCGCAACGATTTAATCTCCTATATTACCTCCATAATTGCCTATCTCGTGTTCTACGTTGTAATAAATTAATCGCTGTAACATCCCGTATGAATTACGATGACATTCGTTTAATCGATTTATATCTTCCTTCTCTCAACAAAGTGAGACAGAGGATTTTAGAAATTATTTCAGATATATAATTTTTAAAATCCGTTTCAGAGGAACAAATGCATACACTGTCGCTCAAAACTTCAAAATTTTTGTGTACTTTTCAAAAGACAAAATTTAAAAAACAGCAACAGCTTGGAATTTTGTCAAGGCTTAGAAAAAATTTGCTCGTCGAAATTACTTCTGAAGTATGTTAATTTTGACCTAATAATAGAGATTAAAGTACAAGTAGACATTAACATACTCTAGTACAATTTCTTTTTCCAAATAAAATTGTACATCGCTCAAGTTTCGAGTCGTCCGAAATTATTTTTAAAATTGAATAAAACAAAACCAACGTCTGGAAGGAATACCAGCCCCCAGGATTTTCGATTATTTTCGAAGACGTTTCTTCGCTTCGACGACAAATTGAATAACGCTTGTCAAAAACAGAAATAGCGCTCCTATTTCCGTTCGTAGAAGCAGTTCGCGAGGTACGAGCCAAAGTATTCACTTTAGGAGAAGAAAAGAAACTTACGAGGAGTTTAATTAAAATTCGATCGAGTCGACATCATAGATTTTTTAAGGGACAGTCGAAAGATCCTTCGTCGAAGAATTTAAGAAAGTTTTCTCAGGATGTGCGCTTTCATTCAAATTTAGTAGCGCGAGAAGTTACAATCACGAATCATTTGTGACATATCATTGACGATGGTCGAGAAATTTGTTTCAAATTTATTTCAGGGTGCAAGAGTTCAGTTTGTAATTTGATTATGAGAAATCCTACGTGAATCATTCGTTCGGAATCTAATGACACGTTCGAGCGAGACGTATAGGAGTTAGGAAAAAACTGCACGACTTGAACCCCAGTATGATTCGTCTCATTGAAAGGTCCAGAAGCAACTGTTCCGACTAGGAAACGAAGACGACCTTTTTGCTATAAAATTGTGTTGATACGCAAACATTTGAATCGATAGAAAACAAATTACAGGTGTGATCGTTCAGTACCAGACAACGCCATTCCTACTCGAGGTCTACCCCACGCCCACTCACGAACCACGTGACCCAAATCAACCAATCGCTAATTTTCGTTGCATTGGCGTTGCACCTGAGTCTGGGTCACCCTCGCTAAAATCGGTTTCAGTGATAAAATGGCGGACGTTGAACGTCGTAAATTCGACGCGGTCCACTGTCCTTAAAAGCTTCCACTCTCCCGGCGGTGTGTGTACAAATTTAAATCTCACCGCCACGAAAACTTCCGAGTTCTCGGAGAGCAACTCGGTGTCCCTCGTGGCAGTATGTTCTGTTGAAGAGAGAAATTTGAAACTGGTCAGTGGCTAACCCGTCGCGACGCAAACCGAAACGAAATGTTTTTAAGTCGAAACGTCTGCGGTGAACAAACGAGAACGGAGACCGTGGGAATAAAGGTAAATGGATAGTGTCGCGTGAGATCTGAATTTAAACTTTTGGATTTTAATAAATCAATTGACCGCTGAACGCGGACCGATGCGGACTCCTGGCAGTAATACGAATTTTTGTATAATTCTTGTAATTTAGATTTACGATGAAATTATTATAATTTTGTAAGAAAATCATGCGACATTTTAAACTGTGGAGTCTCTACTTTGACAGCGCTGAATTTTTTCTGTTTCTGAAGATGATTTTACATCATGTAACGAATAGGAATGTGAGGATACTTTCTCTCGGAAATTGTAAAAATTCAAACGTTTCTGTTAACACATTAAAAAATTCTTTCGTGATTAGATATTCACCAGTCATTTTGAAGAATGAAGTCTCCCATTTAAAAAAAGTTCCATTTAAAAAAATTATGTGTACGGAATAAACATTTCTGTTTCAGAATTTTGTTTAACTTTGGATATTAAACTCTGAAGATTTTTTTCACACTTTTCGTTTATTTAATTCTAATGTTCAAAGCTTAATAAAATAGCGGGGAAAAATTCGTATAACTTTAAAAGATCGTCGTAAGGAAGAGATTTCAATTTTCAAAACCATGGTGAACACAATTACAAAAAAATGTACTTTGCACTTTATGTAAATTATACGTTGAACATCAACATTAAATTTAAACTTCCACCACAAATTTAAAAAAAAAAACGATGTTCAAAGACCTAACTGGGATTGAAAGAATTAAATGTAGCGAATTACACGGTTGAAAAGCTTTCTGCAGAAATTTCTTCACAAAAAAATGTTCAGAAACATACCAACATACCACGTTATTTAATATTTATTTAAATAGAATTCAATACTTCGTTTCTAGCGGAATGTTTCATAGTTTCACCGAGACGTACATGTTCCATCCAACAAAATTGTCCCAAACATCGCTCGTTTCTAACTCGCTCGAAAATCCAACGCTTCTCACACTCTTTTTATTATTCGAGCGCCCAGCGCGAGGATCGATTTTCGTTCAGGGTTTCTCGTTTTCGCGGGTGAACGACGCGCGCGTTCTCCGCGGCTCTCGATGGATCGACGGATAACGCGGTTACCCACGACCGCGGAGCGAGACATTTTGCCCCGACAAAAGAATACGGCGCGATTGGCATTAATTCAGCCGCGCGACGGAATTTCATTTCCTTCCACTATCGGCTGAGAAAGGTAAATTCCATTCCATCTGCAGGCAGGCGGTGGCTCGTGCCCGCGGCAAGCACGATATAACGCGATTATGATTATGGGATTCCGAGGGCAATCTTGCTGGATATCCCGTGAAACAGAGGAAGCAGGGGGCGGGAGGGGGAGGGAGAACCACTATGTGAGACACTTGCACACCGTGCGCGGTTGAAAAGATATTCCTAAAGTGCACGCGCTCGATGAAACTCGGTTCTCAAACATTGTTTCGCTCGATTACGGAGCGCAACGGCGGATCGTTCGCCGGAGGATATTAAATTGTTCGTTTCGAGTTTTTCGGTGCTGGTTCCAGCAGCTGAATACATTGAGCTTGAGTTTGAGTACGCGTAACGTGCGTGAAATAATTTGGAATATTTCGATGCACTGTACGCAGAAAACGAACATGTCTGTCGCTTCATAGATGTGTACAGCTGAAGAAATAATTACGGAGTACAACGTAGATCGTTCGTCGGGATATTAAAATGTTCATTTCGAATTTTTCTCACGCGTTTGGTAGTCGACTGGATTGAGTTTGAGTGTGTGTACTGTGTGTGAGATACGTAGATCTTTGAAAAAAAGTGATTTTTTTTAGTTAGATTACTTTAATACATTGTACATAGGAAATGAACATATCTATCGTATAACAAATATGGCTAAAAAATATGCAGAAATTAATGCGAATGAAATATTAAATGGAGTAATTTCTTTCGATATAAAAATTTCCTTTGTATATTAGAGCAAAATCGCATCTAATTGGACCACGTTATAATTCTTCTCCGTTCATAATTAATTAAACTGGTAAATTTTGGACTGCAACTTTCAAACGTTTACAGTATTTCACTCACGATGAAACCACAAAGCGTACATTTCAAGAATTCATTAAAAAAGATTAGTCCCGATCAAAATCTCTGTTATGTATCAATTCACTGACAAGCGCACGTGTAAATCAAATGGAACTACTTTAATTAAGTTCCAACTTGATATTAGCCACCAAAAGTAACGATTTCGTATTAATCTGTCAAAAACGATTGCACTTTCCACTACTGGAATGTGGAATCTCGCGAAGATTATTAACAATCACACCTGCACGAAGAAAAACTGAAAATGCATGATCCAAATCTAATCCAATGCTTCGCGATTGATATTGACATTGACAAATCAATAACAATAAGACCACCAACCAATTTTCCTTCGATCTATCAGAAAAATATTTCTCTGCCACGTCAATTTCTGATGTTTCGACGAAAATTGTCGATAATCGTGATCGAAGATGACTGCGACAGAAAGAATTCGTATCCCGTCTGTTAATAGAGAGCGACCAAGTGAGAAAAATTCCGGAAGTGCAAGACCGGCGTTCTCTCGGTTTTCATCCAACTTGCCCGTAAGCTCGTTATTGTCGGATCTGGTCGCCAGATAAATTCGAAACCCACGGTCGTTCCCACTTTTCGAAACGCGAAATCCGTGTACGACCTTCCACCCCGGCGTCATATTTCCCCCGAGGATAGCGTATTGTGCGCATTTCACGTGACAGACAACTTTCACCGAGAATCGTCGAATCTTATCTACGCGCGGAAATTATTCGTCGTGCGGTAGGTCTTCAATACGCGCCATGAAATCGATGCTCTTTGAATTATTTGCGTCTCGTCGAGACGTTGAGACCGAAATAACAGGTCCCTCCGATGCGCCATCTTCTTGTCTAGACGCCACGTCTTGTTCGAGCGGGAAAATTCGAATGAAGAGAATCGAGGACAGAGATCACGTGTCAACTTGTTCACTGTGGATGGCCAGGTTGTGAAACTGATTCTAAATCAATTCCAATCGTCGAGCTTGGATGTTTCGATAGATTGCGAGAATATTGATACTTTTTGGTTTTGGTTTTATTGATTATTGGTATTTATTGATTATTTTATTTTATTTATTGGATACTTTAACCATGCAATACTATCCGTATGTATCAACTGTTTATATTCATGCGAATTGTCATTTCATTTTAACAGCACTGAAACGCAATGCAATGGTAGAAACTTCAATGGAAATAGTAAAAGATATGTATTTATCAGTTTCTCAAAATTTCGTAAAATTGTGGAATCCAGATGGAAGAACTAGTAAAAAAATATTAAGTGGATTCGTGGAAATTTTTTTACAATTATTAAGTACAATTATTAACATAATATTAATTATTAACATAATACGATATTTATCACAATATTAAAAAGTAGAATTTGACGTAACGTTCTGAAGTTTTTGCCAACAAAGATCGTACAAACATAATTGTACAAAATTGTATAAAATTGAAACGCTCGCTGGCGACGATAGAGAAGTGAAGATCACTCCGTCTAAAAGTCAAAATCTACGTATTAAAAAACTGAAAAATAGTTATCCGAATTAAATCTGTAAGTCTCCAAATATTAAGTCTGTACGTTTTTCACAAATGAAATCAACAGCGACAGTAGGTATAACGGGCGGGTACGAAAGGTTCCAAGTTCGATTAATTGAAGTTCACGCTATCGAAGGAAATTAAGGAAGTATCGGTAGGTTAATGAAATTTTTGGTAAGAGGAGTAATGGAGTCAATTCGGCTGGGGTTAATAAAGCGGTGAAGTAAATCGCGCGAGCGAACGATATTGGTTTTCACGCATTTCGCGGCTCGCGAGTGGAATTGAAATTGACAGAGAAATATGAATAGAGCGGGACATTTAGGTAAATTATTTGCGGTAACTTGTGCATTGATATTCCGTTTCAGTTAATAATAACCGAGTGTTTGGACAATCGCTGTATCCTCTTGCTCGTAATTACTGATAATTACATACAAATGGATTCACAACGTTTCCATTGTATATAAAAATATCCCGATAATTCGTGAAATTCATAGTCCATGAACGCGTCGAATTTGACCTAAGAGAAATAATTGCTTTACGCTTTACTCGATAAATTCACATCTGTTTTAAAATCCTCTTCATGGATGAATTCGCCAGATCACGAGTAAATTCTTCGGAATAATCAATTTCTGAGGAGTAATCTATATTACAGTCTATATCAAACCACCATAGGAAAAGTAGGCTGTTAATATTTTGACGTGGAATTTCATCCTTGAATTTCTCCCCTTCAAATTTCTGTTTCCGTTGAAGAGGATTTCAGACACTTGACTCGAGTAGCTGTACTTGCAACAAACACGTAAAATTGGCAAGTATTCCAGAACACTTTGGATTTGTCAAAAGCTTACAGTTTCACAAAGTTTTTAAATCTTTTGTTTCACTCTCTTCGAAATTCCACAGTCTCGTTGAAAAGAAAAAAAAAAGAAGAGATTAAAGTCATCCTTGGAGAAATAACCGGTTGATAAGATCAACGCTGGGCCTTCTTACTCAGGAAAGGGAGATTCCTTTCCGATGGCTGGCCCCTAACGCCGGAACAGCGTTCGCTGTCCGTGCGAACGTAATTTAATGGGGGGTGATGACGCATTTCGCATGAGGCGCGTGTTCTCCATAAATAAAGTGTTCCATTTGGATCACGACGCGAATAACTTCGCGTACGTGATCCTTCTACGAACGAGGTCCGATTTTCTAACCCCTTAATCTCAAGTCTGATAATTCCGTTTCTGGCACATTTCAACTCTGAAATTTACACCTACGGCCGGTTGTAAGGAGAGTGTTCAACTCCAGACGCACGTTTCAACTTTCTGACCGCTTTCAACAACGTCGCGGGAAAATATGAAATCCCAATCTCCGTTGCTTTCATTCATTCCTTCCTTACGTCACCGAGCGCAGCGAGTGTTCCTCGCTCTTGCTAACAGGATTTCCTCCTCGCGGAACGGAAGATGACGCGTAACGAGCAACCTGGCTAAACTCGGCTCGGCGAATTAAATAACTTCCATTCGTAATTAAGTGGCTCGAATTGCCGCGTATGAATTATGGAACGCGGATAATACGTTCGTCGATGACGAATGGACGTGCGAGTTAAACGATTTCGACTCGTAGTCGAGAATTAGAATTGAATGGGTGGAAAGTTGACGCGTTAAATGGCGACGTGCCCGTGTTATAATTATGATTTAGTTTCGTAATGAACAGCAGTTCCAAGAATTGAAAAAGGGATATATTGCCAAGTATATCCAATGCTATCGAACTTTAAATAATTCGAATATTTGTCTTTCGAATGATTGGCTCGACCAGTTCAAACATCCTGTTGGTAAACTGATTTTTTTCATCTGTGGCTACGTTTTTCGGGCAATGTACTCTTTCACGAATTTATACGGATTTTATGAAATTCAATTTTTTTTACATTTCTGAACGTTTCAATTAGCGCTGTTAATAACGTTGAATGAAACATAAGTAACTGTAGCGACAAAAAAGAATTATTTGCAAGAATTATCGTTTTTAAAAATTAAACATAATAAAAAATAAAATTAAATTGATTCATTTTATAACTCTTGTCCTTTAATAAAATGGTTTACTACACTTACTATTTCATTACTGTAATGTCAAGGATATAAGATTTAAGAACATCGATTGAGCAATTGAAATGAAATTCATCATGGAACATCCTGTCAATGTATCAAATTGTATTAATTTCTACGAAAATTTATTCCACGATTAAAGTTTTTAATAGTAAACAACACCGAAATGAGTACAAGCTGTCCTTTTCTATCGTCAATAAAACTGTACTCGTATTAAACGTCAAAAAGAAACAATTTTCCTCCCTCTGTTAAGATCTGAAGAGTTTCAAAGTTCAGGGTAGATGATGGAAGGATGAGAGAATTAAAGGAAGAGATTTGAGATAGATGAGAAAGGCGAAGGTTAAGGCGTTTCGTCTCAGAGTCGCTGCCCAGACTCATCTAGTGGGGCTGATGGCAGCGACCCCTACCCCAAACGCTTGTTGTTGTAACTGGACGGTCACCCATCCTAGCGGTGTTCTGCACTCTGCTTTGCTTAACGTCGAAGATCGGTAGGACCTTGTCGGATCCTAGACCGCTACAGATCAATTCGCGCTATAAATCCGTCATTTGTCGAATTTCATTTTTAAGGCCGCAATAGAAAAATCCGATAGAGAGAGAGAGTGCGCTACGTTTCCCAAAAATCTGACCGCGTACCTTCGTAAAAATTTACGACGGCTTCCATTCGCGTAAAATCGACACAATCGGACGAAACTTCTATCTCACGGCAACAACCACCGCTCGCAACCGTTGATCCGATAAATCAGCCATCCCCGTGTAACAACCATAACCGATCGCTTCTCGTAACTAAATATTTTCATCGTCGCTTCGCTCTCTTCGTTTGTCGCGTGTCCGGCTCCATCGCGACGAATTAATCCCTTAAACTCGTTGGCAACGAGGCATTAACGAGGCGGACGTTGATCGAAACGCGCCCGAAGCGTGGAGGCACACTGGGGAAACTGTTTTCCTCCGGGGAACGCGTCCGGGACACAATAGGGCGACCCATTTTTTCGCTGACTGATGACACTACCGACTGACAGTCTGGTTTATGAACGATTTTTGCAAATCCTCGAACGATATAAGCCGTCATGTCGGCCATAGATCTTGGCTGCGCGTTTATGAAAATGACAGTCGCTGTTTTTGTTTGTTCCCTTCTTTTTCCTTTTTTCCTTTCTTTTCTTTTTCTTTGCTCGACACCGCGCCACAGACGTCATCGTTACGCGACTATATGAAAAAAGCAATTGCGCGGCGACAATTTGCACCGACGGTGTTTCTTCTCTGCTTTGCAAATAAACCAGCAGGTCACGTCAAATTGATATTTCTTGCGGTGATAAATGTGGCACGTTGCGGCAGGGAACGGGAGATGCGAAACAATTTTGATCGACGTTTTTGAGAAATTATACTTCCGTTATTTGTGCGTGTATCCATCAATTTGTTCGTCGAAGCGACGTACGTTTGCAATTTTCTCCCGTTACGACGAAACAACGTGGGAGAACGAACGAAATATAAATTTAATTTAATAAACAGATGGATAAATATAAATGATTAAATGCAAATAAATATAAATTTAATTCGACAATTCAACAAATATGATTTAATCCAAAGTAGATTTCGATTTTGCAATGTTTATCAATTTAATAGATAGCTGTAGGTGTATATTTACATTCAAGTCGGTAGATCGACGCTTCGTGCGATAATGCTGATATTTTACGATCTCTGTTGTATCGAAACAAAAACTGTCTCGAAAAGTTACTTAATTTAACTTATTTTTCAATTTAAATTGAATTCAAACCAAGCAGTTTGGCAACAGCATCTTTCGAACCTTGACAACCCGTTTTTGCAATTAACCCGTTTCCAATTAACAAAGACTGTAATTACTTCGGCAAAGATTTCAATGTCCTAAATGTGGATATTAATTTTATTTCGCTTTCGGGAACACACCGGCGCGGCGGCCAAATAACTTGGAAAGCAAGTCAACATCTCTATTTACGCTTTCTTAATCAAACTCCCCTCGAAAGCTCGGTCTAAACGGCCACTGCTCGCCTCTCTCTCTCCATCCACTCTGCCATTCACTCTACAATTCCAGTTTCACGATAAACTGACCACTTTTAAGGATATATTCACACAGTCGGTACATACAAACACGTACCCACGTGTTTCCCATCCACACATCGACCAACTAACCGCTTCATCGCCTTCTTCGCCTTCGAGTATTCCCAACCAGCCGAGAAGCTCATTCGACGCTGAACTTCCCGATAATTTATAGCCAGTGGCATTACTTTAATGAAAGTTCTATTATTCGCTCGAAACACGTGAAATGCATTAACCGCGCGAGAATATTCTTACGGTTTGAAATGAATTTACGTACACGGTTGATCGCTCGCGAAAATTTATGTATTTGATCATTTATAGCGACTGCATTGGCTCAACGACGATCGTTGTGTTGTTTATTTCGCATCTTTGTTATTTATCGTTTTAAAGGAAGAGAAAAAGAGGCTGTTTTGACCCATTTTGTCACATATTTTAATTAAATACGTAATTAAATTATTTTAGATTTTAATTGACTAAAATAAAATTAAACGTCGTCGAGATTAATTCAACCATAGAAAAACATGGAGATTTATAGCATACGAATCTTCGTTGTAAAAAAAAAGCGAGAGAAAAGACGAATTTGAAAATCGATAAAACGATCGAGACACCACGACAAAAGCGTCCCAGATGCTTTCTCGACTGTCTAACTCAATGGCGCCACTTTCGATCACAGCAGGATGCTCCTCTCAAATCGATGAATTTTATTATCGTTATACTATTGTTTGCGAGTAAACAGCATCGCGTTTTAAACAATCGTGGACTCGTCAGCAATTTCGCGAGAGAAATATAGTCGTATAATACTGTAGCGGCTAGCAGATGTCGGAAAAATTCGTTCTCGCGATAAAAAAAGCCAGGAGACTTTACGACTCTCACGCCAGACATGCTGTTGAATAACGAAGGCCAAGTCTTGTTCTTACGGTGCGTAGGACAATACGGTCCGCACCAAGTAACCGTAAATACGGCCAGAATAGCATCCGCGAGCGTCGTCAATTCTAGGATTCTGAAGGGCCCGCACTTGAGATACACCAGATGGTAACGTGCAAGGCCCGGAAGAGACCCCGCTACGTCGCCAGAAACTCGGGAAATAGTCCCCGGAGAAATTGCAGCCACGCTCTAGAGAAAGCGTGCAATTTCCCGACAGCCTAATTGGCTAGAGCCAAAAAACGCTTAGCCAATTAGGAAAGCGACAGACAGGGACCGAGGTTTAGGTTTTCCTCGAAGACGAAGTGAGCAGGAGAGTTGAGAAGTAGCTCGCCGCCTAGCAACCTTGTAAATAAAATTATATCTCCGAATAAAATATAAAAAACCAACTTAGTCTCGTGAACCAAACATCCCCAAAGTACGTGGCTTCGTCGATTGTAGTTCCAATCCATTTTGCGTACGCTCGTTCCTGTAACGCGAGTCACACGTTGCACGCAATCTTCGAAGCAGTCCCCGCGTAAAAAATTAATTACAGTTACATTTTGTCGGCGATCGGGCTCGACGAGTTTCAACGAAAACTCGAAACAACGCTCCACTCTGAGGGATCCTTTGGCTGCGTTCCGCGAAGAACAGCCGGGAAGAATCCCCTTCAGGGACACAGAGGATTCTGTCTTTTTGCCGATGAACGTCAGTCAGCGTTGACGATATCGTTCAGTCGTTCGGCGAATAGTTTTTCGCTGAATAAACACGCGGTTCTTGAAAGGGGAACCGTGTTGTCGATTTTTCAAACAGCTTTCGAGGCAACGTATTTATCGACGTTGGGCTGATGTGATACTTCACGCAGGATGTGGATTAATTCCGGTCGACTGAAGAGATCGCGAAATATTTTGGATTATCCTTCAAGTCGAGCGTGGGAGCGTAGGATTATTCATCGTCGAAATTATTCGTCTAATTTTCTGTATTAATAGTCCGACTCCGAATGAAAGGAGAAACGGAATTCCGGATCGTCGAGTTTAGAAGGGTGCATCGTGGAATTCTAATTTTCTGCATCGGTGGACTTCACATTTGTCGAGTGTCAGCGCGTGCTGTCAATCCAGGCGATCGCGTTCCCCGAACAGCGACAAGTGTAAATTATATCGGAAAGTTCGAACGAAGTTTCTGATATCTCTCATAACCGCGAAAAAAGCATCATCCGACGGAGCGAAACTGGAAGCTAGTCGCCCACCTCCGTGAATTTCGACCGTACGAGTGACAGAAACGGTGAAATTGTTTAAATCACGTAAAATTGTTGTTATCGATGTAACCTTTAAAATGTGTGGGAACGAGACGTCTCGACGACGCAGTGATTTGTACTGACGTCAAAAGTAAATACAGAGACAAATAAAGGAGTAAACTTTGCAAATGTTGAAAAGTGGCAAGGAAATATTAATGAAAATACCAAGAGGGAAACACTTGCTATAATCAAATAATGCACGAACAAATATTATGTTTATCTTTTAAACTATCAACAATTGCAGTATGAAGGAAAATATTGGAATAAGTACGATTATTTGTATATTTTTTGAAAAAAAAAAAACAATCGTTTGTATATCCAAATATATATTTTATATGAAAAAAAAAAAATTCTCCATGATTTAAAGGGAAATTTATATAAAAACTTGCGAATTGGTCGCTTTCACCATCCTGCGTGAAGAACCTCAAAGTTTTGTAAAGCAGTGTGTAAAGAACTCAATCATATCTCGGAAAAGAATCATTCAAATTGCTAAGAGAGAAAAAAAACACAGCGTAAAATTTCCACAGAAAGTAACGAGTTAATTGCATTAACGACTCTGACAATTTCAGCGCGAAGACCGTAAAGTTTCGCTGCTAATGGGACGTATTTCGGCGCGACGAGGACCAACAACTCCGCTCCATGGGACAGAGTCGGAAGAGACACTGCGCATCGAACAATTTTGAAGTGTCCCATTGTTGAATTACGAAACGAGTACATAATCGTCGAGAGACAACTCGTAACGCACGAAGCATTCGTCGAGTGCCCCATACAGTCTGGCATTCCCAGAGCACCGCAGCTTTGCACAAGCGGCCAGTGTGCCGTACTGCGTTCGCAACGGGAGTGGTAGGTGGTCGTCGAACAATCAGAATCGCTCGAACGCTTCGACGTCGCGCGGTCGCGTCGTATCTGCATCGAGGCGAGAGATTCGCGTTTGTTTCGCGAAAGATCGTCAACGCCGAATCGTATTCCAATGTTTAACCGAATCCTCTCTCATTCACGGCGAGTGGCCGTTTTACGATCGGAATTTCAGATTCTCGAAATGTAAATTTCCGATCTTATTACCTGCGGGTCCCTGCTTCGCGCGGATTCGAGGGTCAGCCGTGAGAGAAGGGAACATCTCGTGTTGCCATTTATTGTAATATCACTCGCCGTTTATTTATGATATACGAGACCATCCTTCTTTATAGCGCGGGAAAGGAAGAGGCGAAGGAAAAGTACGAGTCGTATATCTTCGTGAGATTTTAATATTGGGTACACGTATATATAAATATGTATATTTGCGGACGGAGAAATTTAAATAAATTACAATCGAAATTAAATTACAAGACAATTTCGTTCAAACGATAACAAAGTGTATATATATAATAATTTATATAATAAATATAATAAATATAATTATTATATATTATATAATATATAATTTTTATATATATATACCCAATATTAAAATCCTACGAAGACACATGACTCGTAATTAAAATCGAAATTAAATTACAAGGCAATATATAACGAAATTGTCTTCTAATTTAATTTCGATTTTAATTTTGTCAGTTACGTTGTTTTCTATTCTTACTTTACGTAGGAGTCATACCTTTCGTAAAAAATTACACTTTTAAACTTTAAATATTCTCTTACATCCTAAATAAATTTAAAAATTAAGAATATGTATCTCCTTGTGACTTTCACACAAAATGTGAATTTTATCAAATTCAGAAAACAAAGATCTATCATCAAGTAACCAAATCTTCAAACTGCACGTTTTCATCTGATAATTTGACAAGTGTCTTGCCAAACAAACGGAGAATTTAATAAGTTAATCAAAGTTTAAAGTTTGCATGCAAAAGAATCGGCAACAATAGAATGCTGGTGACCGTTATTTACCGGGTATAATTGCGAGATTTCACGTTTAATTATCACACGTTTAATTGTACTTCTTGGGTAACGCGCAGCTGCGTTTTCTGGTGCCGCGTTTACCGCGGTATATCGTCCATTACGATTTCCACCGGTGCAAACTAACTTGGCCGACAAAGCTTTCGCGGCACGTTGGTTTCTGCGAATTTCGGCCATTCGTGTTCCAAACGTCTTTCTGCAGCAATGCGACGACCGTTCAACAGTACCGCGGCTATTAAAGCCTGCTCCAAATACAACGATATCGTTGCGATTGATGATTAAACGCGACAGTTAGTCGTTAGTTTCCATCGATTGCGAATAAACACCCGAACGATGTTCGTTACTGAACATCGCAAAGTTCCAAAACACCTGCAGTATCCCATGTCGCGATATCAAATTTCAAACGGTCACACTTCCGAGCATTGAAACTTTTAATCGAGTGTGTGTCAATTTTTACGCTCGGAATATTATTTTTTTTTTATGATTCAACCAACCAACTAGTTGTAAAAGTTGCAGTACCTCTTGACCACAAAATAATGCGTGACAAATTTTGAACACTTTGACACATGAAAAATTAAGAGTTAAAGCGAAAGGATTTTGGGGAAAGATAAAAGAGGCGTTGAAAGAATTCATTTTGTAGCAAATTCAATCGTTCGAACTATTAGTGGCCATAACTAACGTCGTTTTTTTGATACTGAGCAAAATTTTATTTCAAGAGTTCATACAGTTTTAACTAAATGTGTGCTTATTGTTAAATTATATTACATTATTATGATATTATACTATAAATTATATTATATAAAATACAATTTAACAATAAGCAAACTTATTGTAACATAACCTATATTCTAGTTAAATATAGAATGATATTTAACTAAAATATAGGTTATGTTACAGTAAGTGAAACTATTGTCACTAGATGGCGCTGTTTATTACATTTGAAGAAAACGACCTTATTACTTATAGGTACCCTTCATGCTTCGTCCAACTAACAATTAAAATTACACAACAGTCAGAGTTGATAATCGTACGATTAACCAATTTAAACGAATTGAAAATCAATTCGGCATCCTTGCGCCATCAACGATTCGACGAATCGACGATTCCCATCTGTCATACGCAAATCTTGGATCAAACCTCGTGCTTCCGTTTTCTCGTTTTTCGCCAACTTTCTTGCCGGGATAATCGAATTCCGGGCATAACTCGGGCCAATTGCGTCGAGATTCCGCAGTATCGACGGTCCGCGTGAAATTTCGCGCCACGGGGCGAGAGGGAGGGGAGGGGGAGAAAGGGCGACAGACGTACGAAAAAGGAATTTCCATTTAAGACGAGATCGTACGTGTTTTATGAGCTGCGAAGGTCGGCTAATGCCATTCAACCGCGCGCGATATTCAGATTCCCTTCTGACGCGATCTATCGGATTTACCCCGCCGAGCGTTCGAGAAGAGCCAATGATCCACGGTGTCTCGCGACGGTAACACACGGAGACACAACCCTTCTTTGATCTCCATTGTTGACAAAAGTTCTGTCGAAACTTTTCTAATGACAAATTGAACGATCGAGAATGTCTCAAAGGACCACGCAGAGAGAAGGAATTCCTCTTATCTGCTTCGTTGATACGGCGAAGAATTTCGCAATTAACTGGATAACGGTTTGCGAAGAAATTTACCGACATGAAGAGAAACGTGAAATTAAATTCGATTGGATTTCTTTCAAATATTTATACTTGACTAGATAATCTGCGAAACCGAGTTTTATCTGTTTTCGGTCAGATCGAAACAGTTCAACGAACACTTGTTCTTTGAAAGATAAGTTTGTTCCTTTAAATGTTTCTTGACGGATTCAAACAATTTTTACAGAGCCTGCTTTATGTATAACAGGACAATTGCAAATGTAGTATGAGGTTTGTTGAAAGAATTTGTTTAGAATTTTCGTCTTCTTTATAAATTCCATACGCTAGAGTTAGAAATTGCAACAGATAACTGCTACGTTCCCTGAAAAATTTGGAAGAGATTGGTAGTTATCGGAAACTTGTTACAGAACTTGTTACAGCAGCTTATTTATCTCTAGGTTATACGCTAGGTGTACGCTAGAGAAAAATGCCCGAGGCTATACATCTGAGAACAAGTCAATCGAGAGTAAACTGTAATGGAAAAAAACTCGAGTAAATTGATCTAGAAAAATACGGTCATGAGTGAAATATCGCAAGGAAATTCAAAGAAATATTCACGACACTTTTAAATACTTCTTGACCACATTTTCGTTTAAAGAATTCTTCATTTAAGGCGAACATTCATTAACAGAAAAGGAAAGAGAAAAATATAACGAACTATTATTGATATATGTAGTTCATTAAAATTATAAATCCAAAATTATTCCATTTAAATTACAAATATATTATATAATTATATTATAGTATAACTATAATTATAATTATACAATTATATTTAAATTACAAGTCCAAAATTATAAATTATACGAATTACATAAAGTAATACATAAAAATACAACGAATATCAATTTGTATATAATTTTACTTTCTCAACTAGCAATAGCAATTCCATTAATAATAATGGATAATCTTGATTCTTTCTTTTCTTTACCTTTTAGTTGTAGTTTCCGTTTCAAGTCTTAAGTAAATTAAAAGACAAAGTACAATTCAACGGACCTCAACAGAACAGAAGCAGAAAACGAAGAAACACATTCGGAGTGAAAACATCTTTCATCCGAGCGTACGAGAAACCCTATCAGTAGTATAACCACTTTATGGTCAGGCGCAAACAGAAGTCTGTTTAAACGTGAAAACACACAAGCTTCCAATACCAGACCTCTCGTCTTGGCGAATTACACACACGGCAAGACGAGATTCTCATCTCAAATGCAACCACTACCTAGCTATAAAGTTCTACGAAACGTTGATTTTTTTCTGTTTTTCTTTCTTGAAAGTAACATTAATTAAATTTCTACCTTTGGATTCGATACGTTTTCTCTACTGTGAAACAATCATAGTTGCTACAATTGAAATGTTTCGTCAATCATTCTCAATATAATTTCCTAGCTCGTTCCACGTTCGAGTTTTGTAATTTAAATTTCTCACGAGTGATGGATTGTCTACTCTCTCGACGTTTTATAAAAAAGTTTTATAAAAAAAAATCTGCAATTTTCATATATAATCTAACATTTTGTAATAAAGCGATTGACGAAACATGGATCAAGTTCAATTTCAAATTAACAAATCTAACAAATATATCATTGAACAACAGTTTTAGTCAACTCTGAACGACTTCGTTCGTGAAATTCGCCACCTCGCTTGCGACAATCGAACAATTTCCACAAACGGCCGTCCGTTTTCGAAATAAGAAATCACAGTTTTCGTTTTAATGGCTTTTCCCAGCGATCGAACCCCTTTCGCGGCAGAGCCGCTTCCTGATCTTCTTCCAGCTGGAAAATCATGAAAGCTGCGCCACAGTCGATCGAAAAGTCCCCTCTACCAGTTTAAACGCTTCGTTTGTTCAACCTTTCGTCGACATTTCCATTTACCTCCTCTCACCCCTTTTCTTCCTTGCTGCACGCAGAGCACTCTTTCTGTTTTCATTTTCTACCCCCTGTTCTCTTCTGACTTTGCATCTATATATGTGTGTGTGTGTGTGTACGTTTTTCCCCCGTCTCTTTCATTCGATACACTTTATCGCCGACTTTATACCAACCAGTTGTTACAAAGAAAGTTCTACAACGTTAAATTATATGTCTATCAGCGACAGGCTGATTCCCTCGTCGACGACTGGACTGCGTCGTAACTTCTCGACACTTTGCATCTGGTGTTCGCGCTCTCGTTACACTTGGAATACATAGTATGGCTCTTCTTTGAATACTATTCGATAGGAAGATACTGGGAGAGTATAGTTTTATTTCCTCTTTTATCCAGTCTTATAATACTGATTTTATACCCTCCTTTTGAATTCATCTTTGTTTTCTTCTTTTTCTATTCTATTCTTCAATATATATACATTATTTTTCTATTCTATTCTTTAATACTGATTTTGTACCTTCCCTCTGAAGTCGTTTTTGTTCACTTGCGTTACTTTATTCCTCGCACGTTCGTTCACTGTTCGTTCGCGCGTGGTTCATCAAGATGAAGAGATCAGATGATTCTTTCCCTTCGACTTAAACGCAACGTTACTCTCACTGTCAAACTATCGGAGAATACTCAGGGGGCGATTTGTACCGATCGAAGATCAAACGATTAAAAGTAAGCGAACTGTTTCTTACCGATGTCAGACGAGTTCTCTACTTTCTCGACAACCCTGAGCTGATGAAAAATTGGAGAAGATTCTCTTGTTTCGACTTCGAAGGTTTTCGAGCCTCATCATTTGTCAACTTCGAGCGTTTTGTTTAGACATTTTTAGAAACTCTGTCTGAGAGGATGCTACGTGGATTGTGACACGCTTCGAGTAATCCTCCAGTTCTAATCAATCAGCAAGGTCTAGTCCTCGAAGTTGTCGAACATTCTCAACACTATTTTCAATTCTATAATTTTTCTTTGTACATTTACTTTTTTCATTGGTTTCATTGGCTTTATTAATAGTTTTCGAGAGTTTTGCAAGTTTCTCTTTGCAGTACGTTTCGTGCACTTGTAACCAATTTTTCACAGTGTAGGAAATTGTCAGATAATTAAAATTGAATACAAACGGATGGAACATCAGTTAGTGATTAATAATTATGGAAAATGAAGATAGAAGAAATTTTTTCCGAGATAGCTCAAATTTTTTGTTATCACGTCGCCAGATAATTGGAGAAACTACCGTCAGAGATATCTTTCCCGAGGTCATTGGCTTTTAATTGTCTGAAATATTTAGTACGCGGTATTCCAACAATTCACAAGAAACCTAATTTAAAGTAATAAACATTTTCACCGTGCATACATAAATATCTGACTGTCTTTCTTCAGAGACGGAATTCATTATTAAGATTATCCAATATCTTTGACATTGTGATAAATAGTTGTTGCAGTAGAAAGCAGAATAAGAAGAGAAAGAAAAATTTCTTCATCACAATCTCAACAAACTGCTTTTCATTGTCATTACAATTTTCTGTGACAAAAAGAAAGAAATAAGAAGGAAAAAAGGGAATCTAGTGCGACGTGTCGATAAATTCAACACTACAAACAATTTTTCATTGTCGTTTGAATTTCTCTAACAAAGAGAAAATAATATAGAAGAGGAATCAGCTAAAAGAAGAAAGAAAAATTTCCCTAAACATCACAAACCGCTCTTCATTGTCGCTATATGTAATTTTCTGGAATAAAAAGAAAGAAATAAGAAGAAAGGGGAATCTTATCGATAAATTGGACACCACCATCCATTTCTCGTCGTCGTTACAATTTTTCATAACAGGAACAAGGCGAAAATAACAGAGAAGAAGAATCAGCTAAAAAGCGAGATGAAAAGAAAAAGAAAAATTTCCCTCGACATCGCAAACCACTCTTCGCTGTCATTACAATTTTCTGTAATAGAAAGAGACAAGAAGAAAAATAGGGAATCAGGATCGATAAATTCGACACCACCATTCATTTCTTGTCGTTCAATTTTTCACAACAGGAAAACAAGGCGAAAATAATACGAAAGAAGATGAAAAGAGAAAGAAAAATTTCCCTCGACATCGCAAACCGCTCTTCGTTGTCATTACATATAATTTTCTGGAATAAAAGGAAAGAAAAAACTGCACGACTTGTACCCCAGTACGATTCGTCTCACTGAAAGGCCCAGAAGCGACTGTTCTGACTAGGAAATGAACACGACCTTTTGGCCATAAAATTTTATTGATATGCAAACATTTGAATCGATAGAAAACAAATAGCAGGCGATCGCTCAGTACCAGACAACGCCACTCCTACTCGAGGTCTACGCCACGCCCCCTCGCGAATCACGTGACCCACATCAACCAATCGCTAATTTTCGTTGCATTAGCGTTACACCTGAACAGTTTTTCTGGATTACTCCCGCTAAAATCACTTTCAGCGATAATAAGAATCAGTTAAAACGAAAGCTTCGAATTAATCGCGCGAATCAAATATTTCCCAACGTACATCTTTATTGCCGTTCTTCACTCGTCGCTGCAATTTCTTACAACAGGAAAGAAAGACTGGAAAGAGGAATCGAGCGAAAAGGGGATAAATTGGCTCGCGAGAGGTCCGAAATTTAAAAGCCCTTCAAGGGAAACGTTAAAGACGTATTTTCCTCCCGCGCAACGGACACTTCCTCTTCTATACGGCTCTCCAACCCCTGTGCAATGCGCAGTTTGTGTGCAGGTCGTGAAATCGCTTCCACCAGTCGCTTTAGCAAGGACAGATTTCGTTCACTCTAAACAAAAGACACTGCAAATGGAGAGATCTACAGGGATGTCCGGTATCGATTATGTGCTCGAACCATGAACGATGCAGTAACGTAACGTAGAAAGGGAAGGCCCCCGGCAGAAGTTTCGCGTTTCCAGCAGCTCACGAAACTACGATACATAATTACGATACGATAAAATCGACTCGCTGTCGTCGTTAGTCGAGACTTTTGGCAAGAAACTTGAGTGATCCTCTCTGAATTTCCAGTTTTATTCAGGCTGCGTAAGAGCCTCGCGGCAAATTGAGTTAGTCAAATTTTTGTCAATTGCTCTAGCAAAACGTTCTAAATTGTTCTAGCTGAACGTTCGTAAATATTTATTAACGTGAAACAATGATTTTTTTCATAATACCTTTTTATAATACGGAAAATTTTTAATACTTTAATTATAATTACAATAATACTCATTTGATATCTTTTTTATCCACTGTTTCATAAATTTTATCAGCACCGTTGATGATCGAGCTGTATTTCGGAACAATCATTCGAGCATTTGAAACAATTACTTTTCAATTTCTTCAAAAACATAACCATCTTCAGCGACTTGCAATTCGTCGTTTCAACTGCTTTGAAAATTTTTAAAAATTTCTCAACTTTAAGTATCAAAAAAAAAAAAAAAGCACGTGATACACTTTTTCTCTCACATTATTCTTTCCAAATCCAACCCCAAAGTTCATCAATTCATTTCCCCGTTGTGCCTTATTTCTGACTAATTGCCACGTTTTAAATCCCTTTAAGCTTCCTCTCTTCGAACAATAAATCCAAACTGTCGAAAAGCTATCCATTATTCTTAAGAAATGGCAATTCATAAACCCGGACACTCGAGCACTTTTAATTTTAACGAACCAGAAAAACGAAAACGGAAACCCATCCGCCAGAAACTTTCGAAATAAAACACCGTCCCATAAATCTAAGGATAATTCCCTCAAAGGAAGAACACGCTCGCGTTTCTCGACGAAGCGACGTTCGTCCCCGCGTAATGCTTGATCAGTAAGTAAAGCCTCGCGTTTCCTCCTTCATTTATCACTCTCCGGTACGTGTTTACCAGTTTTCAGTTGATCTCTCGGCGTTATTCACGAGACGAACGACGCGCGATCGATACGAATCGACGACAACGCTGCAAACATTTTCACAACGTTAATTTTACAATTCACCGCGCGAAACTCGTGGTCACTACCCTGTATTTCGGTGTGCAAAATCGATTTTTATCATACTCGCGTACAAAAAGAATTGTCTCGCGTATTGTCCGTAATTTTAGTGTAGAATTCACGATAGTGTAAGCAATTTTTTAAATAATCTGCTAGCGGCTGAATGAAATATTAGAACTATCGGAGTGGACAGTTTTTTTTACGAAAATTTATGACAGTTTCATCTTTTTATATTGGATCTTTTTTTCTAAAAAAGTTTCTTTTATTCAATAAAGACAGAAATATTTAACAGTGGAAAGTTACAAAAGTAGTGAAACGAACCAGTGAATGGCTCTTCATAGAAATTTTATAGAAGTTATTCACGTTTTTATTTCATGCTTTTATAAAATTTTTATTCCCTCCCTTTACAGAAATTTTATTTCGTTTCTCTCCTTTTTTCCCCCCTTTTTTTCACTTTGGCAGAAGCTTTGTGGAAACGTTGCTTCTATTTGCATAAAAATTTTGTCTCTCTTTTATTTTTGGAGGAGTTAATACATTTGGAAGTTAACATTTTCTTTATTTGAATAGATGGACAAAATTCTATGCTCTCGTTCTTCGTGCATTAAAATTTCTTTTCTTTTTTGAATACACAAGTTTCAACGGGCATTCGATCGGCGATAACAGGCTGAAATATCGATGAACGCTGTCGTTTCATAAGATCTACGTGGGTAGACGTAGATCAACTTGTTGCCAACTGAAAGTTCTTATTGAAAAGCTTTTATTAATTTCCCTTGGAAAATTCCCAGGGGGCTTCAAAGACCAGAGGATAAACTTCAGGTGTCTGGATCTTCACTTACAATCTTTGGGGCATAAATTTTATAGGAAACTTGACTGATACTCTGCGAAGAAGGTTCTCACGATATTGAGTAACCAGATGATGCATCGAATGAATTATCTCTTTAGAAATGCAAATGATCGCCTGCTACGAACAAACTGTTAACACTAAAAAGCATGTAACGCGATATTCTTGATCCAGCAAGAATCAACTAATTTTTATTTACATTTTAAAATTTTTCAACATTATAGCTGTGAAAAGAAATTCCAAGGACTTATTTGATATTTCTTCATCGTCCATTCGGATTTTATAGTTTCGCGAAATTTCAAGAAATTGAAGCATTTACAATAGTACGATAAATTCTCATTTAATTCTTTTGAGTGAGTTAATACTAATCTCTGAGTTTAATAATGCTTTATTCTTGAAAAAAATGGAGTATCTTTAAATGAACCTTCCTAAAATCTAATTTTACATTCCATTTCTGCATAACTAATAATAATTACATTCCGCGATAAAAACAATAATTAAATTCTATATACCAGACAACGCCACTCCTACTCGAGGTTAAACCCACGCCCCCTCACGAATCACGTGACCCAAATCAACCAATCGCTAATTTTCGTTGCATCAGCGTTGCACCTGAAGAGGCCCCCGCTAAAATCACTTTCAGTGACAATAAGTACATCAAATTTTCATCAGAGTACAAAGTACGAAATCTATTTTTCGTTTCTATTACCTAAACGAAACTTTCTTGCTTCTCATCTCTGTCAGATTTCATCTCTCAAAGATTTCACGCTTGCACATTCTCGATTCGCACGTGAATGAAATCTCCACATGTCGCCACGGCGCATGCTCTACGTGCATTCTCCGAATGGTATATCTCACTCGCTACCGATCCACCGATACAGACATTCGTTCGTCAACCACTCGTGCCAAAAATCAGGAATTCGAAAGGGACCACTGTCGATGAACGTGAATGTTCTGAGAAATATTTTCCACGGCGGGGTGTTGTTTTTGTTGACGAGTCGATGGTGGGACGCGTGAGAATTCACGGCGGAGCGAACAGCAGGCGTTTTACGATCGTCAGAAACTCAATAAAGCGGCTGATATGTTCGCCCAAGAGGAAAAATATCGCATTAACGCGTGAAACGCGAACGATCTTTTTGAAATTTACGGCCACGCGATATAATAAACCGGACGCTAATGAAAGGGACGCGAGATTAAAATTTTAATGGACGAACTAATTACGACCGTGTTACGTGTCGAATGTGTGTGTACATGCTCGTTTGATTACACTCGCGATGAATTGCTTAGTAATTTCACGATTTCGGATTTAACATGCTGGACGACAAAAGTAGCTTGTTCGTGTTAAAGTGAATTGAAGAGTGTTGAAAGATTCTCCGTTCAACGTCATTTGGTATTCCGTTGTAACACATAGTTGGTAATTTTCTTTTTGATTTGGAATTAATGCGATGCATGTCGAAAATTATTGTTCGTAAACAAACAATGTAAATTAAATTGGCTAAATTAATAATACAGTCAGACGTATTTTATTTTTAATCCTCTATTTTATCATTTTTTTATCAAGGTATATATATATATAAAATTGTGAATAATATTAAATTATAATAAAATAATGAAATAATAGGCTAAATTAATAATACAGCCAGTCAGACGTATTTTATTTTTAATCCTCCATTTTATCATTTTTTTTAACAAAGGATATATATGTATAAAATTCTGAATAATATTAAATTATAATAAAATAATGAAATAATAGGCTAAATTAATAATACAGCCAGTCAGACGTATTTTATTTTTAATCCTCCATTTTATCTTTTTTTTCATCAAGGGATATATATATAAAATTGTGAAATAATAGTATTATATGTAATCTGTATTTAATCCTCTCGGTACCTAAAAGCCGATGTACCGACTACGCGATTTTTCCCATAAATACATTGAGCTGGTGTTTCAGCTTTTCGTATTTAAAAAATGAGATTTCACGGCAAAAGAGAAATAGTATGTATGTTCAACTGAAATTTTTACATGTCCCGCGTTCTTACGACAATGGAACAAATAAAAAAATCGTAGAGTGCTAAGAGAGTTAACGATCCTCGTCGAAAAATTAGAGACAAAGTGAGAGAGAGTTAGAAACTGAATTTGATCGCAAATATAATCTATCTTCGCCTAAGCAAAGTTATAATTAATGCCACGAGCATGACTCGATATTATAATGCAAGGCTCATTTATATTTATCGTCTAATGCAGTTCCAAACTTTTGGCACGCTTTGCACGTGTAAGCTAATGTCTGGAATAGGCAATTTACATAAAAAGATGGCGAAATTTGAGTATGAAAGTTCGAAAGTTCAGACATTTTGAAGGAAATAATTGCTTCATTTATAATATTTGTAATCTTTTAATACTAAAATTGCCGAGGATTAAAACATAAAATTTCCATCAAAGATATTAAAGTAAAAAAAAAAAAAAAAAAGACAGAGAAAGAGAAAAGCTTTATAATACAATATACATGTATATGAAAAATCATTTTTATGAAAAATCATTCGAGTTTGCAAAAATTTCCAACAAAAAATATAAATTGGCCATTTTGACCATTTTTGACATTTTAACTTTAATTATATTTAAATATTGATAATCACAGTTGTAATTTTAATATTTTTACTATCAATCGTCCAATTTCTCAGATGAGTGAACAACAGGATTTTACTTCGTCCAGAAAGTAAAGAACTAAAGTACTAAAACTTTCGAGCAACAACATAGTTCACAAAATCGGCGTAATTCGTCACGATTTACTTTCCACAGTAACATCGTGAAAATTGCCAACAAATGTCATCGTAGTTGGGACTAATTTTTCGCATTTGCAATCGACAGAGATTGAAAGAGAGATTTGCCAACCACAAGCCGGCCAGCGAGTGAAAGATCAATGTCCAAAAAGAGTAAAAACCGAAGATCGAGACGCGAACGGGATCGACAGTGTCAGAAGAAGCGACGCGGAACAAGCGGAACGAAGTTAAGAAGCAAAAAAGACACGAGGGGGGAAAGCGAAGAACGAGGAAAACGGAGAAACAACACGGAGATGGGTGCAAACTCTTTCGTTGAGCGAAGAAACACCGCGCGCTTGTTTTATTTTCCAGTTGACGAAAATGGGAAGGTGACTTTCACGCAACTGAAAACGTGGTCGCCCGAACTCGCCGCGTTCGTAACTGAATGAAACCGAGGCCAATGAAACAAAATTTATGCAAGACAGCAGCGAGAATTAAATAACTCGCTTAATTTGGCTAATAAACCTTTAAGCACTACGAAGTATCATTCTGACGGATTTCAACTTTAGTCCAAATAAATTTAAAATCGTAAAAATGGGCGAGTCTACGAACTTTTCAACAAATTTGTTGAAGTTTTATAGAGTTTTACTGCTCATTTATCAGTTCAGTTTCAAATTTGGAACAGTTTTTGAGTTTAATCGACGTAATCTTTGTCGCCTTGGCGACTAGTTTTTCAAATATTTGTTCTCCACTTCTGAAATCAATTAGCTACACCCGTTATCAGGCTGAAAAATGTACTTATTTCCGGCAATTCGTGCTAATTTGTTTGCCAATCATTTCAATATACCTTTTACTGTTTAATATTCTTGTAATAAATTTCATTTTTGACTCACCACAGTAACCGCCTCCCATGGATCGATGATTCGAGAGTTGTTGCTCCTTTCGTCAATCACGATGATAGTAGTGAAGGCCATCAGGCTCCGTCTAAATTGAAGCTCTTTTCATCGGTAAATACGACTCTTTGCCATTTCACACGTTTCCTCGCGAATTGCAAACGACACGACTCATACCCTTGCTTTGACCAAAGTTCTTGTTGCAATTTTCGTCGTTTCAGATGCAATTCTTCAAACGACGTCGAACATTGCCAACATTTATCGCGACTCCAGCTCTTTCTGCGATTTGTTTTGAAGCTTGAATTTAATGCTATACGTATTATAGCGCGTTTATCCCGAATTGTTAGCTGCGGTTGTCCACAATTTTTTCTTTCTCCGTAATTATCAGGATCTTTTAGTAAATTCTCTATCACTTTACGATTTCTGGCTATTTTTGTCACGGAATAATGTTCTTCGTTTAATTTCAATACCGTATGTACTTCAGCTGGAGTTAACTTTCTCGCGCGACCCATTTTTACAAACGTTAATGCGCATCTAACCGACTGTATTTCGCACGAATGTTACACTCCCGATAGCTTCCGCACGACTGAGGAAAGTAAATATTCCAACTTGTTCAATCCTGTCTGCCTCGAGGCTACGGATTATAATATTTACATTCTCGTTTTTGTATTTCTGAGAAACTGCGTGTCTCGGTAATAACATTCAACACAATACACGTGGCTAATCCATGCCCAAGGATATTGATGTTATTACTATTTACGCATTCTCTCTTTTACTTTTACTTTACGATACGTAATAGAAGAAAATGTAGAGTGCGCTATTTTATCACTGAAAGTGATTTTAGCGAGATTAACCCAGAAAATTGGGCCTCTTCAGGTGCAACGCTAATGCAACGAAAATTAGCGATTGGTTGATTTGGGCTATAATATGCTATAATAATATATAATAAACATTTAAAACGATATTTGAAACACTAGAGAATTATTGAAAAAGAAGAATAAGAGATCACTTGATAATAAGATTTCTTACTTCTGCAATTCTTTGCTCTTTCATTTTTTTCAATTTTCAATAACTTTGCGAGCCGAAATATTGAAAATCCGATATGTTTGCTAAATAAAGGTAAATTTTTCAAAAAACAAGAGACGATATTATTTCTCGTATTTGTCCTTTGTCGCAGCAAAATGCTAAATCGAAAATATTGATGCCAATGTTTGAACAAGCTACGTGTTTATCCGTTTGTTTCGGCAAAATTTTCAATAATCGATTGAACGAACTCTTGATTGAATCCGGTTATTTAAAGAATTGAACGAAAAGTCATTCATTGAGAGGAGGGCCAGTGAACTCCAATTATATAAACCATTTGTCCAGTGAAAATCGAGTTCGACGGTAATTCAATTTTCCTCGATCTGCACCAAGTACAGTTTTCGTTGCGTCTAGATACGAAATATATTTTATCTTCAGTCTCCGGTGAACATTGTCTGGAAATTATTTATGGCCAAATGGAACATTCATCGCGTCACGGTTCCAATTTCTACTTTATCGATGACCGGTTACCGGAAGTTGATTGACGTTTAAACGAGATCTTTGAATTACAACACGAACGTATGTTTCAAACGAACACGTGCTCTTATCTTTATTGTCGTTTTCGTACTTTTCTTTTTCTTTTCTTTTTCTTTTTTTGTTTAAGGAACACGACCTTGCTCGTGTCTGGAAACTTGTCGACTAAGACTTCCAGAATCCAGTGACCTAAATGAAGGCGGCGTTCTGATAAATCGACCGCAAGATATCCGGAGTCAGGGCACAAACTACCAAGACGCGTTCCTTTTGCCGCGGGGCTGCTTTCCGAATTAATGTGCCACGAATTAATGGCCATGACGAATGATACAAGTTTGCGGAAGTTTGCCTAGAAAAAGCTGCGCAGTCTCGCCAACTACGAACCTGTAATTACAGCCGGGATGCTCGTTGATCAACTTAACGAGTGCTTTCTGAAGAGAAAGGACACGTATGCAGAAATTTTAATGAAAAAAGGAAACAACGGAAGGGAATTTCTAAATCTCCGTGATGGAAAATGTGATGAACCCGTGGTGACGTACGGGAAATTTCTTACGGAAAGTAACTACTTTTAAGTACTTTAAAGTACTTTTGGGTAAAACATTTGATTATGTTTTATATTTTTTTTTCTAAATATCACTGTATATTCTTTCAAAAATATTATTCAAATCAAACGTTTATCAATCTGACTATAGAACGATTTGCACAAAGTATTCAATTGTCTCTTGAGCAAATTAAAATAATGGAATCTTCAGACACAAGACACTATTCAAACGTATCAACAAATTATTCTTCAAACATTAAAATGAGGGAACAATATTAGAAAACAATACTGTTTTTTGTACAGCTACTTTACAGAATGAGTATCTCAGAGATCAGCAATTCAAATTTATTTCCTTAATTGATCAGGTTGTTGCGATCCAATATTTATTCGTTAATTAATAAATAACTAATACGTTAAATGGTTAAAAATATGTTAATAAAAGTATTATAGTAAACTTGTGGATTTTAAATTTTTTCAGCTGCTAAATCACACAATTACGTTCTAGTATCTTTCACGAGAACCATACCAAGCTATTTTCAGCCAAGATTTTCTACGGTAATCCTGTCTCATCAGCATTATGCACATTATGCAAAGCATGGCCTGCTTCAACTAGAAAGTTATATAAAAAATGCTTTGACCTTCCCTGCAGTTTCCTTATCTCCACATCATTTTTTTTTTTTGCAGATATTTCATTTTCGTAATCAGATTTAAATTTTGGCAACCAACCATTGAAATTTCGATTTTCATTTAATTCTTTATTACACAATATAAGTTCAGACGTTGATACAATATTTTGTCTACAGTCTATCACTTGTCCAAGTTTTTATTTTTCGTTTTTACAGTTTTTTTGGTTGCAAACACTTAAAAATACCATACTTTCGCTTTTTTTGTGTCTGTAATTGCCGATTTCCCAATACCATATTTTTTTGGTCAACGCAGTCACACTTTGACCATTCTCAAGTTTTCCAACCCCTCTTCATGTTTCATTCCCATAATGTTCATTTTCAACTGTCCGTTTTCAACGTGGAGACACTACGTGACGATAACAGTTACGTTATCGCGTGATTACAGGGCTAAACACCAATTGATTTTTATGCGTAACAAATAGAAAATGGAGAACTCGAATAACACTGGTCGGGTATCAGGGAATTCAGTCAATCAAGGCTCTGCTGTATTTACAAACGTTCTCTTCGAAACTGGCATTCATTACCGAGACACTTTTTGCATTGAACGGTGCAATTATCAAAATCATATGCTCTTGGATCTCTTTAAAACAAGGATGATAAAATGTCTTTGAAACATCGTCGTATAAAAACGACGCCTGAAGCTTTGAACGTTATTAAACGCGGGTGTTTTCGTGCCAAAGAGGACGCGAGATCGCGTTTTTGCATGAAAATAACGAGACCGAGAAACGGGCTCCTTTTATTGAAAACTTTCCCCGGCTGCGTAGAATTTAAACGTCGGGGCTGAACCGGTTATTATTTTTATCGTTAATTATTTCACCGAGTGAAACTGACTGCTTCGCGTGACA
The DNA here is from genome assembly GCA_030673865.1 of Melipona bicolor. Lineage (NCBI taxonomy): Eukaryota > Metazoa > Arthropoda > Insecta > Hymenoptera > Apidae > Melipona > Melipona bicolor. The sequence continues at coordinate 4,143,648 of JAHYIQ010000016.1, read as the reverse complement.
AACGCGGTCTAAATGAAGTCGGATTGGCCCCTCGCGAAATTGAAAAACTTTCTGGCCAAACTGCGACAAAGCAGTAAGGTTTACGATCGAGGCAGCGAGGTGTTGTACAAATTTTAGCTCACAAACCCTCTGCAATAAATTAAAAGTAGCTGCAACCTGTGATGGTTCCTGTTTCTTCTCCCTTCTTTCTTTTCCTTTTTCGTTGACAATGCAGAATTTTCGATTTTGAAAATGGACACGAGCATGCTTGAGCAGTCTGCGATTTTCATTTCGACGATATTTTCGAGGATATTTTTGTACGAGAAACATCTGAATTTCTACGCTGTTGGAAAATTAAAAAAGGGAAGGGGAAAGAGGGTAAAATACCATTTATCGTTAGATCTGACAGATTTGAAGAAATTTTTATGCGACTTTTCTAGATCTACGATGGTACTTTCCAAGATTTATAGTTGTATTTATTTCGCGAAGTATAATATATAAATAAGTGTTTATACTCCTCTGATACTATTTTATAGTCGAGTTTTGGTACCTTTCACTCAATTCAATTTTATTAGAGATGGAATGCAAAATAATGTCAAACACTCAAGTATAACATAAATTATCATAAATGTCTACATCCCAACAATGTCACTTAATCGTCAGAAAGAGACTAAAACACGTAGTAAAATAAAATGCCTAAAATTTCACTAATTTAACACTAATTTAACCCAGTAACAAGTATCTATAACAACAAAGGTCGAAAGCCACAATTAACACGCGAAGAGGCGCATTTCGAAAAAGAGGAGAAAAGGAGAGAAAAAATTATACATTCGTCTTGTGTTACACTACTGAAGCACGGCACGAAGAGAAAACGTTCGCGAAGTGAGGTTTCCGTACGCAGCGATGTGTCGTCGGCCGCGAACGGTGAAAACGCGAAGGGTGAAAAAGCTGCAGCGTGTATTTTATTGCAAGAAAAATTGCGAACCCATTTTTGTCCCCTAGCTGGAAGACGCTTTTAGCCGGGATGGCGTAAAAAGAGCGTGAATGGAACACCAACGGGATCGAGGGTTGAGGAACGACTGGCGAAACCCGAAGTTTACTCCTCCGAGCGACAATAGGACAATGAGCTTTTCTCCCGTCTTTGCTGTCTTTATTAAACCCCCCGCAAGTACAGCCTACCCGGTACACCGGCTATTCAACGCTATCCGTGTCAGCAATTAACTCTGGCTGCATCGTGTTTCCCTTTCGCACATCGATATCTCCTCGTGTTCGTTGATGTTACGATTCTTCTTCTTTTCTTTTTATCTTTCTTCTTTCTCTCTTCACAAAAAAAAAAATATATATATATATATATGCGTGTGTCTGTATTTTTTTTTTGTTTTTGTTTCTCTTTCCTTTCACTATTTTCATGTTACAGTCGGTTGTCGGAAGAATTTTTTTTCTTCTTTTAGGGCTTGCAGAGTATTAAAGTTTAGGCCAGAGAGTAAATATTCGGAGCATTTTCACGCGAAAAATGTGTACAATTCTTGATGTCACTGCCCTTTGCTGATATGAGTAGCAGCTATAGAAAGCAGTTGTATCTTATGTAGTGTTAGTATTTAGATCTAAATATATGTTAACACTAGAACTACCGACGACAATTTGTATTGGAGACGTTAGGTAAAAGAAACAGAAAATCTTTATGATACTACACGGTGCACAAGCTTTTACTCGTGTATTTGACGAAGAATCATTCAAGTCTCCAAAAATACATTGTTTTGTATCTGTAAAGTATCGCAAAAGTATTCATAGTTAAATGGTTATTTTGGTAGTTCTAAATGACTGCGATAATTTGTGTTAAATTACTAAGATTTTGTATAATTTTGTTTTGTATTTTATACTGTCTCTGACGAAGATTAAATAATAAAATTAAGTAGTGTAACAGTTTAAATTCCTGTCACTTGTAACAACTACGACATCAGTAGTATTCTCGTGTAATAGAATAAAAATTTGACATTACGAAAATGGGATATGAAACCTAATAAAAATAAAAGTGTATTCTAATAATTTCTGTATCCCTCGTACCCCTTAACTGAATCCAAACATAAACGATAAATCTCCTATCATTTATCGGTATAATTCTAAAAATTCGATGCAATAAAAGTGAAACATCGATTAAGGTTCAGCATTTTTTCGAAACTTTTCTTGCAAACACAATATATACATAAATAGCACACGTCTAATTACTGTTATTTTATATGCAGGAAAAGTCCCAGGTACTGCGGAAATATAAACCACCAAGTCAATCAAAAGAAAGAAAAAAAGAAGAAATAAAACGTCGAAAGTATAGCAAAAATACACACTTCGCTGGGAAATAAGGCCGCGTACGTTTCAAAAATATCGCGAAACGAAAATGTTCCCGCGCGAATCCCAGGACAAAATATAATCCTCGTTAAGAATTAATTTCAAGACTTAACAAGTTTCTCTGTGCTTCCTGGCGCGGGAGTCAATAAACAAGTCGCTGTTTCAAACGATAGGAAAAAAAAGGACAGTGATTCCTCCCCCCTTCCTCTCCGCCCCCACTTCACTTTGAAAGCACGGCGGGGCAATATCGGTTCAATTAAGAAGAATTTTATACATCGCCTCCTTTGCCGTTCATTCAGCAATTAATTAAACAACGACTGTCTGCGAACGAGATGCTTCTCTATTCTGTTGCTCGAAATTTCAAACCAAAGCGTACGTACAGAGAGATTTCGTTAATGTATCGGTAATTAGCGGAACCGCGTTTGTGACACAGTCTGCGTGGATTATATTATACTAGGTATTATCGTTTCTTTCTCTCTTTTATTTAAAATCATTTATTTTTCTTTTATATAATTATTTAATATAATTATATAGTTATATAAACATTATAATATATAATTATATAATATTATAAAATCATTTATTTTTCTTTATATAAAATTTGTTGTGTAATTTCCTTCGTGTCAACGTTCTGGAAGAACTTATCGATAGCCGTTTGAACCTTCTCGAAATTGAATCGAATTTTTTTTTTTTTCATTGAGAAAATTTTGTAAGCTACGGAAAAGATGGTAGTTACTTGGAGCTATATCTGTAGAACGTGGTAGAATTTTCCACTTAAGCTCTCTTTAGTTTTTTGTACCAAGGCGAGAAAGATTCGATGCTGAAACAATCACTCGGTCGGTCAAATCGGTACAGCACGTTTCGAAACAAATCCAAGCTTTTTAATCTGGTCTGATGCTGTTGTTTGCGGCATCAATGGATATTAAAGTTTTCTTGTTCTCTATCGTCGTGCTTAAAACATCACCATCGATGTGTAATGTTGATAAAAAAACCTTTTAATGAAAAATCACCACTTCTAAATTTTTCAAACCATCTTTGGCAAGTTCTACAAGTTATGGCAATATCACTAAATATTATAGATCGCAAATTTTTCACCGCTTGCACAGCGCTGTTTCCTTTCTGATATTCATACAGTCTACAATGCTATGAATGCTCTTTAAGTCGCACATTGTGATACTAATGAAGACAAAAAATAGAATAATTTCTACTGCTGAATATAATAAGTACCTTTTTAAAGTGACCTAAATATCGTTTCACTAGCCAACACCATCTACCGGCAAAAAACTCAGAAAGTCGAAGTTGCGGAGAATGACAGAACTTTCTTTTACACTCGATAGAATCTTCTCGAGACGAATGAATTTTCGTGCGAAAAATTATATCCACAGGGGCGTTGCGTGTCGACGTGGTCGTAAATTGACGAACGGTAGCTCAACAACCAGCAGAAATAAGCCTTTTACACATATGTAACCGGCGCAGCATCGCCGTGCCGAGCGAGAGCTATCACCCATAAAAGTATTCTTTTATTGAGGAACTATCGACTAAGTCGTATATCATGTATCGAAGCAGAAGTTTCATAGCGTCGAGCTGTGCTGTTTACTTCTTGGTACAAGTTGAAAATCTATGAGCCTGTTTAAATCGTGAAATACGCGCTAACTTTTTATGCGAGGACGTTTCATGGAGAAATAACAGTGTTAGGCTACGAGAGAAGCTTTTTTTATTTATCGCTCTGGCGAAACGAAATGTTTATTTATGTAAGTTTTATAAAATAGGAATGTTATAAAACATGAATATTAGTAAATTTTATACTTTTTCAAAAAAGTCGCTGCAATTATTGTGTCATTCTTTTTGCAATTCAGTCTGAATATCGAACTTCACATAAACGTAAAATATGTTTTTTTAACATATACAGTTTTAGAGTGGAATTTTCGAAATTCGTTAAATTTTTTTGAAACAGAGTTTTTTGCAATCAATCGTGTATCCAATTGAAAAGAATTTAAATATTTTTAAAGTTATGACGAACTATCTCTTGCCCTCAATGAATCGATATTATTCAGAAGATTGAAACAAAGTAATTTTGTAAAGTTGTTTCTTAATAACTGAAGCTAGAACAAAAGAACTATCATGTAACTTTGAAAATTCGATAATATAATATATCGTTTAATCATCCAAAGTTAACAAATTTTTTTACTGACATTCATCACTCAAAAATCCTAGAAATTTCCTATTTTTAATATTCAACACTCATCGCAAGTAACAAAATGTTTAAACAGCGTTTCACGATACAGTTGTTAACTTTTCACATCACAGTGTTTCATTTCCTTATCCGAACTTTAAAAGACAATAAAAATGTAGCATATCTGTCATAAAACTTTCAATGATGAAACGTACTTTCCATCAATTCCACACATTCCGTGTTTCAACTTAATCAGTTAAAAAAGAAATTTATTTGCTCAAAGAAAAAAATATTCAAAGAGGCACACTGAAACTGAAGGAAAGATACATTTCACAGGAGGCAAATCGGCCGCGTTTTCAGCATTCAGCTGGGCATCGTGAAGTGGTTAATAGCGGTCGAATGGTGGCACGATTTGCATTTTTCTCCCGCTGGTGGAGTATGCGACGGTGGTGGTGCGAAATGGGGATGTTGGACCGTTGGCCCGGTCACGAGACCAGCCAACTCTGCCGTTCGAAATAAAGGTAACCTTGGCCTCTTGGCTCGATTCGACGAGATAACCGCGTCCTGTCGCAGCTGTCGATACACAAGCGTCGCGATGCACACAGTCTGGGGCCAGTAACTGCATCGGGAGAGTGCCGCGACACGTACTTCTAGCCAGACATCCCAGGTCGGATTATATCGGGACACCGTTGTCGCATAAACGACGGATTAAAGCAGCTCGATGCGACATTAAACCCGGCTTCGCGCCGCGTGAAAACAGCCGTTAACAAACGAAACGTTAATAAACGAGCGTTCCCTCCTCGCGTTAAGTGCTTTGCCCCTCGTATCTTGAATAGTTAACCCCTCTCGGAGTAGTTTCACCCCTGTTTCGCGTTCTGTCTTTTGTTGAATAATGTAGCCGTTTATATCAACCTCTGAAGGCAGCCTGAATCGACCAAGCATTTATCTTTGCTCCACATTGTCTGAATAATACACGCATCGTGATGTTCCCACCACGCAGAGAGACATAACTAATTTGTTCTGCATTCAGTGGGTAGAGAAAGGAAAAAAACAAACCATTGAAAAATGGGTTTTGTAGTTTCACGATGAGTGAAATTTCGAGAACGAATTCTCTGCCGAGTGTTCGAATAAATTGCGGAAGCTTATTTCGGAGCTTGAAGTTTCATTATTATCACTGAAAGTGATTTTAGCGGGAGTATCCCAGAAAATCGGGCCTCTAATGCAACGCTAATGCAACGAAAATTAGCGATTGGTTGATTTGGGTCACGTGATTTGTGAGGGGGCGTGGGATAGACCTCGAGTAGGAGTGGCGTTGTCTAGATCACAGCCCGTACGATATTGTCAACTCTTTCACTCGTTGACGACGAGTTTACTTCCCTCTGAGCGTACATACGCGTCCATACTACTCGCTTAGGGTCAATGGCTTTAAATTTCTCTTAAATCCGAGAATGCCAAACAATCTTACTGGAAACTGGGAAGGGACGGTCTGAAAGTTTAGGGCTCGGATAACGGACACCAAACAATTGAAGGTTCGTTAGCGTCGGAAGTTTCATCGAAAGAAAGTTATGAGAACGGTATTGGAATTCTGCATCTTATATTGGGTCGACAATCTGCAGGACCTCTTTCTTTTCCACGATGGCGGGAATGAAAGAAGTTGAAGAAGAACGAAAAAAGTTAGAGGTCTAATAACGGCCCACTACATACCCACGTTGACGTTGTTCTTAATTAAACGAGTACTTATGATTTACAACGACATTTTTGGAAAAGTCAGAGTTTCGCTCGAAGATTACTCTACGTGAAACAAATTTTCATTTCGTACCAAAGCGCTTTCTGCAGAGAATAACGAATTTTTATTCTAAATTACGCTTTTTATTCTAATGTTACGCGAATCGTTCGATCGTGATGAGAAACAAAAGTTCGTGCCAACAAAAGCTCGAGTGTATATTTCTAGATCCGACGAACGGTCACGAATTTTACAAAAGGTGCCCTCGTTATTGCCTGGTCGACGAACTTCGTAGGCTCGACTTCCCCCGGTAAGAATCTCTTAACAAGCGCGACGAGGAACAGAGGGCAGCGGGGTAAAAGTCGTTCGATGGAAATAACAAAGTTCGTGGAAACCTTGAAGCCGGGAAATAAGCGAGGGAGGAAAGGGGGGGGGCTGGTTGACGAAAAGTTTACAGGACGATAACTGGAAGTTTGAAATCGGTTGACAGGTAAGCCGATCGACGATGTTACCCTAACGTTTCTCCAGATACGGACTGCTCTGATTAAGAGTCTTTCCTCGCGCCTCGCTCTCGATCGTTCTCTCACCGATAATCCTTCAAAACCAACCGTCTTATCTTCGCCACCGACGAAAGAACCGACAGTGAAAAGCGGCGAGAACGCGAGAACTAGAAATTGGCCCACCGAATCGATCTTTCGCGATAACGTCGCCTGTCGGCCCCGAGTAATCTGAGCCGACCGCGAAATTGACTCGAAACTCGAATGGATGCTGCACCTGAGATCTGGGGAAATTCGTGGGTTTTTATGTTTGAAACATTTCCTAACTTTATGAATTTTATAAACTGTACTTTGTAATCCTAACGAAAAAGTGTTAAAAAAATATCACTAGAAGTTGTAGCGTATAAAAGATATAGAGTAATAAAAGAAATATTACTAGAGACTATAGTGATCTCCTCTAAGTAGAGTAATAGGAAAATATCATAAGAATGTGTGTTAGTAACTGGCGCATAAAATAAGACACTGAAATAAGAACACTATTTTTTAATTTGCGGGACCGATGCTGTATTTTACAAACGAATAATAAAAGAAATATTATTAGAAATTATAGCGATTTGTTTCAATAATCTGAAACTGTATTTCATGAACGAGTAATTGGGGATAAGTTAAAATACTGAAATAAGAAGGAACAAATAGTCGATTTTCAATCTTTATTCGTATAGTAATATTCTATTTCATTTTATTATAATGTTTTATTTAATTATAATATTTTATTATAATTTATACGTATATGTTTTAGAGAAAGGGAGAGTAATGGATTCAATAATGATAATCAATAATGGAAATTCTTCTTCTTCTTTTTAGAACTTTTTAATGTTAATATTTTACTTTTATCTGCTTCTGCATACATTTTATGAATGAATGTGAAATCCTTGAACAAAATTTCATCTTTAAATGAAACTGGACGACGTGTGATATTAGTTTAAAGAATATAGGTTATATTTCTCGAAGATGCAAGATCTACTGAAGTACATCTGATACAATCATCAATTTCTTTTCAGCTGTATCTATCCGAGAATCCACATCGCCACTCTCATATATATTACTCCTTCACCGAAAAACATTTACACATCAAAAATATTCCTTATGTACAGGGATATCACTCGCAGCGTTCACAGCGATTTTTCAACGATGCCCTTTTAGACATTCGTACATTTTCCCCCATCTATTTCTTATCGTTTCCAAGATCCATCTCGTACTCCTTTTTCATCCCTCTAAACCAACTGAGTCTAAGTGAAAAAAAAGTCGGAAGGAAAGAACAAAGTTTCTTTTTTATTTAAGACTTTGTTTCCGGAAAAAAATTGGAATTGTGGACAATGTTGGATTGATAAAAGAGAAATAATTAATAGAAGAACATTTCAAGTATGTATAAACTAGGAAATTAAGTATATTTAATTTCTTAAGAAAAAAAAATATATTCGTATTTAAAACTTTTGATTTATTCCAACAGACAGACCTAAATAGAGACATAAATTTAAAAATCTTCAAACTCGATTTTCTCAAAAAAAGCCCCAAATGAAAAAAATTTCATTCCCTCGTACTTTTTCACGTGGAATGACTCTACAATGAAGTTTCGACTCTCTGTTCCAGAGAATCGGAAACAACCTGTATTTCCAAACTCTGCAACAAAATGTTACAATTTCGCTGGCAACGCACAGTCTGAACTAACGAACGGTTACGTTTTGTCAAATTCATTACCAGAATCGCACAAAGCAAAGTAGTAACGATAAGCCGAGTTTCCAGCGAAGAAACGTTCTTTGTTTCGTCACGAAGTATAACGAGGAAACAACGTTGATAAATATAAAGCGAAACTATATAATATGTCAGGACAGAGTAGAACGTCGTTCCTCGAAGGACAAAGAAAAGAAGAGACGAGCGAGGAAGACTCTGGCGATTCGCCAGCGTTGCACGACGATTTTCGCCCCACCTCGAAGAATTTCGTCTCGACTTTGGCCTCGGTATTTTCGTCGCTCGATCGAGAGCTGGTAAACTGGCTTTCGAGCGATACCAACTTCGCCTCGTTTTCGTTTAAAGCGAATGAAACAAAGGAGAGCAGGGAGAGGGGTCAGCGAGCGCGAAAGAAGAAGAATCGAGGAGGCTAGAACGTTGATTTCACGAAGCTGAAGGTATCTCGAAGAGGTGAAACGTGTTTCATCATGAATCGAATTTTAAATAGGATCCATCGAGCAGAAATCGAGAGGAAATTTTATTGAAATTATGAAAATTAATCGCCGACGAAGCGATTTGAATGAATGAGCGCTCGCGCAGCTCTATGCAAATGTTATTAACTTTGTCTAAGTTCCCAAATTGGGTGTTTGAAAATTAAACTTGGATTTCAGATACGCGGAAAATTATTCGAGAATACTGTGCGTTCGAGTTCAACGAGATACACATTTTATGGTAATAAGGATATGAAATATTCCGTGTACCCGCCGGAAAATGGTTCATGCAATATTCCTTGCCGATCTGTTTAAGAAAGAAATGATAACACTACGCGCGATTTAATTGAAAAAACTGTGCGCGGAATTAACGACGTGAAAAAAAAAAGGAAAGAAATAAATGACACTTTCATTTGTATTTCACAAAGACAAATTTTTTTGATAAATTAAAATTACTTTCAATTACCAAAAGATAATTATTCGAAGGATGAAAAAATGGCTGGATCGTTAAAACCGCACGATATACGCAATGCAATTTCGACGGTCCAACGTGGTTCACCGGCGACCATTGTTAATCCCCCCCCCCCCTCGCGTTGATATTTTTGTCGTTCATTTATCATTCTCGTCTCCGCCTGCCCCCGTCCTCTTTAATTCGTTCTTTCGACCATGCAGAAGAATGGCGAATCCAATGGACAGATAGAATCACTGTCCGAAGGGTGGCGAAGCGTGTCGTTGTTTTCCGATTCGTTGCGATTTCCGATTTCCGTCGACCGGCTTGCGTTCCGCTTCGCTCTTCCCCGCGCGCCGATTTGTGTTGAGCAAACGCACGATAGCGCGACATTGCTCTCGCCTCTCGTGCCTCGAACAACGGCCGATCGATTTTGTGAGCCATGAAAACTTGTGCTCTGCCGCGACTCGCCGTCCTAAGGAGACTTTTCGCATTCAATTTCAAGGCGTTTCGGTCGTCAATGGTTTGACGTTGTTTGACGTTGCGCGACGAATCTTCGATCGTCGTTGAAATCACGTAATTTTATCTGAACTGAAGTTTTACTAATTCCAAGGATGCGTTCTTACTAATTTTAAACGTAATTCTACCGATTTGAATGATTTTTGAATGATTAATGTGGAAGTCTGTTTTTTTCCGTTGATCCAAAAGCAATAGAACCACGTTTGAGAGGCACTAGAAACTAGTAGAACACTGGAGCTACGTTCACCAGAGAGCACTAGAAACTAGAGCCACTGATGACTGAAGCATTTAAAAAAAAATAAAAAAAAACATTGAAAATGCGCAAAAAAAAACTTCTAAAAGTACCCGTCGTTGTAAATTTACAAAACTTCCGTGAATTGGTCATTTGCATGCTATTGCTAATGTTCGTGCGAAACTAACTTTAGTCGTTGACATTACCACTGTTCAATTTCCTACAAAAAGACTTAACGATAACTACCGTCTAGTAAAAACTGCAATAAAATTGCGAAAGTTTAATCGAAACTGTAAGAAAAATTGCTCCGTTATTTTCTACGGCAGACGTCGAGACTTTCAATGACTCGATACGATCGCGAATGGAGGAAACACGTTCGGTAAATGCCACGTTCGATACTAACGAGCAGGAAAGAGATACATTCGAATATTTTTAATCAAAGTTGTACCCTGTCTGTGGAACACGAGCGGAGGTAAAGGTGTATCGGAGGCAACTGAAACTCTTTCATGCGGCATAAGCAACAATCTCTCCGCTGCTTTTATTCGCCTTGCAGCACCCATTCTTTGCGTTCGATGTCTCTCGTATTTCTCGTACCGAAATATCGAGATTCTATTTCGCGCGCACATGCGAACGAACACTCCGCTGGCGTATCTTTTTCACCTGTGTGAAAAAAAATGAAAAAGAAACACAAAACACACCTGCGGGTTTTTTTTAAAAAAGAAAAAGCTATTTCATTTCTAATCACCAAATTAATAGGATGAAATAACATCCCCTAATGAAATTAGAACTCGTGCACGGCTCGTGCACTTTTAATCCATTTTACTCTTCGAACGATGTATCTCGCACGCATACGCGTCTCTCTCTTTTTTTTATTTTTTTTTATTTTTTTATCGTTTCACGTGAAAGGGAATTGGAAAAAAGAGAATTCAGCTTTGAAAATATGATACGCCAACGTGCGTTTGGTATCGTTAATCTCTTCGATTCTACAAATCTCCCCCCACGAAATGACCACGATCGACTGCTATTTCACGAGGAATTTCTAAATTTAGCGAAACCGCGTTTATTTAAAACTTTACTGCTTCTTTTAGAAAGAAAAGAAAATTTTCACGCATAATCGTAAATAAATAAAACTTCATTTCACACTTTACGCGGTTAATCTTTCCGCGCGCGCGGAAGGAAGAGTCTCCTGATCTGATTTCTATCCCAACTCTTTGAACGAGATATCTCACGTCCTAATAAAAAGACGTGCGAGAGATATCTCGTCCAGGGCGTCGTATAAACAACGTGTAATCTCGAGATATCTAGCTTCTCTCCCAAAAAATGGAAGGAGTATAAATTCGTACGGACGTGTAAATCTTCTGCGAAAAAGGTTCTGGCAAAAAGGTTAATCCGATAATCGGGTCGACGAGTAACCACGAAATTCTCATAACCGCGTGATCGAACGTTAACAGAGACAAATTTCAGATAGATAAATCGATGTTTCAACTTGTTTCCAATAAATAAAATAGTTTTGAAAAATGATATTAGTGTTATTAATATTAAAAAATTGAGATGACTTCCGAGTTGAAAGATCACATAACAGAAAAACACAGAACAAATTTCGTGGAGAATGTTTGTAAGTTCGTCTTCGCGTTTGTGTGTTTCGTTTGCATTATATTTCGCCAATTTAATTCTAATTTTAATAATTTTGATCAAAAATAATTCTAATTTTAATTTTATTAATTAATAATTAATTTACTGACAACTAGTTTCAGTTTCAATTTCAATCCAATTCTAATCTAGCATCGATATGACTCAAAACCATCGACTGATTTCGTTTGCAAAAACTGCAGCATGCTGCAATGGAAATATCAATTACTTCCGGCGCTATAATAACACGTCAATGAATCTCCCATTGGAAATCAACGCGCGACATTTTCAATTTTATCTCGCCAACTTCCAACAAAAGTTCGACCTATCAAACGTGGATATCGTTTGGAAAAAAGGAAAAATTCCCGCGGAACAGAACCGATTTTAAATGGACCGATGGTATCAAATCGTACGACTGTACATCACCTGCGAATATCGTTGGAAATCCCGTTGGCTTTGCGAAGCTTAGGACTCGCGTCCAAACGTACCGCCTGCAGATGCAATTGCGCGGAATCGCAAACTGCGAGCACCGAGGAACTACTTTATCAGGAGATCGTTTCCTTCGTAGCTTCTACTTTGGAGCGAGAATATCGCTCAACGCGGCCAGACAGGGTGATCATCCAGAAATTACGCGTACGCAAGAGCGGAACAAGCGAAACGCAGTCACGGTTCTTGCTGAGACACCGCTGTTGACTATAGTTGATCGTGTAAGTAGAGTGAGACCGTACCGAACGAACGCAACGGTGTTTAACATTGGAATTACGAATCTCGCCGAAACGACCCAGATTTTTCATCCTTTTTCCCGCTGTTTTTTTCTTCTTTTTTTGTCCTTTTATCGTAAATTTTTGTCATAAATTTTTTATCTCTGGTTTATACATTTTTCGTAATACTTTTTTTTCTATCTTTTATCTTTTATCTTTTATCTTTCGCGACGGAATTTTTTGCTGCGTTGGACATTGTAATTTATTACCTATTGTTTTTTCTTGTTTTCTTGTTGAAAGTAATTAATTTAGATCTTTTCTTTGTTTTTTGGTAATAATTTGATCGAAAGTTGTCTTGGATTCTTTTTTAATAAATATGCAATCTTTTTACTTGGACAATTTTTTTTTTATGAAATAATGACTTTTTTTTTTATTTAATATTTACTGTTCGAAATTTGAAGGTGGAGGGGAAACACAGATTTTAAGATCGAAACTCAATTTTAGATTTTGTACTGAAGTTTCAATCTTAAATTACAGGTACCGCGGTTTCAATCCCAAGAGAAGTGATAACAAATTCAAGGATTAATTAAAATTAACAATGTAGCCAATTTTGCATTTAGGTAGCAAAGTTTACCGATTACAGATTATGGTTGTCTACATGTAAAACATACTGTGGTACTGCTGTTTTCAATAAACCGCGCGTACAATATTCGTGGGCGAATTTTAACGTTCCGAAATATACATATGTATATTTTACACAGATTTAACTACTTTCACTAAAGGATTAATTAAACTTTGGGTATAACGCGTTGTATTCTCGGCAAGTTTGTAATCCTTAAATGAAAAGTCGATACCTCCGTGGAGTTCCGTGACATTGATCAATGTACGCGGTTCGTGGAGAAGTTTTCTATCGGAGGAAAGTCGATCAACTTTTTTCGAGGAAGATAGCTACTTGTATTTGATTAAATGTTGTATTACTGTTTAAAATATCCAGTTAAGATTGCCATTCTTACTGTAAAAAGCATTCTGTTATCGGAATATTTACTAATAATTAGATTGCGGACTTTTATACATTAAAATTGTACAGAATATACGTAACGTGAAAACGATTTTTAATTAGAAAATAATTAATTAATATATATCCAATAAAATTTTCCTTCTGACTTCTCTTATATTCTCAGAAACTATGAATTCATAGAAAAATAATAGATTTCTGTAAATTGTCGGAAAAGTGATGATTCGTTATTAGAAAATTCTGTTAATCGAACATTTTTGCTCTGAACATGAAAGACCGAAAAGACTGAAAAATTACGACGATTCTCCAAATTTCTGAAAATTTCCTAAAAGAAGGAAATTTTATTACTTTTTTTTATCTTTGTTTCGCAGACACTCCTACAATGGTATTAAAATAGAAAAAAAAACGAGCCACGACCGTGTCCTTAATGACGACTCTCTGAATTTCCGAAAATTTCCCAAAAGGAGAAAATTTCGTTACTTTTTTTTATCCCTGCTTCGCAGACACTCCTACAATAGTATTAATCACCAGAAATAAAAAAAAACGAGCTAACCTAGCCACGAACCGTGTCCTTAATGACGACTCTCTGAATTTCCGAAAATTTCCCAAAAGGAGAAGATCTCGTTACTTTTTTTTATTTCTAGTTCGCAGACACTCCTACAATGATATTAATCACCAAAAATAAAAGAAAACGAGCCAACCTAGCCACGAACCGTGTCCTTAATGACGACTCTCTGACGTGGAATTCCATCCGGATCGATTAATTTCCATAACGATTCATCGGAAAATCGCGCCACGTAGGACCGAATGTAATCCAGTAACCCATTACACAGGAATACCGTGTAGCGTATTAATTATTAAGCTCGCGTTGCAACAGTTTCGGACCAAACGTTGTCTGCCATGTGTAACATGCAACGCTACGTCGCTCGCGTATATACGCATTCTGACGTGCACGTTGTGAATATACGTCCGTAAACATATGAGACAACAAAGACACTTGTTAGTTTCGATACGCGATGTTGTTGTTCAATTTTATTAATTTAAACGAATGTTAATTGATCTTGGATGCGAAACGACGAGAAATAAATTTTCATTAATATTTGATTGTATTATCTCGTCGAACTGTTTGGAGACATTTAGTGAAAATTGAAGAAATTTTAAAAATAGCACGATACTACACACGGACGATCAATAGGAGAAAATTTTATGCAGGACAGAGATCTGAGACACGGGTGCAAATTATGTGCAGAATTTAGAAAACAGTAACAAAATTGAGGCCTCCGCGATTACGAATGGTCACGTCATTTTGTAATGTCACAAGTCCCAAGCGTATCTTAATTTTAGCAAGCATAGTACTTTGAAGCCATCTCTGACGTGATACTTCATAAACAATAAAAACTGCACGACTTGTACCCTAGTATGATTCGTCTCACTGGAAGGCCATAAAATTTTATTGATACGCAAACATTTGAATCGATACAAAACAAATTACAGGCGCGATCGCTCAGTGCCAGACAACGCCACTCCTACTCGAGGTCTACCCCACGCCCCCTCACGAATCACGTGACCCAAATCAACCAATCGCTAATTTTCGTTGCATCAGCGTTGCACCAGAAGAGGCCCGATTTTCTGTGTTACCCTCGCGAAAATCACTTTCAGTGATAAAGTAAAACGATAAAACGGGTTAATAGAACGTGATAGTCAACAATAAAATTAGTAAGGAAAAGTGAGATCGGAGTCGGTTGAAGAGAGACTGGAAGACTAATTGTGGTAATAAATGCGGGATGCTGATCTCGCGCGAGCCCAGGCACGCTACGCGCACGTGGGTCGTAAGATGATGGCATCGGATCGAAATGCAAACGCAAGCTGTTTTATCTCGTCGATGCGTGACGTTGTGCAGAACAGGAGGCACGCTCGTGGACGTCGCGCGAATCTGACCGAAATTTACATGCAGGAATATCCTCCGGGAGGAGCGGAGAACTCGCTCGTCGAGGGAGAAAATCGCGCGAGAATGATCCGGTAATCCGACGATTTGTCGGGCGGAAACAGCCGGCCAGGGAAGCAGGAAGTTGTTCGGAACGCTGAAGGACATGTACCCGTTGCAAACTGCGAGATATAAAACGATTGTCCGTCACCGTTCCGGCATCTCGCGCGATAAAAATTATATAATACAACAACCGTGCTTTCACGAGCAGTGATTTAAGCGGGCAGGGGATTTAACAGCGACGCGCGTGCAAAGCTGAAGATATTTTTTTACGGAGTTGTTCGTTAATGGATTATACGCTGGGATATTAAATTTTCCAGTCAGGTATATGATTGTTTCGAACGTTCCTGCACGCTCCCAATTTAGCAAACTGATTGTTTTGAGCAGCGAGATTCAGCTATCCGATTGTTTGTTCTGTGAGAGATTAAACGTAAATAATATTTATTAAATGACAATGTAGGTGATTGAACAAGGTAATGAACGAGATTAACAAGTAATATACACGGTCACAACTCAAATAAGCTCTGTTTCCAACTCGCTCGACTCTCTACTTTCAAAAAGAAAAACGCCGCGCGCCAACATTCATACATTCTTTCGCTTTTTTTCACACTACAGGCCACCTAGGTTACAACTGCAACTAAAGATGTAATAGCTACAGCTAGAAGTTACAACTTAACAACGATCTACGACAATGACCCATGACACTATATTAGTTATTAAAATTCTTTTTAGTTCTTTTCCTAACAGGGGGGGCATTGATTTCAAAATTTCGCCGATAGGTACCATATTGTCGGATTACTATGAAGCGACAGACGTTTCAGCATGTGACACTGAGTTACACACTGCGGTGCAAGTGGACGTCGATGTTCCCGACAGTAGGAGCGCGTAATTTTTTGTTTCGGCCATTTGCAGTACGTTTCATCCTCTAAATACTGCAACGTGCGTTTAAAGTGTGTTTCATCTTCCAAATATCGTAACACGTACATACCTTAACTTTGTCATTTTACGAATTTCAATCCCCAATGTGTACATTCCAACGTGTTTAAATTTAGCACTAGAAAGCCTCCTGATCATCTCGTTCAGTTAAAAATATATTCAAGAAGAAGCTCGTTCTTAAGCTTCGTACACCGAAATCGACACACAATTAAAACTATTTTCTCAGTTTCAACAACTTTCTCGGGAATCATCCGCGTTCTTTCGCGAAGGTTCGTTTTTCCTTCGATTAATTATTCTTACCAGTAAAATTCCGCTCTTTCTCAAGGTTTCTCTCTTTCAGAGTCCCGCGCACTTACAACTTCTCAGGCATACTTCTCCCGGAAGTATTGCGTCGGAAAGGGTAGGTATTAGCGAGGTGAATTTCAGTTGGAGGACGAGGGCTCTCCCCAGTCGTTGAACTTCCAGTCGTTAACAAAAATTCAAAACGGATTGAAACATTTAAAAGTTCGTCGGAACTTCCTCTCTTGAATTCTTCACCGCGATGAAAGTTTCGCGCGTTATCGAGATTTTTTTGATCGCTGAAATCGCTCCCTCGTCGAGGGAGCGTTAAGTTCACCGATCAGTACACCGCGTCCGGATGCAGAATTATTAATACATAATTTCACAGAGTTTCCTACGATCGGCAAAGTTGTAAACCCGGGAAAAGCATTTTGCTTTATTTATCGAAAAGACCGGGAGTTTAGAAACGCAATTTTATCGCCAGACCTTTCACACAAGGTGCGCCCTATGAAACTAACCAGGCAATTTTCTGTCAAACTATTAACAGAGAAAAATGTTTCAAGTAAAATTTATATTATTTCGAAGGGGAACATCTCACACTGGCCAGAAATCTTGTCTCTACCGAGATTTCAAGATGATCCGTTTCTCTTTCTTTTTTCTTTCTAGTGAATTCGTCTAATCGTCAGCTACAAAACTATGAACTCAAAAATATACAGTTCTAGGTAAAAAAACAAAGGTCTAGATAAGATTTGTGACCATCATGTCTCTCTCGAAATAATGTAAGTTAAATTTGAAACATTTTTCTCTATAGCGAATAGCTTAACCTCTTGCGCTGGTCCGCGGACCATAACGAGTGACCGAACCGTATACAATAATTCGTCGCTTTCTTTTTCTTTTGAACTCGTCCGTATGATATCACTGAATATAAATTATTAAAAAATAGTCAACTTATCATTTGTTTTGCCTACGTTACATTTAAATACACTTAAAATTGAGAAAATGTTGCAATTTGGGACAAAATTGGGATAGTGCGCTTCGTACACCTACGCGGAGAAAATAGAAACATCAATATCAATGCTGCAAAAATTTTCTTTCGCCGTGAATATTTGTTCTATCACCCGCGATATTATTTATTCACGAGGAAAGCACATTAAATTAATGTAACGATTCTCCGTTTAACACGTGTATCGATTTTTGCTTTTCCCTCGTACACGTTCCATAAAAATTAGATTCGCTGCAATGCTCGCGATTGATAACAGGTGGTTTTTACCGAATGACGTGGAATTTCATTAATATCCATTAACATCCACCCGGCTGATATAATTTAGTATTCTTTTGTGGATTTGCGGATCCTGTTTCCGAGTAACAGAGGAAAAATTTATTTCAGCAATCGACCACGTAGATAACTTTTATGTAATTTTTTTTTGTATAATAACTCTCCATTAGGATCAAAATTATTCATTCCATACGATAATTTATAATATAGAACTGAAACGAATTTTGTTTCTTCATTTTTCTGTGTGATCTGTTTTGTACGTGGAAAATATAATTTACATTTTTTCTTTAGCAGGTGTAAAAATTAAAGCGCTAACTTCTTACAACTGTAACTGTAAATTTACAACAAGTATAATTCGTTCGATTTCGTTTGATCGTAAAACACGCCAGAATGTGCTTCGCACGGTGAAAGCCTCTTCTGTCGTCTTCCGTCATCTTCGTCCAAGTGCACGGACTTCCGTCGATTATTCGAAAAACAATCAACACTATGTAACGTCGATCGTAGCGAACGTATTACGATTGAACAAATAAAATAGGATATCCCTGCTGCGCGTCCGATCGGTCGGGAAACGGCTCGTCATGCTCACTGACTGGATTCACACTCGAATTGGCGCCCCATGAAAAATGCAACGTGATGGAAGATCGCCAGCGGGAAAACATTGGCAAATCGGGAACACGAGGAGCGTGTATAAAAATTGACGTACGGACGTGAGTTTCTATTGCGCGCGTGTGTGTGTCGTTTTATGCGAAAAAATGTTAATGGGTCAGGAGGGGATTCCGATTGCTTTTCGGCCGGATCTGAGAATCGAAAATGTTCGAGGCGATCGACTGTTTTCGTTGAACATACGAGAAATATATGCGCTTGTCGTTTGCAGTTTCAATATTTTATTGTCAATATTTTTCTTCGACGTATAGCTCCCGGCGTGGGTGTTTCTGTTATGATAATTCTTAGTTGGCGTGAAGCGGAGTATCAGTTTGTAAGGAAGTTTGTAACCGCGGAATACAGAACGAATTTTTTCTTCGTTCAAAACTTCAGCTAAAATAAATGTGTATTATATTTTTCTTCAATATATATATATATATACATGTAGTTTATAGCGGCGATATTTTGTTGAGTAATTTTTAATTTATTGTAAAATTTATTTTAATGTAAAACTGTGTTCATTCTTTATTTTCTTTTTATTAAAAAGAAGAATTTCTTACTTAATATAACATATTTTTCTAAAATACGTAATTCATAACGTTGATATTTTTGTTCAACTTTAGCAAAGGAAATTGTACTAATTTACAAAGAAGTTTACGACGCACGAGTGGATATTTCTATCAAATTTCTCTTTTTCTTTTTGCAAAAGAATTTCACGTAAAATTTCAGTAATAAATGTAAAGCGTCAATTTCCTGTTTTTAGTTGACTCCAAAGCATTTGACACGAGTTTCCAAAGTTCTATAATTCTTCTCCGAGTTTCCCAACTTTTAAACTGTCGGGGAACCAAAATTTCGATCAGACATTCCATCGAGAAGTTGGGAAACGTTCTCAGAAGCCTGTCTCTACAGATACAGCATGGCAACATGGTCGATCGTAACTTCACAATCGAGTGGAAGCAGGTTGCATAATTTTGTTTTCCTAATTGAAGGATGCGTTGTGCGTTGTGTACTACACGAGTTTTGAATTTCGCGAGCAGAAAAGAAAATATGAGTTGGACAGAAACAAGAACGACGAAGCGCACACGTGCAAGAAAAATAGAGAAACTCTCGTGAAAACACAGAAATTCGAAATGTTCGTCTAGACTACGTGCACGTGAAACGTTGAAATTACGTCAATAAATCCAAAATCAAACAAATTTAATTCACATCGCGACGAAGCGACGAAGTAAACGAAATTCTAGCAAACGATTAATTTCCATGACAAAAAGTTTGACTGTTATACTCGGTATTTAATATCGAACTTTCACTCGACTATTTGTAACTTTCACTTACATCTATGTCATTAGAATGTATCAGACAAAAGGAAACTTAAAAACTTAGAAAACAAATATTTAGTACGAGATAGGATATAATATTTTAAAGGAGAATATAACATCTCAAAATGAATGACTGTTATTAAAAATTATTAGAAAAAGTCACTAATATGTACACTTATAGACAAATATCAATTTCCAACTTTCTTTTATTATTTTGTTTATTTCGAAAATGACGAGAGTTTTCCGGTTTTTTTTAGAATATCGAGAAAATGGAAAATTTACATACTTGAATTTTCTATTTTTAAACAATTTATTCAATTCAAGTAGTGAAATGTCCATTTGTTTCGATCGATTGACACTTCGTCGTTGAATAAAAACGCAGAACGCAGCAGAATGGAGTTGGTCCTGCTTTCGAAATAAATGGTGAAATAATACGTGCGTTTTCTCTGTAAATAATTAAATCATGGCTCGATTAATTATTCGCTCCGTATCTCTGTTAATTGTCCGCGACAGCAGAAAGCAAAGATCGTCACGGTGTTTCGAAACGTCCAAGAAACTAGGTTCCCGTAAGCAGGAAGTAGAAGACCCGGGCGAATTGTTCCCTTGTTTCTTCCCACCTTTCAGCCGAAGGATACATCCGACACCATTTGTAATGCGTCGCTCCCCCATCCCCGAGGGAGCAACCTCGGCGTCATATAATTACAATCGTACAGCAGAAAGCACACACCCGACCCCGTTTCCATTGTCCCTTGCAACGACTTTCGCTTGTTATTCGAATAATTTTCTCCTCGTGGCTGCTTGCGACCGTGTTACTTCGCGTGTTGTCAACGTCGACTTGATCGGACGATTGCTCGAAGTGAAGTTCAAAATGAAAATCTAAGTTCCTCTAGAAATTTTATCAGTGATAATTTTAGTAATTTTAGCGGGGGTAACCCAGAAAATCGGGCCTCTTCAGGTGCAACGCTGATGCAACGAAAATTAGCGATTGGTTGATTTGGGTCACGTGATTCGCGAGGGGGCGTGGAGTAGACCTGGAGTAGGAGTGGCGTTGTCTGGTACTGAGCGATCGCGCCTGTAATTTTAAATTCTAAGAACTCTGAGAAGAGTGCCAGAAGAGTGAATTTGACGAAACTCGAAAGAAGAAACCATCGCTCAACCGAAGAAATTTCAGAAACGAATCGGAGTTGGACCGAAGAGCCAGAGTTCGGAACTTTCGCGGAATTGAAAATCCGAGACACAGGGAAATTACAGCAACCGAGATTTGCCCTCGGTTAAATCGATTCCAAGTAAATTTGACGAAATCGAAGGTACGATACTTCGAGTCAAAGGCATTGCAAAGTTCGTGGAACGAAGATTGTCTTCGTGGAACGTGAAACCGAAACTATCGCTCCGAGAATCGTTCGGGAAGTTGAACTCGTTCGTCCAAGAACCTCCTTAATGCTCGAGGCTAAACGGAAAAACCGCGAGAATGAAATAAAATTTCGCGGGAGGACTGGCACTATATTCGGGGGAAGGGGGATATATTGTTTCGCGGTACGCGTAAGTTTTCGTTGATTGACGCCGTAAAGAGGGAGATAAAGTTTGGTGAAACGCATTCGGTCGGGTGGTTCGAAGATTTATCTCGCTTTCTATATCCTTTTAACTTCCCTTGCGCGCGATATTTCTGCAAAGCAAGAGAATCACTGGGTATTTGGTAAATTTTTTATAGCGTGTGGAAGTATTTAGAGACTTATAAATATAATATTATTATAATATAATATATAATATATATAACATAATATAATTATATTAATTATCATATTATTTTTATATAATATTTATATATTTATAGATATACATATTATTCGATAACTTAATTAAAAAATGACGCAAGAATTTACTACAAATTTCACGTAGTACGTCTTTTTATACATTCCTCGTTTTGCTAATTACAGTAATAGAATGCACTTCGAATTTTACAAGTACGTATGAATATCTGTTACAATATTTAGCAACGAAAATGAATCTCTTGTTTATAGTCATATATAGTCATTATAATATCGAGAGTCAGAAAATTGGAAAAGGACACGGAATGAAACATAAACTTCAAATTTAAGAGAAAAGATCAGTCATTTTGCATGCAAAAACAACACATATAGAAACGTAAATTTTAGGTTAAAGAAAAGATCGAAAATTAAAATTAAACTGAAATGAATAAATTTAAAAAAATTCTCCAAAGAAACCGCTATTTTACCGAAAAGTCTCGATTTTCCAGAATTTAGAAATGAACATAGAGCGCCAACCGCGACAAATTAAGTACCGAAGGATCAAAGTTTCTAGCTAATTCGGCGGAAATGTTGCTGGCGCTTCGAACGAAAAAACGAACTGACCCGAAAACTGAAAACTCTTGTCCTTTAATTGGCCGTTCCAGAGTTGTTACAGTGATGATCGTTCGGGACGATCACGAGAGGGGAATACGAATCGTCAAAGCGACTTCAGAATTTCGGTAGTCTCTCGTTGCTGCTACTCTTCGACATTCGCGTCACGGCACGATCTATTCCGATGAAATCAATAATTCCCTCGGATTCCGATAACCGAGATTTCACACGAGGTTTCGACGCTTTGGATTTGGAGATCTTGGTACCTCGTGAGCAGAAAATAGGAATCAGAGGACAAGAGGGAGAAAAGGAGAGTGAGGAATGATCGAATGAAATAAGATAAATCGCAAGGTAGAACGATCCTTATCCCGGTACCAAAGGGTCTTCCTCGTCCTCGGAACAAACTGCTGCGACACACACCAGTTCCGTCGAATTCGAATCGAAATAACGCTCGTCGCTTTTCGATTCCGCGATAACACGTACGTGTCGGAGAACGCTTGAGCTGTCGAAATGTCTAATGGAAAAACGCGAAATTAGATTTGGGAAGGAATTCTATCCACGAATCTTCCTATTCACAACAAGTGACGTTGTTACTTTTAATTTTTAACATTTACTCTGCAGTTGTTACTGTGATTTTTACTGCATCGTTAGCATGAAATAACAGAATATACTAAAAGTGACACTCTCATTTATACATTTTAATAATAGTATATTTATGTTTTAATAATATATACATTTTAATAATAGTATATTATATTTTAATAAAAGTGTAACTTGAAACGGTGACTAAACTGCACATGTTCATGCATCAGTTTCATTGTTATTAGATTTTTTCACTATATTTTATTATTACACTGTTACATTATATTTTTATATAGTTTCATATTAGATGTTATTATTATATCTTTGTGAATAAGAATGAAATGCAAATACGGATTTGTTTCTCCCAAGGTTAAAAGACACGGTATCACTTGTACTAAATACAACTACGAAATAGTAAGGTCCTAGCTATTTGCATCAATTTTTGAGATTGCATCAGAACAATTGTTATAAATAATTCATTCGGTTATTTTTGTGGTAGCACGTTGATGAAACAGAATATCGAGTGATAAGTAACAAGTAACAGAAAGTAACAATTTTTCCAAATAGTGACGATAATGGAAATAAAATTCGAAAGATGCAACGTGCGAAATTTGTCTGAATAATTAAAAGAAATTACTTTATACTTCGTGATGGAAGCAACGAGGTACGTATTATTTCGATGTTCGATGTCGAAGTGTCTGGCATTTCTCTCAACACTCAAATGTCAATCCCAGTTAACAAAGTTTCTCCTTCAACCTCGTGGGCGAGAAATATCCAAAGAGAGGGAAAGATAAGCGAAAGAGAAGGCTTTCACACGCCGTGGGCAATTTAGATTTTGTCGAACGGCTTTGAGCGAAGTGTCAACCCTAATTCTCTGACCTCGGCGAGAACTTCTTTCGGTTCGCCGAAATTTCCCGGCACCCGAAAAGTTTGCTCGGAGAGTAAGTCGTAAAGGCGAAACAAAATCTACGGTGCTAATGTGAAACAAGAATCGAACGAATCGGTAAATGGTACAGTCTACGTTGTTTTTAGTAGTTTGACACCGTTCTTGTTATTTTCGTTGAACTGCTTGACTCGTAACACGAGAAACCTAATTATCATCCACGTTGGTTCAGAAGTGTCGTTAATAAACGAGCCTTTGTTTCGTCGTTCACGTATCAAAGGAATGGCACGTTTGCAGAAACTCGAGGGAACAATGTGTTCTTTATTGCCATGATGCAGGCAAGAAACATAATTCTAGCTTCTTGAACCTTCAAACACAAGACAAATCCCGAAAGAAAACTCTTCCAACTAAAATCACCGCTACTGACAATTCCTTTGGCGAACATTTCCACTCAAATGTTTTCTTAACTATAATGAAAAAAACTACTCGTAAAGGATTACTGATAATGAAACAGATCACACATTTTCTTAATGACAAGTCAATAGTGATTAATATTATACTGAGATAATTCAAAGTAAAATTATGTCAAGTTAACCTTAAATAGTTTAATATCGTAACAATGAAATCAATACTTTTTTATTAATCTGAAAAGACGGTGTGCAATTTTGTTCGGAATAAACATCGTGCAACAGAAGAAATTTGTTTCAACAACTTTGTCGATTTGACAAGATAACTAAATTTAAAAGATTAGAATATAAATAAATTTAAGACGTAAATTTCAGATGATACTATAAGAAGAAAAAGTTTAAAATACTTTCTCCTACTTTATCTCAGTTTTGAAGTGAAACATTGCATGAAGCTACTTTCGTAAGAAATAAGTAAGGAAGCGCGAAGAATTTCCACGTCGCGGATCGCAGTGGATTTTCAAATGAAAAACGCACAATATTTTGTTAAAAGGGGAAAAAAAAGATCAGGGAAACGTACGCGATCTCGAATCAATCGCGAAGCTTAATACATTTGTCTGATATGTTACAGTTGCACTCTACTTACTCGATGTCAGTGTAGAACCGGACGATTTCCACTCGACTTGCGTCTGACTGCGAACGTATGCATGCTACTTGTAGCCGGATATTGAAGTGCACCAACTGTCTGTCAAAATAAAAGCGTTATCCTCTGTTATAAATTTATAGTCATCGAAACAATGCGAAGAAGAATATTTGTAACATATTTGTAATAAAATATCAGTGAAATTTGATTGAAAGTTTTGTCGAGATTTGACATAAATACATTCCCCAGTCTCAAAACTCTCCCTTAGGACGTATAATTTTTCATGTTTAGTATCATCGTGGACAACAAAACTTTTTAAATTACCTGTACACCTTGTAACGCAATTGTTCGTATATTAACATTACGTTGCATCAAGAACTGACATTAAATTTTTTCCAGTTTCGAAATAAATACAGTATTTGTCCTCAAAATTGTCGAGCAATATTCAGAAAATTTATTCTAAAGCACATGTTTCGTAAAAATGACGCCAATGATCTTTTTATTCCAGAAAGATGCCAAAGCGGCTCTTTAAATTAATCTGTTACTTTCTCATAAAAATTCATGTCGTGTTTAACGTCGTAATTCCTTCAAGGATCGAATTTCTGAACCCATTCGACGTCAAAGATCGACTTCGGACGAGAGGTTAATGACAACTTCAGTCACAAAGGCGTGATTGTCGCAAGTTGATCAAACATCTCCCAACTTGGAAGACAGGAAACACCAGGCAGGCAGGGAACCGTGATAATTGGCTGTCCCAGATCGCAGGGTTCGCGATGGCGAATTATTCAAAGCAGAAAAAAAATTTAAACATATATACTTGGCGCGATATATATTACTCTGAATTTATCGACGAGAGGCGACCTTCCGCGAGACAGAAACTGCAGCCATCGTTCCTGAAGTAGCAATATCTATCGAACTGGATCTTTGTGAACACGTAAAAATACGGTCACTGGCTGCCTGATGACAGTTCGATTTCCTCTTCCGCTTGGCGTACACACCAAAATGCGTGCACGGAAAGATCCATCGATCTCTCGATCGGAATCGTGGCCCACTTTCCTGAGCCTCCTTTGCAACCCTCGAACGGAAGAAGCGCTCCTTCCTTGTCACGAAATTGGAGACATTAGTCGCGAAAGTTGTCACGCTGTATTTCAATCTATTTTACATTAGATGATTATGTACCTTGAAACGTCTCTACTCTACTACAGAATTTCTAAGTTCTCCATCGAAAGTTCTAGCTTTCGCTCATTTAGAATTTTTTTGCATTCAATAGTTAATTTTGACGTCCAATGGGAACTTCTGAAATTTACATCCACGTTCGTTATTGATGTTTACTCGAAATTTACGAAATTTTAAAATTATTGAAATGAAGAATTCATAATCATCCTCTGTATCTGATTTGAATTTGAACGTTCGAATCAACGTTGGTTGCGTAACAAACTTACACAAATGAAATTGAAAGCAGCAACGAAGATCGAATTGGTAGAAAGATTCCACTCTGATTCAAGTGAATTTGATTCCACGAAAGACACGAACGCGCGAGGCTTCGAACCACGACAAATCCACATTGTTCTCCGTCTGCGCTTAAAGTTACGGCAGTTCCTTTACTCTCGAGTTTCTCCAAGTTGCGGGAGAGAATGTGAAAAAATTGCACGCTCCTTCAGCGCGAGTGCACTGTGCAAATAATAGCTGAGCGTTGCTGAGCACGAGTAACGTGTTCAGAAAACCGGGGGAAAACCATGATTCTTGTATTTCTCCATTTCCCAAGTTCCGGATAGAGCGCGATAAAGAAAATTTTTGTAACTGCGGAGAACTCTGGGAGATGTCTTTCGTACATCGTGGACATAAATTCATCGTGATACTTTGGACCACCTTTTTCAATTCCTCGAGCAGGTAACACACGAACGAGTGGAAAGAATTTCAATCCAGAGCCTCGATAAGATAAATTGCAAATGAAACGCTCGAATTCCAGTGAATTAGCAAAACTGTCCCGAATAAATCGCGATCAAACGTGCGAGAGTCTCCCGCGGCCTAAAATTGAAAATGAGCGAAACTCGTTAAACGGTATTTGGAACGAGGTTGCGGAAGCGATCCCGCTTGAGAATCGCTCGGGGGTTTACATAAGAAAACTTGGCGCACGGAGAGAATTAACGTGCCATCGATTTCTGAAGGCTTTGGCAAACAATTTGTCCGTAGCAGGTATTTCCATCGGTATCCTCTACACTGGTGCAGTGTAGAGTATCTGTCCTAATTACACTTGGTTGCAAAAAGCAACTCAAACCTCCGACTAATCTCGGAAATTCTTCATACTTGATCCTTGCTAATTTCCATCACCGTCGAGATGTAAATACAAATTTCAATAAATCTGAAGAATGTAATTGTTTGTGGAAGGATGAATGTAAAAGGAAGGAAGGGATTTGAGGTAGATGAGAGGTGAAACTTGCGTTTCGTCACTGCCTAGACTCATCAGTGGGGCTTGATGGCAGCGATCCCTTACCCTAAACGCTTGTTGTTCTAACTGGAGTTCGCACTTTGCTTTGCTTAACGTCGAAGATCGGTAGGACCGCTAGACGCGCAGCCACTAGCGACTTGTGCTAGTCAGAGTTCGAAACTCGTAGTTGAGGAATCCTAAGCCTCTACAAATTGCTGTACGCGAATCGCGAAGACAAAAAAAAAGAGTCGACACGGTGGAAAAACATCGTTCTCGCTTCTGCTAAATGGAAAGAAAAAACACAACAAGAAATCCACGCCGCGAGGGGAATTCAATTTTGAAAATTCAATTTCTTTGATTGACACGCCGCAGCGGTCGGAGCAACAGTCGAAACGAAGCGTTGCCGCGTGCCGTCCCGGAACAAAGACTCCCGGAGCTTGATTTATCTTCGGGGCGGAGTTGATAATCAGTCGGTGGAACTCGTGCGAAATCGAGGCTGACCACTGTTCCTCGAGCCGCTTTATTCGTCCGGCTGCTGGAGCTTCGAGTGTCTGCCAACAAACGAAATCCAGCTTCTTTTTCTCGCAGATGTTCCCTTCTCTCTCTCTCTCTCTCTCTCTCTCTCTTCCGATTCTCGTTTTTATCCGAGGCAAAGTGCCGTTATCTCTGGATTCCACAGAAGAGAGTCGACGGACAGACTCGCGCGTTTTCCTCTTTTTCCTTTCTTCCGCTTCGTCACGACCGTTTCGCGATGCTGATTTTCAATCGCGCTCGATCAATTACCAGCGGAACCTGGCAGGCGCGAGAGAACCCCAGTACGATTCGTCTCACTGAAAGGTCTAGAAGCAACTGTTCTGGCTAGGAAATGAAGACGACCTTTTGCCATAAAATTTTATTGATATGCGAATATTTGAATCGATAGAAAACAAATTACAGACGCGATCGTTCGGCACCAGATAACGCCACTCCTACTCGAGGTCTACCCCACGCCCCCTCACGAATCACGTGACCCAAATCAACCAATCGCTAATTTTCGTTGCATTAGCGTTGCATCTGAAGAGGCTCGATTTTCTGGGTTAATGATAAAATCTTATGTAAACAAATAATAAAAACTTCATTCGCACGTTCTATTCTCCAGTTGTTACACTTTCTAGCTCTAGTAATTTGCAAAACCACGTAAAATTCAACGTGAAGAACTCCAGAAAAACGCATTATTGCCTCCAGTGTGTTCAACTGCGTAATCGAGAAATAAAATCGCATCGAAGTCCAAGCGAGCCATTGTTGCCAGAGCGCGCCTTTGATACCGGCGGTTTGCATTTCCATGAACGCGCATTTCGTTTTCTTTCCACTCACGTCGCAGTCAATAAATGAAATCGCCGTGCGTGACGCAGTCGCGGTGCGATATTCACGGATCGCCTCGAGCTTCTCCTTTTCCACCGTTCCAACGATCTTCCCGATCGTCTCGGGCGTGCAAAAACGACGATCGTTTCGCTGGTAATCTGCTAGTAATAAACTTGTCAAGCAATCGAACCCCTTTTGCGGGGACACGAGATCGTTCGAACGTTACGAAAGACACAGCCACAGCGAGAAAGTGGAACGAACAAAAATACGATACGATCCGATACCAGGTCAGAGGTTCATATATTCGAGCTTCTATTTGCGTTTCTTCGCTCGAGCGTAACCGAATTAAAACAAGGACGAAGCACACAAGGTCCTCTCTCGGCCAAGGTGGCCAAAGCTCGCCTCGCTTGCCGATTCAGTTTATCTTTCGTTTGCCGATTTCCACGTGGCCGAGCGCTTAATTAAAATTCTCGCCTGCACCCCCGGAATCAGACTGATTAAACCCGGACAGGAGGGATATCCGAAAATTGAAATACCTCGGCCGAGAATGAATTATGGGTTTCGGACGGACCGATCGTGTCGTTCGATTTCATACTTTAATTTACGGAACGACCCGACGGGATCCACCGTCCTGTGTAATCACGATCGTGACACGTAATTCATTAAACCTAGCGTTTCTCTGATTTTCAGATTGCGTTTCACGGCGGATTCTGCGTTTGAAATGGAGAAGGAACGGCGACGCGGTGTTGCGCTCGCGAGTGTAAAATTGAACGCCCGAGACGAATTTGGTGGCTGCGGAGTTAGAAACTCGCTTGACGTGCAATTTCATTTAATTAATTCCACGGCGAACGAAGGTGTACGCTCTCTGTTTGGTTGTTTTTCTTCTTCTTTTCTTCTCTTTCTTTCAACGCTTTAGCGAAACTACTCGAGAAGTTTTCAACGAAGGGGAGTAGCTTTCAAAAGATCTCATTATATCTCATGTATGTTCAAAAATTAAAGTCCTTAGACTCGACAAGCTGTTGCGTACCGTAAACGTGACGACAATTTTGTCAATTTGAATCCCCGAATCTTGTTGCAAAGAACTGCGAAGAATTCGGTTCGTCGAGCTCTAGTGTCTGACCGCAGCACAGCTATACTACTTAGTGGACACAGCGTTAATATGAAAGAATTTTGTTCTTCTAAATCTATCTTAAAACGTTGCGTCGAAATATTGCAAAGAACCGAGGCATTCGACCTTTGAGTTTCAGTGTCTGACCACCAGCGGAGCTATACTACTTTGTTCCATTAAAGAGTTAATATTTGCACCGACACAATTCTTTTCGATCAAGTTCTATTTCTTTTTAGAGATGGGAAATTCCAAAGATTCGTTCACTAATTTTTCTTCGTCACTTGAATTATCCATGTTAATTGATAAATGTAATTTTACAAAATTTAAAGAAACGCAAGTATTCGTAACACTGCGATTGTAATTGTTCTGTTGCGACAAAACTGCTTCTACAGTATCAACCTGTGTAGAGATCGACTACCAGGGAAGATAAATGAACGTGAAGTGATACGTTCAACACTCCATCTGTCAGAACCAATAGCAGGAACTATTTTTGTATTTACAAAAGAAGTAAGCAAACAGAAAACACTGTGCAACTACATTTATTAAGAATTTACTTTCGAAATTCCAATATTGACGCTTTTATACTATTTTCGTTTTAGTTTCGAAACTTCGATACCTCGGCAGTATAACACCATTTCACGTTACGTAACGTTACGTAATTGAAGAAACGCAACATTGCGTCACGCAATGCTAGGTCAATCTATTAAAGATGAAGCCATTAATTTTCTATTATATAATATTTTAGATACTTCGATTTTTTTAACTTCTATAAAATCATAAAATCTAGGCAGATGTGACAATGACCAAAAAAAAGGCTCAGTATTAAAAAAAGTATTTAGTTAATTTTAAACAGTTTCAGCAGTCTAGGTACTCGAAAGATCCAATCACAATCTCAACCTATTTTAAACAATCAAATTTCCTAATTTTTTAATTTATTGTTGACTTGTAACATTACTATCGAGTTATAACAAAAAAAAGAAGTATTCAAAATGGAAATTAATTGAACAGAATTGCAAACGAAACGTCGCATTAACGCAACGTTGAGACCTAACCTCAATCTCCTGTTGCAATCAATCAAATTTTCTTAATTTGCCATTGACTGGTAATATTATTATCGAATTGTAACAAAAAAAAGAAGTATTTAAAATGGAAATTAATTTACATTTTAAATTAATGGAAAAGAACGCAACGTTGAGACATAACCTCAATCTCCTATTGCAATCAATCAAATTTCCGTAGTTTACTATTGACTTCTAACATTATTATCGAATTATAACACAAAAAGAAGACATTTAAAACGGACTTTACTTTTAAATTAATTGCAAAAAATTGCAAACCTGATGCAAAACCTAACCTCAATTTTCCATTTCAATCAAATTTCCTAACTTCTCAATTTGCTACATCAAAGTGTAACATTACTATCAAATTAGAACACAAAGAAGAAAAATTTTAAACAGACTTTATTTGCTTTAAACTAATTAAAAGGAATTGCAAACGAAAAGGTGGGTCGTGTTAACACAATGCAAACGAATCTGCTCAAACTGCAAACTAATTTCCAGCCCGGGGGGATTATTCAAGCGACGGAGACGAGTGAAGCCAACTGTCAAAGCGGGAAAGTCAAAACGTGACAGATAAAAAGCGGGTCACGGGCGGGACGCGATGACGATACGAAGACAACATCGGGGTGGTGATCCGTTGGAGATCGAAAAGGGGGGAAGATAAAGCGCGAGGGACGAGAAAACGAGAGCAGGGGAGGCGAGGGAAAACGGGCGGGAGATCCCTTAATGCCTGGAACCTTCACAATGGATCTGAACGGCGGCGGTGGGATAACGGCGAAAAAAGGAAATATTCCAGCAATGAAAGAAGCAACGGGAATACGATTCCCGTGGACAAAGGCAACGAAGAAAGGATGTTAACCGCGTGGTTTGCCCCGAAAAGGACGAGGCTTTCATTATTGAAACATGCAGCCGGTGTTGAGATTCGAAGAAATTTATTTACCAGCTCTTCGCTGAGCATCGGCGAAGGGTCGTTCACCTTCCAACCGACCTGCATCTTCCTGCGATTTCCTTCCGATGAATGGTTCCCGTGGAGCGATCAGGTAGGTACTCGGCTCTCAGCAGGTAAAGTCGTTCGATACTCGGGGGGAGGGGGGAGGTGAGGGGGGCTTTAATTAAGCGGTAACCGATAGACTGCAGGGAGAATATACTCCAGATCGCTGTTTGAAGTCGTGTGAATTGTTAGAAATTCCTTTTGGACTTTGCAGCTAGCTGAATGGAAGCCTCGAATTCTTTGTTGCGGACGAAAGTATTTGAGCAATTATCACGGAGGAATGCTTCTATATACACTACGCGCGTTGTATAAATATTATATACAATGCGATCATCATGATTGTGTAGTAACAGTATCATTAAATTTGTATCAACTTTTATCTGATTTATTTATATAATTTTAGCAACTTCGTACTATTACAATAATTCGCACTTTATTTAACTTCTGCACGTCTTCAAATTTCTTTCACGCTCGATCGATATAATTGTGACAGTCATATCTCACAGTGACAATGTTAATGAAATTTTAAAATGTTTCGTACGACACACGTGATATATCGAATAAAGATTTTCCAGTAAAATTTGCGTGACAACAGTTGTATATTCTTTACATACACTTCGTTGATTATTATGTTAATAAAGTAAAATGTCATCGTTGATTATTATGTTAATAAAGTAAAATATCATCGTTGATTATTATGTTAATGAAGTAAAATATCAGTAAAATCTAGATCAATATCTAGAATATTAGTAAAAAATATTCGATTCGGTAATATCTAGAATATTAATAAAAAAGTATTCGAATCGAGAATTGCGAAATGAAAATTGAGAATTCGAAATAGGTAAATTTATCCCTTGGGACGTAGTGGAGCGATAATCTTCGAACGTAAATCAGTGCTATTACGAAAGTAATTTCCAACAGATGGGATCTTCGACCGATATTGGCTCGAACTAATCGTCGCCGATTAAACCGATCCTTATTCAGCGTCTGGGATTACGTCTCGTCGCGCAAACACGGCGACACCCGGCTCGTAAATTCGACGTTTCGAATTTCAATTTCGCGACTTATTTACCCGGGGGCGGGATCTCGCGAGGCGCGAACATCGGCCGTCTTGGCGGAATCGAATTTTCCAGCTGGCGGGATTTTACAGGCGAATTTCATTTTCGTCGTTAGCGCGCCGGAAACAAACAAAGGAAGTTTCGGGGCGTGCTGGCATTTCCGTTCGAACGCATCTGCCTCCGCCGGAATTAACTTGTCGCACAATTGACGGAAATGCTCGTTCCTTCTCGTCTCGGTCGATAACGATTGAACGCAACCGCGTGCAACACGACGTCGAAACAGCGATTATTCGAACAAAATGTCTCGTTTATATATATATTTTTCTTCCGAAAAATTGACTGGATCTCGACAAAGGAGAAGAGGAACTTTTCCTAAGCACAGACGCGAGAAGAAATAGATGGAATTAAAAGCAGAGAACAGCCGTCGGTGGTTCTCTGCCGATTTCAAAGAAGAAATAATACAGTGACCACGAGCTGGAGGAATAATTTACATTATTTTCCAGACAGTTCAAAGTTGGTCGAGCCACGTCCTGAATATTACATGAAGAAACGTCGTTTAACCTGTTTCGAACGCTACTTAAATAAAATTTCAGACACGGATTTCCAACGATCTCGCTCGACAATCAGTGGGCAAATATCTCAATTCGTAGATCGATCGCCTGGCACGGCGTGTCCTTAATTTTTTAATTTTTATTCATTAGAATTTCTGTTTACAGTTGAAGAAGTTTCTTTCATATTTGCACAGAGAATGTCTTATTGGAATTTTTCAAAACATGATTTACTTGAAAAATAGAACTTTTTTTAATGGTATCACTCCTTCAACAAACTCAAACCCAAAACGCTACTAAATTTCTTTAGATTACTAGATTTATTTTTTCGTTATATTCAAGTGGTATTTGAAAGTGAAAAATAAACCGAACGCTTAATTAAGGAAAAATATATCAACCGCTCAAAGTTGTAATTTTCAACACCTATGTAAAACGAATCTTCGTTTTAACACGATCTTTCTGGTTGCATCCGTGAAACTATGAATTTGCACAAAATTCCACAATTTAATTTCACCGAGTGAAAGCTAGTTCAAACTGACACACATCTCTTACTCCAGAGAAATTGTCCACAGACGTCTGTTTGCAGACAATCCACACACCTCTGTCCAATTCTCGCAGAGGGCAAAAATACAGGAATACCGGTCTAAAGACAATTCACGTGCATCGATCTGAGATGGAAAACACGAGACAATGTTTGCGGATTTTCTGCTGTCACGTGTCTACCGACAATTGTCCGGACCAAACATACGACATCGCAACGATCGATGAACGTCAATTCAGAAAACGTTTATTTTCTGAACAGGTTGATAAAACGGAAAGATAAAATTCATGTAGTGCAGATTTTTGAAAATTGTCGTACAATTGCTGATGAACAATTTGTATACAAAAATACTATTTCAAAAGCAATCTGCGACTGAATATTGCAATTTGAACTAGCCTCAATTGATAAATAATTCAGAAAATGTTCGTGTCGGGCAAATAGGAAGATAAAATTGAAAACATAAAATCTTTGAAGATTATAGTGCAGAGAAACGTGAATTTGTTTTGAACTAAAAATTCGCAATTTAATCTACAAATTATTATACAATGTGATTCAAATCTACAGACAATCCGTATAAAAATACGAAAAAAAAAACGAGTCCAAAAACAGTCTGTGAATCAATGTTACAATGGAAAAACAAGAGACAATTTTCTGCCAGTCTGAACTCCAATCTACTCCTTAAAAAACTAACGTGAGTTTATATTATTATAAATTATTATATTATTATAAAATAATAAAATTATAACATTATTATAATTATAAAATTATATTATTATAAAAAATTAATACTTGATGTTACAATATAATGAACAGACTATAGTTCAGGCCATCAAGAGAACACGTTAGTTTTATTTCTATGTCAATAAAAATACAAATTCTCATAAAAATCCAGAATCTGCTCTTTAACACCACAGAAATCGACACTTATTGATTGACAGACTGTAGTTCAGAAACTGTAGTTTCAAAGATATGAATTGTCAGAAAAATCCACAGTCTCTTCTTATATATATAGCGTCACATAAATCAACGTAACAATCGACAGATTATAGGTGAGAAAATTGTTTGCGCCGAGTAGACAAGAAGACACGATTCGATACACAGGACTTTGAAGACTAAAGAGAAACTAAAATAAGATCGCATCTCGAATTAATCACCCTCGGGGTGAGACGCTCGCGCGCATTAACGCAAGTTGTGGCATTAAACAATGAACTCGGCCGGCTGAGGAGGAGAACGGGTAGGGAGCTAGTTCTCTTGTTTTCCATACAGTTTACCGAAACCTCGACCCGCCTGAGTATATAAGGTGTACACGGAACTTCCTTTGAACGTCCATCCTAACGCGCAGACGCGGTCCTCTAATGTTCCACTGCGACACCCTTATATCTGACTGTTCGCAGTTTCTGTGCCAGGTCGTACGAATTAATCCCATTAACGATCTCGAATCTTCACGGTTCGATCGGCCACGCGTGTAATTGCCCCATCATTGGATTAAAAATTCGTCGAATTATTGCCCGGTACCTGTGTAATCGGTTCCATAATCCACAACTGGCGCGTCGAAGCGAGGGAGAGAAATTATTAACACGCTGCCTAAAATTTTGCATCCGTGGTAAAGTACATTACGCGCAATGAAAACTGTATTTTACATCGTCGAGCGAATCGTTTGTTTTCCACTTTCGACATTGTTTGCGAGATGTGTGAAACTTATTAACCGAAGTATAAAACCCTTTATTTGTCGCAACATCTGTTGCATTTCATTTGTAATCGAAATGCGGATTTTTGTACAGACGTTCCGGATAACGACCGTAATAATTAGATACTGAGGTTTTGGGCATTTAATTTTATTTTTCATATTTTACGTTCTCTCCGATAAATTAAGGTGATAAAATTCGTGGCAAAAGTTTTGTAATTATTATACAATAATATAGTACAATTTTGAATTAATAAAATTTATAATTCAAAATTCTGAAATCAAGTAATGTCATTCTGTATTCTGTTAACGATGAATGATCAGTTAAGAATTAAAGGAACAGAAAATTGTTTCACACACCAAATGTCATAGAAACATTCAATACTTTATTTGAATACTTTTTTATATTATATATAAAAGTGTAACTTAGAGAAGACTTTGAACAATTAACAAGTACAATATGTTTAATTATTAATAATTTAATTTAATTAATTTAATAATATCATTGAACTAATGAATTTTTATACAATCATAAGAAGTGTTTAAATGCAAAACTGCAGTATTCAAAACTCAACACAAATTAATCTTTTTATGAAGATTCTATTTAACTACATTCTGAAAAATACGAAAATTTGGTAACGATTATCATTGAAATTTATCAACAATGAAAATCGATCGCTAGAATAATATATTTTTAAATTACATAAGAGAAATAATTACTCTCTATACAATGGTCGCCACTATACACGTCGATGAAAGGGATAAAGATACATTCGAATCAGGATTCAAACACCAATTGCCGAAATTGCTTTCAATAGCGGCTTGTCTCTTGCCTCGGCCGTACATCACCCTATTCCACTTGCGGACTCCGTTACTCGGCCATTCATCGGGTCTGGTTATACAAGACGCCATTCTACTTACGCGGTCAAGTATCATCGGATGAAATCGACCAACTCGGCCACCTATGCGAGAAATTTCACGCATTTCGACCGCCTGTCATCGCGCGTACGCGTATATTTCGTTCATACGCGAGCTTCACGCATTTCATTTCCATTAATTCCGACCGACGTGTATCCACCGGACGCGAAACTATTACGAAATCAGGAGCAGCAGCGGATTTTACAAGCCAGTTATTATTTACGACGCGGACTTTTCACCGGGTACGAGTTCATGTGGGGAAAGAGATAATTCAAAATGATGTATTCCTGCGAAGTACGACTTTACAGCGAAACTTTTTCTACTTGGATATCTTTCCAGGGAAGTGGCCTTCCTTTCTGCAAAGGGAACAGAGAAAGGATCAAGCTTCGAACACAGTCCGCACAGACGGAAGAAACGGACTATTTTTATGTGTTTCCGGAATTGTGAGCGAATAAAAAAACCAGAGTCGTATACTTTGTAACGTTGCTCGCGGTCTTCCATCGTGGAAGCGAGATATGTGGAATATTATAAAACACGGAAATATTCGGTCGATCTTCTTCTCTTTGATGTCTTTATTCGTAGAGATAAAATATCGTTTCTAATCTATATCGAGGATCTTATTTCACACGAATACAGAAGTGTTCGTACACTCGATGAAAAATGATCGATATTTCGAGCTGTCGTGACTCGCAACTCATAGGAGGGAGAAATCGTACAACAAATTTCAAAGAATCATTTCGAAATAGGAAACGTAGATCTTCGAAACCACGATGGATTGAAAATTTTTTTCAACCGAATTTTCGAAGGAAAGAGACTCGAACACGCAACGAAAGTGGAAACTTTGGCTTCAAAACGAGCCAGGCAAACTGTCGCGCGATTTTCTCCCGCGGCAGTTTATAACATCCTCGAGGAATCTCAGATGAAAATAATCTTTGAAATATTTACTGATATATTTTTCACGCTGTTGCATATTCCATCGAGCGTAAGAGCGTCTCGGCCATCGTTATTAAAGGGCCATGTAAATTTTGCGAAATAGCGAACGGTGTTCGACGAGCGCGCGCGGAGGCGAGGGGAACGGAAATTTCCATGCGAGATAAAAATGAAGAGCCGAGGCTATTGTGAATTTTAAAATATTCGATGTTGCATAGGTTTATAGGTACGAGCGGTGACACTCGAGATAGGAGACGAAGCGGCAAGCACTTAGAGAAATTGACGGCGATACTAAAAAAGGATGTAAGATGAAACTGGGTAAAAAGTCGAGAGGTCGGCGAAGTTAAACATTTTGACGAGCATTTTCCGCGCTTCGAATTTTACGCCCCTCGATTCAATACTGTCTCCAAGAGCAATCGACTTTCTACTTCTTTTTTTGTTCTTATGCATAATACGTGCGTGGAACTTACGATCGATTTACTAAATATTTTTGAATTCCAAAGTTCTAAAATTATTTCAATAATTTTTGTTAGAAAATATGGATTTTGATGAAAATAATAGAAAATGTGTCGTTGTTATTGTCAATCGTATATGTTGAAATAATTTTCACAGTAACTAGATTTTATGGAAATTTCTATACATATAATATGTTACTTTTATATATTTTATAAAATACTTATATATTTCTGAATTGAAAAATTAGCTTTAATAATTTTTATTGGAAAATATGTGCAGAGATGAAAATGTATAAAAATAATAGAAAATGTATCATTATTATTGTCAATCCTATAAATCGTTATCGATCGTGTCAATTGTTGAACTAGATTTTATAGAATTTTTTATACATTACATATAATCTATTTCTTTTATATATTTTTAGTTACATGCATTTCTTTAATTTTCAAACATGTACATTCTTTCATTTCAAAAATTACATTGAAATACGTATGACTGAAATATGAAAGAATTCTAAATAATTCTCTCCAGAAGCCTAGAAGCCTCAGTAAATATTTCGGAATTTCTCGAAATTTTCACTCTTTCTCTCTCTCTCTCTCTCTCTCTCCTGAGGAAACTCATGTTTCTAGAAAATACTCGATCGACGTTTGTCAGAAACCTCTCTCGCTTTCTAATGTCAAACTCTTTCAACCTCACGCGTCTCTAACTAAACTAAGGAAAACTCATGCCAAACTTCCATTTTCACGCCGCCGTGGGAATATCAAGTTCGTGGAAATTCAATTTATCATCAGCGCGCGTCAGACGTATGTACATTTGAGAAGCCACTCTTCAATATAACCATAACGGTTCCATTCAAGAAAGAGAGACAGAAAAAAAAGAAGGAAGAAACTCGGCTCAAGCTGCGAGAGCATATATACCCCAGTTGGAACGATGCACGTTCCAACCCGAATTTATTCGAGGCAACGCAGACTCGCTTTCAAGGCGTGTAACACTCGCGTGATACCCTGGCAGACGCGAGCTCGCGTATTTTGTTGGTAACTTGCGGTTGTCAGGCTGCGAGTGAGAAACGAACAGACGATTATAGTCCGGGCCAATTTCAAGCAAATCGAGGATTAGAAGTTGAAGCTTTTAAAATTCACCGTGAGAGGAATTCACTCGTGGAGATGATAAATATATTAGAGCGGATCACGTAGTTTGCTCTCTAATCTACAACTTGGGATTTCCAATTATGGCTCGCTTTTAATTTTAATTGTAGGTCGATCGCAAATTTTTAGGTAAATTTACATCTCTGAGACTGTGATTACAAAAAATAGAATATTGTTTCGACGAATATTATAGAAATTAGTATCCTTTGAATATTTCACACGTTTCTTCGTATTATGTGCATCTCGTACGATTTTGCACTTTTTAATTTAATTTTTAACTGATCAGTCCAGTTATATTATCCAATTTGCACGTGTGACATCTTGTTAAGACAAGAATTTCAAATTTATTAGCTTGGCCAAAAAGTAAATCCGGCCTCTTCAGGTGCAACGCTAATGCAACGAAAATTAGCTATTGGTTGATTTGGGTCACGTGATTCGCGAGGAGGCGTGGGGAAGATCTCGAGTAGGAGTGGCGTTGTCTGGTACCGAGCGATCGCGCAGTTTTTTTTCTAATAGATGTAACCAACTTTATTCTAAACAGCAAATTCATCGCGTGATCCAATACTGGATCGTTCAAGCTTGTTTCAAGAAGAGGAAATGCACGATCTCGTTAACAATTTTTTGTCTGGAGTCGATCTCAAAATTTTTTGTCATAATTTGCTACCTTCGAAAAGGGAAAAAACGCTGTGCAAGCTCATAGAAAATTATCTGATATGATGAAGAAGCCTTCAAACTATTCTGGCAGCGTCAGAATTGGTTTGCTAAATTGATGTCAAGTCATTTTTGAAACTTCTCTTTTCATTGAAGAAGATACGAACTAAATTTGAATGCTTTGAGAAAATTGGCAAAAGATAATCGAACAAAAAGAAAACGCTGTTTTTACTTTTTAGCCAACTTAATAATTAAATCTTTAAAACATTTAACCAAACGTGCGTTACATGCATGTTGAACAAGTATACTGAAAGCGAATGTATAGGATATATAAATTGTTAATCACCCACGCAATTGGTTTCACTTCTCATGAGTTTCGTCGTTACGTCCTTTCCAATTTACGAGCTTTAATTACCAAGCCATTGATACTTAGTGAACATTGGCGTGATAAAATTCGCTTCGTGAAAGCGTTCGCGAAAAGAATAACGAGAAAACTTTGAATAATCTTAATCCGATAACCGAGGGCTGTAGACGATGCAACGTGTAAGTACGACCCGTTGGTTGTGTGCGAGCTGCGAAACCTATTAACGAGTTTTTGTTTGAGAGGACCGGGCAAACCAATTTTCGGCTCGAAATACCAGCGAGACGGTAAATTCGCACGTCAGCTCTGTTGTCGTCCCAATTTTATCGATATTCCCTGGAGGAATAAATTTCAGTTATTGCGCGTGGCATCTTCATTACGCGAACCTTCTGAGTGTTATAATTGTTAATTACGCGGGTGAATGTTAATTGGATGGATGATCCTTCGTAATTCACCGGATACTGAAATCTGCAGTTCGAGGCTAAAATCGATGACGTATAAAACAAATAAGTGCACACTATCAACTGCTGCAGTCACGAAAATGCATCGCGCTGTGTAAAACAGTGCCGACTAATTGGTAGCCCTTGCCCCTAATTTTCTGATTGCTAGCGCCACCCTCTCCACAACATTGAAATTTCCACGCGGTGCACGAGCTCTATCCTCTCTGTTTGTTGACTTCTCTGAGCAAGTTGCAGAGATTGATGCCCAGTGGAGGGGATAGCGATCAGGAAAGTAGGGGAAAAGGTAACTCGCGAGCCGCCAGCTAGCCTGGTGTAGGAATATAGCGAGGTATCAATCACCGATTTTGATGAAATTTGGCATAAACGTAGTTCTCGAAAAAATATTTGACAGGTATTTCTTTTATCGGCAATCGTCAATGTTGAAAGGATGAAAACTACCTTCAACGTTGGGATTGTGGAACATATTTTGTCAAATATTTAACACGAAAATTATCGAAGATACAGTTTTTGTGTAAATTGATGAAATCAGTATTCTTTAACGATGAATTTAGCGTCATTTGTTTGAACAATATGTTTAAAGAATCATATTTCTTGTAAGTTTTCCCAAGTAAATATTAATACATTTTCTTGAATATTTCTTACTGGAAACTATATATTCAAACACAAATTACGGATTTTGCATTACAAAAGAATCCATTATTTCCAGATCTTTCTCGCTGGAGAGCAGGGTACGTACTTGAATTGTTTTTTGTTGTAGTTAAGTGTTGTAAAAGTGATAAAATATGAGGAAACGGCATGAAATCAAATATTTGCTTCGTCTCGACGTGAAAATTTAATATGAATTATCATTAGATTGATTTCTTGCCAAAATTTTTCACTGATTAAAGAAATTTTACGTACAAAAGTTGAACTTTTCGTGAACTGCACAAAGATTCGTGGTTATCATCGCAAATTCGGAAGTTTACGGTCAACTTAGACCTGGAATTTGCATCCCGAATCGCGAAAATCCGCATTTTGGTAAATCTAAAGCAGCAAATGTATATTTCGAGAGAGCTAGAAGTGCACAAAGTACAAGTTGGGGAGTTGCAACGACGAAAGCTGACGATATTCGTGACTACAGTTTCATGTTCTAAACAACCCCAGAGTTGAGAGAGCGACCAATTCGTACAAAAGACAAGATATAGGAGCGTCTATGAACAACTCAAAGCACGAGGGACTTCTCCGGATTTGCCTCGAGGTCTTTCCAGAAAGGCAACATCGAAGAGCATCGACTTCCGTATCCACAAAGTTGTGAAACACATCCTGATTAAGCTCGATAATTATTAAGCTTCAGACACAACACTGACTCGTAAAGTCCAGGACAGTAAGATCTGCAATATCTAGCTAGAAGATCTAAAAAAAAAAATCTGGATTTTTATAGTACCTAGCTAATCAAATTATCTACATTATGAGAATCGTTTCAAGTACCTCAGAAGTTGTGAGATCACTCGTGTCTTAAATGTGAGAACCGAACATATTTGGTGAAATTGAGAAACTTTCATTTCTGTATTATCTAAGTGATAGAAGGATTTAACACTAACAATCACCGACAATTAAAACATAAAGATTGTATCGAAGAAACTAGAGTGCAAATGAAAA
The DNA here is from genome assembly GCA_030673865.1 of Melipona bicolor. Taxonomy (NCBI): domain Eukaryota; kingdom Metazoa; phylum Arthropoda; class Insecta; order Hymenoptera; family Apidae; genus Melipona; species Melipona bicolor. The sequence goes on along the minus strand of JAHYIQ010000016.1, from coordinate 4,101,551 downwards.
CCAATCATTTAAAAAAAATAATGTCATCAAGGACTCCAAGGTTTACAATATGCATATCTTAACAAGATCCGCAACATCTACGAACGAAATTAAGAAACCTCAATTTCTACGCTATCCAAGTAGAACCTATGAAGATTGTGAGATTTTTGCTTCAGATATTTTACAAATCACGAGATTAAGAAATCTCAAATTCTATACTATCTAGTTGATCACAAAATCATTATAACCTAACCTAAACCTAACCTAAAAGCCAGTGCATTAATATTAGCAAGAAATCGAGGATCTACAATATCTACATCTTGATAAGATGATAAGATCTGTTACATATAATCATGCAATCAAGATATGTTGAATTTTCTACTATCTGGTTAATTATAAATCTGTACTAATTAATCAATCATGAGATCTAAAAACTGGTGCATCAATGTGAGTAAAAAGTCGAGGATCCATCTTGTTGAGACGATGATATCTATTGCATCTAATCATGAGATCAGAAAATCTCGAATTCTATCTAGTTAATTACAAACTGTACTAACTAATTAATCATCAAATCTAAAAACACCTTGTGCATCAATGTTAGCAAAAAAATAGGGGATCTACAGTATCTATATCTTGCAGACAATGAGATCTGCTACGTCAAATCATAAGATGAAGAAATTTTGAGTTTTAGTTATTCTAGTTTAATTAATCACTATGTTACATTAACGAAACCTAAAAAAAAAAAACCATTTTTGCATCGATGCCGGCAAAAAATCGAGGATTTCCAATATCCATATTTTAAAATCAACGAGATCTACTACGTAGAGCAATAAGTTGAAGATCTCGTTTGCGACACCTGTAGCTAACGATCAGAAACGCATCCATATAATTAGGACCATTAGAATAACGCCGAGCGTTCTAGAAATCAAGAGTTCACGAGGTCATCAAATAGTCATGAGATCACGAGGATGTTTCTCTTCAGAAATGAAAAACTCTTGCCTCGCAAGATAATTTCTTAAACTCTATTACGCGGCGTCTCAAGTAAGAAAACAGAAAGGACTTTGCATTGTATTTTAATTTTGAAAAAAGGAAAAAAGGAAGAAGGTATCGTGATGCTGGAACAACTTTGGATTCCATGCGTACATTACAGGTATAGTTCGACGAGTTCTTCGACGAGTTCTTCGACGAGCGGAATGGAAAACTTCGGAAGGAAATGAGAAAGACGAGCGAACAGAGGGGAACTTTTTGCAAGTTCCATAACAGAGAACGAAGCGAGAGGACGTCGATGAAACATTCTTTGCGTTTCCAGTTCCACTGTGATCCTTCCGTTTCGTGCAGTTAATCGTTATATGAACAGCCGGTAATTAATAGAAGAACAATTCTTACATTTGAGTTTCAATACGTTATAGATACAATGAATTTCAAATATAAAATTAGAAAATTTACTGTAACAAAGCAAGCTATTGTTATATTGAAATTTTGATAACACGTTCGACATACATAGATAGAATTTATTTTAGACACAAAATAAATAAATTTGTGTTCAATACTACGGTGATAAAGATAATTATTGCACGCTTATCGCGCCGACTTTGTCCTTTCATAATTTTAATGAATCGTTTCTCGAAATCGATTTGAAATTGCCTCTCGACGAGATTTATACTTTATTTGATTAACACTCGGCGGAGGAAATAAACGAAACGAGCGTTAAACGCGCGACAACAGTGAGAAATTTCGCCTGATTAGAGAGAACGAATTAGCAAAAACGAACGCCCGAAGTAATCCCGTGAAAATGTAAAGCAGTGCTCGAAAGTCGGGTAGATTCGACGAGGAAATATTTGCGGGAAAGGCAATTCCGACCGGGCGCGAGAATGAATTAACATTTGTTTAAATCACCGTCCCCGCAGAGGATAATCCGCCTGTTAAACGGGGGAGGGAAAAAACTGGATACTGTGTTCCTTCGAATTTCCGTAAATTTTCCCCGATGATCGCTACGCGCCGCAACTGTGAAGTCCCACCGAGCTTGTGAGCAATAATTTCGGCACAATCGAGAAATTTCCGTAATCGCAGACGTTTGATTAATGTCTGTCGCGTTTGAATGATTTCTCCGTGTATTTATGAGAAATTTGAAGTTGCAGAAATTACGCGAATATAAAGAAAAATTGTTTCAACGACGGGGATAAAATGATTCTTTCGCAAGAACGTCCGAAATGAAGCGATTTATTGGAATGTTTAATACATTTCTGTTTCTTTAATTGTTGTGTTTATAAGAGTACACAAAAATCTCCAATTTGGTAGTAATTATATTTAATAATATTTTTAGTAATCATTTTAACATTGTAACAGAATATTACGTGACTGTATGAGTGTACTCATAAGTGTCTGATTAGCAACTGATACATTCTACTTGACGTAAAATGTTACTTTTTCGAGGAATATTTTTCGAAAATTTATTAGAATATTCAATACATTTTTATTTCTTTAATTACCGTGTGTATAAGACACAAAAATTAATAATAATTTTAACATTGTAGGAGAATACTGCATGACTGTATGATTTATAAACGTCTGATCAGTCCTTGATACATTCTACTTAATATAAAAAGTTTCTTCTTCGAGGAATGTTCTTTAAAAGTAATTAATCATACACATCGTACAGATCAACATAACTTTTAATACATTTTAAAATATTCTCATTACAGCGAATGACACAGAGAAATATTCTAAAAACGTAAACCATAAATTCAGAAATATCATTTCAAATGAAAAAGTCCCTAAATTCGAAATTTAATGTACAACTTTGATGGCAACTGATAATGGCTATACTGCCAAATAATGCAATCCAAGAATAACGATTTCGCAACAAAACGATGCGTTAGCACGAGAGTCGATAGCCTAAGCTGAACCTAACTATCCTAAGCCATCATTCCGTTCACACCTCCTCGAGTGTCTAGCATCTCGTTATTTAGTACCGTAACTGTTTCCATAAATTAGCTTCAATTTTCTCTTTCTCGGACTTTTCTTTTCCTTCTTTCATTCCTGCTCTCATTCTTTCTCTCTACCTTCCGAGATGAGACGTCTAGCTTTGTTCAAACTACCGGACCTGAATCTTAGATCTTGATTCAGGAGTACCTGGAGTCGGAGCTCGCAGTACGTGTATGGGGTTTCTTAGGACTCTGCCCGGACTCGCTGGTGATTCCAGAGGAATTGGGAGGGTTAGTTCGGCCAGACGAATCATCCGACGTCTCAGTTTTACTTAGGTCCCGAGTTAGGTAACGCGACTCGTTTGTCCTGGCTATTTCGACCAGCAAATTCCACACAACGCCTGTACATCTCTCGCATTTTGTACTAATTAGCCGTTCATCGCTATTGATAAATACTTTTCGCGAATTGCACCCAGAGATTTACTCCGTCCGCTCTTATTCTGCAATTGTATCGAGTGGCAGAAATTATTGCTAAAGTCGTTGTTCAACGCTGAAATAATTAATCTCCGATACGTATTTTACATACAAATTATCATAATTTAACCGATATTAATTGAAACAAATAGATTAACGCAATTACGTTTCTGTTTAAACACAAATATTAATTTCGACAAGAAAGTATTATTTGCATTTATCGAGCGATCGTAAAACTAGAAAAATCTGAAATCTCGATATTTATAGGTTCGCTTCTTCTCGTGTTAATGCTTTCATCCGATTGACTCGTTTCCAGCAACCTATTCAGATCAATATTAACAAGGAAAGTCAAAATATTTTTTGTTTATTCGTTAGTACTACTTCATTGTTGCTGTTTTTTATCGCTATTAAATAACAGAATTTATCTTGCTGCCACTTACAAAACAGAAATATTATATTTATTTAACACACTATGAGAAGAAAATATTCTTCAATTACTAGAATAATTAACAATTTAAGGAAAAAATGATAACAAATTGAAACCGAGATTGGTTTCAACCCATGGACAAAATTATCAGCTTAGCATAATCAGACGAAAGAAAGATGAAGGGCGTGTAGATCCTCCCGTAAGAGGAGCACGGAATCTATAAACAGATTAAGAAACTCTCCAACGAAAAACAAGAAACGTTAAATTCCCGAGTGCGCGTGATGGGATTCGCAAAGTTTCTGAAACGTCGAAAATTGACAACGAGCGTTTCTTTTTCCATCTCTCCATGCGCGCGAAACTCGAAACTCTGTTCAATAGCCCCAACTCTGAACTTAATCCGCGGAATCTAACAAACGGAAGTCGGCGCGAGCTCAATCGAGCACATAAGCCGAAAGAGTGATACAGAAGCAACTTTAGGAAAATTTAGCAACAGTGTGGGGAAGAACCGTGGTGTATGGTTTTCGGGCAATTTAACCAAACGCTGGAAGATCGTTGTTGATCCTCGACAGAATCAGAGACACAGCTGCGTAATCGGTTTAGGCGGAGAAATACGGAGGCAACGGGGCGAATAAATTTATTCGACGGTGAAGATTAACAGGAAATTGATTTCTGACAAAGAGGAGAGACAGAGTGAGAATGGAATCGAAACAAAGGACCTCTCTGTTTCGTGCAAACGCAGATGTAGATTCCATTCGGGGGGCGCTTTTAATGAAAAACTGCTGCAACGAAAGTTCAAGTGACAACGCATTAGTCCACGTTCCAAGATTTATTTGCGTCGAGCAGAGGCAAAACGCGAACTGCGAGAAGTACGTATACTCTTTAGCAATTTAATTTCGAAGAAACGAGCTTCTCTTCTCGCGACAACTGTGTTTAATACACCATGTGAGAGTACCGCGGTATACGAAGTTATAGCACACGTTGCGCCGTACCGTTTCTCATTTCCAGAGAAAGAAACGACGGTATGATACACTGTTCACAAAAATTAGGGGATATATTTCAATATGAACGTGAAGCGGCAAAGAAAAAAAGAAGCATTTGATTTTTCTTCATTAAACAAGAACAAACTTTTCTTGACACTTCGTTTGCTTTTCTGACATGTTCTTGTTTAAAAATGCCTCTTTTTCTTTATCACTCCGAAATATCCTCTAATTTTTGCGAGCAGCGTAGTTTGCTTCTGCTTCCTGCGCCGTATTTCTCGTAACAAACGTCGCGAGAACGGAGAACGGACGTTAATTCGACGAGAACAAGGAATAAAAGGAATAAAAGCGTTGAGATAAATTTGCGTCGGTGATTTATCGTAGCCACCGGTTGGCATGAAGTTACCGGTTTAATGATATTGCGAGGTAAACGAGCAGCTGGCTACTTAACCTCGCGAGACGAGACTCTGGCTGCCGCTAAAAAGATTCCGACTGAACGTGGCTGTAAGTCGATTCGCGTCTTTAAATCGACTTCACTTTCACTCTGCTAACAAAAACATATTGTATTACGTTATCGTATTGGCGAATCTTTTACGCGAATTTGTCTCGTCCACTCAAAAATCGTCAATGGGTACTCCGATTCAGATATTTTATACGTTCTATCTGGAAATTTCGGAAGTTTCGAATTTTTGTGTCTTTAAGAATTTCATGAATACATATGTTACATGAAGGTTTATGCTAGACCACTAGGAAGAATAACTCTACCAATGTGTTTGGTAGATCACTCTGAACAAAAAGAAAAAGTTGAATTCCCATTCACAAAAATAGACTTCTTTCTAGTTGGAACGGAGAAATAATTTTTGATTCCTTTAATCGAGTCAATTTTTCGAAATAAATGGAATCGAAATCTTTTTTACTCAGAATGACCGACATAAATATACTAATATTTTTCAGCCCAACGATAAACAACGTCAGACAGCGTTTTAAGCTAGGACGTTGAATAATTATTCAAGGGCCATGGAGAAGCACGTTGGCCGTAGCTGAATAGCATCTAACATTTGTTAGATTGTATTCTATAATCCACCTCCAGTGGCAATTCCAGCTGGATTCCGGAAGTTTCAAGCGAAGTAATTCATGGGATTACGGTCATGCTAATCTCCAGCAGGATAACGTGACCTTATACAGCGCATTAGATATTGGTCAGGCAATCGGATCGATTCCAAGGTTGTCGATAACGTGGCTATGCGAAAGAACATTCTATAAATATCCGTACCTAAAACTTTCATTAAACGACCAAGAAAGTTCTGCTTTTCTTCAATGACTTTTCGAAGGATAAAACGGCTTTTCTTCAAATAATTTATGTGCAATTTATATGCTCGTCATTGCCTTGTTTCTTTTGGAACCATCAAAATGATCGATTTATAGAATTTCCTAGAAATTTTGATTTTGTAAAACAATGTAAATGATTTTGACGTACAAGTAAATGTTTTTGTACGAGATTGTGTCATAAAGTTTTTCTATATTTTTTTTGTTTATATTAGTGTTTCTGATGGAAATTTTATATTTCAGTCTTTTTGGTAAAAAGAATCATGTTTCTTCACTGTCGCAAAAGACACGGCAAAACTTTCCTTACCAATGATAGGATTACCAATTAATAATATTAATAATACTTAATATTATTACTGATACAGATTTACGTCCTTGGAAAAACAAAAAAAAAAGCAGACGCGAAATAATCGAGAAAATTGCGAAACACAATCTCGTCGTTAGCAAAACGAAAGTCAGAAAACGCGGGACGAAATTCCGCAATCTGGAAACTCGTTAAATTAAATTTTTAATCCGAGCAACGGAACGGGACGAAACTTTTTTTCCCTCGTCCTGAAGCCGTGGAGCATTTTTCAGATAAAACGGAAATAAACAAGAAGGGAAATCGATCCGTCTCTGCCATTACTATTTCGAAATTTAAAGAGAGAGATCACTCCCGCGGCTTTTCAGGGCGTGAGCCGCCGCCTCGTGGCTCGTATAATGCGTTCATGGAATGATGATCTTGTCCGTGCGAGCGCCGCTGAAAGGAGAACCGGTGACGAAAGGGTGGAAAACCCGAGAGCGGAGGAGTATCTTTTTAATGACTCGGCGAAAGAAACGAACCGGCCGCGGGATAATATTGAAAAGTGAATGAAGCGTGGAAAAGTACCGCGGCTAGATATAAGGAGAAATGTATTATTTCAATGGGGAGGGAAGAATTGCTGGCTTCCAATTTAGAAATGCAAATTGTTGAGGTGAATAGCGACTCGGGGGAAGGGTGTTTCGAGATAAACAGCGCGGTTCACCTGTATTTGCAGTATCCCGAAAATACCAAGGGGAGCTATTCCAGCGCTCGTACGTAACGCTAATACGGAACGAATGAAATTTTTTTAATTTCGCTGCACCTCTATCCTTGCGAAATGAAACTCTAACGTTAGATGGGAGCTTTGAGATTCCTTGGTAAACATTTCCTTTCTTTTCTTTTCGAATCAAACTTCGTCTATATTCTCTATATTCTATATTTTATCACTGAAAGTGATTTTAGCGGGGGTAAAGACCCGGAAAATCGGGCCTCTTCAGGTGCAACGCTGATGCAACGAAAATTAGCGATTGGTTGATCTGGGTCACGTGAATCGCGAGGGGGCGTGTCTGTTTCAATACTCCTCGAGTAGGAGTGGCGTTGTCTGGTACTGAGCGATCGCACCTGTAATTTGTTTTCTATCGATTCAAATGTTTGCATATTAATAAAATTTTATAGCAAAAAAGTCGTCTTTATTTCCTAGTACAGTTGCTTCTGGGCCTTTCAGTGAGACGAATCGTACTGGGGTACAAGTAGCGCAATTTTTTTTTCATCTCTCTTTTCTGAAATGAAAGGACTCAATATTTTTCCCGACAGCATAAATCTTAAACGCTTCGCGAACTCACTGTGACTTTGTAAATTTAGAAATGCCCAAGAGTGAATAACCTGCGAGGAAGTCGAGGCTTCTAACTTTGGTAGTTTCGTGAAATTTTCAACTTTCGAATTTCAAGATTCTTTCTCTCTCTTCTCTTTTTTTTAACTCTTTACGTTCCAATTCGATCCAACATTTAACTTTTCAGTCGTGACGAATTAAATGTATCAGTTGGTGAGAACTCTTCCAAATTCTCAATTTCATTATTCTCGTCGTACTGCGTCGCGCGATAACTACGTTGATTTAAAAGCTGCTCGTTAATATTCTCACCTAGCGGCGACTATCAATTAGTACACAAATGGTTCCCAAAACGGGGTCACTCGTTCCTCCATTTTTCGCTTTAATTGCAGCATTCGACGTATCGTGTTCACGTTTAGTTGATCTCGAGTCTCGTTCAACGAGCAAGCGTTTCTGTAATTAATTAGACGAATGCGTGAAAACGCGTGAAAACGTAAAATTTACAGGCGTTCGCGAACGGTTATTGGCTCGTTGTCTCGATAATTCAGAGCAAAAATCGCGTTTCGCGCTTTCCCCAATAATCGCGCTCGTAAACGTCGGTTTAAATCAATTTTATTAAAAACATCTGCCCCTAACTTGGCCGATATTCGACGAAACTCGAAATCGCAGTACTTTCGTGACCCGCAAACGTTATCCAAATCTTTATCCCTTGAATTTATGCTCGAAACGTGGAACAGATCGAGCGAAACTGAGAGATGGAGAGAATTCGTAACAACTTAAATATAAAGTAAAAGTATAAATATTTAATTTTTGAGCCAAATCTGTGTTCAAATCTTCAATCTTGAACGAATTGTATTAATCAAAGCAGACTGCCGATTTTTATCCATTTCTTAGGAAACTTTTAAACTGAATTCCACCGTAGGAACATATAATATATCCAAAGTACGGTACTTTCTCTAACAACATCTTCTAGTTTCCAAGTTTTATTTTTTTCAATTGTATCTTCAAATCGTTTAATTCGCGTCTTCGTGAAAAACTCGCGTAAAAACGCGTGTCTCTTAATATTTTTCTTTGACTGTATAAACGCGAAAATGCTGGAGCAAGGACAGACAGAAACGGCAGTCAGACGTTGTCTTGTTCCCATAAATCAACTCACCAAATTCCCTCTTTCTGCTGACACATCCACCAAGACGTTGCTGTAACTTGAAATCACGGTAGTTCCATTGGAACGTTGATTCAATTTACCTCGTTGTTTCGAGCATTCTTGTTAATCAACTCTCTGGTTCTCTTTGTTCCTCGTTGGCAGGCGAACATGCACGCGGAAAAATATTGTTTCGCGTGCCATCGCGAAATAACGGCCACGTCAATATTTTATCCTTTGAATTATGGACATAACAATCGGGAAACCTTTGATTGTTTACAGAACTTTACCGCCACGTTTCAATACTTGTTACAGTCGTTCGTTCCTCGCGTGATGTAATATTTTTGCAATATCTGTTCTTTCCAAAGAGAAAAGAATTTCAAAGGACTCGCAAATTGCGAATGTTACGTACGTTGTTGGTGGATTTTAATCAGAGAAAGACGCGTGTAGTTGATTATTACTTGCACGGCGGCAGTGCCTGGCACAAATTGGAGAAGACTTGATTCTGAACTAATTTATTACTGACGCTTTCGGAACACCATGAACTCGCGCTCTATTAAAAGTTTCGGTTAGTTCACTTGTTTTGTTAGTACACACGCGATACTTGATGCCACTGGTGTTTCCTATCGCTTGTACGACGTGTGACGTTGTACAAATAGAACAGCATCTAGGATTACGAAACATCAATCTACAATGTGCGCTTCGTTTCAATTAATTCGTGGGTGTAACTGAAAACTTGTCCGGTATTTTTTCTTACAAACAATTTCATTGTACCTTCAAATACTTCAATAAGAATACTAATAATAATAAAAATACTCGAACAAATATTCTAAAGAAGAATTAATTTTGATCCATCTAACAGTTAATTACAAATTTCCTCTCAAGGATAGAAAAGAACATCCAGTGAATTCAGAATGAATATAAATTTACATTGTACATGACACTAGAACTATCAACGATTAAACTATAAAACTTGTATTTGAGAAATTAAAATGGATAAAAAAGGAGAAACTTTGTGACACAACAGAGAACATGAGCTTTTCAATTTAACGAATCATTCGCATCTGTTGCAAAATTGCTTCGTTATAACACACTTGTTAATTCTTTACGTTCAACTATTACAAAAAACTCAAACGAACAAACTGCTTCAACAAGAATCTGTCCAACGACTATTTGTTCACATTCGACAGAAGCTTACAAAATACGATCCTTGATGATTCTCGCCGCGATCGTCGAGCCGCAGCTCATAAAATCAACGACACAATCTCGCCCCTGCCATAAATCAACTCGTCAACCCAGAAACTGTTGTCCCGAACGAGCCTCTTAATCGAGCATCAGTTCATAAACTCCAACAATCCGCTGCAACTCTCTACAAACCGCAGAATTCATGAAATCAAGGAAACAATCTCGTCCGTAGATAGATCGCGGATCCATCGATCTCCAACCGCCACCGTGTCTTGAGCAGAACTCTAAAATCGTCGCTCTCGCGCAATTTCGATTTGCGGTGGCCTCGTTTTTCCCCTTCCACGCCCGATTCGCGTGGTTCGCAAACAATATCTCGATTGTAACCACAATTCGTGTCCGTGCTAATGACACGACGACGGGAGACCGCGGGGAAAAAAGAACGAGACGGAGGAGGAAGAAGGAAAAAAGAAACGGACGGTCGAAGCGGACACCGGGTGGAGGAAATAGCGGGAGAAATTTCATTTCGATTCGCCGCCGCAGAATCGATAGGATCGTTCGTCGTACGTCGAACGACGACTTATTGTCTTCCAGCCAAGTTCCAGTTCCTGCAGCTCGGTTTCATCGGAAGAATTCGAACAGTGGCATTTGGAGTCGAACGTTTCGCTGAACGTCGTTGGAGTGACAATTGGTTATTCGTGGAAATTTCTTTTTTTTTTTTTTATTGGAATGAATATTCGTTTCGTGCTTTCGTCAAATTTATTGTAGAAAATGTCGAGAAGGAATGTTTCCTTTTTCACGTATTTTAGTTATTTTACCTAATTACAGTGGGAACGTTTCGGAAGAGTTGAATATTACCGAATATTTAAAATAGGAACGGAGGGCGAAGCGAAATTTGAAATATTCTCATCAAATTATTGAACGTTCGACAGGTTAATTTTTGGGCTATCAAAGTAATTCTCAACTTTTTCTGTGATAAACCAAAGTCTCATAAAATGTTCATTTTATTCTACATTGCATATACAGTCTAATTTATCAAATTATAATATAATTATAATTATAATTTAACAGTATAATTTTTTTTGTCAGTATAATTTAACAAATTGGAATTATACGGAACTGAGGTAGTAAGATGTGCATAAAATGCACGTGTAATAGGAAACTTAAAGACAAACAATTGTGCTTTTAACCATTGCATACCATTTACTCGTTTATCTAATTTGATAGAACTTAAAAGAGGAAAAATTAGAAACTATCGAGTTATTAGAAAAAAAAAAAATTAAATCGTTTGAAGCAGTTTAATTGTCAAGTTCGAAACTTTTAAGTTTCATCTTGGCATTTTCATGTCACCCAACATTTTTTCACGCCCGTGTCCAGTTCCACTTTTCACGTCACGGACGAAAATCTTTTCAGAAAATGCTGGAACAAAAGGCAGCGAGGAGATGGCGCGTATCGTGTTTTTTCCTCCCCCGGTTGCCATTTTGTCTCGATTGTTTCTTGAGTCCTTTCGCCGGCAAGGCAAGGTTTGAGATTTGCTGGCCTGAAAGCTTTCGCGTATAACCCAAATAGGGGAGTGTATGCACGACGGTAACAACACGAAAATAGGAATCTCGTCTTCGTTCCACGTTTTTTCCCCCGTTCAGCGAACGCCGAGGTTTTCTCTCGTTTTGTCGTTGTGATTAATGTCTTGTCATTAAACCGCACTTCCGTCGGTTATTTACGACAGTGGGAAATTTTTCGGAAAATGCCGCGCTCCCAGCGGTCGATACCGACGATGAATCAACATCGGTAAGCTATTATGCAAACGACTATCTCGAACAAAGAAAATATCTTACGCCGGTAAAACTTGCTTCAAAAAGTTATCTACGACTGCTAACAATTAACGATTCAGTTTGATCTTTGCTGCGCTTTGGCAATTAATAATCGTCGTTCAGCTAGTTGCAAAATGTTTTCGTAGAATATTCTTCTATTCGAAACAATCGTTTATTTCGTAATATTTATTACTATTGTTGAATGAAAGTGCCAGGATTTCAAAAATAAAAACTTAATTGTTTTGTACATAAATACATTTTTAAGATAAATAAATCTAATTCTTGGAATTTCTCATTTGTAACAATTCTTTTCCCTCTGGAAACAGAAAAATTCGTAGTCTAATTATTACTGATGATTTTAGTACTGAAAATGTTATTTTAAAAAAAATTCGCAGTTCTGGAATAATTAGGTTTGCAAATTTATAGTTTGCAGAATATAGTTAAAAAATAGAAGTTCGAGTCTGTGAATGATTCGAATACCTGTTTCGAAATGCCACTTTTTCGCGTTAATTAAGAGATCGCATGTGTAACAGAACAGCAAACTTTTCTTCGCAATCTTTGCGAATTTAATTAATTTTTTGAATTGAAAGCGTGAGCGAAGCTCAAGTAACATTTATCGCGATATTTACGCGGGAAATCGTGTTTCCGCTCTGCAGGTACACTTTCGTACGTTTCGTGCTATCCGAAGTGATGAGTTAAAACTCTTATAATGTCGGAAATATCAAACAGACACAATATCCTACTATTTAATAATATTTAATATTTAGTTATTTTGCATTTAAAATTTGACGCAAACATAACACATTTGACACAAATCACTTGCGATTTTATTCAACTTTGAGTACCAGGATTAACAACAAGCGGGACAAATTTCAACAACATCCGATACACCCGCGTGGCCAAACAATCGTACAAAAGCCTCGGCATCAAATTGACATTCGTAACCCAGAAAATCGTGATATTTAATCAAAATTCCTGTCCGGGTTTCCTTGAAACGGCGAGACACCCGCTCGTGAGCACAAATGAAACATCAAACACCAAATTGGAACGCAAGCGCACACGTTGTTGCGAGCTGACCGAGCGTCAGTTAACGATCACACAAAGAGAAACGCGATTGTAATTCACTCGCGACCACGTTTCTAATCAGCTTTCGCGTATCACCGTTATTGTATCGTTTCACAACTGCGGACGAAAATCGAAAGAGAAAGAGAGAAAGAGCGAGTGAAAGCACAGCACACGTGGCGAAAAGTGCATCGGTGATGAGCTGGCCAAAGTTACGGTATAAAATTACTTGTGCCAGCGCGTGGCACTTTGACCGCTGACAAAAAGCAACCGCTCGAAATTGCATCTGTGCGCGACAGACCTCCTTGCAACGCGTAATATACCCCCTCGCTAACCTAGTCGGATATCAAAGGTTCGAGAACAAGATTTCCATTTCAAGACCAGATGGAAATTGCACGACGTTGGAGACCGATGGAAAGGCTATCATCGTAAAAGTGGCTTAAAATCGACCGGGCAACGTTCTCCAAAGGAGAATTGTTATCGTTGGAAAGGACCCCGCGTTCCGATATTTCGCATCCGGACTCGAGGTGGACGTTTCGAGGAATCAAAGTGCATACGCGAGCGCACGAAATCTCTACAGAGAGGCAAATCTCTGGTGGTTTCTACGGACAAGTGCACTACCGTTTAACTAACCGACGGAGATATCGTTCTATATTACCTATTTAGTGTATTCAAAGGCCTTTTATTTACACTAATGAAACATATACAGAGATGCAAGGACATGTACGAAGACAATGTTCAAACGATAATTATTCTTACTATCCGCTTGTCGCGAGAGCGAAGTAGGCAACACGATCAGGCTGCACACGCGGGAAGACTTACGAGACGTGCACCACTAACCCTAGTAAACATAGGATTACTGGTGCTCTGACACGCGTTGGTGTTTATACCCTTTTATACCCCGACTCTCAGTGTGTGGGATCCGTCAAGGGATCGGAAAGCGTTTGTTTTCTTGCAGTGTGTATGATCAGACCCATGAGAGGTTTTTGACAATCACCTTGTAGCGGCCTAGGATTCCTCAACTACGAGTTTCGAACACTGACTAGCACAAGCCGCAAGTAGCTGCGCGCCTAGCGTCGAGGTCCTACCGATCTCCGACGTTAAGTAAAACAATGTACGGCACCCTGCTAGGATGGGTGATCGGCCCAACCTAGCGGGTAGTTACGATAAACAAGCGTCTAGAGTAAGGAGTCGTCCTACCATCAGCCCCACTGGATGAGTCTAGACAGTGTGACTCCGAGACGAAACACCGCATTCTATAAACATCAATTCTCCCTCTCCTTCTCACGACCTCAAAGTCCATTCGTCCTTCCAACATCCTTACCTTTCTAAACCGACAACCTCATGGCTCTGACGATACTGCATCCTGGGTCCACATCGTGAGAATTGTATTTATGATGCTGCCTGGATCGTGTCCTATACAACCCACAAGTAATATCGTTTTTTCGTGACTAATTGTAAGTGGAAAATTTTGTTCAGTTTAAGAGTCAACACAGTTTTAATCCATAACGCAATTTAACAATAATCACGCTAAATGCCGATATATTTAATTTAATTTGTTAGAACGTAGGTTATTATGTTATGTAATAAATGAAATTATTAATTGTCACTAAATGGCAACGTTTATTAAATTCGAAGGAAATAAATCGTTACTCGTGGGTACCCCTGATAGAACATTTGTGTGCAATTAACTCGTAAATGTTTGATTGTTCGAGAGCACCGTGGTGATCTCATCTAATTTTAAACGAATAAATCTACGATCTGCTCTCGCGTTGGTGCTATTGTTTCGAAATTCATGAAATTTGTTCGTTACATTTTGAATTCGTCAGAACGTGGAACAAGTTCCAACTAATTAAATCAAAGGTCCAACAGGTTAAGCAGATATAAGTGGGATAGAAGTGAATGATATTTCTATATTTCACGCGGCACGTGAATAGCAAACGAACGTGCGAAAACAAGTACGAATACGTATTTCGTGGCCGGAGAGATTGAAATAAATAAATTTAACGTTTCAAGTTCTTCGTATGTAATTACGTTCTCATTTCAATATAAAAAGACAAGATTAATTTAACCGAATTATCTCCACGTGTTTAGTAATTCCAGTGTTGAAAAGAGTTTGAATATTACCTGATTTTCGCGTAGGTTTAATTTTATTGCAACTATTGAAGTTGAGTAAGAATCCAACAGAAAAATTGAGTTTTTGAAACAATCGGTAATATTTGTACAAGTTACAGTTGTTAAACAAAAATAGTGGTAATCCCGATGATAAATTTCATTTATGCACAAAAAGAATTTCTAACGGGACAAAATGAAATTCCCTACCCTTTCACATGTAATACGTATATAGTGATATTGCGTGTGCAACGTATGCAAAACTAATTTCTTCATCAACGACGAACCAGCAACCAGAATCTCGCCGCGATTAACCGCGAATTAACAACATTGATATTCGAACGATCGCCAATAAGAATATCAAATATCACGCAATACACGTGTATGCAAACACGTATCAAGTTATAATAAACAAATTATCCAGCAACGAGCACTGAAACGTTATCCAGAGTCCCGGAGGGATCGTCAACATCGAGGATTCGAGTTGCGATAATTTCGACCGGCGTTGTTCGCAAATCCACCGCGTTCGACCGAGGAGAAAGTGCAACCGCGCATTAGAAATTGGCAGAAGGAGAATAATTCGCTCGGCGGGAATAATTCGCGTCGGGGGCATCGGTGGATCAATTCGTTCGTCGAAATAGGATCGAATGGCAGCGAGCACGGCGGCGTGGCAATTAACTCGCCGGAAACGAGATTACGGAGGAATTTAGCCCTATTGGCCGGAATATCGTTTATCAGCGCGGCAGCGCCGCTGTAATTGTACGCGCCGCTTTTAAAGTCGTTAGATCTCGAGGTGACGAGGCGTTGATGCCCGAAATGAGAACGCACCGCAAAATGAATGGCTCGAAATGAAGGCCGACCCCCTCGCTTCTTGTTTATACCTTCGTTGCGCGCTGCTTACGTCACCGCGCGAATATTTCATCGTTTCCGGCCGCGGCGAAACTTTCCTCGCCAGGGGAAACATTTTTTATCCCACGCGCGGCTTTATGAGGGGAAAAAAAAATGGGGGGAAACGAGGAGAAGAGAACTTTGAAATTACGCGCCGCCCGATTAACTTCCGCCAAGTTAACACCGACGAATCGATGGTTCGAAAAGTTCAAGCAATACTGATATTATTTATAACGAAAAAGTATAAATATTCGTATAAAGCATTCAGTATAGAAGACTTTCATGTTTTGTTCGTATTGAAATTTAATCAGGTGAAATAGAAGCACCATTAAGTTGCAAATATTTTACAGTGTTTACGCAAATACGTGTTTAATAAAATTGTCCTACGGTGTAAATAATTGTTGTAAATGGAGATTTATTAATGTAACAGAGATAACAAAACGTTTTAATACCTGCTTGTATATACTAAATATTTTCTAATTTCTAACTAGTGCACGGCAGTCTTGGAATCAAATTTAAAATTTCACCAATCAATCATGGTGTTATCAATTAAGTGTTGCGTGCCAATAAAATTTCAAAATATGAAAGTGTAGTCCATTCGAAAGATACTAGCGGGTGCGCGAATATTTTCGAGAAATATGAAAAAAATTGAACGTTCGCGCCACGTTGAGAATCGAGGAACGAGTTTTTGCGTCAGCTGATGGAATTTTAGCCGGTTCTACCTAGAAACTCCGCTGTTGGTGATGTATGGAAATTGATTTTCGCGTAGACGGGACGTTGCGCTAGTCCGTGACAGAAACAGTTAATTTGCGGATGTCTTCGCTTTTGTAAATGCAGCCACTTAGACATCCAATTAACATTACAATAGAGTCCCCTCATGGAATGTGACAAGTGCATTTTAGAAACTTTGGATCGCTGAGTCTGAACCTGACAACGTATGTACTCTTTCACGTGAGAATTCCGACCGAGGATGTACGTAAATCCGAGACGCCTTGTCATTTGCGATAATCAGTTATTCGTGCATTTATGGAAAATTATAAATTTAAAAAACACACGTGATAAATGATATAATATACAAATATGTATACATGCATATGACACATAATAACATAACTGATAAAACAAATTTTTATTCAGGTTCTTTATTTCTTTAGTTCTGTTAATAATACTTAACGCGCGAGAATCTGCGTTTTTAAATTAATTACAACGATTGGAGCAAAGATAAAGGAAACGATCATCGTGGAAACGTTATTTTCACGTTATTTTCGTGTATCAAGTCCAATTGTAATTTATCTCATCGACTGTGATTTACCTATTTTCTGATATTTTCCGAGCGAACTCTCGCGAACAAGACAGGACGAATGTTTAGCTAATGAACAATTATTGAATCAACGAATAACTTTGCTTGTTACCAAAGTCGTTGAATTAATTTCGCAGTGATCAATTCCGTTCTACAAAAGATACATGTCGATTTGCATGTATATGTATATATATATAGAGAGAGAGAGAGCGAACCAGTTGAGCGAAACTCGTGGAAACAGAGCACCGAGAACTAGTAACAAACGGAAATACAGAGCAGACACGATGTCGCGAGATAGGGGGTTAGCCGGAGAGCAGCTTGAAAGTCGTGCTACTTTCCGCGAACTCTTCATCGTCGCGAGAACGATCTCTTTGTAAAATATTAACCTGCGCGTAGGAAGGGTCTGGTCGTTGGTAAACATCAATCGGGAATCCAATTTGAGAAGCAGCTTCCTCCGAGTCGCTCTTTCCGCAAGATTTTTCGAATTTATACGCGACACATTCGCAAAGCGAATTCGAAACGACCGTCCGCGTTCTGTTTCTCCTGCTTTCGGCAATATTTCGGCAATTTCTCTCAAACGTACAGTCAAACGTCAGACGAACTTGACTAAACACTGAAAATACCGAAATAAACGTTGATAAAAACCAGATAATTTCGAGAAACCAAAGCTAACAATTTGCAACGAAATTCGGGACATTTTAAAACTGAGTTGAAAATTCCTACAAGTATAATACTTAACGTGTTTGATTGGAGTCAAACATCGACAAACGCTTAAAATAGCAAATTTTCCGAGTTTCTGAGTTTGCGTTAATAAAAGCGAGATGTCAAACGAGAAATTAATCGTAACCCATAATTTTCAACGAAATTCGGAAATGTTTCAAAACTGAGGAACTCCTTATAAATATAAAAAATCGAAGTTGACGCGTTCGATTGGCGTTTCCAGAGACCCGCAAAGAGGGAACGCTGAACTCTAATCAGAGATTGAAGAACTTTGAGGCTGTTTATGAGCGCCTATAGTGATTGACATATCGTTAACCTGCGTCGAACAGGATCCGTGGGAGAGTTAATCGAGTTCCCAAATGGGCGAAAGCTCGCGAGGTCCCGGGGTTCCATTGGAAATCTGCATAACGGGGGCCGAGATTCGAGAAATCGGCCGGAGATTTAGAGATCTTCCTGGATGTCAGGCGCGAGTGATAAATGCCGAGAGCGGTAAGACTCGGATGAGATATTCGTCTAACGCGATTCTGGCGAAGAATTGCGTGTAGCGCGGACTCGAAGTCGTTCATCGTTGAAAAATGATTATTCGTGTGTACTCGGTTCAATTAAACAACTTCAACGACATTCATTCGCGAATTTTCATATTTCCAACTTCGCTCGCGGCGAAATTCTTTCCGTTTGAATTGAATAGAATTTCATTCGCTCGACATCGATTTCCCTCGGCCGAACGAATCATCGATCATTGCTTCGGAGTCTCCTTTCATTACGAATTCTCATATTTCACGCAGCGAGTTTAATTCCATTTCAATGCCGAGTTCAATTTCATTCGAACGGCGTCGTTGGATCACAGCTCGCCGATGGAAGTTCGCGTTAAATTATTAAAACTCGGTGCGTTCAATTTTATCTCGCCATTTAGCCACCGAAATTCAACTGAATTAAAAGTTTCAAGGTTGAATAATTCAATCCGAGATCTCGACTCTTCCAACGACGCGAGTTCGCGAGTTCCCTCGAATCTCGTTTGTCCGAATTTCACTGAAACGTCGAATTATTAATAAAAGGATCGACGTACGATGGGAGTCACACTTGTACTTATTAGGGTACCTGCATACGCGATGTAACAACGAGTCGTATCGCGTTGGATGTGGCACAACCGGGTAATGCAACAGCTTAACTAACGTGTAACGAGAATCTACCGGCGACTATCCGCAATTGGTAGGCAACCGGGGGGGGATTAGACCGACTTAAGCGTTTCATGACAAATAACAGGGTGGTTGCAAGAGTTGGCTGGCTCTCGCCTAATCTCGTTTTCACCTGGTTAATTATGCCAGGGACACGCAACGCGAAATACAGCGATACCTGGGTCACACACTCACGCGCGTGAAATCGATTTCGCGGCGTTTGTAATTCGCGATGTGCCGCGGATTTTCCAGTTAAGCCTCGACGAGATACACGAAACGAGTCGGTAAACACGTTGACCTTGATTCCTCCGCAAAGGAGCCGAAAGTCGCGCAAGAATATTCCCCACCCCCTCCCCTCTGCGCCCCTGCGACGAGTAAACTACGTGGAAACAAACGCGAAATGGATTTCCCGAGGAAACTTCGAACATCCCGCGTGATTTCAAAGTGAATCACGTTCAAACGGAGTTTCATTTCTGTCGAATTATTATTATTTCATCTTCACTTTGTTCATTCCGTCTCCGTTCAATTTCATTAGTTTCATTAATCCAAGCAGGTGCTACAAATCGGATTATAAATTATACGACGAGTTTTATTAATTTGCATTCAACGGATTAAATCAATTAATTAAAAGTTGCAGATTCGAATTTCTAAGAATCTTTTGTAAATTTAATTCTGTGATTTTTGGAATATATACTTGATGGACAAGTGAAATTGAAAATAGAGAGCAGCAAAACTATATACAGAATTTTATACAGAAAGATATAAGAATTTGATATAAATAATACGTGAAATGAAATGAAACCAGCTTTTAGGATATTTCACTTTCGAAAACGAGTAATTTTTGTATTAAACAGATGAAATGTACACGTGCCACACTTATTGTTCATTGTTTGTAAGAAAATTGTAATCTCGTACGATTTGCATTTCAAACTTTCCCTTGTAAATAAACTGATTATACTTTTAAATAATTTGATAAAAATGCAGTGATTGCTCAAAGAAAACCAAGTTTCAAAGAAATAGAAACTATTATACGTGTTAGAATACCATACACCGTGATTTCATTCTCAAACTTGTGGTTAAAATTCGACTGCACTTGGAAAATGCAACACAGGTTGCTGAAATCTACATTCAGATGTCTATAATAATCCTTCTCGCTCACGCTAAAATATTTCAACGTCGACAATCGAAGAAATACGAAAATATAGTATTTTATAACAAGTAATTTATCCAAAAATCGTACGTATACAACCGAGCCTATCTTTACAGATACATATCAATTTTATAAATGGTAAAAAAAAAAACAAACGTAACAAATTGAAACCTGAATGACGTTATCAGCCGATAAAGACTGCTACAACACTCCCAATCGATCGACAATTCTCCAAAGCATGGACAAATTCCTCGTGTCGATCGTAAGTATGAGAAGAAAAACGTCTCGTAGCTAATTTTGCTCGAATTCCTCGCTCTCGTTTGCGAAATTATAGATTCCGCGAGCGGCACGGAGAAAACTTGAACTTTTCGCTGCAAGACGAGGGACGATCATCGAATAATTAAATTTGAATAACACGGAAGAGACGTCAGGGGCGATCGGGATCGACGACGTCTTTCTGTTTTGTACGTAATTAGATTCCGGCGTCGAAACGCCGGTCACGTTTCACCGTTTCCCGACGCCGACGTGAGCGCGATTCGATCGGCGAAAGTCGTGCGCGGTCGTCGAGCGTTTGACAAACGCGACGAAAAACGGAACCGCGTTCATTAACCGGCCAAACCCTCTCCTCGCCGCTGGTGCTCGACGTCGTCGATCCGGTTAATTAACGAGAGCGATTAGCGGCAGGCGGCGATTAAAGCGGCACCGAGACGCGCGGCCGATCGTTTGAATTGGAAATTTTCAACGAGGCCCCCCGCCGGGCGAGATTTATGGCGGGAAATCGGCCGCTTTTGTCGAATCTCCTTCAAAGGAGAAAGGTTCCCCGCTGTAGTTGATTCTGTTTTTAAATTCATCTCAAGTTTCTTTTCAGTTCCAACCGATTACGTAAAGTGCATCGCAGTTTTGTGAACAATTAATATGTCTTTGTGAACACGATCAAAGGAAAGAAAGCAAAAAAAGTATTGATGGTAGAAATTTGGATTATTGATTGAAAACTACCAGTTTACTTTGTTACTTATTACGTTTGTGTATTTTTGTACTTTAAATTTGTCGATAACAGTTAAAAATGTAGGAAAAAGAGGAGGAGCTTATCTGTTTGTACGATTCGATGTTTTTTCAAATTATAGAGGCGAAGTTTAAGATTAATCAATTTCGATCAATTCAATTCTGACAATTACTTTATCAAACGCGGGTAAAATAATTTTGATTTCATTGAATCGATCTTAATTAATCTTTTTTTTTTTTACAAATTAATTTCTATTCCTTCTCTGTTCATTTTATCGTTTGTCATCACTTCGGACCCTTCAATAATTTACTAGTAATAAATTATTATCAAAGTCGTTTCGCAAAACAAAAAAAAGTTTCAACATACATAAATACACGAGCAGATTCAGATGAAACTGACTCGTCGGTAATTGGAATCAAGAGCGAGCGTTTTAAATAACGAGTGACGGCGTAAAAATAAATTACACGTGAATTATTGCAAACCTTTCCGCAGCAGAATTTTAAAGAACGTACGTTATCATCGTTCATACGAGTAATAAATGGAAGCGTCGTGTCAAGATCCTTATCAGATGAAGTATGAGTGTAGTATATTTGTTGCTTACAACGTTTCTCATAAATGTAATACGAAAATTTCATACCGGCCGCCTGTCAAAGAAGATAAAGAAAATGCTAAAGAAAGTCCACGCTGAAAATTATATTCAACGACAGTACCAGCGAAATTAGCATTTAAATTATATTTCCCATGTTCCTCTTTCGAAGCGACGTGAAACATATATATATATATATATATATATATATTCTTTTCTTTTTTTTTCTTTTTTAAGAAATGTGTTACGAACTAGTTCCTTGACAACTGCAACAAACGATACGATCGATAATCACGTTTGTTCGAACGAAATCTAAGGAAAGTTCTCGATATAAATCACAAAGTAGGACGTTTTGACAAACGAGCAGGCTGTCGAATAAAATATTCTTTCCGAAACGCAGCACGAGTCGTTCAACGGCCACAACAGCGGCTGCAATAAGTAACACTGATCAGAAATTCCAAAAGTAAAGTAACGTCACTCGCCCGAGCGAAGTCGTCGACTTTAACGAGAGAACTCCCGATATAAATCACGCAGAGGGAAACGTTTCAACAGACGGACGGGATATCGGGATAAAATATTCCTTTATAAATAAATATAGCTGAAATTACTTTATAATCGCAACGGGGACTACAATGAATAATACAACTGATCGAGACTCGCCGATAACCACTCACGTTAATAACAAGATTGTACCTTGATGAAAATTTAAGCGGGGATATTTTAACGAACGGATGGAACATCCGAATAAAATATTTCGTATTCTGCGATACGTTCCTCCGTGCGCTGTGCCCGTAGCATCGTAATAAATTAATTAAATTCAATTACATTACATCCCCAGTCGCTCGCGAGCAATGATAATTAGACTCCAGGCGGAGTACGTCGAAATCTGCGTTCGAGGAGGAACCGAACGACGCTCCGCGACGCTCTGACAAAGCTCCCGATGACTCCGGCGTTCGTAACGTTGATTAGACGCGCTAGCGCCGGCCTTTAAATTAGCGACGACGTTTCGTCGGATGTGACGAACTAAAGCTAAATGCCATCGATATTGTCCTCCTTTCACGCCGGCAATCACGTTATTGATTATTGGGCCGGTTTACCACGGCGAGTGCGTTAAAGTACCCGAGAGCTTAAAGCGGTTACGATATCAGTGAGCAAGCGGCCAAACAGGCAGTCGATTAAATCGGATCTCCGGGGAGGAAGCCGAACACAGGTGAAAACAGAACGTTCGAGCTAGGCTCGAAAGAGCGTTTTTCTCACTGATTGTGAAAAATGGAAAAATTCTCGATTCTCGCGCTTTGCCCGTTTTGCTTTCTTCGTTTGAACATCGACGAAGAAAGCTCTTTTTCGTTGTTTAAACTTTCCGCGAATTTCACCTCTCGCTTGAAAATTTTTTCATTTAAGCGTTAATTTAAGCGCTCTTTTGTCCCTTCAGCCCTTTTAAATTTAATTTCACGCCCTTTTTGTGCCTTCCGTCGCGGTTAGTTGTCCTTCAAAAATTTATTACCCGCGATTTTCTTCCTTCTCTCGCCTCTTCTCCCCTCTTATCCCTTTTTCTATTCAGTTTCATCCGCTGCTCTTTTCAAATTGAAACTCCTTCGACTCCACCTTGAACCTGACTCGCGTATCACCGTTTTAAAAGAGAAGAAGAGGTTCTCCAAATTTCTGGTGCTCGCCAGCCGATAAATCGGACCATTATTTCGACTGTCCGTATATAGCGCTAGCCATTAAAATGTCAATAGTGATTCATCTCCAACGAGTTACGGTGTATCTGCGGTATATCTGCGCGGTTATGCATCGTCGTCTAGTTGAGCCGAGACCGCGTATTTTCGGCGTTTCAAATCCTTCGGGACGCGAGTGCAATCTGCGCCGGGGATAAAGTTTTAATCGGGCGCCGGTGTCGCCGATGATTCGATAAATTTCACCCCCGTTTAATAGGTAATGTCGCGCGAAGCGGGCCGCTTCAGATTACCGTTTTTCCAAATCTCCTTTCGGTAGCAGCGCGATGATTTACGCGGGATGTTCCAACGTTACGGCCAAATTTTTCATTAAAAACGTTATCGTTCGTTCGTTCGTTCGCGCACGGACGCTTGTACACTTTTTCCTCGCCTAGGTGTGATTTAAAGCACCGGGAAATTTCAGCCAAATTTGAATAAACTTCTTATGAAACAAGGATTGATTAATACTCGAACGACAACAGTAATTCAAATGTCAGATAAAATCTATTTACGAAAGAGTTGGGGTAAAAGGACAAACGTTACGTGAAAATGTTTGCAGAAAAATAACTAGCATAAAAACGACTTCAAAGCGAGCGATTATTAATAATTAATTAACAAGTACGTTTACTTTTGAAAGCAGTACGCGAATCTTAATTGAACGTAATTTTAATTCAACACAGAAATCCTCGGAGAATAAACAAAGTTAAATGGTAAATTAGCGTGGGTTCTCGTCCAGAACACGGGAACATTATTACACGAAAATTGATTAATACACTTCGCTGTTCAATCGATATTCGTCAATATTCGCAAACAACAAATTACATAATCGATTGATTCAATCACGCAGAAAAGCGTGGTACACAGAAACGTCGCGTAATTGGTGGTACAATTAGACCAGAGAGTGGTTCCACGTGCAAAAACAGTTCGAAAAAAAGAAACAGCATTCCCAGGTTTTCCCTGAGAACTTTGCGTTTGATTTACTTTCGCAGTGTTGGAACAACTTTTGGTGAGATTCAACCGTACGGAATGCTAGATCTCGATTTCCCTCGAGTGAACAAATTCCGCTCGGCCGCGAAATCTTTTCTCACTGATTGTCTCACCTATGATTATTTCCACTGCCAGCTACGTAACATTCTGAGTAAACGTTCGCACGAAAACTAAAGAAATTGAATTTCAGTTGCGCAGGTGCGGCAACAAAAATCAAATTGCTCTCATAGATAGTGTTATGTATACATGCGCGTATGTATATAACAATGTATGCGATGTACGCGATCTAATCAAGCCCGCGTGTACAGCGTTTTCGTTTCGAAAGAAACCGTGCGACATTGTCGTGATAAAACGAAAAAAGGGAAAAAGGGAACAGACAACGAAACGTTGGGATAACGTTTTCGGATAATGGGAATTCGGATAACAGAGACTGCTTCCGACAGTAACGCGCATGTGTGCGTACGTTCACCGTGTTTCTAAATAGAGTACGTTCCCACGGCGACGAAGAAATTTCTCTCTTGAAATTCCCCCTTTCGAATTCTTCGATGTGGCAAAGACGACCTGCGGGAAGCTAAATCGAAACTAACAACGCGTTCACGGTAAATCCTTCGAGATAAACGGTCGAATTTTATTCCGACTGCAGCTGCAGCGGTTTCTATTGCGCAACAACGCACTCCGCGATACTGAAGGAATCGGTAAAAAACTGCACGACTTGTACCCCAATACAAGACCCAGAAGCAACTGTTCTGACTAGGAAATGAAGACGACCTTTTTGCCATAAAATTTTATTGACACGCAAACATTTGAATCGATACGAAACAAATTACAGACGCGATCGCTCAGTACCAGACAACGCCACTCCTACTCGAAGTCTAAGCCACGCCCCCTCGCGAATCACGTGACACAAATCAACCAATCGCTAATTTTCGTTGCATTAGCGTTGCACCTGAAGAGGCCCGATTTTCCGGGTTACTCCCGCTAAAATTATTCAGTTACTTCTATGAATTTTCAATTTCCTATAACTTTTAGTATTTTATTGAACATTTTATTCTAAGTTATTATTACAGTTAAATAACTGAACCGTGTATCAAGACGTAGAAAATTATTACGAAATGTGGAAAGGCTTATAAACATGGAAAATTTGTGTTTAATTTGTATATAAATTTTCATTTTTCTATAGTCGTCAAAATCTTATTGCAGCCAGACAATTGAATCTAATTAATACTATATTAATATTTAATTAATTATTAAATTAATAATATTTAATTTAATACTCAGGCGCGGAAAATTATTAAAATTGCTTCGTACAAAATGCAGAACTGGTGTTCCAGTAATCCACGAGTACGAAAATTTTTGGTAATTTCGCTGTGAAAACGAACATTCCTGCCCAACTAATGAACATTCTTAATATCGCCGAAAAAAAGTCAGTTGCGTGTACATATAAATTTTGCTTCAGTTTAAATTAAAAAGAGTTTCAGAGTAAAAAAGTTCCTGGCTAATTTGATCGTTCAGAACTGCTTCGGTGAATTTCCGATGCATACTCCACTATTCAAAAATTAGCACGTGAATCCCACCCTCTTATTCGTGCCTACTTTGAACGAACCAGCGTATCTTTTCATAATTCGCAGATTTCGAAACTATTTACTTTTGAATCAAAACATCAACGTGTTGACTAAACTCGATCGTTAAAAGATCCTTTTATGTCGTACACATAAAAAGTTAGAAATTTAGGAAATAAAGAAAAGCACGAATCAATAAAATCGGGAGAATTCTTCTCTGCGAAACTTCACTCCGCGTACCTCGTTCATTTCGGTGGAATTTTTCGTTCAAAATGTCGACAGGCATTTGTGAACTGTCGTGGCGAACAGCACGCGAGAACGACGATGGAAATGATACGACATGTTTGGCTCGCAGTTCAAATTTTTGCGGGATACCGCGACAACCGAATTGACGTCAAAACTATTGTCAACGATATTGCTCCACATGGGTGGGAAAGCTATGCTTACCGACACTGCCGGTCCTAATGAAAAATATCGATAAACGCGTGTTTCGCAAGTTTCAACTTGCAATGAAACCGTTTAGATTAGGTTATGGCTTTCGAGATATACAGCAGATGATATTGTACCGCGACTTTCGAATTTTCTCTATTTTAATTTTGACTTTATTTCGAGAAATAGATTCCTAACAGAAACTAAAAAACTCATAATGATGTGGTAGGTGTACAAAGTTGAAATGACGATGCTTGGCGAGACTAAAATTTTTGAAAAAATACGTTTGAATATGTAGAGATGATCTGTATCAAACTAGAGTCAAAATTGCTTGTTAATTATGAAGATGGAGTGTCTACCAATCGTATAGATTAAACGCATTAATCGCAGAGAATTACAGAATTGCCAAAGATCGGGCAATAATGGAAAATATAAATTACGCCGGTAATTCTCTAAAAGAGAAACGCCTCAAAAGAATAATTGAGTGACGCGAATTTATACGAGATTGTTCCAAAAAAAGGCTCGCACGTGAAAAAATATAATTAAATGGTCGGTGTACCATTGTGACGGGATTGTGAAATTTTTATTAAAAAATTTCATCGCGAAACGAAATGGTTAAAGCCTGTAAAATACTCTGCTGCACATTAAACATTGGAATTTCTATTGAAATGTGTTTTTGCGATAATAAATCTCCACGTGTAACAAGCCTGTTGAAGCAAAGTTAAGTAACAAGTGAAGGCTTTCAAGGTAATAGATAAAGTAAAGCGAAGTAACGAAGCAAAGTCTTTTCATTAAAAAGTAGAAAGTAAAAATGAGTCGGAAGTTGTAGATAATAAATTTCAACTTATATATTTATCGAAGGATCTGTCAGAAGATACTTTTGTGAATCGGTCCAAGAGATTTCATTAAAATTATTATGCGACGAATTGTAAAAATATTCGTTATCTTTTATCCACTTACGAATTAAATAGAAATAAATTAATATTTATTAATGAGTAAATTGTCGGAGCTTGTCAAAGCTACTCATTGTCAGCGAAAGATCGCCAAACTTTAACAACTTTACCAAACTGTAACAAACATGACAAAATGTTAGGATTTCTTCCTAAACCTTACCATGCAACATTCAATGAAATAGTAAATAAAAAATTGTAGAAGTTTCAGGGAGAAATTTTTAATTCTTTTACACGCGTTTAAATTTCTACAATTTTCACACGCGATAAAGTCATCTTTAAAAAAAACAAACTCGTAATTATCAGAGCTAGTAGAAGCTTCGTTCTTCAGAATGAGATCAAGCTTTACCACAAAATATTGTAATTTTCAATTTTAAATTATCCACAATTTTTCGTTGCCATGCTCTTCACCGTATCTCGAAAACTAAGACGTATCGATTCACGATAAGTGACATTTTTTGCTGAAAATGACCTCCCAACATGTTGACAAAGTCTGACGTCTGAAATCTATCTGGAACGCCCTGCGCTTAGAGGAACGCCGTAAGACAGATAAGCAGAAAATCGTCGCAAAGAAAAGAAAAAAAAGAAGAAGAAAGTAACCAACGAGAGAAGGAAGAAAGGGAACTTTTTTCAGAGTCAGAGCTAATATCGAGGGTCAGGTATATATATATATATAATCGTGGAGCAAGTGACCGAGGGATGATTCGAAACGTGGGGTTGTTGCGTCTCCCTTGGGAGATGACGAGGCATCCAGTTTTCTAGAAAAGCCGACGACTGAAATTTTTCTAAAGAAAGCAGCTCCTTTCGGCGAGAAAGAAATTTCTTACGGCGAGACTCGATATACTCGTCTCGAGTAATTGACATTCGTTCGAACGTTCCCGCGAAAGGAACGAAAATCGAGATGAAAAGTAAAAAAGTTCCTCTTGAAAGAATGCCTACTACAAACAGTTCAGTTAATTTCTATATATAGAAAACTATACAGAGGAAAGTATTTTCGTACTTGTCGAAGAGATTTTCTGAAAATTCTCACCGTGCCCGAGGACAGTGGTTGAAAATCCGCCAGTGATCTCGTTTCAACGTGGCGCGCTCGAAAGCGGGGGAGGAAAGATAATTGGAATTTAACATTACACAATCTATTTCTCTGCACGGACAATTTTTCTTTTTTTTTTCTTTTTTTCAAAACTACCGAGACACATTTTGGGGATTCATTTTTTCCAATAGAAAAACAAACTCTCGACGAACGATTTCAACGAACGCGTGACATGCGGGTTTCGATTTACCGTTCGCTGAAAGCTTTTCGCGGCATTCAAAAAAACCATAGTTTCTTCAGTTTCGCCTCGGCTATTCTTTTTTCTCTCTCTCTCTCTCTCTGTCCCGTTTGTTTTTCATATTTCCCCCGCAAAAATAATATGACGAAATCCGGTCAATAAACACCGGCTCGCCGAACGAACTTCCTCCGGTTTGTTCTGTCAAAGTTATTTTTGCCCAGCGTCGAAGCGTTTCATCGCGCGGGTCACGTTCGAAATCTTGATACGGAATTGACACGGATAATTACGTAATCGGGGGTAATCCGACGAACGTCCAGTTTTCGCCAACTGATGCAAAAATGTGGAACGCGAGATCCGTAGATTTTGACAATTTTCATTTGTCGTTCCAACAATTTAGAAGTCTCTTTGAAGGTTGTAGGAAAATTTACGACGTTCTTGAGGTAAAGCAACTGTGATTTTCATGGAGTCGCCGGGTGTCGATTCAACGTAACGAAATTAATCGTCGAAACGATGAATCAAAGGACGGTAACAGTGAAAATTTAATACGTTCGCATAATGGAGTGGGTAACTAATTCAATCGAATGCCGAATTTGAACAGCAGCTGCAATAGAGCTCGATACGAATATGTCAGAAATTTTTAATACGTGGCAGGAATTGTTAATTTAAATTAACGTGAATCTATTAAAAGAGCTCGATTTCACGGAGCACAGACAATTTTTTCAACAAAAATTCTCTCGATTGTTCGTCGTATCTTCAAATCCACCACTGAACAGCATGGAGTATCGTTTTTAATCGAATAAAGTGTAATTTTATAAGTTAGCATAAATGTCCCGAAAATATTCAATTTCAAGACGCAGACTTTACCTTCTCATCGAATGATTGTTCTTGTATTTTCAAATAACACCGAGGCATCTTTTTTCACAAAATTAATACACGATCTCGAAAATTTTGTAAATGAACGTAGTAGAAATTGTTCAGAAGTTATTCGTGCAAACGCAGAATGTTAGAAATATTTCCTCTGAAAAACTTCGAAACTCTTCCGAACTTGTCGATCAACTGTGTTCTAAGAATTTGTCTAAATCTATACTTGAATAAACTAACGATATGTACAATGGAATACAATCGAGTCAACTTCACGCGTTGCCGACTATTTTCACCCTGCTATCCGAGAATTCGCTCGACCTTCTCCTCTCGAAAATTTTACAAATAAACGCAGCACCTAGTGGTAATTCAAATCAACGCAAGTGCAGAATGTTACAAAAGTTGCAGACGGTACAGAATGTTACCGTAAATTTTGTTCCCTCGGGTCTTCGTACGATCAACCCTTTCAACCCTACGATCAAACAGCACCGCCTCTCAACGAAGACCACCCTCGCGAGTAAAATCCTTCCTCTTTGACGTTCATTATCGAGCGATTTTCAAATACACAGAACGGGCAATATTCCGCGACAATCGAGGGAAAATGAAGCGAAACTCTCCGCGGATGAGGCGAGATTTTTGCCCGGCCGGAAGCGTGCATCGATTTTTTCGCTCGAAACGATGGAGAGAGAGAGAGAGAGAGAGAGCGAAAGAGCACGAAATGAAACGGATTCCCAACGGAGTCTCTGCTGTACCGTTGCACGTCACAACGCTAGAGCAAAGTCCTTTCTTTTTCTTTTTTTTTTTTTTTTTATTTCCTTCTCGGTTTTCGGTTTTGGTCGTTGAATAGAGGAGAGGTGAACGTGTCCCAGAGGGCAATGACGAGACCTCGTCGAGGCCAGCGCGGAATCATCGTGCGCGCGTTGTTGTCGACGTTAATTGATCGACTCCACTTGGCCGGCGAGATTAACAAAGCAAAAGCTTTCGTTCGGCGAACGTGGTGTGCCGCGAAAAGGCTACGGCCTCGGTGACGCTGGAACTTGACGCCGTTGAATGAAAGAACGGAGAGCAGTGGGAGAGGGAAGGGATCGTGTTGCCGGTGACCGCTAATGGCTGCCACTCGCCGAACGAAGCGCACTTGCCTTTCGTTACACACCGAGCAGCTCGAGACTTTGAAGTGATCGTAACTGGCTGTTGATCGTCTTTATTGGTCCCCATCGAGCGCCGCCCTGTAATTTGCGACACGGAAACGCCGCTCGCGAAACTTTCATCGCGAGATTAATGGCTGGCGAGGACATCGAAATCGAGGGAGCGACGCTGCGAGTTTTGTCGAACGCAGTAATCGACGAAATTAGAAATGTGAAAGAAATGTGAAAGCAGTCGTGGTTAGATTGCGGACCTTTACAATTGTACATTATGTGTTATATATTATAATTATACATTATACATTATGATTGCGTATTGTTACATATTGATATATATATGTAATATATCATATGTTATTATAATATATTATGTATTATGTATGTATTATTAATGATATAATATAATACACATTATAGCTATAATTACATTATAATTATTATATATCGTACGTTATTAATAATGTAATTGTATAATATATGTTAGAATTATACATCATAATGCAGATTATACAAATTTATAATATACAAATTTACAAATTTATGAGTGTAAAAATACAAATTTTAACGTTTGATGTAATATTTTAGTGGACGAAACAAATTTCTTCTTAGATTCTAAATTTGTCTAAACGTTCCGAATCTATTCTCGACTTTGAATTTTTCCCATTCAATTCTGCTAATTTTCAAATTTCGTTCAATTGAACCTCTGACTCTTCAATTTTTTACACACATCACAGATTATACGTTGCATTTTATTTCCTAGCTCAAAGAAAAAATAGAATCCACGCAACGGTCAAACGATCACACAGAATGTACCAGTTGAAACCGCGAAGAATTTTTTATTCATTCGTCAATCAGACTTTTCAAAACATCAACCTACGCGAAATCATTTTAACCAGAAAAAAGAAAAAAACACGCGTCACCGATTGCAACGAAAGCCAACAAATAGCCAATCGATCCAATTATCCCGAGCTCTGCGCTCGCAGCAGCTTGCAATTATCGCAACTACGAGCGCGATTTAAATTGAACAAAGAGAGCATGACAGAGAGCCGCGGGTAATGAAGAAGGGAAATATTTGGATACACGTACGTTGCGCGGAGAAACACACGGACACGAAAATACGAGGGTAATCCATCCGCCGCGGGTCTTGCTTCCTCTGCGCGCGGATAAACGGCGTCGAATCGGTTGCCTGCGAGGTAAAAACAAAATCTTCCGTAATGGCCCACGGAAACTCGAAACGGCACTCGCGTTTAATTCCAGTTCCGTGCGAAATTAGTATTCACCGAGCGAGCTCCACTTGCCCCCAAAGTTATTATCATGCGATAGGAACATTCGTATCCCGGACATTGATTTATTAAAGCAACCAATAATCATGAATTCGTTGGCACGTGGAACCTCCTTCGGGATTCCCTCGACTAATGGAAAAAACGACCTCGCCGATTAACGTTCTTCCACCTTTTATTATCACTGAAAGTGATTTTAGCGGGGTAACCAAGAACAGATGCAACGCCAATGCAACGAAAATTAGCGATTGGTTGATTTGGGTCACGTGATTCGCGAGGGGGCGTGGAGTAGACTTCGAGTAGAAGTGGCGTTGTCTACTACTGAGCGATCGCGCCTGTGATTTGTTTTCTATTCATTCAAATGTTTGCATATCGATAAAATTTTATGGCAAAAAAAAGTCGTCTTCATTTCCTAGTCAGAACAGTTGCTTCTGGGTCTTTCGGTGAGACGAATCGTGCAGTTTTTTCTTCTCCCTTCTCTTTCCATTGTTCTTCTTCTTCTTTCATTTCGAAAGAACCCGTGACGAAAAGAGTCTATCGAAAAAAAGTCTATCGAATTATTATAGTTATTATTATTCGCAAGTTCTATTTTTACGGAGAACCAAATAGCGAAAAAAAAAACAGGAAAAGAAATTGAAGAGTGACGTTCGAACGGAAATTTCCGGGGGGCATCGACGCTGATCATTTCGAAAATTCCGCCTGACTGAAATTGCTCCGCGAGATTGTATTGTTGCTGTTCATTCCCGTTTTTAACGCGTCCATTAAAACGTAATACGCGGTTTACGCCAATCGATTTCGGCCGTTGTTCCCGCGAGAGCGGCATTAATCGCGAAAGTCTGTTCAACCTTCGTTATTGCGAAACAGGACAAGACTGTTTCGTCGACGTATGGAAATAAAGAATGTCTGCGTGGAACTGTCTGCATTAAATTTTCATCGTGGAGAAACGTGCTTTATTATTTGGGTCGCGGAAGACAGGACTGTTTTTGGAGAATTGAAAAATTTGGGTGAAATGTATCCGAGTATTTGAACGATACGAGATACGGAAAGAAAAAGCTTAAGGTTTAAGGGAAAAGTTGAAATAAGGGACGTTTGAAAGAAACTCGTTTACCTTTGGTTCAACTTATAAAGTGAGAAATAACATTCTTCGAAACTGGCCAGTTCCCTTAATTTATATAATCAGAGCACGTAATTTAAAACGGCTACGAATCTCACGTCTTAATAATGATTTCCCTCAGAGTTCTTTCCTCGGTCGCGGAGAAACTCGTCGCGGGATTCTGGACAAGTAATTTCGAAACTTTTTCATTTATCTGCTTACTTGTTATTTCACTTGCCCTCCTACCTTTCGACGACGTTTAAAAACTTGTTTCTACTTCTTCCACGAACGACGAATGTTGAAAATCTTCGGAACGATATTGAATGCGAAACTGAGGAAGTAGAACGTCGGCTTTGTAAAAATAGAAAAACATCGGGAATAATTCGCTTACAACTTCGTCCGAGTTTCTGAAAATGTATCAACCACGCGAAATTCGTCTTTCATCGGGCACACGTTCGTACAATGTCGTAATCGCGTGAACGCGGATCTGTCAGCCAACTAGCGCGATTCTGTTTGAGGAAGCGGAGACTGGTACCTTTCTTTGATCTCTTTCATCCGAAGAAAAATGAGCCAGTTACGAGAGAGAGTTCGTATTCTTCGCACGTGTTGACCTATTTCCATTGATTAACAATGGGTTACACGGCTCTCTGAAGCTTCGTCCTCCGGCTGGAAAATGACGCAGAGACCGTGGAAGCTTGTCACGGTAGCGGAAGATCGATTGGTATCGAGTGTTGACAGACGATCACGTTGCATGCTTCGCTGGACATACTTTTATACGTTCAAATTTTTCCACGGGAAAAAACAAAAATGCGGGGAGGACACTGATGCGACAGAAACTAGAAATTACACTTTGTGGATTTTATGAGAAAATCTCTTTGGTAAGTTATACTAGTAAATTATTGAAATTGATCTTTCTCTTAAAAGTTTCACATTTGCAAATAACTATACTTACTAGCAAAAATAATGAGACTTATCGATTCGGTAATTAACTGATATCGAAGGAGCCAATAACTTTATCTATTATCTATTATCATATCATCCGCGATTACATAACACGGTATTTCCAAACAAAAACTCTCGCTTGTTTGAAATACACAAAAGGACTCCACGTTAAAGTATCAAACGCATGTGAAGCGAAGAAAATTGAAGAGGAGGAAAAAATGCAGAAAGATCTGGAGACATTCTTGCAGAGAGATCCGAGGGCAACGCACGCTTGCTACATGAGAGAAACGTTGAAATACCAGAATGTAAAAATTTTGTCATTTTCGTTGCTTGTGTTCAAGAATGTTTCTACGCGCGTCTCAAAGAAACTTTTAAAGACCAAACGTCATCTGCGTACTTAATGCACGAACGGCGCGATCAACGAGATGAAAGAATCTGCTCCACCTAGTAAACGTTCGCGACACAAATACGAGTGTAATGCAACGAAAAATATTACCACAATTGGTTCCCATTTCTCCTTCGATTATCAATTATTATTAATATTGCTTAAATTAACGTAAAGAGTCAAATACTGTGATCAACAACGATCGATCGATTTAGCTGATCAATTAATCATCAAATGGTATCTACCGTCATTTCGTGGATCATTAAATCAAAATTAATAAACTAAACTTTATGTTGAATTTTTATTTCAAAATTTCCGATTATTCGCCATTTTATTTCGTACTGTACGTTTGTACTCTGTGAGAAAGAGTAATCGGATTAAGAGAAGTTAAAATTCCTAACCTCAAAATCTAAATACTTTCCAACAGCTCGACTAATTGAGGGTTAATTACGAATTATGCTTTGACTACTTGGGAGGAAAATTACGAGTCTCGCCCGCATATTACACCTTCGCGTCAAATTCAACACTGATAAGTTTCATACAAATTGAAATGTTCCAGTCCCTTCTGTGTAACAGTTTCGCAGGCAGAGTGGCGATGAAATGAAATATCCCGAACAGGCACGTCCGCTTTAAATTAAATCGCTAGGCAGAGGATTAAAAGACTCGTATTCTAACCAGCATTTCTGAAAATAATTAAACGCGGACTCAGATCAATCTCAGAGATTTATTACTCTCCGTATACACGGATCTCCGTATATACGGATCGAAAGTTGTATTTCTATATCGTACTTTTAGTCGATAATTTAATGTAGTGTACTTTTCTATTTCTTCTTTATTTTACTTCATCAACAACGATAATTAATTTTCTATGCAAAACGTGCTAAAATACTCCAGGCAAGGAAATTATTACTACAAGATCTATGTACAAAACGTGCAATCAAACTTCCGACCGGTAAGCGTATTTATCGTCCGACCGAAACAGTAAGCGATCGTCGACAAAACACATAGAGACATCTGTTCCTCGTAGAATAAAATCATTTTCACCAACAATCAACATTCATCTCCGCTGACAACGAAACAAGTAACGCCACAAATCATCCAGAGCACACAATTGCCCGGAATTAGTAACAAATTGCCTCTATCCGCATGAGCGAAACATTCGCGAGTGCGAAAGGTGCCCGCTCTATCAAAAGTTCGAAATCACCGCCTGCGAATTAATCTCACGCTCGCCGCGAATCGAGACCAGGCGAACCAGCCAAAATCCAAGCGACGTGGCGCGTTTCTTGCCACACGCGCGAGAACAGTTACCCAGAGACGTAATCTCAGGAACGTTGTTCTCCGAGCGAGTCGTTGACCCTTCTAATTGCACGTGACCTAATCAGCGCCGATAAATCAAGCCCACGCAGCAACGAGCACACACACACACACACAACTGGAACAGCTCGAGCGTCTTCGTTCGAGCGCGTGAACGCTCGCCGCGTTTGAAAAAAGCTTATTTATCGCGAATTACAGAGATACGCGGGTGGGGGAGGAGAGGGGGCTGGGAAGCTTCGCGCAGTCATTTCGCCGGTCGTAAAAACCGTTGGCTCCGGAACGGGGCAGCGTAATTAAGCGCGGCAACGATACGCAGGCCGCAGCAGCCTTATTCATTTCACCCTTTTGTGTCGGCTGCTGGCGCTGCTGGTCTCTCGGCGGCGACTCGGCTCAAGAGGGCTGTTTTAACTAACAATTTTTACTGTCGCGATGAACGCCGCGCCACCTCCGACGACGCACACACGCGCGCGCGCCACCCACGCCCCCGGCGTACCGCCACTCGACGACGAGTTGAACGAGAGTCGAGTGTTCATCTCGTTCGCAGGCAAACGTTTCCCGGTGAAAATGACTGGGGTTAACTTGTTCCCGCGATGTGTGACTTTCGTATTTACCGTGTGCGAGGAACTAAGGGACGAATAAGGGCGGATGTTTGGCCGAGGAGATCTCAGCCGTTAGCTTGTGATCGATGGTTTGTCGAAGAGAAAGAGAAACTCGAGTGTTTCACGAAGTTAGGGTGCGATTCACGGTGTTTAATTTAGGTGAATTAGTCATATCGATCGTTGGTGTTAGAAACAGGGATTAAATGACGCGTGGTCAAAAGATCGTAAGCATTGGCTGATGATTGGTGGTTTGCAAGAGGGAAGGAAACGAGAAGTAGTTGAATTGAAATGTTTCTGAAAACTGAATAAGCATCTGTCGTGATACAATTTGTTTTATTAATGTTAGGTTTAGATTAGGTTAGGTTTAGGTTAGGTTTAGGTTAGATTTGGTTAAGTTTGGTTAGGTTTAGGTTAGGTTTAGGTTAGGTTTAGCTTAAGTTTAGGTTAGGTTTAGGTTTCATTAGCTAAAGAGAAGTTATTAAATAGAAATAAATTAATGCTATAAACGGTGGATGACTGTAAAAGATTTTAGTCATTAACTGATGATTGGTGGTTTGTAAGAGGGAAGGAAACGAGAATTGAATGGGTGTTTGATATGGTATCACTCGTGGTGTTTAATTAAATAAATTGGATACCGTGTTATCAGCCAGAGAGGGGTTATTAAATAGGAATAATAGGAACGAGGAAAGGACCAAAGTAATTAATTCACGCGTATTATTTCACTCGATAATACCTGCTAAGTAAGCAGGAATCTTGACACTGAGGGATTTAGCATTTCAGAAATATCTCCCGTGACGTTCTCTATCTTTCGTTCGAGTGTTTGCCCGTTAAAGACGTATTAATTTTTGAATTTCCGCCGTCTACTTGTCCACTTTCCAAAAATATTATCGTAAGAAACAAGACTCCGGAGCGAAATACCAGCCTTTCTGCTCGCTGCGAAGAAATTCACGAAAACTTTCTGATAATAATGCCCTATACAAGCGAGCCTAACACGCGAGCTTATGAGTTTCCTGTTCCGTCGGAAGTAATATTTGTAACACTGGGAACTCTTTCGCTACGTTCGACTGTTGGCTACGTGGAAGACGAGACTCCCGCGCAGACAAAGTAATTAATCTCCGCAGTAACCAACCGTATTTAGATGAATTCCCCGTGCTTCTCACGGCGAACGATACTCGTTTAATTAACAGCCAATCTCCTATGTAATGCATACGTAACGACCACGGGGGTAGAAAGGCAGAAAGGTGAGATGTTTTCAACTGGAGGCTGGTCGAACGGGCAAAGAGAACGCGGCCGTTTGACTTTCACCGGCCGAGAAATTCAAAATAAGCTCGAGAACGAGACTCGCAGAAAGAATCGCCAATTGCCACGAAAAAAGAAACTCGCACGCTCGTGCGAGTCCTTCGAGTACTCATCAGTTCTCGCGTGCTCAAACAAAGGGGAAGAGAATTTCAATCTCCCGCGGGACGGGGGCGACTGTTCTCCTCGTACAACCGACGCGAGAGATACGGCGAGAGGACGACGCGTCGTTGTAAATCACCATTAATTTACGACACGAAAAGCGAAAAGACCAGGCTGAACGGAGAAATTAAAAAACGCTCGTGCCGTTTCGCGTGAATAATTAATACCGGCCTCGTCCGTCTCTCGGTTTGAGCATTAATCTCCAAGCAACGCGATAGATCCAGCGATGGATCTCCCGAAAGGGAGTGTTTACCGCGAGAAAGGAGCGTGACAACTATTTGGAATTCGCTGAATGTAACGAGCCAAGGTGACAGAGATTCTCGGCGATCTTTGAAAGAAGAGAGAAGAGAGCATCTTTCGATACCGATGAGAATTCGTAGTATTCGAAGGATTCGCTTTATTGCGTCGAAACAGGGGAAAAGCTCGGACACCGATGACAAACGCTCTCCGAGAAATAGAAAAAATAGAAGAAGTTTGACGAGAAGTTGAGAACACACGGCTCTCGCCCGACGAAAAGCAATTAATTCTTCAACAATGACGCAAATGTTAATTTCGCGTTTTTTTATGCATGCCCCGACGGCGTCTAGTACCGTCTGCAACCTTAATTAACCGAGTTTCAACACACACGGAACACGCAACACACCGAAAGCACGAACCAGTCGACGACCGGTCCTTTTTCTCTCGTTTCCCCTCGTCGCGTCGGCGCGCTCGTTTGTCTTAAATTACGATTTCTCGGCCGCGATACAATTTCTTTCTTCGCTGCCGCCTTTTGAAAATTTCGAAAGTTTCGTCATTTGCATTCGCACGCCAGTTTCTCGAAGATCGAGCCAAGCTGAAACAGCAATCGAGATTTGCGCGGATCGCAATCGTTGGAGAGCAAGTTCGCAGATTGTGCATCGATCTGAGAATCTTGTTATGAAATTAGAGAGCCCGTGCGAGATTGCAATTAAAAACGGAGAACCAAGTGGTTGAAAATTCCAGCGATTAATCGAACGCTAGCTCGATTCGAACGTATAGTTTAAATCGTTTCTATCGCTTTTCGTTAAATGCATAATAATCTATAATCGAGTGGCTATTTATTTTGATGTAATAATCAATAGAAAGCAGTTCACGATGCATATTGCGCGTTATTCATTTTTCGTGAAAATCCTAATGATCCACCGAATTCATTTTTGTTTCATTCGAATCTACCATTGTGAGACAAAAATTCTTCCATTTTTAATAAACACTTCTCGCGTTCTAATTACGCTCCGCAAAATTTTATATTTTTCCTTTGACTTTTTTCTGCGTTAATAACAAACAATTGTATATAATAAATAATTGTATAGCTATGTTAAACTACACTCATCGATGGTCATAATTTATTACAAGATTACTTATAATTTATAACAAGATGGTTAAAATTTATTACAAGATGCAATTTAATTCCTTGATTTACGGGGATTAAACGAGTCACGTTCGCGTTGCGAAATTTACGAATCAAACGTAACAAAAGCAAATTACATTTGCGAGAAAATTTCAACCGTCGAATTTCAAATTTCTTCCGCTTTATTTGCAAACTGCAGCGCCGTTGATTGATTAAAACCAGTTTTTCAATATTTTGCTTTCAACCGAGTACCGACGTATATTACGAATACGTAATGTATTGCTCGATTCGCCATCGCGACAACGAACGATGCTGTAATTCCGGAGTTAAAATTGAAAAATAAACAATCGAACGGACAAACAATAACGGAGCTTGCAAGACACGAATCGTTCTTAAGACACAATTTTTAGTAAAACTATTTTTCGCGTTCTAAAAAGACTCGATAGAGGACTATTTCGATATGTAACGATCTCGCGACGATTGTGAAAGAGCTGTTGTGACGAATCCGTTCACGATCATTTATCACGATGTCACGGCGCAACGTTAATTCGGGGGATCCGTCGGTCGTTTTAACGATACGTGTCGTTTATTCGTATTTGTAAAACCGCAAGTTCGCAACGCGGACGCAATCGCTTCAAATACCGGGCCATGATCATTTGTTCCGGAGATGCGCTCGTTAGATCTCGCGTAAACCAATCTTGCTTGAACATTTCATTTCGCTGAAAATTTTCCAACGGACGCGCCCCAGGTTTTGTTCGCGTAATAGGCGAAATTTTTGGCGGAAGCGCGCGGACTTGAATTGCATCGCCACGGCGCACCCAACGAGAATTTCCTGTTTATCAGATTCCCACGAGCGGATTTGTTTTATCGCGTCTCTTGTGCATCGTTTCCGCGTAGCTTAAATCCGTGCGGCGCAATTGTTCTTTAACAACGGATTTTAAAGCGGATGCGCAATGAATCGCGCAAAATTCGAAACCTTCGCGGATATAGTACGTTTGTCGCGCGGGACTTTATTGGAATTTTGTGTTTTGTACGAGGCACGACTGGGATTACATTTAGTAATATTTGGAATCAATCTGAAGATAATTTTACAAACTGGAATTACAGAGTGAAATGGAATTTTAGAACACTTGATTCAGATGTTGATCAAATATCTCTAATACAAAATTACTAATTTTTATAAATACGTGTACGTAAAAATTACTAATTTTTATAAATACGTGTATGTAAAATTTAATAATTCTTATAAATACGCGTATATAAAAATTAATAATTTTTATAAATACGTGTACGTAAAAATTACTAATTTTTATAAATACGTGTATGTAAAATTTAATAATTCTTATAAATACGCGTATATAAAAATTAATAATTTTTATAAATACGCGTGTGTACAATTTTTGCAAATGTACATATGTATACATCGTATACAGATTACAAATATTAATTTTATAATCTCCCTTGTCCATCAAATACATAAATGTTCGAAATGTTCGCAATTTCCGCATACATTATCAAATAACGTTGATGAAATTTCGAAATGTTCTTCATCACATATTCATATAACACTCAACGTTTAAATTAAATTAAAGGTAGGAGAGGTCGAACGGAAAATGATATGAGCATCTTCTGTGTATGATAAACATTATATAGATGAGATATTTCGACATGGATAGAATTATAATAACTCTCCGGTTCTCCTATTATTGCGAGAGACAAGAATTATTATTATTATTATTTTTTAATAACAACAGATACCTTAATACGTAAAGGTACGTACATAAATGTATGAATTGTCGCGACAAATTATGCGAATTGGATTTCCACGGTCGGGCGAGGTATTTGCAAAAACATCTCGAGCTCTCTTTGACGCTCGAATCACGTGCATCAAACAAAGTTAAATCCCTTGGAATAATAGGTTCGGAAGTTTGTTGCACGATTCTTTCACGTTAGTAAAGGGAAACGTTCTACCGTCCAAAGTTGCGTGTCAAACTTCTGCAACCGTTCCGGGAGAGTGCGAGCAAAATTTTCGAAACTCTCGCAGAAAGAAGAAAATCCACTCAAACAAATACGCAAACAATAAAAGAGCGATCGTAGTATTAATCGTAATGAGAAAACTTACGATGATCTGAACTTTCTTGTAATTACTGGATTCTGGATATTTATAGAGATGTTACAGTTTTGATAGTGACAATTTAGAAAAATTGGAACCCATGGTGGAACTCGAATTAAATTTGTTGAGTTAATTTTGAAAATTGTACCGCTGTTCACGCATTTCCCCCAGTAACAGCTTCCATTATAATAAATAATATTACTTGTGCAATGTAAATTGTAGACAGTAAATAAATATTATATCGGTACTTGAATAAATAACTAATATGTACCTTGGATATTTTATATGCGCGCATTACATTTTCATGCCCTCCAAATTTCCCACACATGCACGAAGAGATCCGTCACCAATCGCTCTTAATCGTTAATTGTTAATTTCCTATTACGCGTTGTTTTATATCCACTAAATTGTTTCCCAGTATAAATAATTGAATAAAAATCCACAGACCAATTATTTCCGAAACAACAATTTTAGAATCGTCAAATGCTCCAAAAGTATCGAAAATAAAATTGATTCGAAATTATAATTAATATATTAAAGTAAATACGTATTTTCACATACCCGTCAATTTGACGGGTGCTCGTAGAGATAGGTATATAAGAAACGCCCGTAAACCTAGTGATATTAAGAGAGAGAAATAAATTTGCTCAGTCCTACCCGACGCCCTCTCGCGAATCACGTGACCCAAATCAACCAATCGTTAATTTTCGTTGCATCAGCGTTGCACCTGAAGAGGCCCGATTTTCTGGGTTACCCCCGCTAAAATCACTTTCAGTGATAATATCGACAATAAAATTCACTCGAAATTATAATTAATACATTAAGAGAGAGAAATAAATTTGTTACTCTCCGTTACGTGCGTCTATTAAATTTCAAAAAGATACATAGGCAATGATTTCCACTTTCATTCGTTGTTGTTTGTATCGTACTTTGCTGCAAATACTCAAACAAATACTCGGACAAATGGAACGAGAGACGAAACCGTGAAACAAAAGCGATAAAAGTCGCGATTCGCGTCACGTGCCGCGAAGAAAACACGCCGCGGGAAGTATGCAGTGCCTCCGCCAATCGATACGGACATTTTTTCTGGCCAAGACGAACGATCGTAACGCGACTCTGGCGGAGTAAGTAACAGAGGATCGTGATATTCCACGCGATATCCTCCATCTTCCGCGACTGTCCCCAAAAATCAACGGAACCAGCTCTACCTGCAGCCGTCGCGTCGCGGCATCGAAATTCGTTCACGTCTCGAGGAACATCGCTCGCGAGATTCAATTCGTTCGACGGTCCTTCATTTTCGTTTTCCTTTTCCCGCGTGCCTTTGTTTCGAGACAAAAGGGCACTTCGGCTCTTGGAGCTTCCTGAGTAGCGAAACTTCGCTTCAGCTACTCAGCTGCTTAATGAAAAGCGTACAATGAATCAACAAATTGTTGACACTCTAAACTGTTAGAACTTGATGAAAAAAGAAAAAAGAAAAAAATTACGTAAAAATTCAGCCGCGAGAGAGATCGTAACGAAAGTTATTTTCGACCCGAGTCGGTTCGTGTAATTCAAACGTTATGCGAGGATATTCTTCTTGTTCTTGAAAATTGTCAGAATTTAAACGAATTTTCAGAAATATTGGACGATCCACTGTGAACTTCAATTTTGGAGATTGAAATTTTCCCTCTGTAACGAATTCAATTTCTCTCCCGCTATCTTGGACGTTGAGAAATTTTTATCGTCTAACGTCCGACGTTCGATAAAATGGCGGGAAGAAGATCGTGCAGCGAGTTTCGGGAGGCGCTTCTTCATTTGGAAGAAAATTTGTCAATTTGTTTTTGGCGAGGCTAAAACCAAACAATTGACAACCGATTCGAATAAAATTCGTGTTACTGGACGCTTGAACTTTTATCGAGATTCAAACGAGATTTCCACGCCCGAATCGGATGTTTGTCTTCCAATTTCCGTAGAACGAAGATTGTCGGTGCAAACCAATGACCGTGCAGCGGAAGAATTCAGATTCTCTTGGCGGAAAGAAAAATTCGTCGACATCGCGATGCTTGCACAAAGTTCTTGGTTT
Organism: Melipona bicolor; assembly: GCA_030673865.1. Classification (NCBI taxonomy): domain Eukaryota; kingdom Metazoa; phylum Arthropoda; class Insecta; order Hymenoptera; family Apidae; genus Melipona; species Melipona bicolor. The sequence continues at coordinate 4,058,184 of JAHYIQ010000016.1, read as the reverse complement.
GACTAGTCTCGACGCTTTGACAAAGCCTCGACTTGATCGCGAAACATCGACCAAACTCGTGCTAGAGTTACAGGGTTCGTTGTGCAACGCGCGTATAGGTAGAAGAAGCCGCTTCCTTTCTGCTGCCGGGAAATAAATTCGAGAGAGCAAGGCCTCGAGATCGCGTGTGAGTACGAAATTCAAGAGCTCTTTGCCTCGATCCGGCGATTGATCGAAAATCGATGCAGTCGGACTTTAAAGTCTCCTTAATAAAAGACTTTCATGTATCCGGTTGATGCATGACGATCGTAAAGATAGTTTTTTCACAGGTCCTCGTTAGAGGATTGTAGTGCAAAGAGCCGTGAATAAACTAGAGATTTGTTCATTTTCGGTGACACGATGCTCGATCAAAGAAATTATTTTCAATTGGTTCGATTTTGTTTCTTATTTTGACTAAATTAAATTTCATTTTATTTTAGTATAATTAATATTATACTGGAATAAATTTTATTGCAGTGTAAAATTCGTAGCAAGAAACAGAAAGAATACAAGCTTCTGTTAATACATTTTACTAAAAATAATTCAAGTTTTCTAAAACTACACTGTATAAATGTGATAAAGATGTGTAAAATATCTATGGAAAGTTATAAATTTTGACCTTTTGGTAATTTTAATTTTAATATTAATTTTAATATTTTTAGTATTTTTAGAATGACATCATCTTTTGCCACAACGTTCGAATAAAGATAAAATCAAGAGAAAATAAATTGAAAATTAAATAATAAAAACACATCGGTACCCCGTTTATATGGGATTCATTCGTTTCGACCAAACTTTCCGTCACTGTTCGATTAAATGAACTCTTTGCTAGTCGAATCCACTTATCCGAGCGAGCACTCCTGTAACACGAATTCCAATTATGAAAATTATTTGTTTCGACAATCTCTGTAAACGAAGTTCCACTGTACAGATTGATAATGATTTAAATGATGATTTACGTGGCACTGTGACAATGTTATTCCCCTGTGTGTGTTTTAAGTTTTAAAAGACAGAACAAGAAACAAAATGATAGTTAAACAAAGTGATATTTAAAAAATGAGACAATGAAGAAGCCATCAGTGACGATTATGTTCGTATAAGATGAAAAACTGACAATTACTCTGAAATAGCACGTGTGTGCGATAAAAATAAATAAATGAAGGTAATTTGAACATTTTCCTCTCGACTTTGTAGCTTTTTAGATTTTTCTGTCGTGACTGTAATCTTCGATCTTGCTAAAATTATCTTGTTTTTAAATGTAAATTGAAGTTAGGAACATATCATTGTAATTGTCGATGTATAGTTCAGAAACTCTGTACACTGTATATAACAACACAAAAATATCAACTGAATTTACAACTCCATATACAAAATTAAGCAATAAATTGCTCGACACAGAATTAAACAATAAATTGTCATTACCTTTGTCCATATTGTATTAATATTAATCTTATTAATACGTTTGTACATACTGTGTTAATTAGCAGGTATATGAAATCCACTTATAAACAACAGCGTAATCCCATCGTGTCAATTACAAAATTTCCCTATACGTGTGTATATTCGATACTGCGTCCTCACTTAATGAGCCACAATTCGCGGCTTCGGATCGGAAAATACAATCAACGATTTAACACATAATCGGTTCGGAATTCTGCGCGCAATTGCTAGCCGATTTTCCAAGAACGCAGGATATTGTTGTTAGCTCTGTTAATTCCAGTGCAAAAACAAAAAAGAAACAAATTTCATCACCGAACAAACTACCACCGTAATAACGGATAGTCCCTAATTTGGAAGAATAAAATAGAAAACGAGCGAAATTGAAAGTTAAGATTTTTCCTTAAAACTACCGTAATTCCATCGTCTCGTTCCTCGCACTTCCAGAACACACTTTTTAATTGAAAAGCAAAGTAGAGCAAGAGAACAAGATCAAACTCCCGATTATTTATTTTTCTTCCCTCGCGATAGGAAGAATTAAGTCGAGCAACGAGCGGTCTGTTTGTAGACCGCGAGGAACGACGAAAGAATCGTAAGAATCGTCGCCAGGCGGAGCGGCAAAGAGACAAGGGTGAAAAATTAATGAAAATGGAGAGAATCGCGAAAGTTTCGGCGCGTCGCGAGTCAGATATTCCATTAGGGAGCCCAGTTCGAGCCAAGTTCGAGCCGCTGCAAAACCGTTTCCGCCGCGTTTTTATCGCGCCACTCGAGGTACGTTCGATCCGCGCGATTGGCTACTTCTGCTCTTTCCCACTCGCCTCCAACTCGCCGCGACGCGTCGCATTATCTTCGCCGTTCTGTCGTCCGTAAATATTTTCGTTCGAAGCGCAATCGCGCAATTCGGTCGAGTTTACGTTTCGACGGGGATTAACAAGAAAAAAAAAAAGAGAAAGGGTTCTGTGAAAGTGTACACACGTTTGTTCCGATTTGTTGCGATTGTCCTTGCTCTACGGCGTCATAAACGCGGCCACGCGACACCTTTCGCAACGCGATATGTTGCAAATTCGTTTGCCCGATCGAGTCGCGCGAACTTTCACGACGAAAGTGAATTAGACTCGCGCGGGACTCGTAAATCTCGACGATCGAGAGATCGTAGGGAAACAAATACAATCGTCATCGAGGATTTGGCGTCGGTCAACTACGTTTTGTGTGCGTTCAACGAATCACACTGCGCGAAATGTGTGCCAGATCGGTTAACCCAGATACGCTATGCTCGAGCAGCGAAAGTCTCTCTAGAAACTTTCGTCCGTCTCGTCGAGACGATCCATCATCGAGACGACGTTCAAACACAGACGAGATCCTGCGTTTTCGTCCTTAAAAAAATAAAACACACGTTTCAACGACTTGCAAGCCGTTCCGATGGCAAGCCAAGTGGCATCGGTGACTGCGAAAGTGGCAACGGGAGCCCTTATCGCCGAGAGATAAGAATTTCACTCACGAGATCTCAATGACGTAGGCTCCATCCACTGGATGTTCCACTGGATGTTCCACTGGATGCGAACGAAGCCTGGAAAACGCGCGTGGAAACGTGCACGAACTCGCGCACTGCAAACTTTGGAGACGCACGAGAAAAACAAACGGACGAACGAACGAAGGAACGAACGAACGAAGAGGCAAACGAGAACGAGAAAATCAAAGTCCCCGAAATAGGAAGCACAAAGTCTGGTTA